>CM050215.1:17682967-17695467 GCA_027475355.1 Coilia nasus | reverse complement strand
CCTCACAATACCTGTCAGCCATCACAGAAGAACAAATTAGTTCTGTGAGTCTCTCCGTGATTACAATGTCAAAATGACACAACATTTAACTCAGTCGAGTCATCTATTTCAACACCACCACCACTCCAGTCCCATTCCTCCTTTTAGCTTAATATCCCGTCTCATGCCCCCTCCTCACATACATGTTTGCCCCATCCCCACCTTTATTTACCCCCCCCCCCACCCCCCCCCCCCCCACACACACACACAAAAACACACAAGACACAGTCCTCACAATCCTCCCTCCACACAAACACAACACTGCTGAATCCCGAATCAAGCCCTAAATGTCCCGAAAACTGCACTCAGGATACTGAGTAGTTATTTTCCGATAAACATTAAAAACTGTTCGTAGAGAGGTCGACTGCACGACTACTGCTGAGATGCTGATTGGGGATGCAGTCCGTGCGCACAGCCCCTGCTGCAATGTATCCTTCTTTTTTGTCTATCTATTTTATCTATTTAGTTTATTCTTTGACGTTCTGTAGGCTAGTTAGGTGCGAATATGCATTGACGATAAGCCATTGTGATAAGCGTTTGACATGGCTGGTGGGAGAAATATAAAGACTTGATCTTTGAATAAAAACATGTTTCTGACAGGTTTGAAACAAGTTTAACTGTGTATGTAGGCTATTAGCCACCAGCGAGCACCCCCCTCCCCCCGTACATAGAACGAAGCCTACATTTACTGTCTATGTAGTAGGCTATCATCAGCGAGACCCCCCCCCCCCCCGAATTTCAGCCAGTCCCATCTGGTCACCCTACACATATGAGTTTTACATATTAACTTACAGCAAAAAGAAGACTTGATTAGGTTGAGAAAACAAATCATCTCAACAAATCATTGTTCACAGTGTACACATATGGTACCACACTTTATGTGTGATGCATATTGGGATTTGGATTTGAATGCCTCTGTTTTTTTCCTGACTTTTTGCAAAACTAATTTTCTCAAATTCAGTACATGTCAATCTTTGTGATGTAAGACAAAAACTCTATTCCATAGTTTCTGGTATGGCCAACAGTTACTCTCACGGTTACTGTATGTAAGGGAGAATGTTCTGCGAGGCGGTCGTTCTCATGGAACAAGACCCGACAGAGTGATGCAGGAATCACTTTGAAGGGGCTTATTCCACGAGAATGACCAACTGGCAGAACATTATCCCACTTATTATACGACTGCTTGCCAAAATGTAATAATAGAGAGTTAGACACTTCTAACAGTATCATATTTTAATTTGTTGCCACTTCATGGCCTCTGCTGCTAAAAATGGTTCTTCAAAGAAATGGAATGTATAAGTGTTGCGAAGCATGTGTCCACCTGCTAAATAAGTTGTTGCAGCGTACTGTTGATATTCCGTAACGATAAGTAAACTGACTACTTGCGGGGTGATGTGAAAGCAGCACAAAGCTTGTTGCCATTGACAGCGGTCATTATACTTTTTCAGTGGTCATTATACAGAAAATATTTGACCTCTAAAAGTTGCAGTGGCCTATTCATTACATTACACTTAGCTAACACGCTTATCCAGAGCAACTTACAATTATTTACAGGGTTTCAGTTACAGTCCCTGGAGCAGTGTGGGTTTAGATACCTTGCTCAAGGGCATTTCAACCATGGGTAGGGCAGGATTCAAACCTGCGACTCTCCAATTCCAAGACCAACTCCCTAACCACTAGACCACAGCTGCCTGTTCAAAGTCAATGGGACGTTCGTCAGCATTCTAAAGAGCTGTATAATAAAATATAATAAGACTGCTGTGGTGCAGATGTCTCACCCCATGGTGTTGAAGTCGTTGTCGGGTGGAACGTAGTCCTCATCATCGCTCGTGAGGCCCAGCTCGTTGCCATAGCACTGATGGACAAAGTGCCACAGCTCTTTGGGACAGAGGGGCTAGAGAGAGAAGACATCCAGCTTCCATTAAAACAAACAGTATGCAGCTCACCAGTCGAACTCAAGTCTGTGTTACCTGTTATCTGTCTGCATACGTAGAGAGTGTGCATATGTGTGTTTTTATAGCATAGTAGTTTTGTAGTTTTTATTAGTACATTATTTATACTTTATACTTTGCGTTGTGTGCACCTTGAAGGTAGGCTTTAAAATCTCATTGTACTGTGTATAATGACAGTAAAGGCTTTCTATTCTTTTCTAAAACTCCACAATGCCACAAGGGCTACATAATCAGGAACACAGTTTAAATGACTAACTCTGTGTGTGAACTGTTTGTAGAACTCAGTTAATATCAATATGTGTTCAACATGGTTTATAGACCTCACACAATACAACTGTGTATAAAACTGATTTATAGGATTTAGTTAAAATGTATGTGTGCAAACACAATTTATAGAACTCAGCTGATATAAAAAGAAAAAGAAATTAGCAGAGGCACACCGAGATTTGAACAAAATATAAAAAAGCCTTTAATATAGCATGGCTAGGACAAGTTAAATGCACATGGGCCTATGCGTTGCTGCCATCTTTTTCATATTTTGTTCAAATCTCGGAGTGCCTCTGCTAATTTCTTCTTCCTTTGGATTCTGACTTCACCCATAGCAGATGAGCACCTGAGTAAAACTTTCTGAAGTCTCCTGAGTGCCCTAAGCCCTTTGTGTCTTCTCAGCTGATATAGCTGTTTGCTCTTAAGAATCATGATTCACTCACCTTCTCCAGCAGGGCATTTTGCCAGAGCCTGAACATCATCATGTAGGTCCTGTCCCGTGCCCCGAATGAGGTGAAAAAGTGCTGAGGACGAAAAGAGGAAGATGAGGAGCAGTGAAGAGCAGAGCTGTATAGTCGAGTCTAGTCACGGTTGGCAACAGTTCACAGAAATATAGCTAAAAGTCACTAGATTACGTGATGGCACCATAAATTACGCTGTTATCCAATTTACTGAGTTGCACATCACTGAGTCACATGAGGTCATTAGGTAATCATGGGGCAGAGAAAGGCAAAGGTGGAAAGGGCATTGTCCTGTTGTTTGCTGAGCAAAACTGGAGTTACCCAAGTTGTGAAAGGTTGGTGGAAAGGAGTTTTTGTGGCTAGCACAAGTGAAATGTCGGTAAATCTTGCAACAAAGTCATTCATTTGGCAACACCAGCTATGGTTTAGAATTATGTGTTAGGGTAAATGCAGTGACTGTGGAGAGAAAGAGGGATAGTCAGTGGACCCATACCTTCTCAGTGTCCGTGCACACCTGAATGGCATTGGGGATCAAACGCGCCGTTTTCTCCTTCGTCATGGAGCAGACATCCTTCAGACGCACTGTCAGCTACACACACATAACATTACACGCATACATGAAAATGTAGAAAAAAACAATCTGTGAGCAATAATGTATTTATTTGTAGTTTGGATTGAACATGTTTGGTGGAGTATAGACAAGGTTAAGAAATACAGAGATTAGAGGTTATCAGACGTCATACCAGCGTCTCCCAGCGAAAGATGTTACTATAGAAACAGATCCAGTTTTCCGAGAGGTAGAGTCGACCCTGCAGCAGGATGTCACGTTGCAGAGCACAGGAGTAGTCTGTGAGTCACACACACACACACACACACACACACACACACACACACACACACACACACACACACACACACACACACACACACACACACACACACACACACACACACACACACACACACACACACACATACACACACAGAAAGAGAAAAGAGATTAGGGTGAGATATAGGGGGTGTGGTGATGAATCACCCACTGTCCACAAATATTTACCAGTCTACACAAAAATTCTGCCTTCAAATCTCATTCCATTTAGATAGGAGAATAAATCTATTAACTCAACCAGCACTGTTCAAGCATTTCCTTTGCCTTTCCTTGGGATGCTGGTCCCACACTATCCATCTACATTACATTGCATTCAGCAGACACTCCTATCTAGAGCAACTAAATACAGGCACAGTCCCACAGGAGCAATTAAGGGTTAAGTGCCTTGCCGAGGGGCACATCAGCCTTAGATGCCTGGGAATCAAACCTGTGACCCTTCAATTACAAGTTCAACTTCTTAACCAATATAGTGCATTCCGTATGCAGTACGAGCTCCGTTTGCAAATAGTTGTGTGTGTTCAAAAGCAGGAAGTGGCACTATGCACGCCCCAAATCTTCGCCCTACAAAGTTGGAGCAGCACAGAGGACACCGGGTTCACAATTCAAGATGGCTGCGCAGTTCAAACTTGTTGAGTGAATGCTATGATATTTTGCATTTATACGTTTGTCGTGATGCTTGGTGCTGTTATCAGCCTTGCACATAATCAGTGTTGTTTAAGTCTTTATTATGATCACGTCATTCGTGAAATACAGAGCTATGTGTCCTTTATCAAGTGACAATCTGAGTTTAGCTAATGGAACCAACGCATCCAAATCGTTTTTTGTTGTGTTTTTAGCAGACGTGAGGTCAGTCTGACCTCCAAACTTTAGTTACTGAGACAAATGGAATGCACCATTTAGCCACAACTACCTCAGTCTGTCCCCCGCATCACTTCCTGTTCCTCCTGTCTCCTTTTTTGTAGTTCTTTATTTATTAGACAAAGAATGTTTGTACTTGTATTGTATGGTATTGTGTTACTGTGTTACTGTGTTACACTGGCTTTGGCAACACTGTGCTTGCACAATCATGCTAATAAAGCACCCCTTTGAATTTCAATTAGAATATTTCTCCAGCATTTCAGGCACAGCCTCAGGATTTCAAAAGTGCATAGAATCTGCAGCAACTCCTCTCAAACACTCCTCTCAAGTCTCCTCTCATGATCATTTTGTCCTCTTCTTTTCACATCATCTAAAGCATTTCAAAACTACGTGACATGACCAAGGGTACCCTCCTGTGCCCGTCTCCTTACCCACGATAAGCCGCTCGGTGTCGGGCAGCTGTTTGAAGAGTTTCCTGAAGTCCTCATTCCGCTGTTTGTACGTAGGGCTCAATACCTAATGAACAGGAACAGACAGAGGTGCTGAGAGACAGGGGTAGTGCTGATGATCACTGTACCCTAGCCATGCCCACACCGGACGCCATCTTGTTACTCTTCACTCTTTCATTCACTTGGTCTTTGACAATCTCTCAGGTACACATACAAGTACATGCACACAGTCAACCCCCCCCCCCCCACCCCCAATCACCCCCGCAAAAAAAAAGATTTCAATGAAAATGTATGTTCTGTCCACATGTGGTGAGCCCCTTTGAAAGGAGCAGACTAAACTGTCTGTGGTAACACTAGTGCATGCAAGAGATGTGAGTAGGAGGCAGAGTGGACTGCAACAGTGAGGGCAAGCAACAGGCAGGCAAACAAACAAACAAACAAACAAAACAAATCAAACAAACAAGTCAACCCCAAGGCAAAAGGGCAGATGGTGGGGAGGGGGGGAGATACCCCAAAGGGTCAAATTTGATCTCTTCAAATGTGATACCGCAAGAGGCTGCCTGGCATGTTGCTGGACATCAGCACTGCAGTCCTCCACATTCCACAGCCTCAGTGAGAGTGCGAGCACACACACACACACACACACGCACGCACGCGCACACACACACACACACACACACACACACACACACATGCCATCTTCCCCAACATGGGGGCACACACACACCCACACCCACAAACACATGGCCTCTCCCCCGCATGGCAGGCCTCCATGGAATGAAGCCAGCATACAGTGCATCTACCCCAGGACTGGCATGGACATCCCCATCCCCATCCCCATCCCTGTCTAGGTGTGTCTCTATATTTACACACTGGTATTAGCCAACAAGCATTGTCGGGCTATTTGATACACTGGTAAATTTCCCAGAAACACTAGCAAAGATATTGTATCCATGGTTATTTCCAGTCTCCGTCTGAGTACTGTAAGTATGAGATCAAAGTTATTTTTGACTCACAAACTGCACACTCATACACACACATCCCAAATGCTTGATCTAAACAGGAAGTTAATGGCGGGTGACTAACACAGCTTAAGTATGTTTCCCAAGGTGCTGTAACCATGCAACACAAACAATGACGTTATGTTGGTTGATAATGATTCAGCCAATCTTCTCTAATTTAACACTTTTTATGGCAGTGCTGTTGCTCAAACTAAAAACGAATGCTACGATAAACTAGTGGTCAAAAAAAAAAAAAAGTAAGGAAGACAACTGCTGCACTCTTCCGCATTTCCTTCCTGTCCACTCCTCTGCTCTCTCCACCGCATACAAAAAAACCCCCGAAAAACTCACAGCTGGGAGGTCGTCATCAGCATCATCACCAGCACCATCACCACCATCTCCATCGCCACCATCGTTCCAGCGCTGGCACTGATCGGCGGGGCTCCCCGTCCGGTATGTCCAGAGCCACTCCTCGCTCCATACCGACCCCTGCGGCAGCCACCCGGCCAGGGCTTCGTCCAGCTCCAGCATGGCCTCCCACTCCGACAGCGAGTCCTGGGGTGGATCCATGGAGCTCCTCAGGAGGTGGAAGTGCTCCTCTTCTGCACTGGGGCTGATAAGGGGCTGAGCTGCCCCTGGTGTTATAGCGGCTGCCCCTGGTGTTATAGCGGCTGCCCCTGGTGTAAGTGCGGCTGCCCCTGGTGTTATAACGGCTGCTGCTGCTGCTGCTGCTGTCCCAGCGATCAGCAGAGGCGTTCCTGCTGCTGACACGAGTATGTGTGTGTATCTGAGACGCAGAGCCTCCGCACAGCTCCTGTCAGTTTGACCGCCGGAGCCTGCTGACTACAGCCTCATGATCCCTGTGTCTGTCTCTCTGTCTCTCTCTCTCCCTCTCTCTCCCTCTCTCTCTCCCTCCCTTACACACACAAACCCACACACACCCTCTCTCACACACACACCCTCACTGGAGGGGAGCTGTCCGGCCACTGCCCTGTAGTAACCCCTGTTGACAGATCCTTTATTATTGAGGCGTCTGTTTTTCGTTGCCTGCTCCCTCCCCCCTCTCTTTCTCCCTCTCCTTATTTTTCTCCTACCCTCTTTCTCTCTCTCTCTCTACTACCCTCCCTCTTTCTCACTTCTACTCTCTCTTTCTCCCTTTTTCTCTCTCCTACTCTCTCTTTCCTCCTCTTTCTCCCTCCTACTCTTCTCTTCCTCTGTCACTCTCTCTTCTACCCTCCTCCTTTCTCCCTCCTTCTTCCTCTCTTTCCCCCTCTTTCTCTCCTACCCTCTCTTTCTCTTTCACCCCCTCTCTCACTCTCTTCTACCTTCCTCCTTTCTCTTTCTCCCTCCTTCTTCCTCTCTTCCCCCCTTCTTCTCTCCTATCCTCTCTTTCTCTCTCTCTCTCTCTCTCTCTCTCTCACGCTCTCCTTCTGATTGGAAGTTGTAGCCGGAGTTGTGTGATCCTCCACAGGGCCCCCCCTTCTCCAGCCAGACCCCCCCAGCCTAACCGCCCCCGCAGTGATGTGATTGAATTACAGGCACGGAGGTGAGGGAGCAGGGCCGGACCTCCAGTCACATCTCCGATGGACAAACGAACGGACGAACGAACGGACGAACGAATGGACAAATGCCTGCCTGTCTGCGTGGCGACCCCTATACGATTACAGCCACATGTGGGAGTGCTCCACCCGCTCTTCCTGGTCAGGAATGCAGATCCCTACAACAGTCGTCCGTGCTGAGGATGTCCTGAGGTTTCCCGGCTCCTGGGCAGTTCTTCTCCCTCTCTCTCTCTCTCTTTTTCTCTTTCTGTCTGACTCTGCTCTGCGTCAGTGGGCTGACTTGTTGACTTTTATGATCCGTGCTGTTTGGCAGGAGAAGCGCAAAAGCTCTCTGAGGGGAAGAAAAACATCTGAAAAACAGCCCTGAGAAAGCCGTCTAGCAACCCAGATATCACTTTTCCTCCTCCTTGATCATGCCATTAAACCTGGATTTACACACCCGTCTAGCTCAAAGAAAGCATTTATACTCTTTTATGGATAGGTCACTGCCTTATCTATTTTCTCCTCCCCCTTCCACTGCCCTCGCTGTTTCTCGCTCTTTCTGTCTTTCTCTCTATCTCTCTCTCTCTTTCTGTCCCTCCCTCCTTCACTCACTCCTGTGGTCTTGTTTTAGCGTGCCCTCTGTCATATTATATGGGTGACGGCGCCTGGTCACCTGATCATGTTTGTGACAAGACATAGGCTGATGTCCTACTGTTTGGGAACCCTCCCATTGGGGCCTGTCCTATAGCAGATACACACACACACACGCACACACACACGCACGCATGCACACACACACACACACACACACACACACACACACACACACACACACACACACACACACACACACACACACACACACACACATACACACACGCACGCACGCTGGAGGATATCCCATCACTTCAACTAATTCAATTATGACATGCAAATAATATCACCACCTCAGCTGTTCAAACAGAGGTGACTACATACGAGGAAAAGTATGTCCACAACTACGTACAACATCTGGAAGTCTGCAATTTCCTGACTAGGAAGAAAGGTCATGACAAACAAAACACCTCTGTTCTTCTATCATTACATTACATTACATTAAGCTGACGCTCTTATCCAGAGCGACTTACAGATATGTACAGGGTTTCAGTTACAGTCCCGGGAGCAATGTGGGGTTAGATGCCTTGCTCAAGGGCATCTCAACCATGGATATGGCGAGATTCGAACCAGCAACCTTCTGATTGCAAGTCCAACTCCCTAACCACTAGGCCACAGTTGCCTACTATCAAACACATGTTTGGAGATGGATAAAACAGAATGCCTCCTCAACTACAGCAAAACCCTGAGGGCAAACTTAACCCTTTAAGAGGCACCCCCTATGATAACTTTGTTGTTACCAGAATGGCAATGACCAAGTTGTAATGAGTTACTAAAGCCTTTCTGTAATGTTGTAGTAAAGTTGTAATGTTGTAGTTACATTTTTGTCAGTGACAGGGAGTCTTTGTGCTGGCAACACGGTGACTGCTAAAGGTCTACTGAAGCTACATTGGGTGTGCACAGGGCGAAACTCAGCTCTTTGGTCTCGTGCGGTACAATAGGTGACTGTGGGAGTGTGGTCGATCATGTGCTGGTGTGACACTAATGGGGGATGCTGCAGCGGTTACACATTAACCCCTTAGGCAAACACGTAGAGACGCCACCGACTGGCACCAGCAGACAAGGGAGAGGCTGCTGCTTACCTGCTGTGTCAATAGGGATGGTGCCAAAGAAACTGTGTGTCTGTGTGTGTGTGTGTGTGTGTGTGTGTGTGTGTGTGTGTGTGTGTGTGTGTGTGTGAGAGCGAGAGAGAAGTGTGTATATAGGTATGTATGTCTGTGAGTTGTCTTACTATCCACAGGCTTCTACATGAATGTAGTCCTTCAGATTACACACATTAAATATTTAGGTATTTATAATCCACAGAAGCCCAAAGCACAATGTCATTTTGACAAGGGGGAGAGATTCCTTTCCCAATTGTGTTCTGTCTTCAGATTAGATGGGTAATGAGGGAGGCGCGCGAGTGTGTGTGCGTTTGTGTGTGTGTGTGTGTAAGTATATGTGTGTGTGTGTGTGTGTGTGTGTGTGTGTGTTTGTAATCACAACAGCCTCCTCATAGAGACCAAGTGTCCCCACACTAGATCCATTGTGCTGTGAGTGTGTGTATGAGTGTGTGTATGAGTATGTGTGTGAGTGTGAGTCTGTGTGTGTGTGTGTGTGTGTGTGTGTGTATGGGTGTGTGTGTGTGTATGTGTGTGGAGGAGCCAATACCCCTGGGTCTTCTCTGCTTTTCGCTGCCTTTCATTTGCCATCCACAAGCTTGCGCCACACACACACACACACACACACACACACACACACACACACACACACACACACACACACACACACACACACACACTGGATCTTTTGTGCTGCAGATCTCCTCCAAGTCAACAGCCACACCTCTCCCCAAACTCATTTTTATCTCTCTCTTTCCATTTTTCCTGTCTCTGGAAATCCAATTTTTCAGCTCCCTGTCCATTTCACTACATTGTTTTTAAGTGACCGAGCAAAATGGCTGCCTTCTTTACTTCTCTGCTCTTTGTTCCTTGCACGAGGTCTGACACCATGGAAAAGCCACAAACACATTGTTATAGTTTGCCTCAAACCAACACAGACATTACATGGTTAGTGAGTCAGCATATGTGGTAGCTGAGCGTGGTGGCGAACCAATGCTATTTGCTTAATAGGAAAGCATTTGCTATGTTAGCTAATATGTTAGTGAGGTCCCAGTGAGTTAAGTTCTCTTGTTCTCTGATTGGGGGGGGGGGCTCAGATCTCACTTATGGACGGTTGTGCTTTAATCACTGAGCACTCAGGGCCATGGGAGGTCATCATCGCCACAGACAGACACACACACACACCCCGACACACACACACACACACACACATTGCACATACAGACGCACACACATACGTACACACGCATGTGCACATGTACATGTACATGCACAAGTTCACACACACACACACACACACACACACACACACACACATACACACACACACACACACACACACACACACACACGCACACAATCACGGCACCACCATAGCAACTAAACAAATCTTTAACCTATTTCACACACAATGACCCATTCTGAGCCGTGGACTGCTCTTCTTCAGTCTTGCGAGACCCAACCACATGACCACACATAACGACATTTGGTTAGCTGAGAATGGCGAAAGTGGCATTTCGGTCACAGACGACAGCAGGGCCAGGCCATGCCTTCTCTGCCCTACCACAACCATAGCGCAGACTGTCCACAGCAGCAGGCGAATGCCTCCATGTCTCATGCAAATGGGGTTTCAGCCACACAGTGGATTCCTCCACTGACAGTGAACGTAGATAGATGGAAGACCACACACTGTAGTAGTCTTTTCAGTTGTGATGAGCGTGACACTATTGATGCTAACATGCTAGTAAGTCGAGATCTCTCTGTGAGATTTTGTATCACAGTTAGTTTAGTTACGTTCTGTATTACACTGGCTGCAATGCATTGGCTTTGAGCCCGCTTGTTGCCACCTGCTTCAGCATTGACGCTGTCTTTTTTCAACCACAAAAGTGGACATTTTGAGGCAACTGTGATACTGGATGCTAATAATTGTTATCAAAAGTTAGTCCAGTGTAAGACAATGGGACCGTATTGACGGCGGCCATTTTGTAATGGCAGGCGATAGACTTTCCAGTATCTCTACCTCAGCATTTGCTGTCAGGTGGAAACAAGGAGCCATCTGAAGAGATGAGTAGCTCTCTGAGAGAGACTGGGGGTGGGGGAAGGAATCAGACGGGGAGGGGGGTTAAATTATCAAGGAGTTTCAAGAATACAAGACATGCTTACTCTCAGGATGTGCTGTCTTTCATGCTAAGGGGAGAGAAAGAAGGAGTACAGACAAAAACAAACAAACAAATACAAAACAATAAAGAAAAGGAAAAGGATAAAGACTCCGGTAACTTAAAGGAAAAGCACATAAGGATACTTCATAGCCACACACACACCCACACACACACATACTGTACACACTGCCTGAGGGGTAAGGGCGAACTGGGTAGGAGGTGTGTGACAGTCATGGGGATCTACGACAGAGGAAGTCTGATATATGTGCACATACTACACACACACACACACACACACACACACACACACACACACACACACACACACACACACACACACACACACACACACACACACACACACACACACACAAACACGAGTGCGCGAACATTCACACGTCCATGCACACTCACACACATACACACAAACACGCACACACACACGCGTGCACCAATAGCATACTGACTAAAACTAAGACATAAACTCTCAGATGCATCACAAACCAGTTTTAATTTCAAATGTGGCCATATCAGCAGATGTTTTGCATTCACAAATCCAAATTTGACATAATAATTACAAATATTCTGTAACCCCCATACACGCTTGAAAAATTTCAGTCTAGTGAGCCAGCATGCCCCCTAGTGGTCATATTTAGGAACTTTTTTTAAACAATACAGTATATCAGCAATTATGTTAATATTCATTCATTAGGACGTTAAATACAAAAAAATATCACTTATATTCCATGACTGCATTTGTACAATCAGTATAGGGGAACAATGTAGATGTGTGTATTTGTGTCTGTATGTATGCAAGTGTATGTGTGGATAGACGTGTGTTTGTCCTGCAACTTTCTCACAACACCTTTGCTTCTTTTAGAAATCATTAATCACTCGCTAGCTTCAACAGAGAATGCTTGTGATGCCCTTGACTTTGAGACAAGAGAGCGCAGCACAAGGACTGCACACCTGCCATCAGACATCTGTTCCTGCGTCACTCTGCTGACGCGCGCTACTTACTAATGCAGTTTCACATTCCTGACAATGCACGCCTGAACACACACACACACACACACACACACACACACACACACACACACACACACACACACTCACATCTCTTCAAACCC
>CM050215.1:17667967-17680467 GCA_027475355.1 Coilia nasus | reverse complement strand
ATTACATTAAAAGAAATGCATATGATGTACAATAAACAAATGTTTCAAAGCTAGTGGTGATATTAGTAGTTTCTGCAGTAACACACTTAGGATAGGAATGCTAGTTTATGAAGTAAAATATATATAAAAAAACAAAAAATAAAACATCTAATTCTACACATTATCCTGTACAGCAGTGTTGCCTGTCTGTGATGTACGTAAGAAATATCTTTCTACAGATTGTAGGCATCTAACATTGAACAGTTCTACTAGCCCCTACCTAAGATCCAGTTGGTTAAGATGCTGTTTGAACACTTTTAAGGAAGGTACCAAACTGTGTGATGTATTTATTCATATTTATATTAGACAATAAAGTATAGTTCAGGTTTTATTAAAAGTGCTGTATGTTTAGCTAAAAAAACTTAGTAGTGTGTGTGTGTGTGTTTTGTGTGTGTGTGTGCGTTTATGTGTGATTGTATTTGTGTGTGTGTGTGATCATGTGTGTGTCATGGCATGTGACTGACTCCGTGGTGCCACACCTCTGTCACTCACAGACATTAGTCATGCCTCTGGTTGTCGCGTCCTCTGTCATGACACTGATCCATTGACTTATTACTGCATGGGGGCACTGGCAGACTACGTGACAGATGATTCTGAGTGAAATATCACCAGGATGAGGGGCAAAGGAGAGCAAAGCAGAGGATGTAAGGAGCAGAGTCAACAAGGCTGGAAGCAAACTAAAGGAGGAGAAGAAGAAGAAGAGGAAGAAGAGGAAGAAGAAGAACAAGAATTAGATGATGAAGAAGAAGAAGAAGAACAAGAATTAGATGAAGAAGAAGAAGAAGAAGAAGAAGAAGAAGAAGAACAAGAAGAAGAAGAAGAAGAAGAAGAAGAAGAAGAAGAAGAAGAAGAAGAAGAAGAAGAAGAAGAAGAAAAGAGGATGGGATCAAGCAGGAGTCTAGCAACACATCCTGTACTGACACCTCTACAGCTACAGGGCAGGGCATCGGGGTTGTAAGGACAAGGACTGAAATAAAAAGTGAAATGAAGTTCTTACTTTGATCAGGTTTAGCCTGTCATACTGGAAAGCAAATTTAAAGACAGCGGAGTGTTAAAAAGTCAAGAAAGCAACAGTTCAAAGACAGTGGAAACAAAATGCAGGAAGAAGACAGATGATTTGATGTGAATTACACAGCAGCAACAGATGCTAAACTAACATTAGTTCATTTATGAGCCAGCCTGTCTCAAAGTTAGTGATTCCTAGAAGGATGATATTTGGAATGTGTGTGTGTGCGTGTGTGTCTGTGTGTATGTGTGTGTGTGTGTAGCCACATCTAGAGTTGCATGGATGTGTTGTTTGTAACCTTGTGTACATTTGTGTATTTGTATATATCTATGGAGGTACATGGATGTGTGTGTATGTGTGTGTGCGCGTTTGTGTGTGTATGCGTGTGTGCACGCATATGTCTGTGCTTATGTGTGTGTGTGTGTATGTATGTGTGTGTGTGTGTGTGTGTGTTTGTGCATGCATGTGTATGTCTGTGTGTGTATGCTTTGATGTTGATGCCTAATGCAGATGTCTATCTGAGCCCTGGTTCAAGTAGGTTGGGAGGGGAGGGCACGAAAGGGAAGGGGCAGGGCAGTAATAGTAGGAGGAGGAGAGCTAACGCAGGACTACAGCACCCCTGCACTGCATCAGAGCCAAGTGCCAGAGCTTAAGTGCTAGGCCCAGACTGATGCACCGTATCACTCCCCTGCATAGAGGATGGGTGGAGGGAGATATGTGGAAGAAAATGGATGACACAAATAGAGAGAGAGAAAAAAAGAGACAGATAGAGAGAGAGATAGAGAGAGAGAGAGAGAGAGAGAGAGAGAGAGAGAGAAGGTGAGACAGATAGACAGAGCAAAAGGGACAGACAGAAAGAGAAATAGAGAGAAGATATAAAATAAGAAAAGTAGTGCCACAGCATCACAGAGTGGGAAAAAGAGAATGCGCAGAGAAAAAAAAAGCTTGAGGAAGAAAGAGAGGAAGGAGAGAAGGAACAAAGAAAGCGAAGATAGGACACCCGCTGGAAAAAGAGGACACGCTGTGTGCCATCAAGGTGCCTCTTGTTCCCCGTACATTCTGTACGTTCTCCCGAGGGCTGCTTGGCAGCAGGGCTATCAGGCTGCCGGGTGGCGCGCTGATGTCATGGCCGCCCCTCGCCGTGGCGACACAGGGTGCGGGCACACTCTGGCGCAAGCAGGCAGTCTGTCGTGCCCTGGCCTCGCCCGCGCTGTGCGTCCCGTCGGCTAGCGCCGCTAATCCCCCCGCTAAAGCTCCTCAGGCCCCAGCAGGCAACACCTGCTCGCGCTCCAGGCCCCGGCAGGAGAGGGGGAGGAGGAGGAGGAGAAGAAGAAGAAGGAGGAGGGGGAGGAGAAGAAGGAGAGGAGTAGGAGGAGAGCGATAGGCAGGCTGGCTAACACACACTCTTTTGCTCGTCTGCTACACATCTTGTGCCTTTTTTACGTGTGTCAGGTTCATGTGAATAACAAAGACCTCTGGTGCACATTGATGGCGTGTTATGGCATGTTATCATTTGTTTTCCTTACACACAAAGTCCTTATTTATTTATGTATTTAGTTATTCAATTTCTGCTGAGTTGCCACTCGGGGTGACGTGCTCCAGGATGGAGGTGGGCCCAGAGCCTCCAGCCAGGGCACCCCAGAGTCAGGGCCTAGCGGCTGGGCAGCTGCAGAGGCAAAGCCCCAGCATAAACTGCTCCAGATCCTAAGTCCTGATTTATGTACACTGTAACGGCAATGTTATTGTTTGTTTTTTCCCCCTAGTAGCTACACAGACGCCTGAACCGTGGAAACTGGGCTTAGTCAGTGTCTTAGCTTAGCTTAGCTTAGATTAGCTTAGCATGACTGCCACTGGCACAGCTCTGGGAGGGCTGCGGACGACAGCAAAGTGGTGCAGGCCTGGCTCTTGGATACCAGCCCTTGGACAGAGAGGAAAGGCCTGCCCCCACTACAGCCACTGCTGTCGCACACTAGTGACACTAGCACTCGGTGACACAGGAGAAGGCTAGTTTCCAGGCTGCAGGACTAGAGGGGCATCAGGCATACGTACACACACACTAGAGGGGAGAGAGGCAGACCCAGTGTGACATACAGTTCAAAAAGCAAGCACAGAGATAGACATTTATGCAGAGTACAGGTTTTGTGAGAGTGTGTGTATTTGTGTTTATGTGAGAGCGTATGTGTCTGTGTGTGTGTGGGGGTGTGTGCATGTGTTTACATAAGTGTTTATGCATTAAGCACGTAGTATATGGTTTCTGCATGTGTTTGTGAATCTTGTGACTTATTGTGTCTCTGTGTGTTTTTGTGTGTGTTTGTGTTTTTGTGTAGATTATTAGGATCGGGGAACAGGCAGTGCAAGGGCACAAAAAATAAAGGCGTCAACAAAATGGATGCTGGGCTTCAAGGTCAAAGGTCACAAACGAGGCATCAACAAAATGGATGCTGGGCTTCAAGGTTGAAGGTAAAAGGAAGGGTGGCAAAGGGCACAGAGCGGAGGGTAGATTCACATAACATCTCACAAGACAAAAGTCACAGAAGGGGGGTGGGGTGGGGGAGAGAGAGAGAGTGGGCGAGTGCTGTGCGTGAAGAAACAGAAAAGAGAGATGCTTACTTTGGAAAGTCGCTTGTGAGACTAGCATGCACCAGGAGAAGAACAAAGAAAAAACAAAAACAAAAAACAATAAAACATAAAATGCCAAGAAACGAGAAACAGCTAAAAAGAACAAAACCAAACATCAGTTTCAGGTCAAGAGACATTTTCAACATGACATCAGCGGAAGCACCACGTGCCACACTATAGAGGCACCAGCAGAGAGACAATGAGCAGGAAGCAACAGATGATGGACAGGCACTTCAGAGGGGAAAAGTGAAGGAGGAGAGTAATGGCATGGTGGATGAGAGAAAGAGAGAAGGGGAAGAGGAAGGAAAAAAAAGAGATAGAGAGGGGTAAAGAGAAACTGAGAAAGAGACAGAAAGAAAGAAACAGAATAAAAAGAGAGAGCTTAACAGTCAGAGAAAAGAAAAAGAGAGAGAGAGAAAAGGAGAGTGAGGGAGAGAGACAAAGAGTGAGGAAGAAAAAGAGTGTGTTGTGACAGAGAGCGAGAGAGGGAGAGAGAGGGAGAGAGAGAGAAGGAGACTATGTGTGTTGGTCTTACATAATAGGCTACAATAGGATTAAGTTACCTCTGTTAACTGACAGGACAGCTATGTTTCTGTGGCCCTTACGGCTTATTGGCTCATTCCGTCACCCTGATGGATCATTGGACTGCAGTGATTGGCCCGTTGTAACACCTGTACACTGCTCTGCCCAGATGAGTTAGACCTCATTAGAGGCCCTGGAGAACACCCTCGAGTCTATAGGGACTACAGCTGATGGATTACGTGGGGGACACAAACATTCACGAATGCACACAAACCAAAGCAGTCATGTATACTGGCACACACACACACACACACACACACACACACACACACACACACACACACACACACACACACACACACACACACACACACACACACACACATCTATGTAGACACACACAAAACACAGATGCACACATGGAAACCGAATGTAGAATGTTTCATTGAGGCATGTCTTCGTGGCCAGCATTACTATCCAATTGCTAGGCAGCGTTGCTGCAGCATTGCTGTAGCTCACACTTAGATGGGCTCCTCCTGTTAAGGTTTTATCAGTGGCTTGTTCCACCCCCATCTGAGTGTCAAAAGAATCAATGTGTGTATACATTTGTAGTCCAAAAATAGATTGTCCTTGAGAGACTGACCACAGAGTGAAGATACTCAATCAATTCTGTATTGAACTGTGTTACATGCATATGTATTACATAGATAGATAGATAGATAGATAGATAGATAGATAGATAGATAGATAGATAGATAGATAGATAGATAGACAGACAGACAGACAGACAGACAGACAGACAGACAGACAGACAGACAGACAGACAGACAGATAGATAGATAGATAGATAGATAGATAGATAGATATACAGATAGAGATAGATAGATACGTGTATGTACATAAACGATAAAAATATACATATAAATATATGAATATATGTTATCCTGAAGGATAACTGCAACAGTTTTATGAAAGCATGTCTACAAATCAGCATTTGTGTCTGTGTGGTTATTTATCTGTTGTAAGTGCACAAAGCCATTATTTATGAATTTAGAGCGGTGTTACGGCTGAGCACATATCACTGACTACATGAAGCTGTCGACTGGTGGCCACCCTAACTCTGCTTGACCACACACAGAAACACACTGACACAGACACAGAAACACACACACAAACATACACACACACAAGCATGTGTGTACACACACACAAACACATACACAAATTCACATTCACGTGCACACACACACACATATTCACTCACACACACACACCAAGGGGATAGGAATATATCCGGAAGTTGAAGCACCCATGGGGAAATCTCAACCCGGAAAGGGACCAATAGCATGTAGCATTCCGTTGACTTCCATTCATTTTAGCGTCACTTTGAAATCAAACAACTTTACATGAGAAGCCATTCGTACCTTGATATTGGCATTGTTGTAAACCGGAGAGGGCACAGCAAAACATATTTGCGTCGATCAGAAATCTGTCATGTTATTGCCTTGTAAGAAACGTTTATCTGAAATTATGCTAAAAATGACGCTATAAATCATGCGACGGCTAGTGAGTTTTTGTCGCACAGGAGAAAATTTACCGTACTGGCTGTAGCCACAGTCATGCTCGTTTACTTTTCTATTCATGTTGGGGAAACATTTACATCACTATTTCCCGAAAAATAAGCGTAGAACTTGGTATTTGTTTGTAAGCAGAATCGCTATCTTTATGGATTTTACTATTCGATGCAAGTGAATTGAGAAAGATGGCTAAGCTAAGCTACACGCTATAGCTTGTAGTTTACATGCTAACTAGCTAGCTCCCTTGACATGCTGGCTTGCAAGACTGCCTGGAACCAAAGTTAGTTGACAAAGAATCAAGTCCCCACGTACAATATTAGCCCCCCATTCCACTAAGTGATTGCAGCTATAACGGTAGAAGAATACTTATTAAGAAAATTATCGTACGCTGTATGATTTGTGATTGAGCATCTATCACTCAATTTATAGTATTTGGGTTTGCTGGCCGACGTGACCGTACGTCACCCCGCGCTTGCGCAGTTGCCTGGTGACCAATTAAAAATCTCGAAATCGTGCTTCAACGGCTCCCATTGAAAACGACGCCATCCCTCAGTCCATTCTCTTCTACTGTCTATGACACACACGCATACAGTCCCACACACACACACATAAACACACACACTCAGAGGCTCATCTAGTAGAGTGTGTCATTGATGGGAATTTCTTGGCTCAAGGTCTGTGCGTGTCTATGAGGATGGAGTGCAGTGGCATGGGGGTCACTATAAAATCGAACAGGCTGCTGGCAGGACTACCCGCACTAAATGTGAGTTAGTGCCTGAGAGGGCTGCTGGAGAGAGTGTGGAGAGCATAATGCGCTTAGTGAACATGTTTTGTTTTATAGAGAAGAGTTTTAAAAATCATGGATTTGTTGCAGCCTAGCCTCTTAGTGAAAAACTACTTAAGATATTTCCATTGTTATATGTATGAATTCACAAATGCTGTATATAATCATATTTCACAAGATGCAAGGCTAATTTTTAAACAGACACAGTATGTGGCTATGAATGCATATCCCTTTCTTCAGCATTTATTTCCTGGTGCCCTCCAAGCCAGTAGGTGGCTGTACTTAGCCTGACCTCAC
This sequence comes from Coilia nasus, assembly GCA_027475355.1. Lineage (NCBI taxonomy): Eukaryota > Metazoa > Chordata > Actinopteri > Clupeiformes > Engraulidae > Coilia > Coilia nasus. Next base: position 17,673,623 of record CM050215.1, on the reverse strand, counting down.
AGCTCTGAAAGTTGGGCTGAGAAAGAGTACATGAATGACTAGAATGGAGAGAAGGCTGGTGGGATTGGGGGGTGGTGGTTGCTGTTGCTTGGTTAGCTCTCTGAAAGGATGATGTAGAAGAGTAGGAAGGAGGGGGGGTGGGTGTGGGGGGTTAGGCAGCCAGTGGATTGGGGAGGGGGTAGAGTGTGAAAGGGGTCCCCTGGTGGAGGTAGGGAGGTGGCGCGGTGGAGAAGAAACTGAGGATTATAGCATGACGCAGTAGCATTGAGGGGTTTGGGGCCAGGTAAGGGAAGAGGGTTGGGGGTGAAAGTTGAAGGGTTGAAGGGGGTGGGGCTTGAGAGAGAGAGAGAGAGAGGAGAGAGAGAGAGAGAGAGACAGAGATGGGCGGGCGTCCGCTCGTTCGGCGGGGGCTCACCTTGGAGTTCTTGCCGCTGCTGCGTGCCGTCTGCATGGAGCATGAGCGCTGCACCAGCTGCTCGGGGGTGGACGGAGACTTGTCCGAGGACTGGTCGGAACCCTTCTCCACCATGGCGGCGTCCACCTCCAGGCCCTGGGGCGTCGGCGAGCGGGAGCGTTTGCGCAGGACGGGCGAGCAGGCGGGAGTGCTCCGGTTCGAGTTACTGGCAGTGCTGGAGACAGACAGAGCGAGCAGGATGAAGAGGAGGAGAGCAAGAGAGATAGAGAAGGAGAGAGAGAGAGAAAGAGATGGAGAGAGAGAGATAGAGAAGGAGAGAGAGAGAAAGAGATGAAGAGCAAGAGAGAAAGAGAAGGAGAGCAAGAGAGAAAGAGAAGGAGAGCAGGAGAGATAGAGAAGGAGAGAGAGAGAAAGAGATGGAGAGAGAGAGAGATAGAGAAGGAGAGAGAGAGAAAAAGATGGAGAGAGAGATAGAGGAGAGAGAGAGATATAGAGAAGGAGAGAGAGAGAGAAAGAGATGGAGAGATAGAGATAGAGAAGGAGAGAGAGAGATAGAGAAAGAGAGAGAGAGAAAGAGATGGAGAGAGAGAAAGAGAAGGAGAGAGAGAGAGAAAGAGAAGGAGAGAGAGAGAAAAAGGAGAGAGAGAGAGAAAGAGATGCAGAGAGAGAGAAAGAGAATGAGGGCAGGAGAGATAGAAAAGGAGAGAGAGAGAAAAGGGAGAGAGAGAGAAAGAGATGCAGAGAGAGAGAGAGAAAGAGAAGGAGAGCAAGAGAGAAAGAGAAGGAGAGCAGGAGAGATAGAGAAGGAGAGCAGGAGAGAGACAGTGTGAGAAAGATAAAACAGTAAGAAAGGGAGAGAAGAGAGAAGATGGCCATTAATGAACAGTGCGCACTGTGATAATGTGCTACTCCCATAGAGCTACAGCATCCAATAAAAACTTCAGGTGCTGGTATTTTTTTTGGAAAGAGAGGTTTCATCTTTGCTCATTTGGTTTGCATCATCCTCATGAGACACCAAAGACCAGTGTTGCACTATGTCCTCTGTTCCTCTACAGTCATAATCACAATGCAAAAACACACCTTTGTCCTAAACAACCCAAAATCACTGTACAGCCTTTTTAAAATCTCAGGTGCAGATGATATGCAGCAAAAGTCCTCATAAGTGATCATCACAGGACACTGGTATAGGTGTCTTTGCTGACTACTGTATTTGGGTAAAGGACGCATTTCCCTACCGCTTCATCAGGTTCACACACCTTTGGCTTCTGCTGCGTCATCTGCACTAGATCCACAACAAACTAGCTCAGGTCAAAATGGCCACCAAAACTCCTTCTGTGCCAGGCTACAACCCCAAACAGCACAGCTCAAGCTCAGGGTCAAATGCATTGTCACAGAAATCATGGCAACTGTTTGTATGACTCACTAGTGAGCACAAGCGAGTCTGAGGATTCTCATCAAAGCGATCCATGTGGTTTAGAGACTTGTAGACACATATGTGGAGTCATGCAAACAATATTTTATTTACTACAAAATAACAGCTGTAGCACTTGTGATATATGCTAGGAAGATGTGGTACTCCTCAACAGCCATGTTTTATTATGTTATCTTCAGTGTCAGTGGAAGGAACAAAGTCAAAGTCGAAGTCAAAGTGAGCTTTATTGTTATTTAGACCAAGAACAAGAACATGACTGTGAGGTTCGGACAAAAATAATCCCCTTCTCACCAAATAACAAGATCAACCATTTAGCAGCATCTACATCAGTCTCGAGGGCCGCAATTAACGGTTTAAAAAGCATATGATAAAAGTGACACATGTAAGTGACACACCAAAATAACTATCTCTGCTATGTACTGCCTGGGCCGGCCTCTAAGCTGGTACAGTACTTACGAGTACAGGTGCGTCATATTAGACTGGCGAAAGAGCAGGTCCCAGGCCAAGAAGGTTTGTGGGGCTGCGGGCTGCGGCGGGCTCTCGCCCATGGACTGCAGCACCAACAGGTCGCTCATCAGCATGCTCCCGCTCAAGCGCTTTCGATGTCTCCGCCGCTCGTTAAACTCGGGGTCCATGGCCGCCCGCCGAGCAGGACGCGGGGACTTGATGACACTCATGAGGACAGACTCCAGCGACCGACCAAGCGACTGACGCAACACCGAAGACACAACTCGACTCGACTCGACACTACCGCTCCGACTCGAAAGCAGACCTCTCGCTCGGCGGTGCCCCTCACAATCTGAGCTCACATGGTTGCGAAAACTAAACGAGCGTCATGTTAAGTTTTGCGACGCTCAATGGCAAACATGTTCGCTAAACAAGAGAAAGACACAGAGAGAGAGAGAGAGAGAGAACTCAGTGTCTTAAAGCCTAATGTGGACTTGCTCCACAATCCTTGTAGTGGCCTACCTGAGGATTCAGCCACGCCCAGTGTTTACTGTACATGACAGCACTGGTTAATCCCATTATGTCACTGCAAATAGGCTTGAGGAGCTACCCCCACTACCCAATAATACACTGCTCTGCTCTCCTGTAAGGAGCCTTGGAGACACACAGATTACTGTGCCATGGATTGTCACACACAAACACTCACACACACATACGCCCGCACACACACGCGCACACACACACACACACACACACACACACACACACACACACACACACACACACACACACGCACACAGGGGATAGATCGGCTGTGTATTCCTTCTACAGATGTAAACACTTCATAAATAGCAGATGTAAGGGACAATCACACTTTTCATTCTGGACACACTGCCCATACAGAAAATACACACACACACACACACACACACACACATACACACACACACACACACACACACACACACACACACACACACACACACACATATAAACACACACACACACACACACGGCCTCTCTCTCTCTGGCTCTCTCTCTTTCTCTCTCGTCTCCCTCCCTCCTTCAGATCCAGGCCTTTATTTTCTGCATTGTTCTGAATATTTATTTCCTTGACTTTCCAACTGAAAGTAAGGCGTTGACCCATCTTAGCGGTCTTAGTGGCCAGCTGTATTAACCATGGGCTCTGAGACGCAGTGCAGTGCAGTGCAGTGCAGTCTAGTGCAGTGCAATGTGGTGCGGTAGTCACAGGAGATGAGACAATACTGCAGGGTGTAGAGTAGACCTGCACTATCAAGTGATCAGGGACCTAGTGTCCTCTGACGTGTACGTGACACGTACACACACACACACACAAGCACACACACACACACACACACACACACACACACACACACACACACTTAGAGACACACATACACCTCAAAACACACACACAGCCAAAGACCCAAGACAAATGCATACTCACATAAGCCCAAATAACACTGGAAAACACACACACACACACACACACACACACACACACACACACACACACACACATCTGCATATGTACACAGACCCCTCCCGGACCTGCAGACCGGCCTAACCTAACTGCCCATATTGACCCCGGCCTGTGGAGAACAAAGCCTGTAAGTGATCCCTCGGGGTGCCTTTTTGCGTAGGCCTGACCCGGTCACATTATCTACCGTTACACAAGTGCTTACATCATGCGCAGCCAATCAAGCCGCTCCCGACAGGCATGACTGTGCCGCTCTACGGTTACACCTGCCTTTCAACGCAAGCTCTTATAGGCTGTCAGTCCCGCACATTAGTGACCACTGCCACCAGCTGGACGTGTCTCAGGTGTGCTGCTCTGTCTATGCAGGTATGTAATGTCTGTGAAGAGGCCCCATAGTAAGCATGGTAACACTTCACAGGTGGTTTTACCGCACTGAACTGCTGTAACCCTAACCATAACCATACACTGGAATTAGAAGACATTCAATTCAATTAATGGGTATCCGTAGCTAGATAGTATACATAGTGTTGACATATATGGAGTAGAGTAGGTAAGGTCTTCTTCGATCAAAAGGAAAGGGTCTTTCTATTTTTTCTATTAAAAAATATTGACTTTCTGGAGTGACTGGAATCAAAAACCTGTAAACATGCATTCCCCTGGAGTGGTTTGCTAAAATGCTTTGCTGCTAATGACAGTGCACTTTCCTATTTCAAGATGAATTGAATGACATATGGTGTTGTGTATTGGTTTGTTTTGGCAATATGAGAATTAGCTGTATGTGCTGGGTACTGGGGCTGTCTTGCCTTGCTGTATGGAACTGTCCATATGTTGCACATGTCGCTGTTTTTCTGCTGTTGTTAATCTAACTTGCTGTAAGGCGGAAGAAACATTTCTGGAAGGAAAACAGATAATAATAATAGATTTGAGAATCTGCTGAGGTTTTAGTGCACAAAGGGGCAGCATATGGCCCAAAGGGTCATTTCATTTCATTTTATTTTATCTTTTTTTGTGCTGACTAGCCACACCTCCGTGCCAAGTTGCAGATTCAGGACCAAGCCTGTGCTGAACGAGGCTCTGGCCTTATACAGTAAAACACTGCTGCCCTCCATCACCGCTGCAAGGTCACGAGAATCAAACGCAAAAAGATACGGCCATTAGCCATCCCGCAGCCCACTGACACGGCCATCAGTTTCATTGAGCCACTGAGCCAGAGTTAGCAGGGTCAATAGTGAGAGGCTAGCAGTGCAAGAGGACACGGGGGAGAAGAGAGGAGAGGGCTTACAGACCTACCAGTCCAGATGGACCCCGACCGCAAGGTAGCAGGGCTTTTATGGCTCTCCCTGAGGAATGCCCCTAACCCTAAGCCAATTAGGCACTGGGAGCTTATGACGCCCAGGGGCAGGAGAGTGTGGACTGTGAAAAGCTCCCATCCCGACCAATTCACACTCCCTTTCTGTTTGCCTATGCATCATGAGGAAGTGTATGAGGCTAATGCTAACACAAGCACAATGGATCATTAGCAAGCTGAACTGAACTTAAAACAAGCCACATGAAGTCTGACAAAGGCTAACAACCCTTTGGGCCTTGCACCTGGGCCCTCACACAAAACATACTGGTGACACCATCAGTTTCCTGGCTGGGTGGCCAGTCTTGAATAGTTCATTCATGGCCTAGAGGTGTGGTGACTCTGTTCTGGACAGAACACACAGGAAAGGGGCATGGGTCAGGTCACAGAACAGGACATGTGCCCTTTGTCTATCACACACACACACACACACACACACACACACACACACACACACACACACACACACACACACACACACACACACACACACACACACACACACACAGCAATGAG
>CM050215.1:17655467-17660467 GCA_027475355.1 Coilia nasus | reverse complement strand
CAGAAATGGTTTTGGGGGGAGAAAGAGAGAGACAGAGAGAGAGACAGAGAGAGAGAGGAGAGAAAGAGAGAGATAGAGAGAAGACAGAAAGAGACACAGAAAGAAAGAGGGCAGAAGAGAGAGAAAGAGAAAGACAGAGAGAGAGAGCAAGACACAAAGAGAGAGAAAGGAGGAAGAAGAGGAGTATAAGTGGATGAAGAGAGAAATAGAGTCAGAGAGAGGGAGGGAGAGAGAGAGAGAGAGAGAGAGAGAGAGAGAGAGAGAGAGAGAGAGAGAGAGAGAGAGAGAGAGAGAGAGAGAGAGAGAGACAGGGAGAGAAGAAGAAAGAAAAGCTGCTCAACAATGCAGAAATCTCCACCAAAATTGATTGAGCATCATTAATTGGATGACTCAGGACTTTAGTGGCCGAAAAATGGCCAGGGTGACAATTTGGCTCTCTGTGTTTGCAACCCCTCTGCACACAAACAAGGACCCGGATGCTGTCATGTGCCAAGGAGGGCTGGCGGGGGGAGTGCCTATGAGCATGTGTGCACGTACACACATGTACAAACAAAAACAAGCCCGTTACCACCCACCCACACACACACACACACACACACACACACACACACAGACATAGATGCATGCACACATACACACACACACACACAAACATACACATATACACACACACACGCACAGGGTCAGCAAGCAAAACACAGAACAAGAGAGAGAGAGAGAGTGTGTAGTGCTGCTATTGATCTGCTGTGTGAAAAAGGCTCCATTTTGAATTAAGCAACCTGTTAACATTGCAGACAATAGCAACTGTGTTTGGAACACTGCTAGCTCTCTGGTGCTGTAAGTCTGTTTCCTTCCTTTGCTAAGAGTATTAGCAGGTGTAAGGTGTTTAAAGTGTTACCGCTATTAGTTTATAAATCTGCCTTTTCCCGATATTTACGAGGCTGGGTTTGTGCACCGATATGGATAAACTCACTCATAAATTCCTTGTTGTGAGCAGTGGCAGTGACTTTGCACATTTTGAGAGACTGCCCCTCAAGGACGCTAGATCACCAGGCCCAAGCCAAGCACCTCCAACAGACAATATTGCACTCAGGCTTTAAAGCCAAGGAAATGTTATGTTATTGGCAAAGCACACTGCGACAGAGAGTACTTACTGTAATTTTAATTTCGAAAACAAAAGTAGGAAGACCACAGTCGTATCAAATTCTGTAATAACATTGCTTGTTTGTTTTGCAGACTAGTTCATACTCATAATGAAAGCAAATGAAACTGAGGACAGAAATGTCGCAAACTGCAGTTGTGACTTTAATAAATTGCCTGTAAACACAGCGAGAAAGCTTTGAGAGCTCTGCCAGATTGAATTGGATTGCAAATGATATTTACCCAGAGCGTATAAATCGACATACCATTATCTATAGTCACCCAAACACAAATGGCTTCTGGCATCTGATTTCTGAGACAAAGGTAAAGTCCAAATGGAAAATGCCACCCAGTCATTGACCACCACCTGTGCCCCCCCCCCTCCCACAGATGACTCATTGCCTCCCCGCCATCCAAATCTTCACTTATGGCCAGACCAGACAAAGGCCATCTTGATTGTTCTGTCGGCCACAAATAACACCTGATAGGGCATTTTTATCAAGACCAATTATGGAGCAGCCTGCTGTCCAGACCGCTCCATTCAGTCCAGAAGTGCTGCGGTTTAGCTGTTTTTTTTTTTCATTTGTGCCACCCCTCCAAAAAGGCCCAGCTCAGACACAGAGAGCATCCTGCGTCAGACACCGGAGATCTAAAAGTTGATCGAACAAGGTTGACCCAAAAAAGCCAAACTTTTACTGAAAAATGTGAGTTATCCAACAACAGAGAGAGGAAGAGGAGTCACATTAAGAAGTAGTTTTGCCCAAACTAAATCAAAAAAACTTAACAGCAGAGCTGTTAAGAGCAACACATACATCATAATAATCAAATACGGCTGCTGCTTAAAAAAGCCTTGACTCACTTTAAACATCCTGCGACTATAAATTCAGTTCCCAGCTCCTTCCGATGGTGCAGATAAGGCGACAACACCCACTCATTACAGCATCACACTAGGAAGAGAGCTAACGAAAGACAGGTTACATTAGATTAGATCCTTTCAAACGGTTGGTGTTTTGGAAAATGGAGATCACCTCTAGAGCTAAGTGTGATTTAAAATTCAGCATGTGCAGAAGACTGAAAAAACAGGGCCACATAAAGGGCCATGGAGGAGGTGTGTGTGTGTGTGCGTGTGTGTGTGTGTGTGTGTGCATGCACATGTGTGTGTATGTGTGTGTGTGTGTGTGTGCCTATGTGTGTGTGAGTACTGTATGTGCATCTATACATGTGTGTGTGTGCCTGAATGTGTGTGCGCCTGTGTGTCTGTACACTCACGTGTGTGCCTGTGTGTATGTAGGTGTGTGTGTGTGTGTGTGTGTGTGTGTGTGAGTGTGTGTGTGATCGTGAGTGTGCATGTGTGGTGATGGTGGTGTGTGTGTTAGGGGGGCGGGGTGGGAGTGTTGTTGTTGAGAGTAAGTGGGGCAGAGCTGCCTTGGCCACTGCTGGACATTGGGATGAAAGGGACCTTGTCCAGCGCTCAGTCTTTCCCTGGCCTACTTTGATACCTTTGCCCCTGTTGGGCAGTGCCCTGGGACAAGGCAGATGGCTGTACTGATTGTGCAAAAGTAGGACTCCTGAGGTGAAGTGTGTATGTGTGAGAGTGTGAATATATATGTGTGCGCGCGTGTGTGTGTGTGTGTGTGTGTGTGTGTGTATGTGTGCGGAAGTCTGAATATGTGTGTAGGAGTAATACTATGCATATTGTGTTTGCATTTGTGAGGTGTGTGAGAGTAAGAATATGTGTTTGTAGGAGTACTACTTTGTGCATTCCATTTGTATTTGTGGCTGTATGAGTATGTATGAGGCTGAGGATCTGTTTGTAAAGTAAATAATGTGTATGCTTGCAAGTGCAGTGTCAGAATAGCATTTATGGGCTATGAACTGTATGTATGTGTGTGTTTACTGTAAGTAACTGTAGTTATAAGTGTTCATATGTGTGTCTGAGAGATTGTTGTTATTTTTGTGTGTGTGTGTGTGTACACGTGCACTTGCATGAGTGCTTGTGTGTGTGTATGTGTGTCTGTATTTGTGTGTGTTTCCCTTTGCTTTTGTGTTTGTCTCCTACTGGCGGTGCGAGTGCAGCGTGACGGGAGCCCCAGTGTTGAGCCCGCAGCCCTGCACCCCCCTCACCCCCCTCACCCCCTCACCCCCTCACTCTGCCCCTGCCATCTCTGTTTGGGCCCGTTGCCACGGTAAAGCCAATGCGACAACACATGGCCACGTCGGAAGTAAACGCTGGCCGACCCGGCCGGAGGGATTACACTGTGCTGTCTCCGCGGTAACCACAACACCCTCCCATTCTGTTACTGGCCACTCTGGCAATAACAAAAAAATAAAAAAATAAAAAAAATAAAAATAAATAAAAAATACAAAAACTGAGAACACTGTAAACTCACCCAAATATTAGCAGTGCTGCTACCCAGCGACATCACTGTCACATTCGTACAGGACTGCAGGACATGCGGGTTGCAACAGGAATGTTAATGTCACTGCGTCTGTGGTTGACCTAACGTCTGAAAGTCCTGAAGCCCCAAAGTTATATCGCATCACCTTCTGTACTGTACTTAATGTATAAACGTTATGTTTATGTACTGGTATTTATTCATGTGTATGTACTGTACTTGCATGGGTTTAACTATGCTTATGTGTATGGGAGAATGTATGTAGGTGTATGTGTATGCATATATGCATATGTGTATATCCATGTTGTAAAAGTGAACGAGTAACTTATACAGGTGTATATGTGTGTATATGTGGATGTATATATGTGTGGCTATATGTGTGTATGTGTACATTTATGTGTGTGTGTATATGTGTGTATATGTGGATGTGTATATGTGTGGGTGTATGTGTACATTTATGTGTGTGTGTGTATATGTATGTATATGCGGATGTGTATATGTGTGGGTGTATGTGTGTATGTGTACATTTATGTGTGTGTGTATGGGTATGCGTATATGTATGCATATGCGGTTGTGTATATGTGTGTGTGTATGTGTGTATATGTACATTTATGTGTGTGTGTATGGGTATGCGTATATGTATGCATATGCGGTTGTGTGTATGTGTGTGTGTATGCTTATGTGTTTGTGTGTACGTGCACATGTGGCTGTGCATGTGAGAGGCTGCAGTGGATGCTGGTTGTGCCCAGGCAGGGTTGCGGAGGGGTCAGGGAAAGAAGACCCAGTGCTCCTGAGAGACGTGTGCCCTGAGAAGGGTGGCCTTGGCCCAGTCCGTGACGCGCTGCGGTGGAAACTCAGCTCCGCTGCCAGCAGTGCCTGGGAGCACCCAGCGGGGTGCCTACCACAGCCCTCTCTCCATCCATCCCTCTCTCTCCATCTCTCCCTCTTTCCTTCCCTCACACTCTCTCCATCTCTCCCTCCGTCCCTCTTTCTCTCTTCATCTCTCCCTCTCTCTCTCTTCATCTTTCCCTCCATCCCTCTCTCAATCTCTCCCTCTCTCCTTCCCTCACACTCTCTCCATCTCTCCCTCCCTCTCTCTTCATCTCTCCCTCTCTCTCTCTTCATCTTTCCCTCCATCCCTCCCTCTCTCTCCACCTCTGCCTCCATCCCTCTCTCTCTCCATCTCTCCCTCTATCCCTCCCACTCTCTCTATCTCTCCCTCACACTCTCTCTATCTCTCCCTCCATCCCGCCCTCTCTCTATCTCTCCCACCATCCCTCACTCTCTCTCCATCTCTCCCTGTCTCCTTCCATTACTCTCTCTCTATCTCTCCCTCCCTACGTCCCTCCCTCCCTCTCTCACTCATTCATTTTCTCTCTCCATTCCTCCTTCCATCCTACCTTTCTCCCTCTCTACCTCCCTCCCTCCCTCCCTCTTTACATCCCTCTCTCCTTCCAAAGGCGA
>CM050215.1:17642967-17650467 GCA_027475355.1 Coilia nasus | reverse complement strand
AAGGGAACAGTAAGAGAGAGAGAGAGAGACAGAGAGAGAGAGAGAGAGAGAGAGGAGGTATGAAACCCCAAGGGAAATTAGTGACAAAAGTAGTTGATGAATAAGAGAGAGAGAGCACAAGGGAATGACAGGAGAGAGAGAGAGTCAGAATGATAGATAGATAGAGATAGAGAGAGAGAGAAACACAGAGAAGAGAGAGAAAAAAGAGAGGGAGAGAGAGAGAAAGAGAGAAAGAGAAGAGAAAAACGAGAATATAAAAGAGGACACAGTTGTCCTGCTGTTTTCTGCAGAAAGCCCCCTGCTGCCTTCGGTGGACACTCAGCTGCACGGTTCCCTTATAAGTCTGCAGTTTAATAAGCCGGAACAAAATCAGCCCATAAGGGGGAGTGTGTGAGAGAGAGAAAGAAAGAGAGAGGAGGAGGGCGAAAAGAGAGAGAAGGGCGGGGTAACAAGGTAGAGCAAACCTTTTTATTGAATCAAATCCTTACATTACTGCAGAGAGAAGGAGAGAGCAAGTGAGAGAGAGAGAACGAAAGAGAGAGAGAGAGAGAGAGAGAGAGAGAGAGAGAGAGAGAGAGAGAGAGAGAGAGAGAGAGAGAGAGAGAGAGAGAGAGAGATAGAGAGAGAGAGAGAGAGAAAGAGAGAGAGAGAGGTAAAGTGTTAGTATGCCATTCTAAATTTCTGGCAGGTACATTTCCACACCGAGCCCCCCCTGCCTCCTTCCTGTCTCCTTTTTTGTGTGAATGCATTGGGAGGTGGAGGTGTGGGCTCTTTCTCACGTGTTGGAGGCTGCTATCAAAACCAGACACTGTTGGTGTGACAACGTGTCAGCATCTTAAGTAGGACACCATGCCTTGGCAACCCTGGCGACGTCACACACTCCCTACTTCCACTCTCCCTTCATCTCTCTCACAGCCACTACTAAATCATAAAGAAAAACCATCACTTCTCCAGTAACACATTTTAGTGAAAAGTGACCTCCCTCAATGCCTTATTATCTGATTGTGTGAGATATTCACTGCAGCAGTTCGTTTCTTGTGATTCCGCCATGGGTGATTTCTCATCAGCGCTGACAGCTAATCAGCCTCAGTATGGCATATATCATCCAGGTACTTTAGCTAGCCACAAAAGGGAACAGCTAATCTACAGCCACTATATATCCTCCTGGTGGGACATGATACACTTCAACAACAGCACATGCAAACAAGCTAGTGGAGAATGTGTTGCTCTGCTGAACACACATGTAAACACACAGGTAGGGACACACCATGCTGTACGTGTGCAACAACATACACACACATACACAGAAACACAGACACACACATAGGCCTACAAATAAACACACACATACACACATGCACAAACACACACAGGCACGCACACACACACACACACACACACACACACACACACACACACACACACACACACACACACACACACACACACACACACACACACAACACGGAGAGGACAGGGGAGGTGTGTGGAGTGCTTCCAGTCCCTGCATCCTAAGTGCTGGCTGCAGTCCCTGTCCTGCTGCATGGCTCAGAAGAGATGCAGCATTACAGCATACCGGGCTATTTCATCAAAGTCGCTAAAGGTGGCGGCTCTTAACTGTTTAAATCTAGTTTCAGTAAGCATCAACTTTAACTTGAGACTTGAGACTCCATTATCATGTTTTAGCTGCACCTCGTCAAAGTTAACTCTAGCAAGTCTTATCTAGCATTGCCTTGGAAGCCCAGAATATGTGATTGTCGAAAATGTGATCATGCCGAACAATGACAGCAAGTCCCCCACAGACTTTTTCACCAGCATTGATCAAACACGCCTAATTAAGCTCTACGAAGAGCACAAACAACTCCGACAAGAAAAGAACACGGCTGGCCGCTCAAACGTATTGAGTTCTTGCAATTATAATTTTTAATGTATTAAACAGACATTCAAAGTTTCTTTGATAATGAAGTGGTTATTTGGGGTTACTGCTTGAATGACAATGCAGCACATTCGTGGCCGCTTTTTAGATGGTAGATCCACATTCGAGACTCAGCTGATGCATAATTCACGCCAATTATAAAATTAAAAAGAAAAGTACCTGATTTTCCTGATTCGCACATTTAACGTTACAATAAAGGTGTACTTTATGGCAACTCATTTGCCTAACTGTAATGGAATGGGTGTCAATAATGCAAAAGAACATCGTTACAACCTATAGGTCTAAGTACATCTGCGTGTAAATCCTCGTCATACTTTCAGTTCTGGCCTTCCAGCACCTAATGTGTTTTATACACATTTATGTACACAGCCCAAATAAATAAGATCTCATTAAAGCTTGCATAGTGCCTCACACACATTTATTTAATCAGCAAAATGTTACACCGCGTCAAGGAGTGTGGGCACCAGGCTATTTGGTCTTTGAAGTGAAAGTTCACATTTAAATGTTGTCAGTATTAGCATTTGTTAAGCCAGCTCAACTTTACAGACAGTAAACTCAGTGTTAGAAATGTGTGGGGTAGGTGTTATTTTAATAAGATCTCCTTGCTTTTTATTAAGTTTTGCTGGTACATAATTGTGTTGACAGAGATATTCCAGAGTTTCTATAGCTGTCATACCAGCTTAAATGAAATGAGACTGTCCTTATGTAGTTCAATCGCAACTGAATACTCTCCAAACACTTCCGAAACATCTGCATACTTTGCAGTTTGAACCACGGAAGTCCAAACTAACATAGTTCAGACTTCCATCGTACTTTGGTGTTTGAAGATTTTTGGGAAACAGTCAGACGCGGGCTGCTGGGTCATTCGAACCTACGTTGTAAACGGTGGTTTAATGCTAACCTCTGTCGTTGTTTGGGAAATGCACCCCTGATACAGAGCAGGTTACTTCAGTGGCATTTGTTACCCCAGAAACTCAGCTGGGATTCCTGTTAGTGAGATTGATGGAATGGAATTCTCTCTTAAGTTAACGAGGTTTATTGACATTAGCCAGGCCTTGCAGTTAGCGACTTTCATGGAAGACCACCCTGGTCTGGCCAGCAACACAACAACAACAAAAACAACAACAACATGGGTGAAGCCCCACACCCCCCTGCCCTGGGCCACCCACAAACTGAATGTAAACATCGGAGGGGAGAAACATGCACATGTAACATGCGCAATACAATGGGAGCCCTCAGTACACAAAGACACCACTGTGCAGAGATCAAACAGTGTGGGGACCGCCATCTTTAATGAGGACAGGAAAACTTACATTATTATAGTTTTACATTTATAAATATTGTGTAGTAATTCTATAGATTTTTGTTATATAGTTTTTCTTCAATGTTTCTATACTGCCTGCAACATGTATGACGCAAGGGCATAATGGCCATTACGTAAGGACTTTAACAGTAACAGTGCAATCATGGCAGAAAGCCAGCCCAAGGTGCTGCAGCCATAAAACCCTAGAGGATTTAAGAGGAAGACATCCCTCATTTGTAAATGCTGAAGGGGTCTTTGGCTAATCAGCTATAGGATTCAGAGGGCAGGATAGGTCACCTAAGTGCACTGTGTCAGGAAGTCATCCACAGCAACAAATACAAAGCACGCGACATCGCTACTACATTTGCAATCAGTGGACCACCAAGTGCGAAGTGGGCAGCCTCACCATCTTCCACGTATGCCTGGCCGGCCCTCTGCAGACCCACTGCTATCAGCTGAGTACTGATTTGAGTTACAAAAGAAATCTTTGTGCACGTCCCAGGTGCAGGAGAAAAAGAGTCAAAATTAAATCCAAGAAAAACGTTTCGTCTTTTTATTGCGTGGCACAGAATGACGCTTTGACCATTGTTGGTCTTCCTCAGATTCCCCATTTTTGTTTATTTTTCTTAATTTTGGTCCCGGAGTTACACCATGGACAGCAGGCCATTGGATTGTGATCCCTAGATGCAGCAGTAAGCTGGGCTAAGCTACGCTACGCTAGGCTAAGCTGCACAAAGGTCCACACAGTCCTGGGTTCACTTTAAGCGGGATAAAACATGTTATGAAACACCTGAGAAACAGCAACATTAAAAAAATCCTGTTCTTTTTTTTCACTGATGTTCATTTCATACTTGCTTTAAATCCCCACAGTGGAACCGCTGTAATGTTCCAGATAATCTCAGCTGTTTCTGTACATTTCATTTATTTTGCCTTATACTGCCCTTCTTTCACCAGGGGCTAAAAATACACTGAAACTGCCTTTTGCAAGTGGGCCCCAGCCAAGACCACAAAACAGACAAAGACGTACACAACATTGTCTAAAGGCAACCGACAGCAACCCCAATGATAACATACATAAATGCTGAATACACTGGAATAATCCCTGCACACTGCAAACTAGCATTAGACACTAAGATGGATATTAATTCTCTCTGAGGAGAGAGCACGGGTAAAAATGGGAATCGATGGGACCCTGCCTTGCTTACATCGTCCTATTGGCTCAAACAGGTGCTGAACTACTGGAGGGGGGGAGGAGGTATCGCCTCCATCAATGACCCTCGCATGAGCTTGTGCAACAAGCCCACTGTTTACAACAGTGCTTGGATAGGGAGGGAGGGGGATGGAGAGATGGAGAGATAGAGACGGAGTGAAAGAGGAGAGCTGAGTCATTGACAGCTTTATTCCTTTCATCAACCACCCACCTCTGGGGACTCATATGCACACTGCAAAAAAACCTGTCACATAGAGAGAGAGAGAGAGAGAGGGGGGGAGAGAGAGAGAGAGGGAGAGAGGGAGAGAGGGAAAGAGAGAGTTCCTAAGGAGATTTAAATACATCAACTATTCATTCATCTTTGTAGAAACTCTAGAGGAATTCTGCAATAGGCAGCTATTTATCAAGTGTCATGTGGAATTGTGGTTTGTGTAATGTGACAAAATGGCCATGAAAAATTAGGTGCACATACAATCAGCCTGTGTGAACACGCACAAACTCTTTTCCTCTCTCTCACTCTCACTCTCTCTCTCTCTCTCTCTCTCTCACACACACACACACACACACATACACACACACAGAGAACACACCAAATAAACAACCACTGAGAGGCATCTGATAAATCTTACAAAAGCCTGCTCAGCTCCAGGGTGGAATGAAACCTGAGACATTGCGGTAAAAGATAGAAGGCGATAGAGAGAGTGTGTGTGAAAGACAGAGGCGGAGGAGAGAGAAAGGGAGAGAGAGAGAGTGACAGACATGGGGACGAAAGGATGCAAAAGGATGAAAACACGTATTATAAAACAGTATGAAAAAGAAGAGAATAAGAACAGGAAGATGAGGGGAGGAAGAGAAGAGAGGAAGAGAAGAGAAGAAGAGAGGAGAGGTAGAGAGGAGAGGAGAGGAGAGCAAGCAGTGGACCCGAGAGAAAAGCAGAGGAGGGGTGGCACACAGCACGTTGCTGCTGCTGCTGCTCCTGCCTGCTGTTGATGCCGTGGCTTTTTTCCCTTTCCCTGCAGTACGCTGTAATTCGCCACTAAAAATACCCAACAGAGCAGGAGGATGTGCATAAACAGACGCATACAGTGCGAGGAGATTGGGAGAATGAGGGAGAGAGAGAGGAAGAGATAGATGGAGAAATAACATGAGATATTGAGAAAGAGAGGGACAGCGAGAAACAGACAGAGAGAGAGAGAGAGAGAGAGAGAGAGAGAGGCACTGCAGTCATCCAGAGGGTCTCTTCCTTACAGACAGCCCCCACGTGACGGGGTAGCACTGGATAACTGAAGCTTGCGGTGGGGTGGGGGTGGGGGTGGGGTTGGCGGGATGTTTTGGGGGGAAACGGGGGGGGGGGGGGGGGGGGGGTGCAGACACGCCGGGGTTAGACATGTCAGGAGTCAAGACACCAGGGCAACGAGACACACCAGTGCCACTACTGTTACACAGCTCTGAGATAGAGTTCGCACACACACACACACACACACACACACACACACACACACACACACACACACACACAGTCATCACATATTTTCTCTTACTTTCCCTCCACCCCCTCTTCTCTGTCTGTCTGTCTGTCTCTCTATCCATGTTTCCCGCCTCACACATAACTCAGATCATGTACACACACAGGCACACACAGACACACACACACGTTGCAAAGCTACAGGCAGACTCACCAGGCGAGCTTGAAGCCTCTCATTAGTGCGGTGCGGGTGCGGAGGCCATGGTGTGTGTGGAGCACGGCGTGGCACGGCGCTCGGTCCGGGGCATGCTGTCGCAGTGCGAGAGGAGTAGGACGACAACGAGGAAGAGGCAGAGGAGGAGGAGGAAGAGGAAGAGGAAGAGGAGAAGGAGGAGAAGGAGAAGGAGAGGGAGCCCGGCCGCCTCGGCTGGCCCATGCGGAGGTCCTCGCGGCGGGGACCGGGGCGAGCAAAGGGTGGCTGCTGCTGCTGCTGCTGTCCGGAGGGTGGGGTGTCAGGGTGGGGGCGAGGAGGGCCGAAGGTGCTGGTGGTGGAGGTAAAGGAGGAGCAGGAGGAGGCACAGGTGGAGGTAAAGCTGGCGCTACGACGCTCCCGAGCTCCAGCTTACTGCGGCGGTAGCAGCAGCCTGCTTAGCCATCCAGCCCCCCCGTCTCTCTCTCTCCCTCTCTCCCTCGCGCCGTCGGTCTGCTAGTCCCACTGGCCTGGCCAGGCATCAGGCTTTAGACGAGCACTGAGCACTGTGTGTGTGTGTGTTTGTCTGTGTGTGTGTGTGTGTGTGTGTGTAACAGGAGATAGATCCTCATGCGCCAGTGATGCTCCCTCTGTCCATCTCACGTGAACTCAAACAGACGATACACTCACTCACAGAGACACACTTTCCCGAGTGTGCACACACACAGTTGCACACAAGACAGTAAGCTTTAGTTGCAGCTCTGTTGTCTGCGTTGCCTGTTCCTCTATCTCGTTCTGTGCCTTTTTTCTGTCGTCCTGTTCATGCTGTCGTTTTCATCCTTTCAGTCGGGATAGTTCTGTCTCCTTCTTTCTGCCTCTGTCTGTCTGGTTCTCTCACATACACTCTCTCTCTATCTTTCACACACACACTCTCTCACACTCTGTTCTTGCTGCAGAGGAAGAACAGCACTTGCTGAGCCCTGGGCTCTACTGAGCATGCTCAAACACTCTCAATCCCTCCCTCCCTCCCCCTCTCGCTCTCTCTCGTCCTATCTCTCCCTCACTCCCTCCCTCCCTCGCTGTCCTCTCCCTCCCTCCCTCCCTCCATCTATCCCTCTCTCTCTCTGTGTGGCTGTGAGAGACAGACTGTGCGCTCGGCTGACTACTTGCTGCTCCCTGTCAAGAGCAAAACAGCGCCAGCTAACAAGGAAAAAAGGGGGGCAGAGCAGCCAGGCTTGGCCAGGTGAAGTTGACTCTCTCTGGGGCAACTGGAGAAGGGCGGCTGGGTGTGAGGAAGGGCTGCAGGAGGGGGCTGGGTCTGGATGTGTGTGTGTGTGTGTGTGTGTGTGAGGAGGGGGGTTGGGTAGAAGTTGGGGGGATTACGAGGGACCTGTTG
>CM050215.1:17590467-17640467 GCA_027475355.1 Coilia nasus | reverse complement strand
GGTGCTGCTTTCTGATTGGTTGCTAGGCATGCAGTAAAATCGTATATCATGCACACCTTGAAAGTAGTTCTGGCAAAACAGTTTAAAACTTCAGCACCGTTCCATATCAATACCGAATAGAATGTACGTACCTACTGTAACTGTCTCTATCAAACTTCACAATTAATGGCAATGTGGAGTTCAATTTCCATCAACTTAAAAAAAAAATAGTAAACCGAAAATAACAAATAAATCAGTGTTTTGGAATAAGTATTGCACGTGTCGCGTTGCTCAATCCAAGCTAGCTACCACCTGACGAGCAGTAGCAATCACCTTACCAAATGAAAGGTAACCTTGACAACCTGGCTAGTGACTGAGGGCTGCGTAGCGCTCTACTTAACGTTAACTTAACGGTAACATTGTAGGACACACTGTAGCGAAACTGAGTTCTTAGGCTCCACCTCGTTGACTTAAAACTGTATAATGCACGCCTCGTCGGATGTTACCCCTTACTTATACAAGTACTCGGTGTGCTCCAGTCCTTTCTGGCATACAGTCTTTTGTAGAAGTGGCCCAGTGTTTGCTGACCCTATAGTATTCATCTGCCAGATAACTCCCACTACTTAAAAAGCAGCACTACAGTAGGTTTGCATATGATGAGACATACAAAGCTCCTTCTGAACATTGTGTGCAGAAGCTGTCCACCTTCAAGCCAGCTGTGTCCTTGTGAGTTTCATAAAAATAAAGATGCCTGGAAAAGCAGAGTGTCTCTTACATCTGCTCCCCATTCTACAGGCGGGCTGACAGCTGTGTGCTGCTGAGTAGCTGGGCTGGACTAGACTGGGCTGGGCTGGGCTGGGCTGGGCTGGGCTGGGCTGGGCTGGACTGGACTGGGCTGGGCTGGGCTGGGCTGGGCTGGACTGGACTGGGCTGGACTAGACTGGGCTGGGCTGGGCTGGGCTGGGCTGGGCTGGGCTGGGCTGGGCGGCTGACCCGCTGGCTGTGTGTGGTGCTGAGAGAACAGCTCCCTCCTTTAGCAGCTGCATCTTCCCTGCCTCTGGGCCCTGTCAATACCAGGCCTCAGGCAGGAAGTGATGTGTTGTGATGGCAACTAAGTCCTCTAAGACCCATTCAAATATATCTTTATCGCTCTCTCTCTCTCTCTCTCTCTCTCTCTGTCTCTTTCTCTCAGTAAAAGTAGCGCTGGAACAGTCCTGGCACATTTGTTTTGCAGTGGCAGAGCACAACAACAGAGGATAAATGGACAGAAAAAATAAAGCCGTGCTAAGCAGAAGAGCACTGTCAACTCAAAGGTTGAATCTGAAATGTTCCCTTGTTCACCTAATAGTGCAATGCGTAAGGATCTGAAAAATACAAGTTATATAGTATACTATGTAGTGAACAAGAGAACATTTCGGATTCAACCTTTGACTTGTCAGTGCTCTTCTGCTTAGCACTGCTGAGCTTAGAGCTGCTGAGGAGCTGGGCTGGACTGGACTGGACTGGACTGGACTGGGCTGGGCTGGGCTGGGCTGGGCTGGGCTGGGCTTGGCCTGGTTTGGCTTGGCTTGGCTTGGCTTGGCTTGGCTTGGATGGGCTGGGCTGGGCTGGGCTGGGCTGGGCTGGGCTGGGCTGGGCTGGGCTGGGCTTGGCTTGGCTTGGCTTGGCTTGGCTTGGCTTGGTTGGGCTGGGCTGGGCTGGACTGGGCTGGGCTGGGCTTGGCTTGGGTTGGGCTGGGCTGGGTGGCTGCCCCACTGGCTGTGTATGGTGCTGAAAGAACAGCTCCCTCCTTAAGCAGCTGCATCTTCCCTGCCTCTGGGCCCTGTCAATACCAGGCCTCAGGCAGGAAGTGATGTGTTGTGGTGGCAACTAAGTCCTCTAGGCCCCTTTCAAATATATCTTTATCTCTCTCTCTCTCTCTTGGTCCTTTTCTCTTCACTATTCTCTCTCTTTCTCTCTCTCTCTCTCTATCTATGTTTCTATCTGTCTGTCTCTTTCTTTTTCCACATGGCTAGCCTAAGGCTGCATTGATTGCCTGTAACATGTTTGTGATTGATTGGATCCCCCACGCACAGACACAGAGGACAGGATTGCATAAACATATGGGTACTTTTTCATAGAACTTTTATGATAACTGTATAATGGTGAAAAAATA
This sequence comes from Coilia nasus, assembly GCA_027475355.1. Taxonomy (NCBI): domain Eukaryota; kingdom Metazoa; phylum Chordata; class Actinopteri; order Clupeiformes; family Engraulidae; genus Coilia; species Coilia nasus. Next base: position 17,638,333 of record CM050215.1, on the reverse strand, counting down.
GCTACGGGTAAAAGTCATGCTAAAAGTAATTTCCAATTATGCTGAAAAACACACAAAACCTTAAAAAGGTAATACATATTGTGATGCTATGTAAACATTTATTTTGTTTAAACTTATATTATATTATATTATATTATATTATATTATATTATATTATATTATATTATATTATATTATATTATATTATAATCAAACCATAAATATATATTTAAATACAGAAGGCATGTACTTTAGTGTACGTAAATAGGGTGCTGCTGCTGGCAGGCTGATGTGAGTGTGATGAAGCCTGAAACATGTCCATCTTCAATGGCAGCTGGGGGGCACCACTAAGGCCACGCCCCGCTTCCCGGACTGGAGCAGATTATTTTTAGAGGCACATAGTTTGATCTCGGCCAACCAATGAGGCGTGCGCGTTGGCGATCAGGTGACTTTGTGTAGATCTGGCACTGGCTCAGCGTCTGAGTGGGGATATGTGGCCACAGCCGGTAATCCCACCCCACTGCCGTGCAGAGACAGCTCTACGCTGGTCACTGTCTGCCTTAAATACACACATACACACACACACACACAAACACAGACATCACACACACACACACACACCCACACACACGCGCTCACACATTCACACACTTATGTATACACACAGACACTCAAACACAATTAAACATACATACATACATACAAATTTATACACACACATATGCAAAGTCAGATATACATATACATATACACACACTGGTACACAAACACTCACAAACACACACACAAGGCAGCACACATCGACACAGCCTCACACAGACGTGCATTCACACAGAGCAGATGCACGTGCATGCATGTGGACGTACACGGGCACAAACAAACACACTAATCCGTAACATGAAAATCCTTTCGCGGGACAGAACTGGTGCAGCAAAAGTAGCGCTGGAATAGTCTGGGGCACATTTGCTTTGCAGCGGCAGGGCACAACAACAGAGGATGAAAGGACAGAAAAAATACGGCCGTGCTAAGCAGAAGAGCACTGACAAGTCAAAGGTTGAATCCGAAATGTTCCCTTGTTCACTTAACAGTCCACTATGTAAGGAACCGAATAGTCCAACTCATGTACTGGTACACTGTGTAGTGAACAAGAGAACATTCCGGACACGGCGCTTACAGTACATTTTAGACATGTTCAAAGACTTGTGGCTCTGGTACTGAGAATCATTAGCTTCCCGCCATTTGTCCCACCGCCCGTCTTCTGGTTGGATACAGAATCGATGCGTCTCTGTCTCTAAGGTCAGGTTTTTAAAACGGAGCACGAGCATGGTGTATGAGGTACCTAGAGCCTGTACCCAGCCTCCTCTCACTCTGACATTTACACAGGCCGCATTACGCTTTGACATTCCATTAACTGCAGCTCTGTGCTTGCTCAGGACAGCGGCGAAGGTGGCGGCAAACAAAGTGGCATTTAATGGTCACCCAAATAAGTGCCAGGCTTCACCTTTTAAAAGGTAACCTGCTCCCCCCCCACCAAAATATCAATTTCTCTCTCTCTCTCTCTCTCTCTCTCTCTCTCTCTCTCTCTCTCTCTCTCTCTCTGTCTCTCTCTGTTACTCTTGCTCCCTTCTTTCTGTCCTTCAGTTGCTATCGGTTTCTCTCTCTCTCCTCTTTCAGCGCGTCTATGAATAAAAGAACAAAGCGAGGCATGTGCTTACACTGCATCAGGGGCTCTCATTAAAAAGGCACAGCATTTCCTGTGTCGCAGCGAGAGCAGGCCCAAAACAAGACAGGATGTTTCACACCGAAATCCCCAACGGGGCACTATCAATGCAATTAAGGAAGAGACAGAGAGAGAGAGGGAGAGAGATGGGCGGGGGCACAAAGACTTTGTTTTTTGAAGGATTTGGGAAAAATTAACACAATATTTGTTAGCACCTTTTCTGCTGTACGATATGGTGCTTTACAGTAATTGCTGCTCATCGCTAGTAGTGGCCTTTTTTATTTAGAATATTACTGTAAAGACTGGGAGTCGGTTTCTTTTAGTAAGTGGAGATATATTCTGGACGCTTACTTTATTTGCTTAAAGGGCCTTTGGTTCCCTAGCATATTCTGAGGTTTAGACAATTAGAACTGAATTAATATTATGTCTTGCCTGGAGACCTACAGTAAAATTTTACATGCAAATCCACAAACATGCCATATGAAGTAGAAAGATGGACTGGGAACATACAGCCCAGACGTCAGGACCAGGGCAGGTCTGCATCAGTTTGGTGATACTATTCAACGAGAGACTGTCTACGGTAGATTTAGCATAATATGGTTAATACTGAGCTTGTTGTGGCGGTAGCCCAGTTTCTCTGTCATACTCTGCAGTAAGCGTTGTTGAATAGTATTGGCAAAGAGGGAAGAATCTTTTTTAGGCATCGATCAAGTCACATGTCTGCACCTCAGAGATGTGACTGTGTGTGTGTGTGTCCGACACCCCTGTCTCGCCATCGTTTGTCAAATGTCACCCTTGTCACCACACTGACGATGGGTGTCCTGCCTCCGCCCTGTCTGATGATTATCAGGAACACCCTTACATGTGGACACAACGTTTTCTCACTCGATGTGGCGAAGTCGATTAGTCATGGCGAGTGTGCGCACCAACATCGTGTGATATGATATGACACTGGACAGTGACAATACAGCTTTGAGTGCTGTGAATGGCTGCTGCCAGTGAAAGGCACGTCAACATATAAACACAAAGATGTGACTGTTCTGTTGCTCAAAGTTATAACCTTTCGTTACCATGGACACTAATACTGCAAGTCACCATCGCAGTCAAGAGGTACTTTAGTAGTTGCTTCAAGGCCATAGAGTACACACTTTACACACTTTATCGCTGTCACTTTAAACACACACACACATACACACATGCACGCACACACACACACACACACACACAAACACACACACACACACACACACACACACACACACACACACACACACACACACACACACACACACACCTACACACACACACACGCACACACACACACCTACACACACACACAAGCACACACACACACACAAAAACTGTTTACTGACGGTTGCTGTGACAACGAGCCCCATAACGCATTGAACAACAGGAGGTATACTATTTTGGGCTCGAGTACCTCACGCATGCTACTCATGGTGAAAAGCTGTTTTATTAAATATTCACCTAGTGCAACCAAGCCTGTCATCCAAGCACTGGCATTCAAAAAACAAAACAAAACAAAATGGCTTTCTCCCCTCAGTAGAGCAAGCAAGCAGGTTCAGGACCTCCTAGCCAGTGGTAAAACACTAGTATTCAAAGAGTAAAACAAAAACCAATAACCAAATAACCAATAACCAACAACCATTAACCAATAACCAAATAAACGAAACAAAATGGCTTCCTCCCCTCACTAGAGCAAGTAAGGACATTTAGGTCCTTATAATCCAGCCCCCTTTAGCTGATGAGAACCTGCACATGTATGGTTACGTCACTCTGTTTCAGCTTACGCATAGACAAGGGGTCACCATTAGATTGGTGAGGGCAAGAATAAACAAGAACAAAAGTGGGTGCTCACCATCAATTCTCCGCCTATTTTCCCCCCTCTTTGGTTTTACACCATTAGGTAATCAGTCACTCAAACTACACCTGCAAAAAGGCGCATGATTTTTTCATTGCGTAAGGCTGTTCCTTACATCTGCAGAGCTCAGCAGGGTAGCCTGCAGACAGCAGTGTGTCATTTTAGTGGCTTCTTGTCATTTATACCTCATGACAGTGTTCCCAAATCCAACATTGTTACTTATAAAATAAATTATCTATATTTTGTAAATGTTCAATAGTTTTGTTCACATGCTTCGTCCAATGAAACACAGATTTGCAGCCTTATCAACCATTAATATTGATAATATTTACTACCATTAATTACATTAACAGGGTCTGCACTGGTGTTAGCTTTCATGAAACAGACCTTGGAAAAACTCCATTTAAATACACATGGCCAGTGCAGGGCCACGTGATGCAAATCACATGCTATCCCTCATGTCAACATGGCTTATCACATTAATTATGTATGGGAATGTCCTTGAATACAAATGTGATGGTCATCATGTCATTGAAGTGTGTTTGTGTGTGTGTGTGTGTGTGTGTGTGTGTGTGTGTGTGTGTGTGTGTGTGTGTGTGTGTATGTGTGTGTGTGTGTGTGTGTGTGTTCGGTCGTATCCAATGAGTGTATCTAAGGCACTGATGACCTGGGCTCCACATACCACTGGCTTGATGACCTGATGCATAAGGGCAGCTTACTCACCAGTGGCCTGAGGCTAGAGCATGCTCTGCATTGGATGAGGTCAAGCGCTGCGCTGGGTGTTTGTGAGGTGCCCCCCTCTAGTGGTAGCTTTGAGCATTGCTTTTTACCCATTCCAAATGCACTCTGAGGCATATTTGCATTTTCATCATGAACTATTCACCCATCAGCAGATTCAAATAAAATCAAGTGAAGACCAGCAGCAAAACACGTGGTTTTGACATGCAATTACAACTTTGGGGAAACCTTTTAATTGGCCCAAAATCCCATTTAATGACTAAAAACAGATAAGGCAAACATAAAAGGTCTAGCAACGCTTTGTAAGACTGGTAAACTTTTTGGTTGGTCTGGTACAGGTTTAACAAACCACACATCTCACACCACGACCCTTCAACATCCTTGGTGGCGCAGCTGCACAGCACAGCGAGCACAGGGACATCGGAAAAAAATCCAACAACAGCACAACATTTTGCTCAACAACACAAGTCAAGTCAGCTTCACCTTCAAAAACCCTCCAACTCACACCACCACGCCACTCTGCCGCCCACAGCGTGTCAGATAAAACTATCAAATTCTGATGCGGACTCAGAATACAATATGCAGGCAAAAGAATGAAATAAATAATGTAGGAAGAGAGTGTGAGACAGAGAGAGAGAGAAAGAGAGGGACAAACAGAGAGCGAGAGAGAGAGAAAGTGAGAGAGGGGGGAGAAAGAGAGAGACAGAGAGAGAGAAAAGGAGAAAGAAAGAAAGAAAAGGAGAGAGAGGAAGAGAGAGAGAGGAAAAAACATGCTGATCTGCTCTAGAAGGGTCTCTGGGGATCCTGGCATTATTTCAATCCAGCGCCTGTTCTACAGCAGAAAACTACAGCCCCAATGCTCTATACCTCAGCCTCTCTAACACTGCGGGAGGCAGAAGCAAGATGGCCGCCTCTCCCTCTCTCTCGAAAGGCATGCTCTGATGTCCTAAAAGATTCATCATGACTAAATACCAATAAATACCAACTAGTATTTTCATCCACAAAAGACTGCAGTTTCATTTCAAATCTGGGTGTCACAAATGCACCTTTTTTTGTACTAAAAATAACTTCATCCCAAGAAATACATGTATATATACATATATTTGTGCAATTTGTGCTACTTTCTGCAAAAAATGTCTTGCACCAAATATAACATTTCTTCAATATTGTGTGAGGCAGTTCCATGCCCCTAAGGTGTAACTGATTAGATGTACTGGGACCCCCACCCCCACCACCAACACCATCACCACCCCACCCCCGACCTCTTGACCTCTGTGACTGATGTGTCCACTCTTTCAGGCTCTCCTACCTGTGGGGTCTCCATATCAGTTTCTTCCACCTCTTCTGCTTGGCCTATTGGTAGAAAAGACAGTGTGACAACAGTGCCTGCAGAAGCTTCCGGCCACAGCCTTCCCATCACCCCACAGACAGACACTCCGACACGCAGTCGGAGGATTCAGGAGGTTTCACGTTGGCACATTTGTAGCTCCAAAAACACCAATCAGCATAGGGAGGAACCTGACAGGGGAAAGCCAGCATCATCAAGCAGAGTTCCCTTCTGCAGGAACTGTGACCTTTTTACTCAATGGGTCTCGATCGCTAGCCTGGTAAACCCGCCCCTCGTACTTCATTTTATTTTGTACAGAGGGTCTGGACCAGAATCTGTTGAGGAACATGTAAGAGGACCGAGCAACTCCTATCCAATCAGCGAACAGAGGGTGTGTTCGTTAGCCATGACGTTGACTTTCTATGCTACATTTGAATTGTAGTGCGTAGGTAGGCTAATTGGATAAGTGACGACCAGGTGTTAGCGATTGGGAAAAGGCAGAGAAGAAATCGTTTCTCATGGCCTCCGCTCCAGACCCTTTGTACAAAATGAAATGAAGTACGAGGGGCTGGTTTACTAGGCTATTCAATCGCACATCACATCATCCAGTCGATGTGATCTGGTGATCAAACTCCCATTAAGCAATAGGTGGGGTCCCTACTCAGGGAACCAGGTTTTACAGTCATAAGCCAGACGTTTTGTGGAGAAACAGGATGAGACGGCGAGACAGGCGAGACAGAGACAGGGGGAAGGGAAGCCCTGCTGTCTGGTGCACACAGATGGGAGCCTATTGGCTTTGATGCATGATAATGATGATGATGATGGTGATGGTGATGAGAGTGCTGCTGCTGATGATGCTGATGGTGATGGTGGTGGTGAGGATGAGAGTACAGTAAGAGATGTGAGAGGGCGAGAGGGTGAGAGAGAGAGAGTGAGGGCGCAAAAGCTCTCCTCCGAGAAGCTCCGTGCGATCCGCACAATGGCCGTGACTCAACGGGAAGCAGGCACCCACGCCGTGACTCACACAGTCTCGGCAGGATCACACTGAAATCTTTGTGTGTGTGTGTCTGTGTGTGTGTGTGTGTGTCTGTCTGTCTGTGCTGTGAGAGAGTGTGTGCATATGTGTGTGGGGTCAGAGAGTGTGTATATTCAGCAAAGCATGTGTGTGTCTGTGTATGTGTGTGTTTGTGTCTGTGTGTCTGCATCTGTCTGTGCTGTGAGAGAGTGTGTGCATATGTGTGTGGGGTCAGAGAGTGCGTATTTACCGTATGTGTATATAACTGCTATATTCAGCAAAGCATGTGTGTGTGTATGTGTGTGTGTGTGTCTGTCTGTGTGTGTTTGTGTACACACTCCAAATGGCTAGCTTCTGTTTTGCTCTCTTTTCTGAACAGACCTCTCAACATTGTTGCTTGTTCATTTCTCTGGGTCTCCCACTGAAGCTGCATCTAGAGCCAAAAGAGTAAGCTGTGTGCTTCCTGGTGCATCACCCCCCTCACCTCACACTTCCTATCACCTCCTATCAACTCCCTGTCACTCCCTGGCACTACAGGCACGGGGCTCTAAGGGCTAGATGGCGGCCATATTGTGTGCAGCAATATCTGGATGGAGCCTGGCAGGGGTGGACATCCCGGGTTCAGAAACTAAACGTCCTGCCACATATTTGTTCCAGCCGATCCTATCTAGCACAACTCTTCAGACAGGTAGATAGCTAAGTAGTCAAATCACCCGTGTTAGGAGCACAGGCAGAAGGAATATATGGCAGGGCTTTTACTTTTTCAAGCTGGTTTGTCTGCCTCTGGGGCTTGGCATATTGTGTCTAACACCATATCGAAAGCAATAAAAGTATCCCAAATGCAAATACTATTGGGTCACTCAATACACTCTATATGGGATTTTATAATGGAACCAGAGGTGTAAATGTCAAGTTCTAAAATATAAAGGTCCTGCCATAGATTGATTTTACGTTCGTATATTGATTATAACCGTGCACGTAAAACTGAAAATTTCTCTAATTCGCTGCTCTCCTTGGCTGCAGAGTTGTGCTAATTAGTATCAGCTGGTTTAATAGCCCAATGGATTAAACACGTGGCAGGGCTTTTAATTTCTGAGGACAGGCTTTTGCCACCTCTGGACAGAACACTGACGTACTCTGTAATGGGGACTTGCGTTTATTCTGGGTGCTGGGAATCAGCCTTAGGTGAGCTCTGCATTTATTTCTGGCTGTAGATTCTAACCCCAGGTCTGTTCTCCTGCCTTCTCTCAGCCTGGCCTGAAGGCCTCTAGACAGTAAAGCTTTGCGTGGCCCTGACGCACATCTCGTGTTGCTCTTGTCTGTGTATTTTTCTAAAGGAATATTCGTACGTAACAAAGAACAAAAGTCAGGGCCAGTGCGACCACTCTGCTATTCTGAGGGTAAGGTTATTGGACGGTATTGGTTGTTGGTAAGGCTCATGCCTGCACACATTTTTTTAGTACATGCAATCTCCTGTACAGTACAGAATGCGCTCACCTTGTAAAATTTACATAAATCTTCCACTGCTAGCTGTGTGACTCTGAAGTGCTGTATGTTTGCAAGTGTGAACTTTGCCTGTCTGACAAAAGTGTATAAGTGTAGTGAGGGGTTTTACAGCCTTAAAACATGTATAATAATTGTAGAAAATAAAGCTGACTACTTCGCAGATTTTGCAGGTCATTTTTAGAACGTAACGAATAACGAGGGACCACTGTACATCATTCTCACATCTCAACAACGGCAACGATTAAAAATAAACCCTTATGATCTGCTGTTTTAAACTGTTAGTTCTCAATAAACAATACAGCCCTCTTTTCTTATATCTACTGTGAATCTCTGAAATATTCAATTTTATATATTTCAAATCATTTAGCTATTTTTTTTTTCATTTTATTTAGCTGTAAACATAGAAACTGAGAAAAATGTCTTTAAAGTTGTCACACAGCCCATTGAAACATGTTGCAGGTATATGCTTTTATGTACTTTCTTAGTAAGAAGAAGCACGAGACTTACTCACAAGACAAAGGGGGAGTTATAAAGTAAATTTCCAGTCTAAACTCAGTTTGACAAATTCTGCAGTTACTGCCTTTTGGCCTAGGGCAGAATAGTAGATGGAATAGTCAGGAAGAATTTGAAAAATGTCTCTGCTAACTACATATTGCATCCTTTGAGATAGGGTGTTTACATCAGTTGTAAACTGATAAACAGGTAACTTCGCTAGCCGGATGCCCCTCACAAATATCCCCACCTCCTTCTCCCTTTACCATAGGCTTTTATTTGGGTTACAAATTTTTCAAGCTGTAGACTTTTTTATGCAAGGGATAACGGCCGATGAGGTGACCAGTTCCGTGGAAATAATGGCGAGGTGGAGGCGAAGAACTCCACGATGCAAAGCGGAGCGGAATTGCCTCCGCCAAGTCATTATTTCCACAGAACTGGTCACCTCGAAGGCCGTAATCTCCCGTTTGTATTTACGATCTAACTGTATATGCATAAACTACCGAAATAAATTGTTGATTTGCTGCTTTATAGCAACTGTTAAGAAAAACTAGAGCATGGAATAGTCATTTAATATTTAATTTGGCTATGAGAGTTGTCATAGTTACTATACCATTCATAAGAGCAATGATATGGAACGGTGATTCAAATTTTTGAGACCTACTTCAAAGGTAGCCAGTTGTAAAAAGCTAATTCCCACCTCATCAGCCAATCAGACAAGAGAATTACATTGTTAAGGGAGGTAATAGGTTATAAACACTTTCACGCTGTTCGATTTAATTAAATATGGTGTCCAACAACTCTACTGTTTAAACTTTTCTCAAGACAAATCACTACCTCAGGCACGGACCATGGGACAGCCTTTGAATGGAGGTCATTAATTATCAGCTGCCCAGTAGCAACTAGATAGACACAGTGCATCATTTGCACCATTGAATGGTTTAATTCATGATTCCTGTTCCTGTCTGACAGCAAAAACAGCCTATGTGAAGGTCTTAATTGATGTGATATGAGACCAATATTTGAACAATATTTTCAGCTCCCCTTCAAATTGGGCCCATGGGTGAGTCTTCATCCCTTCTGTCGCCTAAGGCTCTGCCCCTGGACGAAGTGATCAGTTCAGTCTACAATGTCAAGTATTCTCCTTCCTGCTCATCTATGGCTGACATTTCTTCCTGCGAAAGTTTCCTCTATTAAAAAAACTTTCTTCTGGAGGGAGAGAAAGGGTTTCTGCGATCTATTTTACATCCTGCACCTTTCCCCTCGTCTGTTCCGAATGATCTCTGCGTTTGAGAACGCGGCCTTGTGGCTCCTACAAAAGAGTTTTTTTAGGCTGCCTGAGAGAAATCAATGACCTGCTCTGGAGATCCCTTCCCAGGATGCCGAGAGCCCAGCCAGTGTCCTTGATTTATGATATATAAAAAGAAGCCCACGGCTGAGGAAATAGACAAATGAAAGAGAGAAAGAAAAAAAAACAGAGAGAGAGAGAGAGAGAGAGAGAGAGAGAGAGAGAGAGAGAGAGAGAGAGAGAGAGAGAGAGAGAGAGAGAGAGAGAGAGAGAGAGAGAGAGACGGAGAGGGTTGGGGAGTGACAGACAGAGAATGAGAGAAAAAGAGAGACAGATAGTTGGAGGACCAGATAAAGACAGAGACTTGAAGGGAAGATGACAGAGACAGATAGAAAGTGAATGAAGGTACACAGAGAGAGAGAGAAAGACAGAGAGTAAGAGAGGCAGAGAGACAGGGAGAGAGGACAAAAGGAAGACAGAGCGGGAGATAGACAGAGAAAGACAGAGAGAGAGAGAGAGACAGAGAGACAGAGAGAGAGGGGCAGAGAGACTGGGAGAGAGGACGAGAGGGGGACAGAGGGTGAGAGACAGAGAAAGAGAGAGAGTGAGAGAGAGAGACAGAGAGAGAGAGAGAGAGAGGGGCAGAGAGACTGGGAGAGAGGACGAGAGGGGGAGAGAGGGTGAGAGACAGAGAGAGAGAGAGAGAGAGACAGAGAGAGAGAGGGGCAGAGAGACTGGGAGAGAGGACGAGAGGGGGAGAGACAGAGAAAGAGAGAGAGTGAGAGAGAGAGACAGAGGGAGAGAGAGAGGGGCAGAGAGACTGGGAGAGAGGACGAGAGGGGGAGAGAGGGTGAGAGACAGAGAAAGAGAGAGAGTGAGAGAGAGAGAGAGGGGCAGAGAAAGAGAGAGAGTGAGAGAGAGAAAGCGTGAAGAGGACACAGAGATAAAGATATGGAGAGAGGGATGGAAGCGGAGAGACAGCAGAGATGGGCATGTCAAAAGAGGCTAAATTTAAACCTCATTTAATCCTCTCCAGGGCCCTGAGCAGGTATCCAGTCAGACGCCAGGCAGGCAGCGGTGGCTTCCTGCTTGATTAAAACAGCCCCATGACAGCAGAGCTTCCCCTTAAATACCCCCCCCCCCCCCCGACACTCAGTGGTGTGACGGAACAACAGTGATTGATCACTAAATCCTAGTAGACAGTCCACAACCGGGAGAGTACCTTAATAAAAGTGTGAGAAGAGTTTTGTGTGTGTTGTGGACGGCTGTTTGCAATCATAAGTGTGTGTGTGTGTGTGTGTGTGGGTGTGTGTGTGTAGGTGCATGCATTTGGGCATGTGTGTACGTGTGTGTGTGTGTGACGGTGTGTGTGGGTGCGTGTGTGTGAGAGTGTGTGTGTGTGTGCGCGCGCACGTGGGCATGTGTGTGCCTGCGTGTGTGTGAGAGTATGTGTGTGTACTGTATGTGTGTGTCTGTGAACAGTATGTGTGTATCCTATAGCTGATATGCTGAGAAAGAGAGAGAGCCCTTTACAGGAAAGAGCACAGAGGCCATCGCTAATGACCGTAACCTTATTACACGTGAGGGGAAATGTGATGACTCAGCTATTCCCACAAGCACCCACAAACATGAGAGTCAAGCAATGGACAGGTTAAAGAATGACCAGACAACTCGTGGAGACAGTGGAATTAGCATGTTTTAGCAATGGCTAGGACACAGGGGAAAAGTCCACAGCAATAAAATTACACAAATATATTACAAAAAGAGCTGTGGAAATTTATAACTTTAACCTACACATGGTGAACAAGGCAATTTAATCACTGTATGTTGACACGCTGCTGTAACTACACAAGTGGGAATGAGACAGAGACTAGAAGCACAACGATGAGTGATGGACACACAGACATCTTGTCTGCATCACTTACGCAGGGGACACAGTCAACAGCACACCATTAGATGGATACAAATACACACACACATAAGATAGATGAGCCTGTCAGGCACACAGCCCTTCAAAAACGCAACAGACAATGGGACAGATGCAGGCACTCAGAGAGCGAAAGATGGCACAACAAACAGATGGAGGAGAGTGGAGGAGAGCGAGTGAGAGACACACAGAAGAAAACGAGGAAGAGGAGAGTATGTGAGTGAGTAAATGAATGTGTGTGTGTGTGTACGTGTGGGTGCGTGAAGATGTGTGAATGTGTGTACGTGAAACAGAGAAAGAAAGAGAGAGAGAGAGAGAGAGAGCATCAGAGACCGACAGAAAGAGTGAGAGTGAGGGAGCGAGAGCAAGAGAGAAAGAAAGTCAGAGACAGAGAGAGACAGCGAGAGCAATAGAGAAAGAAAGCCAGAGACAGAGAGAGAGTGAAACAGGCATCAACAGACAAGACAGAAGGACAACAAGGGAGACACATGGAACTTCTGACCTTGTGTTGGTGCATGGTGAACAGACAGACACCATGCTGTCTGCCGTGCGGGCTCTCATAGCGGACGCACTACACAGTAGTGGATCTCCCGTCAGCCTGATCTCCCTTCCGCCTCCGCCCCAGCCCCAGCCTCAGCCTCTACCTCAGCCTCTGCCTCTACCGCCGCCTCAGCCTCAGCCTCTGCCTCAGCCTTTGATCTGATCTGATCGCCTGCTGCCCACCCGCTCCCTGTCCAGCCTCTCTCCATGCAAGCGCACAGCCCTACTGTCCCTGCATCCGCCAGGACCCATCAACACACTGCTCTCCCTTTGCTCTCTCTCCCTCTCTCTCTGCCTTACTCTTTATCCTCTCTCTCTCATTCACTTACTCTCTCTCTCTCCCTTCCTCTCTCTCTCTCTCACTCAGTTACTCTCTCTATTTTATACATGCATAAAAGCATCCCACTTTCGTTCACTCTTTCTCTCTCACTCTCTGTCATTGATAAGCAGAAGTAGTGGCGGGCGACCTTCCTCCTCTCCCTCAGACAAAAGCAACTTTCCCAGGCTCCGTGCCCGCCTGCGCTCATCTGTGCCGTCTCTCTACTCAGCTTTTCAGTTTCAGTTTCCTGTTATCGCCGACTCATCCAGTACGGCAGTGGAGTTTGAGTGTGCGTGTGTGCGTGTGTGTGTGTGTGAGTGTGTGTATGGATTTGAGTGAGTGTAACTGACAATGCGTTTGTGTGTGCGTAAGCATACTCAAGTGATTTTTTGGATGCATGTTTGTGTCTATAAATGTGTGTGTGTGTGTGTATTTGCTTGAGTTGTGTAAGGGTGTGTGGGTAATCCTATGAGTGAAGGTGTGTACGTGAGAGTGTCTGTGTGTGTGTGTGTGTGTGTGTGTGTGCATGCGTGCGTGCGTAGAATATGTTATGTAAAGGGCGGCGCTGCTTTCTGGGTGCTATGGCAGAGTGAGTAATATTATGGCTAATTCCGGACACAGCCGCGAGACACTGTGATGGAGCGATCTGCTTGTTCAGCCCTGCAGCAGAGTGGAGGAGGAGAGTGGAGGAGAGGGCAGGAGGAGGAGAGGGCAGGAGGAGGAGAGGAGGGGAGGGAAAGGAGGAAAAAGACACAAAGAGGAGCCCGAAGCTCCACTCCTTCTGTCCCAGAGCCTCTTTCCCCCTGCCTCACCTTATGTAACCCCTCATCCCAGCTCTACCCAGCTCTACACACACACACACACACACACACACACACACACACACACACACACACACACACGCACATTCATTTACTCACTCACACACTCTCCTCTTCCTCGTTTTCTTTCTTCACACTACAGGGGACCAAGCCATCCAAGTCCCCTAAAACTTATCACAAAACATATAACAAAAGTATCTGCTTAATTTGTAATTACGCAGCTGATAGCCTGTGGTATATAGCTACTGCACTCTGTCCTTTTACTAATATTCCTCAGCAGAATACTAGCAGTCAGTGGAAAGTTGGTACTGTCAATTTAAACCAACACTGGGTTTGTTGGTAGTGTCCCTCAAAACCGCCATTAATTAGGTGTTCTGCTAAACTAAATTAATTAAGTGTTCTGCTAAACTAAATTGGTTGTGTTGGTACTGTTCTCCTAAACAAACACTGCACATGACAGACACGTCCTTCTAAACCCACACTACATGTGATGGTACCGTCCTTTTAAACCCATACTGTGTGTTTTGGTAGTGGCCTTTATAACCAACACCCACAGGACTCAAAGAGTCCCTATTTGGTTTTCTCTCAGGGGAAACAAATGCTTTTTGTTGCCTGAGACTATATGGAGATGCAAGGTGTGTGTGCTGAGGCAGCCAGCAGGGGAGGAGAGAGGAACTGAGAGGCTGCACTACGCTTATTTCTTTCTGAGAATATTTTGTCCCTCCTTTTTCTTTCTCTCCTGCCTACTCTTTTTTCTGCCATCAGCATTTTTCTGAAATCATTTCTTTGCAGTATTTTCTTTTTGTGTGTGTGTGTGTGTGTGTGTGTGTGTGTGTGTGCATGCATGTGTCTTTACAGGTGTGTTATTTAAATAATTTTGTAGGACACCTTCAGTGGCTTGGCATCATTTGAAGTGTTTTAAAGTGACGGTTTGAAGGGTATTGACAATACAAAAATCAATGTGCCAATGACTGCATGTCCTCTAGTGACTGTTAGACCAGTAGTTTCTAAAGCCAACGACCTTACAGTTTACAGAACAGATCACAGTGTAGAATATGACTAAGGCCACTTGAACTGATGAAATCATTCAGTTTGAACAGTGACAGGAGCTGAAAGAGCATTAGATACATTAATTCAGACTCAAACACATGCATACAGATGTTCAAACACACACACACACACACACACACACACACACACACACACACACACACACACAAATGCACATTAGCAAGTGCAAGAGCCCAGGACTGTAATGAAACAGCGTGGGAAAAAAATGAGTCAAGCCCATTCAATGCCTGCTGTCACCTCGTGGAAACCTCAGAGGAACTACATACTAGTGAATGCAGCACTTTCAAGAAACTTTTGCCAAATCATTTCCTTTCCTTTCCTGCACTTCCCCCAGCTGGGGCAGCAAGCGGGGCGAGCGCTGATTCAGGTTCAGGGGTGGATTGGGTTCTGCTGACGCGCCCAGAAAAGACAAATGAGACACGTGCTGGCTTGCGCAGAGTAGGGATCAGTGACGAGGAGAGGAGACCGAACGTCAGTGCGTACGCAAGAGCGCCGCTGTGCAGCCCTGGTGCGATGAGACGTCGTCCTCACTGCTGAGTCCAAGGAAAATTGAGACCATCGATCGTTTCCCTGGTGGCTAATCCCGGAAGGGAGGGAAGGAATGGCCGTGCGAGAGGCGATGGTGCTGGCGGCAGCGGTGGGGGCGCGTCTGTACTTTGATACCTTTGATATTCACACAAACAGGAAGCCAATCTGAGCTGAGGCAATGTTGGCTCGAGCCCCACAAGCTTGATTTCCCTCTAATCCCCCGACATGCCTCTCAGATTCTCAGAATGCCTCAGATGCCAATGTCCTGCTGGCTAAGATAACAATCACGTCAGGCACTTGGACAATGCCTCCTTCGTTCCAGGTTCCTGTGTCACTGATATTTATTACAAAGCAGTCTGTTTATTCATAGTTATGCACAAATCAAAACTCATACTGAAATTTAGTTTGGCATATATTGCATTACATGTATTATTTTACTTCCTCTGTGAATGCTACAAAAAGAAAATTAATTATTACCCCAAGCCAAAGCAGCTAAATATGAAGATTATTTCTCCCAGTCTTTTTTCTGCTGCATGTTTTGATATGTATTATTCAGAGCCCCGGTTAGCGGTGCCCTGGTGTGCCTGCGTTGGAAGCTGGGGCTCAGGTAGGGGGTACAGGCCCTGGCATGGGCATAGCGCACCATCCAAAGAAAGGCTCTGCGTTATTGCACTTAATAATGCATGGAGCCACACATGCAGCTCAGCTCTCTGCAGCTTCTCCAGGCTTTTGACAGGACAGTGTACGTAGCAGTCACAGAATTGCGCTTGCACTTTCACAACAGAGCACACTCACTGCAAAATGTTTCACCAGCAAAAAAAAAGCAAAAAAGCAAGAAAGGGTAAACATAGAAGGGCAAACAGCAACAACAACAACAACAAGCAGCCCAGGTCCCTGTGTGCTTAACACCACGTGACTGTGCAGAGATATACAGGTGCTAGCCATCTGGATTGTGTGGGCGGCTTGCCTCAGCAGCCTTGCGGTGTGGCAGGCGTCGTGACGGCTTTGTTTACTTACACTGCACTCCAGGCTGCATGGTGCTGCGTGGTAATGTTATATACTGTAGCTGAGGGGAGAAAGTTGCAAATCACCTACCTACCCTTTTTTCTGCCGAGCTGGAGCTAAAGTGCTAAAGTGAAAAAAAAAAAATCTCCATACACCTGCATAAAATTTAAAAACACAAATACTGGTAATAACGTTTTTTATTAGTTGTTGTTATTTTTTTGCCGAACAAAGGAGAAAACCAAAAGATATTCAGGTTTTTTTTGAGGTAACCTGTGTACCTATGCACGTAGCCTACTAATACACTCCAACCAGGGCTGGAATTTCGTCATTTTTAGGGCAAGGCCACTTGGGCCTTTGTGTTGTCAATTTTGTGAAAGGCATCAGGGCCACTGTGGCCTTCTGGCAGATATTTTTCAAGGGCAAAAGGCCAAATTGAGAGGGCACGAGGGCCATGGCCCTCATGGCCCTCGTGAAATTCCTGCCCTGATTCCAACAGCTCAGGAAAAACTGAAATTCCAGACACCCACCTAGAATGAAAACAGCACACATGCCAAAAACGTAACAGTTAGAATCCTCTGTGTTGAGATAATTGGATGCCTCTCTCTGCTAGTCTTGCAGGGGGCATGTTCTTTAGGTACGCCTAAGTCTTCTATAGAAAAAACAACAATCGGCTGCAGCCTCGCTCTCTTTCAGCGCCTAAGTGTCCATTGTTGGTCATTATCACGGCCTTCACTGAGGGAGGCCGGCGAACACAATGCTTCAACACAATGGAGGTGGGCTCTGACTGCAGCCAGTGGGCCTGTGCAGTCACATGTGGCTGTGTTATCAGATCAGGATGATCAGGAGAGAGATCAGGAGAGGGTGGTCAGGAACTGCTCTGAGCCACTGAGGCAAAGCCAGCCTGGCCATCATGCTCGCCTACAGGTGTCTGTGCACAGCCTCTAACAGGCTGCATCAATAAACACAAGCCCTCAACTAGAACAGAGCCAATTCAACAGTGTGAGACATGAAAGAAGAGAAACTAATGTTTTTCATTGATACAATACCTAACTTTATACAGAAGTAACATAAAGCTAAGCGTTAATTGAGATATTACGCAATAATATGATAACATCATCATAAATAATAAACTCATTGTTAAAGTAATGCATTAATTCTTCCTAAATAAAATAATCTAACTATGCCCAGGTGCAATGCAGTGGACATTACACATTAAACTACTGTCCTTCAACAAACAGGTTCAAGTAAGAGAGTGAAAGATCAGTTCTTCTATGCAGTTAGATTTCACAGGTGACCCATGTCACCTGCACACTTCATCTCAGTAGCCCTCCTTCACCAGTGCAACCACACATCCCCATCCCACAGGCAAAGGCATTCGTTTAAAAGTACCTAGCACTCCAAAGGCCAAACTTACCTGTAGTCCACAGACCCGGGTGGCTTTTGCGGGATAGGCGAGGCAGGTTTCACCTAAGCAGCTGTGGTGTCAATGTTCACCGTGCAACAGACGGCTACCTCAAGCAAGGCTTGCCAAGAGGGACAGGCCACACACACACACACACACACACACACACACACACACACACACACACTGCGTGCGTCCACACCACACCAAACCAACCCCCCAACCCCCCCCAACAAAAGCCCTGTTTGTGGCCCTGCATTGTGAGCGATGCTGTTTGTCCAGAAAAATGCAAACGACGGCATTCCGCAGCTTTGCAACTGTATTCACGGCTCGATGTTGCAAACGTACAACCGTGTACTCAAGCGCCCCAGTGTTGGACAAAGCAGTGGATCGCTCACACGTGTGCCGAAAGAAGAGGAAGAGAAAGAAAGAAGAGTAAGGACTCTGTCAGATGGCACATCCCGCATCTTGACGCTGTCTCTTAAAATAATATCTCAAGGTCATCTGAAGGACACACAGCCCTGATGGTAGAGAGCCTCGGCAGGGACACACTGTTTTTTTTCGGCATATTCATGTAAGCAAAAAAAAAAACTTACCTGAACGTGCCTGCACTGCTATCAGACCTGTGGATGAAAGTGCCAAACAAGTGTAAGACATGCAGTCCCCTCATGTCTCCTTTGTGAGGTCCCACACTAGATTAAAGTGTGCATAAAAATCCCCACAGCGCCAGTGAAAGCCATTACAGGCACAGCCAAAGTCAATTTTACTGTGAGAAGCTAAGCCTTCGACGGGAGATTTTTTACCCAGAGGTCAAATAATTAAGTCTCTTTTCTGGTGAAAAACAGGACTTGGGGGACGTGACTCTGAAGCTGTTTGTGACATCATATCGCTACGTAAACATGTGTGAGTCCAGTCTGTGTTTTGAGTGAGGCCCTTGCATGTCTGCACGGCTGATACATTCCTTGGAAGACCTCGAGACGTAACGCAAACAGAAAAGGTGTTTACCTCTCCTCCCGGATGAATGGAGTCAGGAAGCGGGTGGAGTCGTCGTCATGGCTACTCTGCTGGCTGCTCTGCTGGCTGCTGGGCTGGCTGCTGAAAAAGACCCAGAAATGGATGCCTGTCAATCATCTTGGCACCTCACTTTGACTTACATGTTACACCACACATATATTGACATTAGTATTCTAAACCCTTTATGCTGTCAGTGCCATGAGGGGCAAAGCATTGTTGACACAAGTCATGGAATATTAAACTATTTTTTATATACCGTAACATAAAATCAGGCTACATGTAGTGAATACGTGCACACATTTAGACTGTGTCTCACAGCTCATCCACTAGGGGGCAGTGTAGGATACACACTGGACAGGCTGTGAGAGAGTTTCAACACACTCAGTGGCCCTTGTAATAAAAAAAAACTAAGCTTACAACTGAGGGATTAAATGAAGGCCCTATGTTTCTGCTGTTGGTAGTTTGTTTTTATTCTGTCTCCATAGAGACAAGGAAAGAACAGCATAACATCTATATCTTTGTACAGAACAACAGGCTTTTTAGTTTATTAAGTCTCAGACCTGAAGCAAGCCGTATCAAGTGTATGGTTGAGTGGTTCTGATATGAGGCCTACCTCTCATTCAAGTCTGTGGCTTTCAGGGAATCCCAACTATGCACGACTCTATAGCCATGGCATGAGCACCCGTAATGAGGCACAACAGGTGGATTAAGCCACATAGCTACATGACCGCTCAACAAAAAACAATATCCAGTATCCAGAAAAAATGTTATTGTTTTCAAATTAGGTAAATTGGTAAAACACAACTTTACCTAATGACAGCCTAATAGACCAATTTATTTCCAATATTTTGGTGAAGAAAGAGGTGTGGAGCAGTTGTATGGAGCCTCATTGTCTTTCGTGTGTAGAAGAGGGCCGTACACCATAAGTGCCTGTTACTTAGCATGTGAACACAGGGTATCAATTACTCCTTCATCACATTACATCACAGGAAAGCCTCCTCATTCCTACAACGTTTCTGTTTACTTCGGTATGCACAACTGCTGCTTCTAAGAAAGACATCACCTGGAGTTGTCAGGGCACGGTTTCTGGGATGAGTCAACCAAAAACAAAACGAAAAACATAACAGGCAAAGCGGTAGATGAAACAGAAGCCTTTGACATGCATTTGGTGAGAACACTGCCTAAGAGCTTTGTGAAACGCCAAACATCGAAACATTTTACGCTGAGATGTGGTTTGTAGGCACAGATCAAAAGAAAATGCCACTTCCTAATCTGCAGCTTAAGTCTGAGTATCCTATAAACAACAAATGACAAATAACCAAAAAAAGAGAAGAGAAATTAAAAAAAGGATTGAATAAACTGACTTCTGAGGGTTTCTGGGAAACGATGCATAAAAACATTTTTAAATCTAAAACAAGCCCCTCACATGTAGTCCACACACCCTAAACACAAAGCTTCCAATAATGCATTGGGATGCTTAAGTAAGCATGAATATATATATAGGCCTATACTTAACCTTGAAAAAGTAGCACACTTGAATAGCTGTATGAGCACTGTATGGATATGTTACATCTTCCTCTCCCAAACAGTGGAAATATCTGATTTCAAAGCACCATGTCATCAAGTATATATATAGTCTACACATGCTCTTTAAACATAATGGAACCATGATTGGTGAAAAGAGAGAACCCATATCTTGAGGATGAATTAAAAAGACTGCTGCTAATGTTGAGTTGAGAGTTTAACAAGGCTACCCTTATGTGAAGAGAGCTAAGCTCTTTAGGAGGGATAGCGCTATCGGAAAGAGAGAGCAAAAAGTGAGCTACAGTAGTTTGGCTTCAGTAAGGTCACTCCACTCACTCAGACCAACTGTGGTGCTGCAGCTGTTTTTTTTTACTCTGTGTGAGGCTTTTTGTGCTGCTGCCTCAAATCAATATGAGGCACTTTAGCACGTTTTGCAGTTTGGCAAGTTTGCAGTTCACCCCATGCACGTCTGACAGATAAGACGTATTTATGTGTATGTGTGTAGGTGTGTATGTGTGTTGAATGTATGTGAGCTGAGTATGTGAGTATGTGTGTGTGTGTGTGTGTGTGTGTGTGTGTGTGTGTGTGT
Organism: Coilia nasus; assembly: GCA_027475355.1. Lineage (NCBI taxonomy): Eukaryota > Metazoa > Chordata > Actinopteri > Clupeiformes > Engraulidae > Coilia > Coilia nasus. The sequence continues at coordinate 17,617,646 of CM050215.1, read as the reverse complement.
GTGTGTGTGTGTGTGTGTGTATGTGTGTGTGTGTGTGTGTGTGTGTTTGTGGTATGGCGTGTTTGCAAACGGGGCTTAACCCACACCGCAGCGCTTAATTCACACCTCAGCCACATTTGGGTGGGATGTGTAGACCTCTGTCGAAATAAGTATTGCACCTACAATATATCTTACTGACACTCTCACTTCACTGGCACAGCTATGGGTGGAGGACTTTAATATGGTCTAATTTTGAGATGACTCATTTTAGCATGTGCACTGTGTGAACCATACACCACAATAACAGCTACAGACCAAAGCTAAATCATTAAAGCCCTTCGGAGGTCCCATAGGATGTTTTCCTGCAAGCCATGTACTTTGCTTCATGACATTCTTGACATTCACATAAAACATTGATCACATCACAGAGTGTGTTCACATGTGTTCCAGGATAAAACAGCCTGTTTTTTTTTTACTTATGTGTGTATTCCTTAAAGATGTTTACACTTTTACCTCAGTCTTACAATAACTGCAAACTATCCTCATTTCAACTATTATTTTACATCTAAAACACACACACGAACACACACACACATATATATATGTGTGTGTGTGTGTGTGTGTGTGTGTGTTTTAGATGTATACTATTGTGTAGGAGGACACAACATTTAAGTTTCATCATTATCATTCTTTTATTTCCTGAGTCCTAAGTCAATCGTCATATTGTTGGCTTTGTTTGCTAAGTTGCACGGTCTAGTTGGTCTGTGGAAATGTTCAGTACACCTCATCAGTAGTGCACCTCAGGATCTACAGGTCTCCCAGGCATTTAGTCACTATACACCCTCCTCTGAGGCAGCCCAGCTTAAGGTGATCAATCCTTAGCCTGTGTCCAGTATCCGATTAGTCTAAATTGTCCTCTATGAAGTCCTAATTTGGTGAATGTGAATTGGGTAATAGTCATAGTACCCAATAGTACATAGTCATAGTCATAGTACACAATAATAGTACAATTAAGCTAATGCTAATACTAAAGCTAATGCTCCCTAGTGATTTTATTCCTCTTGCTAACTAACACTATTTTACTGTTTTGACAACTCTCCACTTTCACAAAATTACTATTCTCAACTAATGGCTTTTTTTTTAAAGAAGAGACTCAAACATTCGTAACAAACTAGTTTTAACCTACTACTGTTAGGATTACATCACCATCGAAACCATTTACATACGTCTTTAAATTGCAAAACGGCATTTATTTCTGTTTTTATGACTGCTACTGTTAAATATATTCATAGCCTACCCACTCTTTTTATTACTGTCATTATCGTCTATGAACCTTTTCTTACCACTACACTACTGGTGTGTGTGTACCAACACACAGATCTCAAATGAATACTATAGCAGTGCATAAACAAACGTTAATATTGTCTTTGTGTTTCGTACACAGCCCTTACGTTTTGCAGCCCCGCTATATTGCACATGTTTTTCAATAATATATGCATGCTATGTCACAATGCATGCTAAAGAAAAGTTAGTCAGAACAGTGTTATAATTTATGATAACTATACTGTAACATATACATATTGATTAAGATGCAGTAATAACTCAATGATACACACAGTAAATGTGTTAAAACAGCATGTGGGAGGGGTATTTTTAGGCTCAAACTATAAAATATATTTTTTTCTATATAGTCTCGCTGTGTCACTGATTTTCAACTATCGCAGAGGTTTCTGGAACATAACTACCACAATAGAGGGGGGAGCATTGTATACACACTGAACACCACCACACTCATATGTACACACACATACACACAGAGATAGAATGTACACATATACAGGCCATGATTTCCAAACAGAGCTCTGCCTCTATGTAAGTCTGTATGGGACTGTAGGCCACGCACCCACCCACGCACACTTCACATCATAGAATGTCATGTGACATGTCGCGTCACATCACGACACATCACAGGAGAGCGTGCCGTATTGCATTACGTAACATCACCACAGGTGACACCTTAGAAGTCATTGTGCATTCAGATGGATTGCTGGCAAGGAGGAGTGCAATTCCTTAACAACACACACACACACACACACACACTCCTCTTCTCACACCCCCACCCCTCTTCAGTCACAGTGGCCTCATTCAAGGCATCACATCAATTTGGGGACCAATTCCGATTTCTTAAAGGCGGCTGGGGCAGGTCCAAGAATCAGAAAAAAACTGTCTTTCTTGCTGGCGTTTGCAGGCTTTGATATCTCTCTCGAGCCTCTGACCTCATCCGCTAGTACGGCATTGAAAATCGTGTTGAGATGACTTCATTGGCGGCTAGTAACATTAGAGAGGGTAAGAGCATTCCTGTCTGAAATATTACCCATACCAAGCAAAGGGTTGCAAACATAAACACACATACACACACATAGATAGACCATAGGCTCTGGTGTGGTGGCACCCCAAAAATAGCACACAGCTTTCTCTTATCAGAAGCAGGCAGATTGCACAGCTCCTAGACCAGGCTGCCAGCTTCAAAATGCAACACAGCAATGAGTACACACACACGCACACACACACACACACACACACACACACACACACACACACACACACAAACACACACACACACACACACACACACACACAAACACACACACACACACACACAGATAAAAATGTAAACATATACATTCAACACAGCCACTCTCCTATGTGAACACACACACACACACTGTCACGTGTACACATACACACAGATATACAGCATACACATAAATATATTCAACACCTACCCACTGAAATGCACCCAAACACACAGAAACACACACACACACACACACACACACACACACACACACACACACACACACACACACACACACACACACACACACAATACCCCATATTCTGCATTCTACATTCACTCTTTTTCACACCATTCAGCACTTGGTGGTGATAGTGAGACAGTTGTAAGTGCTTGTAAAATGAATGATTTACTTTAATTTGCAACAATGTTCTGTAAGGAGTTTCCCACCGTTAAGGCAGCCATAATGAATAGGTCCCATCATCTATTTTTTTATAATCTATCTCCCAGCAAAAGAGAAGAAGAAGCTTTAAAAAGAGAGAAGAAAAGACCCAGGTCAGGCAGACAGAGAGAAAAGAGACAAAGAAACAGACAGAGAGACAGAAAGATGAAAAGAGAGAGCAAGGGTGTGTGTGTGTGAGAGAGAGAGAGGCAGCATGAATGAGATAGAGTGAGAGAAGACAAGGAGGGGATGAGAGGGAGAGCATTTCATTACTGCTGATAATCCAAAGCAATTACCAGGAGAGAGGACAGTAATCCTAAATGTGATTAATCTGTAATTGAAATAACAAGAATCAGAAACCACATTATTGACTTTCCTTATTAATTAGAAGCTAACACGTTGGACACACACCACATTGCATCACAGTTCCCACTTCACAGTGACTACACCAGCAAACCTAAAACCTTTGGGGGTTGGGATTGGGGTTGGGGAGGGAGTGGGGGTGGTATGCAGTAAGGCTGCTCGATTATGGAAAAAATCAGAATCACGATTATTTGGGCCAAAACTGAAATCACGATTATTCAAACGATTATTTTGTTTTCCTCAGTAACATGCTTCATTTATTGAAAATGTATTCAAAAACATTTCGAAAAAACATTCTTGTACCTTTGGATTTTCCCTAATACCTTTCTTCGTAAACATTAGTAAGTCTCCTTTGATGTCTAATGTACAAACAGTAGAATTGTCTAATGTATACATCTAATGTACAGTACAAACAGTAGGAAATAATTAGGACAAAAACATTGTTGCCCTCGATTTTATTTGTTTTGAGATTGTTTGGCCCTGAAATCGTTATCACGATTAGAATTCGATTAATTGAGCAGCCCTAGTATGCAGTCTTTGTTTTTAGGCATGCCTGCCTAGGTTGCTAAAACAGAGCAAAGTTACAATAACCAGGGCTTCGAGTGCCCAATGATTCGACCCACACACAAACGCACGCACACACACACACGTAGCACTTTCTCTCCTACACCCCCCACCCCACACACACACACACACACACACATACAGACTACTAATCAAGCAAGCCAATCAAGCAGGCCAGGAAATCACCTCTGCCTTAGCGGAATACTCCTGCATGTCATATTCCTTCCTCTGATGCACAATTGCCTGAAGAAGCTGCCACAGGAAACTACAGAGTGATTCTGGCACACTCACGCACAGCCCACCTCATAAAAACAGACTGTCCGTGCCTGTTTAACCATTAGACACACAGCATGTTAATGCATGAACCCCCTCTGTGTTACCAACCCGATCTGTGTCTGTAAATGTCTAGGATACATTAGGATACACACATGTGCCCACACTTTGCCCATCATCCCTTGCTCTGATTCAGTGGGCTAATCAGTTTAAGTGGGCATCAAACCATGAAGGGCTTGAGGGGCCTTTTCATTTCCCTCCCCATCCTGTAACGAGCCCTCCGATCACGCTGTGCCCACGTCAAAGGAAAGAAAAAAACAGCAGCCGTGAGTCACTCATTAACACACTCGTTAATCTAACTACTCGCTTGGATACGCGTAGTCTGAAGGGCAGGCTGCTATGCTGCGCGACGCACAACTCCAGCGTTATATTCCTGGAACACACGGTGTAACAATTAACTTTCGCTATAAACAGTGGAAGTGGCTATGCCAAATGTTTAAACTCTGTGCATATTTAAAAAAAGATTACATATAAAGTATATAAAACATTTATATATAGTGTATGCTCAAGCAAGTACATAAACTCTGGCACACACAAGCAGACTTCGCTGAGTTTATTTTGAGCAAACTATCTGTTTCGAATGTAGTGTCATCAGATGGTACCTGAGCAGACCTGAAGACACTACACCCGAAACGCGTTGTTCCCTTAAAATAAACAGATTGAAGTCTATTTCAGTGTATGGTGGCTTATGTATTTACTTGTTGATTTCACACATTCCTGCAACCTACCAGCACTTACACCAGAGACTGTGCATGTATTTTTGCCCGTCTTTAAATATATATATGCTCCTTGAGCCAAATGCTTCAGTCGTGTACCCACTGCAACCCCTACAAATACAACTGATTCAGCTCACACTGCTGCAGTATCCATCACAGACATCAATCCCAGCCCACACACACACACACACACACACACACACACACACACACACACACACAGACACATACACGCACACACACACACAGCCATGATGGACTGAGTACATTACGATGCGATTATGACAGGGACAAGGGCACTGCACTGTAGGAAGAAGCATGGCGCTGTACGAATAGGCACATCTACAGTGCACTGCTGATCACTACAGACAAGGGATTATTATGCAAGGCCCAGACACAGGACACCCATGAGTGTGGTGCTCTCTGGGTCCAGAGAAACAATAGGACTCTCCAGGTTTGAAGCTGTACTCCTTCCCCTGACACACACACACACACACACACACACACACACACACACACACACACACACACACACACACACACACAGACACACACACACACACACACACACACACACACACACGCACATTCTCTCTCTCTTTCTCTCTCTCTCCAAGTGAGTTCTTCTTCCTCTCTCCACTGTCAGATAAAAAAGACATACAGTGGATAAAAACAATGAATAAGTAATAAAAAAGGCTACAGCAAGAGCCCAGGGAAAGAGAGATAGAAAGAGAGAGAGAGAGAGAGAGAGAGAGAGAGAGAGGGAGAGAGATAGAGAGAGAGAGGGAGAGAGAGAGAGAGAGAGAGAGAGGGAGAGAGAGAGAGAGATAGAAAGAGAGAGAGGGAGAGATAGAAAGAAGCAAGGAAGGAGGAACGGAAGGAAGGAAGCCAAAGGAAGAAGAAAGAGAAGAAGGAGAGCAGAGGGCAGGGGATTGAGGGGACTGTTATTCGAACCAGAGAGGATGAATGAGGCACTAAAGTGTCATCTCCTTGCACACACACACACACACACACACACACACACACACACACACACACACACACACACACACACACACCCTCAGGGACAGGGGGCGGGTAGAGAGTCGCGGACACGTTTTCCTGTCACGACTGTGTGTGAAGGAGAAGGCACTGAACCTCTGACACATCTGGCTCTTGACACCGTGCTGCTACAGCAACGCAGTGTGTGTGTGTGTGGATGTGTGTGTGTGTCTGTCTGTCTGTCTGTGTGTTTGTATGGAGGTTCGTCTGTGTGTCTGAGTATGTGTCAGTGTGTTTCTCAATGTATGGCTGTGTGTGTGTGTGTGTGTGTGTGTGTGTTTGCATTGTGGGTTTTTAAGTCTGAATATCTAAGTGTGTGTTTCTGTGTATGCCAATATGTGTGTGTGTGTGTGTGTGTGTGTGTGGTTGTGTGTGTGCTTGCACTGTGGGTTTTTAAGTCTGAATATCTGAGTGTGTGTGTCTCTGTGCATGCCAATGTCTGTGTGTGTATGTGTGTGTGTGTGTGTGTGTGGTTGTGGGTGTGCTTGCACTGTGGGTTTGTAAGTCTGAATATCTGAGTGTGTGTGTCTCTGTGCATGCCAATGTCTGTGTGTGTATGTATGTGTGTGTGTGTGTGTGTGTGTGTGTGTGTGTGTGTGTGTGTGTGTGTGTGTGTGTGTGTGTGTGTGTGTGTGTGTGTGTGGTCTGTGGCAGTGCATTTCTCAGCAACTTCCTCCTACTGACCCCCCGCCCCACCCCCCATCAGCCCTGTCTACAGCACCCTTTTGCCTGTCTGTCTTCATTAATAGGAGCTGCCCGCTAGCGCATCAATAATTGAGGGCTAGATTAATATCATGCCGGGGCTTACATAACGCACAAATGCGGGTGGCGGGCAGGGCCGGCACAGGCTAAGCAACAAATGGCTGTCTGGGAGGTTTCTGTGACTCCACTTAAGTGTAAAAAATGGAGAAACCCAATGGGGAGAGACAGGTCACATGTAACTATGCTGTCTAAATGTCATCATTTAGAATGAATGATATCTCTTCACTGCTGGGGTTGGGAGTTGGGGGGCTGGGGGTGCAAAATTAATAGAAAACTTCTTTTTTGGATGGACAGAGCATTTTTCATGGTGGTCAGGGCTTGTACCTGGGGGGCACTGCCCGTCCCAGCCCTCCCCTGGTCACCTCTGGAGTGAGTGAGTGGCCTAGGGGCCCTTTCAGGGCACTTTTAAAATGAATAATAATATCAACATGGTCCAAAATTGATTGTATTCCGTCATAGGGCTCACATTTTCAAGCAGAAACCTTGCTTGCTGGACAGATGTCTGCAGGTCAGGCTGCTGACTCTACCGTATGCAGTGAGCCATGAGAGGAGTCTGAACTCCACCACTCTGCTTAAAGCTTCCTCTTAACGGGAAATCAGCAACCTCACATTTTTTTTTAGAAGGGTAAGAATTTTAGCCGTTAAAAGGAAACCAGCAAAAAGAGGCCTCTCTATGCTGTCTGCAAAAGCTGTTTTGTACCATTTTAGCAGCAAAGGTAAATTGTGCACTGACACACATGAAACTTTAATGGTGCGTTAAGACTGCACAGATGAGTTGCATGTTTATGTGCTGCTTGGATGTCTGGTTTGTAGGGACCACTACACCTCATTGCCACTACTGATTAAGACAAGCTTGGCGCAACACTATCCCCTGCATTGTGATTAAGGGGATAAACAATCTCCGCATTACCAGCAAACACTTCACCCAAACAGTGCTCGACTGTGTGCAAAACATCGTGCCTTGAAACACTACCATAGCGAAATTTCAGTGCCAAGTTTACTGTACAGTAGGTGGAAAGTGGCCTGATGAAAGTGCCACATCGCCTCATTCTAGCGCTGCTAAAATTGAAATGCTGTTCTGGTAGAAGCGTATGGGCCTCCAGATGCCACAGTGGGAAACACAGAATTAGCAAACATGAACAATCAGTTTCCTGGAAGTGGTGTCTCAGCAGGAAGCCTAAATACACTAGCATAAACTTGACGCTGGAAATGAAAATACATAATGAGTGAGTGAGCATGATTATAAGTAGGCCTACAGGGAATTACAGACAAATGCTGACATCTCCTTGGTCATCAACAAACGTAAAATAGTTACTTTAATGCACTTTTGTTTATTTTCTATGACTACAATCTGGCTAATTGATTTCACTGTCTTTGGAGTAACATTCGCGACCAGTGGAGCATTGGAGCTGTACAGATTTGCAGCCGTATCTCAAAAAATATACGGAACTTGTGTATATGTATATATACTATTCTCTGCATATTATAACGCTTGTAATGAACAGGTTTAATGTGCAAATATTACCTCTTTGCTTAGTCAGTGTGTCATATATAATGTATTTTATTTATTAATATAATTTATGAATAACATCTTTAATGTCCAATTATAAAATTATATTTACATGGAAAGTAATACTGTGAATTTAATACCAAACACTACTGTTGCCAGCCCAATTTTCCCACACTAATTTTATTAATGCTAAATACAGACCTGCGATGTCATGTCACACTGACAGATTAAGACTCTGTCTATCTGCAGCCAGGGACAGTAGTAGCCATACCGGATGAATTAAGCATAATCATTACTCACTCAGCTGTGTTACACTCATGTCTGTCAATGTATACTGTAGGTGTAATCTGAAGACTATGGTCACTTAAACAAAACACACACACACACCAAACGCACTCACCAAGCATGAGCTGTTGAATGCAAAGTCTATGAACTAAAAAAATCAAACAACCACCAAACACACTGTAAAGCTTGATGCTATTCTGAGTTTAGCTAACATGGCACAGACAGAAACAAAGGGAAAGACGAAGACGAGAGGACAGATCTTTTGTACGGACAGATGCTGTTTTGTATTTCATCAACATGTCATACACAAAAGGTAGTGACTGGCCAGACAAGAGGACAGATTTGCTATAAGCACAGGGCATTTCATGGGTGAAAGGGGGAACCAAGAGGACAGATTTGCTATAAGCACAGGGCATTTCATGGGTGAAAGGGGGAACCTAGAGCAGTGTTTCTCAACCGGGGTGCCGCGGCACCCTGGGGTGCCTCGCGCCCCCCTTAGGGGTGCCGCAGAAACGCATCTGACAGTAGGCTACGCGAAATAAGCAAAATAAATAAATAAATAAAGAATGTAATATATGTAATGTATGTTTACTCATTGTTTACCACTTGATCTGTTCACCAAAGAACATTCCATATCATTCGTGTGTGTGTGTGGGTTACATGTGCATTGTATTTGTTGGTCCTCTGAGACGTGTGTGACAATGTTAACAATCTACATTAAAATAGAAAGAAAAAGTTTGGGGTGCCTTCAGATTTTTCATGAATTTAAAGGGTGCCTCACCTGAAAAAAGGTTGAGGAACACTGACCTAGAGGACAGCAGGAAGTGGGGGCTTGGGGCCGGGGGGTGCAAGACTGATGACGACCCCCCCGCACATACCCACCTGCTTTCGCTGGCGTGCTCCTTCCTCTCGCGCACCTTGAGCCACTTGCGCAGCAGGAAGCGCTTGCGTCGTGGCGAGGCGCTGGGCGTGGAGCAGCTGGACCAGGTGGGTGCGTCCTCGTCGCTGGACGGCGTGATCTCGATGGCGGGCAGCTGCAGGTAGTCCTTGGAGGTGGCGCGGCGCAGCGGGCCGTTGGCCGTCTCCAGCTCGCGCTCTCTCTCGCGCTCTTTCTCCCGCTCTCTCTCCCGCTCGCTCAGCAGCTTCTTCATGCGCCGCATCTTGAAGCGCCGGCGGCGAAGCGTAGGTGTGGAGGAGCTGGACCAGGCCAGGCCGTCGCTGCCCCCGTCCCCTGCCGAGGCGCTTCCCCCTCCATCGAGGGCACCTCCTCCTCGTGCTCCTCCTGACCGACCTCCCTCCCCCAATGCCAACGCCGCCTTCTCCTCCTCCTCCTCGCGGGGGACCTGCACCTGCAGGGCCGGGGGCCGCAGCGTCTCAGACATGGTCCGGCCTCGCCTCACCGCACGCGCACGCAAGCAACACGGGCGGGACAAGCTCCGTGCAGAGGGCTGGAGAAGGTCCACGCAGTGCACGCGGTGCACACACACACTCAGACGTAGAGGGCTGGACAACCTCTACGAAGTACACACACACACACACACTATCAACAGAGAGCTGGGCGTGCTGCTAAGTCTTTGATGGTCTGGCCTTGCCTCACGCACACAGGCTGGATAAGCTTCCCACAGGGGACACACACATAGAATGCTGGGGACACACAAATCGCACTCGAGCTGGAGCGATGCTCAGCCTTCAATCACCCTTTTGAGGTAAGTGGTCCAGCTTCACCTTGGCTTCTTCTTGTCTTCTCTTCTTGGCTATACTGACGTCTTCCTGGCCTTTCCTTATCTTCTTGTTTTTGTCTGTACTGACACACGGACGCTGGCGGACTCACAAAATGGGAAGCCCCTAGTGACCTCCTGGCTGGGCTGGGGATAGAGTCGGCTGCCTGCCTCTTCCTCCTCTCCTGCTCCCGCTTCTCTCAGACGGAGGGTGACGGAGACGCATGGGGCCGGCGGGCTGGCTGGCTGGCAGGTGGCTAGCAGGCGGGCGGGTTGGATTCGATGACAAAGGGAGCCTCTGTGCTGCCCTGCTGCCTATGAAACATGTATGAGTGGCAGCGGCCCAGAGTGCAACCGGACTCCCCGGGCCACTCAGGCAGACTGGGGCAGGGTTACGTTCATACACGGGATCGCAATTACACACACACACCCAAAATTCACACACACTCACTCACACACACCCGCACACACATACAAACATACAAACAAATACAAACAAACACACGGCTGGGCTAACACGACTGAGCGGAAGCTTCCAGTAGAGTCCGAATCAGGAAACGTCCCTGCTTCAGACTTGACAAGTACGCCAAAAACATGAAACGTGTTTTACAGTTTGTCTGGTTTAATCGCTGGCCTGATTGGTCTGTTTTGGAGTCCCGGTCCTTTTCTCAGGGTTGATCCTTGCTCTTCGGGGACCCTGTGATGTCCCCCTTCGGGCCCAGATTCTGGAGCAGTGGCCCCTGACTGGTGGAAGTGGTTCTCTCGGCCTAAGTTCCCACGCCTCGAGGACCCAGAGAGCCTACGGGTCAGAGTGAGGGTACAGGGTTGGCTGGGGGGAGCAAGACAACCATGGGGGAAAATGAAGCAGAGCAGAGCAGTGCAGACAAGCAAGCAAGCAGTCAGAGAGACAGACAGGCAGACACACACACACACTAATAGATGCTGTACACATACACACACACACAGACTAACACATACACACACTCACTTTCATATATACTATGCACACACACACAAAGACGCACATACTTTTATACATTCTGTACACACACACACACACATACACACACCTGCGCACACACACACCCATGCGCGTGCACACACACACACATACACACATGTGGGGAGGCAATTCCCATGTGTAGACTTATAGACAGACAATTCAGAAACAGTCACACACTCTCTGCTATAAAGCCCCTGTGTCAGGACATAGCCCTATCTAAACTCACTGGTGTGCTCTGGGAATGAGAGCTCATGTTTGTGTATGTGCTTCCTAACGGTACAACACTATCTATCAGAACCATCAGACACGAACGTCTGCTAGGCACAGCGAAAATGTCAAAGCAAATGTCACCCAAGTCCATACAGGGAGAAGGACCTATTCACAGAAGTTCATTCATATAAAGACCCTTTTGGAAAAAGGAGAATAAATCACAACGCTAACTCAGCGTGCAAACCTCAGGGCTTTTAGGCAGATACATAACATAACATATACAAATTTCCTCTGGCTTGTCCTAGTTTCACAAATGGGCATTCTCGGAAATGCTATGGCACAAATGGGTCAGGATTAAAGACAAAAAACTCATGACATGAGGCATTGTTAAAACCACCACTTGTGAACACTACCAAACACCATCCCACCAAAGTTTCACTTTGAATTTAGCGGTGATTTCTGAACCCAGACTAAGTAGGAGGTGGGGCTTTTTTTGTTGCTGATCTGAAACCAAACCAGATAAACACGAAGACATGTGGTTTTTTCTCATACATGTGAAAAATAACGCATGCAGGATGTCATCCACAACTTTCAGATTCAGAGATTCAGATTCCACAGCTTCCTGTGTCTATCTCAGAGCACATCTACTCTTCAAAGTAACACGCCAAACTTAAAAACAGAGTCCCACTGAAAATCAGTAGGTGTTCTAGCAAGCACAGAGTGAAAAAAGTGATGCATGGCTGCATAAATGATTTTGTTGTTCCACCCGTCACACGCGTAACCTGCCCTAGCTTTAAAAAATAAAACAAGTTCACCAATATAGAGTCTGCTGCTACAAGACTGCCCTGGCTTCCGTCAGCTTTAATAGGCAAAATGTCGTGGAGGTGGAAAAAACGGGAGCAGGTCTGAGGTGAGAAGCGCCGGCACTCGTGGCAGACAAAGCAAACACTGGCACTGCTAGCGCAAACACACAACCCCCATCGAGTGCTCTCACCTCCACAGTAGACCCTCGCCGACCCGATAAGGCCTGGAGGACTGTTGGACACGGCCCAATATTTGACTTCCGTATCTGAATACCCGATTCACGAGGGAAACAAAACTGGAGCCACTGGAACCATTTTCGTGTAACAACTCGCGAAAGTGTAGCCTACCCTTTTTCTAGCAGAAGTGAGCCTAACTGTGCTTCTGTTTACCTCTCCCCAGTTCAATTTGGTATTGTTTTTATATATTGTTAATATATGTAGTGTAGCCTTTTAAAGCCCTATCTTTGTCATGTTATAATGGGAACATCGGCTGCTGAGGTGGAAAGAGGTGTCACATTTCAAGGTGACTGTGGAAGAACAAGGTCCTTGGTGGTAAACGGAAAAAAGAGAGAGAGAGAGAGAGAGAGAGAGAGAGAGAGGAGGATTAAGTTTCCAGAGGGGGTAAATTGCCTTTATGCTGCTGCTGGGGCAGGTCACTGAATGACATCTCTCGTTCTTGGCAGTCTCAGCTTTCTGGTCAGTAAGCATGTGCAGAGGCCGGCTCTTTCCAGGCCTGTTGGTGTCAATAGGTTAGGCACTCAAACAGTCCATGCTCAAACAGCATGTTTTATAAATACAGAGCAATGTTACCGAGTTCAGCCTCACACCTATACTGTTTGACTTGGGGGTGATTACTCCTGCTGTGGATTGACTGGGCATTCCAAATCTAGTGTGGGGATATCCGACTAATTAATAATACAGTATTTTAATGAGACAGTCTTTTGCTGATAAGGCTGTGGTGGCTGAAATGCGCAACCGCTTCCTGTTGCATGGGATAAAATGTCAAATCCCTCTTGACTTATTACTCGAAATATCATGATACTAATGATCAACCAAGTAATGCACGATCTAAACCATGTTAACCAGCAAATATTGGAACCCGTTTAGTGTACCTTCTTTGCTAATATCAAGTTAACACAGACGGAAGTAGATATCAATGCAAAAGAGCATGAGTATATGCTAATAGTAACTGTATGTTTTCATCAGAATTAGTCACCTGTCTAAAAAGTAGAGTAGAGAAAAAAAGAGTAGAATTTCTGTTCAAAACTTAATTATGCCTCAGTGTAGGCTTGATTCTATTTACACTGCCTCATAAAGGTTACACAAACTCTGTGAGGCAGGAAGGCAAATAGTAACCCCTTCCTACTAGAACAGGATAAATATGTAATAACCTTTTTTTAGACCGAAGCGTCTGTGTTTGACTGCCTACAATAATTGGCAGGAAACTTTACAATTACCTTCAAGTCAGAAAACTCTTCTGGTGTTCAGAATGTCACACCACTCACTGAACTACATCATCTTGCCCCACAGGATTCTTTATGCACTTTTGCATTTTTCCACATTTTCACATACAATTCTGTTGAAATGCTTGACATGGTTATGGCTCTGACGTAGTCTACGAAACTTATGCCTCTACTATCATACATAGTTCAACACCTCACTGATCTCATACACCCCCTTCAAACTTCACTGTTACACGGTTGCTACACATCTCTAACTACCAGTCTCTAACACCTTCACTTCCCAGATACCAGCTTATCTCATTTTTAAATACCAAACTGTAACATCTTGAAAATACACAAGTCTTTTCAGAGGCTGATAACAACATATAAGCAGAACATAATGTTTCATTTCTTATTTTTACCACCGCTTCACAACAAATGCTTACCTCTAGGGTTCTATATAAGGGTGATGATATTGGTAATGTCTGAGCATGAAGTTTGTGAGTGAGAATCAGACAGACTGGCAACAGCAAGGCAGAACATGTTGAGAGGGTGGATGTGAATAAAAGAACAGACGAGAAATGATCTCAAGGTATCGTTGATAATTTACAGCCTTGACAGCAAGCCTGGGCTATAGCAATGTTGAGATATTACTCATGCTTCACCACAAGGTAGCACATGATAGGCCTTCATGCATCCTATCATATCAATCAGAACATGCCGGAATGCTGACTTGCCGTGAGATACATGGCAACAATGACTCATAGCTCTTAGAAAAATAGTGGACAGTTTCCAATGTTTGTTTTTCATTTAGAGATGGACAACACTGCAGCACTGACCCACATTCAAAAGCTGTTGCAGATGTGAAACTTTAATATCTTTCTCTAGTCCAGCAGTTTTGTTGAACAAGAAATCACATAGTCATGTTCATGCTCGATGCACCCCTCCTGCACCCCTCCCTTTATAAAAAACAGTAACGGGATGTGACAGCAACATAATATTACTCAAAAATTATAGATGACCAGGGGCTCAGTATTGAGCTTAATAAGCAAGGAAAATGATAATCGATAACTTGAACTTTAACATAAAAATGTAAAGGTGTAACCATTTGATTCAAACACAGGGTGCCATTTACAACTGTAAATCACCCACACATACGTAAACTGCTAGCCTAGCCTAGCAGAGTAACCAGATGGCTACCAGTAAAGACCCATTAAACCAAATTAAAGGTCTAATATGTAATGCGAGAGACTCGTAAAAGGATGCTGCAAGGCCCAGGCCGTTAGAACAAACACAAAAACATCAAAGCAGCGCTGAGCCTGGGATACTGTAGGTAATGGTGTTGTGTCCCACATTACACAAGATGTTGAAACCACATTACAAACGACCGCCACAAATATAGCACATTTACATGGATGGCACCAAAGAACCACAACAGCCCCACAATGCTGTTTATGGCTGCAGAGGAATTTTATCCTGCTGTATCACACTGTGTGTGAGCGAGGGTATTTTTTCAAATAAACTAAAGTACCCCTTATAATATATTCAAAACTCAGAACTACACTTAAAAAAGTGTTGCTTAGAAACAAGTTAAAAAAGTAAGGCGAGCGACAACATGCATCTTTTACATTGTTAAATTAAAACAACATTAAAAGATCCATCCATCTAAATTGGTTGTATTCTTCACTTTTTAGAAATACAGTCTTCTTTGAGATAGCAGATAAATAGCACATAACATGCACTGTGACACACAGACAACTTGATGGACTCTGGGGGCATGTTAAATGTTCCAATGAGTATCTCTTCCTCTGTTTCATCCATAATAAATCTGTCAGATAGCTTGGCTCATACTGATGACCAGCGGTGATCTGAAGCAGTGGACTGCAGGGGTGAGGCCTGTGATCTCAGTCACTCCGGACCACAGAACCCACACACACACACACACACACACACACATACACACACACCTGGAACTGGGCCCACTGTGCATTTGAAGCACTTGGCCAAGGGCCGGGGTGCTAATCTTCACTAGCGGCTAACACTCCTGGTAAGCTTCCTCTGGTCTCCCTGACACAGCAGCATTTTTATGGCCTTGGGAAAGATAGGAGAGAAGAGAGGAGATGAGAGGAGAGAAGAGAGGAGAGGAGAGGAGGGGAGAGGAGACGAGACGAGACGAGAGGAGAAGGGAGGAGATGAGAGGAGAAGAGAGGAGAGGAGAGGAGACGAAAGGAGACGAGACGAGAGGAGAGGAGAGATGAGGGGAGGAGAGGAGAGTAGAGAGGAAAGGAGGGGAGAGGAGAGGACATGAGAAACGAGATGAGATGAGATGAGAGGAGAGGAGAGGAGAGGAGAGGAGAGGGAGGCGAGAGGAAATGAGAGGAGATGAGAGGAGGAGTTTCAGTGCCTCACGCCTGGGAAGCACATCTTTCATCCCTTATTTATTTGCTGTGCGCTATAATTAGCGAGTCGATCTTCCCAAGGGATGCAAACTGAGCCCGTATAGAGCGGCGGAGACAGCAAAGGGTCAGCCCTGCATTTGTCCTGTTTAAACCAAAGGGCCCACACGACTCCCCGGACACTATAAATAGTGTATGTTCAATTACAGGTACAGTACGGTAAACCCAGCCAGGCTAGTACCGTAGCACCTCCTTTCAATTCTGTATTTCACCACAGCACTCCGTCAGGCAACATTCCTAAGGCTCCAGCTTGCCTCAAAATCAAATGTTGGGTTTCCAATAAGCTGTGGCTGGTTAAAAGAAGGTCTAATGGTTTTAAAATTCACACAAAGTCCACCACCCACTAGGAAGTACATATATGCCTGTGGAAAGTAGCCAGACTCTTAACACAAAGTGATAGACTTACTAGCTCTTTACATAAAAAGAAACACAGTGAAAGAGGCTGATCCGCCAGGCTAAAAGTACACCCCAGACAGCCAAAATAGGGTTCAGCTAGAAATAAGCACTTGCTTAGCAATGCTAAGACACGCGACCGTGTACAACTGCATCTGTGTCGCAAAGAAGAGGCACATTCACAGAGGAGGTTGAATGAGAGGCTGACACGCCACTACATTTGCCTGCAGAAGAAGGCATAAACGGCTACAGTGTTTCATTTTGCACGGATTACGCAGCGTAGGCGTACAGTTGCTGCAATCGCTGTCTCTCTGTCGCTCTCTCTGTTCATAATGGGCCTATTTGTTAAAACCTTAAACCTTACACAGAAATCTAGCTTGAACATTTTAATGGGGATTAGCATAAAATCAAATCAGTTTTTATTAGCAGCAGATTTGATCACAGCAATGTATGCTAATGTGGCATTTAACACATGACACCGTGTATTACATCATTAAGACTTGCAAAGGGGAAGCGTTCATGCCAGACTGTAACTAACTAAACACCTTCATGCCCAACCTGATGATGCAAGTTCTGTAGCAGGTGCTACTCTTCCGAACAGTGTTAATGAGTGTTTAGAAGACAAAACTGTTCAATGTGCCTTCTGACATTTTTATAGTTTTCATACAAAATAAGCACCTAGAAATGTCGTCTTCTTCATTTCTCCTTCTACAAGAACTTCTGACCGATAAATGTGCCACTTATCCTTGCCTTTCTAACTGATAGATACGTCTTTCTCTTCTCTTTGCATGGAACAACAAGACCGATTTCAGTTGATAATGGGAGACAATGGTTAAAGAACAAGTTTAAAATGTCATGTTCAAAGTGTTTACCCAAAACATGCTGCTGCTCGGCTTGTGTGCTTTGGCAACAAGTCCAACCAGAGAGGCACACACACACACACACACACACACACACACACACACACACACACACACACACACACACACACACACACACACACACACACACACACAGAGCACAAAAGGGTGGAAAGTGGACTGCTAGAGTACATCAACACAGGAGGCTCTATATAGCTTCACGTGTTTAAAGAAAGGGTATCCTTATTGTCACACACAGCACTTCCTTTTAAGTCTGCCTGAACATAGGAGGGAAACACGTGAGGAAAGAGAGGACCACCGTGACACAGCAGGAGACGAGCAGGTCTGACCTCACACCCCCAGAGTCCACCTTTTGATGTAAGGAGGTCAGCATTGTGTCTGGACTGCGCAGGAAGCCCCACTGGGAACAGATGGTAGACAACAACGATCTGAACAATCTGAACACACATCTAAGGGGGAAAAACGCAACGTCAACACAGCTTTTTCTACCCAGACAGTGAGGGGAAGGAAAATATTGTCACTGAAAAAAAAAAAAAATAGAAAAAGAAAGAAAGCAAGAAATCAGGTCACAAAATGACTCAATCCTGTATGACTGTAGGTCATTAAGTTAAGTATGAATACAGTACGTCACACTTGTCTATAATTGAATTGTTTTTACAACTGTGTGTGTCTGTTCTCTTGGATTTCAAACCAAACATTACTATCTGTGTCAGCGTGATATAAACATGCATGTATCAGGAAAAAAGAGCCTGCACCTCACGAAGTGAGCCAAAAGAGACTAGCCTGTTGCGTCTGTGATTGTTATCAATAGTTTCAGCAGTTGGGTGCACTTTAAATGCTGGTCATGAACTCTTCCCATGCATAGTCAATTTGTTCTATCTTTGGCTTGGCATCTCACTAAAGCACTCTAAAGGGGTTGAATGGAACATCAGGGTTGATCGCAAGCAAGTTAACAGTAATGGAGGTCTGTGTTTTGTTCGCTCGTCACATATATTGTGGTCTGGTTTGTGTTGCGACTGAGACGCGCTCTGCAGAAGGGGTCAGCCTACATTCCACCCTTCAGTGTGGCGCTTCGTAGGCTGTGACCTCTTACATAATATTTCAGAGATGCTATTCACAGACAAATCATGAATTTCCGCCAGTGCTGATATGCATTTTACATAACATGTAGGCTTATCCCATGCAGACATAATCAAGATCATAACCAAGTCTAAGCCAGTTTTGACACTGTAAAAATTAAGTGGTGTTACAGGGAAAATGTGTACGATTTATAAACTTAGTAATTATCATAAATATACTGTGCGGTTGTCTATGATAGTTTAATCAGCTTTACAAGATGACCAGAAACAGCACCGAGTGCTGAGTTTATACAGGGCAGCATATTGATATCTGCAGGTCGCTCAGTGTGAACCAGTGTGCTGTCTCGTTCTGTCTGGGAGGCACAAAGACGTACGCAAAGCCGACACACAACTTCCTGAAACCCAAGGATGTGGTTGAATTTCTCACAGACTGTGACCTGTAAATGTGCTAACTGTATCAAGTCACGACACACCAAATCAGGCACAGGGCTGACTCTAGAGAGGTTCTGTAGGCAACGCTGGACCCCCTATTGCTACAGGACAAAAAGAGTCCTGAGGAACACTGCTCTGCGATAGGTCCGAACCACCTGTTCATCACCACATACTGAACACTGAGTTGAACTGTGTGGAATCAACAACAACGGAACAGAGTGAAAGTGAGAGTGTGAGAGAGAGAAAGAGAGACAGAGACATAGAGAGAGAGAGAGAGAAAGAGAGAGAGAGAGAGAGAGAGAGAGAGAAAGAGAGAGATGGGGGGCGGACATGTTCTTAGCAGCAGCTGGCAAGGGCTAGAGTTACAAAGGCAATAATCATGTTGTGTACCACACTGCCTGACAGCGTGAAGGCTCGGGGTTCAACATCACTGGCCCAGTTATCAGTCCATCCCTTCAAAGCCACTGATATTTTTTCTTTTTTTTTTTTTGAAGAAAAAATATCAGCAAATAAAAACCACAAAACATTATACAAAAAGTCTTCCCTTTCAAATAAAATTCACCTCAAAACATGCGACACTTTTATGTCAGTGAGCTAAACAGAACATCGTGGCAAACCATCACACAACAAAACCCAGTGTGAGGTTATGTTTACAAAACAGCAGAGCACGTCACATCACATGCCGGGTCCATTCAGTGCACCACTGAAACCAATAAACCAGCATCCCCTAATAACTTAATCCTACAGTAATCAGCGATGATTCATGACGTGTGGAATGTTTTGACTTGATAACAACTATTAAAAAAACTGAAAGATGGAGTGAATTCCGAAACTTAAGAACTATTTAAAATTTGATCAAAAGTGGCAATACATGCTTTAAATTAAAGTCGTTTCACAGGATATTGCACTACTACACTGACCTTAGGGTGTAGTGGTGATTCCGGATAAATGACATAGCTTTCAGATGAAATGACAACCACTTCTTTACCTGCTCTGAAGTTCACTGCACGCCGTTGCCAGTGTCCTTCACCGACGATCCCAGACGCAGATGTTGAGACATGCTATATATTTTTCAATTACTGATTTAACGCTTCAAGCATCATTGCAAGGCAAACGGCGTCTTCCTCCGCCTCACTTACAGTACAAAAATGAAACCGAGACACAGAGTGGTCAGAGAACTGTTGATATGAACACACCTTTTCTGGTATGTTTGTTTACAGTATGCGTTGTTCTCCACAATCCCTCGCCAACTTTTGAGACATCGGACATCCAGACCCCATTAATTACATTATTCATTACGAAATAAACTGGCGTGAAATTGGGTCAATCGCGATTGCCCCTGCTTCGAAGAAGGAGGGATGGCTTTGCCGGCGCACAATCAGTGCATCTTAGAGGCGGAGTCAAGAAGTCCCGTTACACAGAATCCGTGCAATGGCTCTCCGTTTCATCGAGCCCGAGAGAGCAGACCACCGCTAAGTGACCTATCAGTTCCGAGCGCATGCCGACCAAAACAGCACTCTGAGTTCCCTCCTCCTTAACCTCTTCCTTGCTGAGGTCAATCAGCGGTGTGAAGATGATGGGTTATACACTCTCCCTACTCAGGTCAGCGTTCACTGGGTAATTATCAATTATTGAAAGTTAAAAAATTACTTAAAACATGGACGCAAACAAGCTATTCATTAAGCTAGTTGTAATTGTTCAAGAACCTTTTCATCAGTGACACAAAATGTAAGGGAGGCAGTGAGAACCCTCCTTTTCATCAAAGCTGTTGTGCTACGGGGATTAATTATCCCATTAGAATGCTCAGCTTTACTTGAGAGTCAATTAAGCCCCAGTCTGCAGACAGGCCAAAGTTTACGCAAATATTTAACCTATCCTTGCACTTCATTTATTATCTATAATTACATCTATAATTATTTATCTTTTTTTTTTTTTACTTACAAATACACCAGGTGCTCCATTCAAATGATTTCAGTCTTAAATATTAACATGATGTTTCACTGTCTGTCTTCTGCTGTATGAATACTGTTGTGTTTCACCAGTGAAAGTATTTGGCCACAGCCATGTACAGCAGAAACGTGTGCACCCAACACCATCATACCCATGCCAGAGAATCCGAGACACAGTGAGCCGCTAGAATCTATCAAAGCCTTTTCTTTTCCACACTCGATCCCTCTTCCCCCCTTAACACAAACACACACACATACACACACACACACACACACACACACACACACACACGGAGAGAGAAGGAGAGAGAGAGAGAGACAGAGAGGGGGGGGGGGGGGTGGGGGGGGGCTCCTGTGACAGTTGAGCCACAAAATACCAGTGTGTTGCTGTTCGTCCTTCATGGCACAATGCCCAGCCAACTCACTCTCAAACCGAGCTTTCCGGAACTGGCCGCCAACCCTAAAACACTGTCCAGTGACGGCAGATGTAGTGGGGGACAGAACATGTGCCTTGTCAGGAACACTCAGGTGTGCGTTTCATTTGGCTGATAGTGCCTCGTGTTACAGGAATCTGACTTTTTTGTACCTTTTTATATGCTGTAATTAGAAATTTGAGAAGGAAAGGGAGAACTCCACAGCCTGCTTATAAAATCAATACCAAAAAAAAAAACTTACAACCCCAAAATACCTAGGAAGAACTGAGTGTACATATCAAGTGATTAGTTTAGATGAGTTAGATTGTATGTTTGTCTCTTGCTGCCTAGCAGCAGCGAACATTCATGTTCATCTTCATTTTTAGCTTTGCCTGAGCTTCTTAATTACGTGAAGACTGGATAAACACTCCAGACGCTATAATTACACCAACACAGATAACGAGCTTCAGCAACCACTCACTGTTACTGTGACATTGCTTTACAGGAAGGGTTATTTTTTAATGCAGAGACATGCAGGGGGTTTTGAAGGAAATCCGTCTGTCTTCCTGTAGTGTCACTGGACTAGACATGACTAGCACAGCCAGCATTTGGTAGAGTAAAAAAAGAGTTTCAAGTTTACACTGCAAAATGAAAATGCCATATCTGTGCACATATGACATATCTGTGTGCCTGTGCAAACACCAGTTACTAAGCCAACCCTTTAATTAATCCGTTAGAGTTTCAGTGTACTTTTATCAATCTATGTACTTCACTTAATTTTAATCTGCTCTGCAATATCCAGTGATGTCAACACGGTATTTCATAGATGTACAAACACAAGATGAGTCCAAGTAGCAATGGAAAATGCAACTGCCCACACATATTTCCAGGTAATGTTGTACCTGTGTACAGAACTGCCCTGTGAATGCTACACTAGATCAAAAGAAGACATGCCCTTTCATTTTGATGTTAAGGGATCAATAAAAGAGTTAAATTAAAAATGACTCTACCTTTCAAAGTGAGGTTAAGACATTGCACTAGAACATTGTTGTTAGACACATATAACTGTAATTCATTAGACTATCTTCCCAATTTTTTGTAAACACACACACACACGCACACACAAGCACACACACACACACACACACACACACACACACACATGCACGCACACACACGCATGCACACACACACACACGCATAAACACACACATACCCACTCACGCACACACATACACACACACACAAACACACACACACACGTTTGCGTGTATGTGCGTGAGTGTGTGTTTGTTTATGTGTGTGTGTGTGTGTGCGTGTGCGTGTGCGTGTGCGTGTGCATGTCTCTGGGCTAACACGGACAGCTGGCACCGATAAAGTACACTTAACACTGTTACCGAGACAGATTGCACTCGCTGCTGTAATAAATTGAATAGCGTAGTGTGTGCGGATGGAGGCGATAAGGTCAAGCTTCAGCACAGTGTGGCAAACTGGTATTGATTGTGGTGCTGGAGGAGATATACCTGACTCCACCACTTGAGTGTATTCTGCAGAGGACACTTGAGGTCAGTAATTGCAGGCAGATATGAATGGATCAGTGACCAGCAGTACCCTCTATTACAGTCACATCCACGCACATTTGCATCCTTGGGACCGTATGATGGACATCAATAGGCTAAGGTTAGAAAGGTAAGGCTAGATAGGGCTACGGTTTAAAATGAAAATTTCAAGTGCTATGTTATTACTGTCACAAACATTGTTAAGTGGGTGGATTGGAAAGCAAAGGTGAACTTCAGAAAAGCTGTCCTTGGGCATGAGGTGACAGTGTTTTATGACCTCATTTCTCATCGTTCACTTTCCTTCCTTTCCAACCTAAGAATGCTGGGACGCTGACATACGTAAGGTGGAACTAACAGTGATGGGTGGAGTCCTACTATGCCACTGTTCACTGAACCAGCTGATTGTTATTATGAACACTTTTAAGCAAGGTGGATGAGCTTGTTAGTTAGCCCGGTAAACCCGCCCCTCGTACTTCATTTCATTTCGTGCAGAGGGTCTGGAACAGAGACCATCAGAAACGATTTGCTGGAGGTGTGGACTCTGCTGAAGTTTTAAAAAAGTGCCTCTGCCTTTACCCAATCACTAACGCCTGGTCGTCACGTATGCAATTAGCCTACCTAAGCACTACAATTCAAATGTAGCGCACAAGGTCAACGTCACAGCTAACGAACACACCCTCTGCTCGCTGATTGGATCGTACTTTCTGCGACTTGCCAAATGCTCCTCAAGAGATTTCGGTCCAGACCCTCTGCACGAAATGAAATGAAGTACGAGGGGCGGGTTTACCAGGCTACTTGTTAGTGGATCATCCACCTGTTTTACGACAAGTGCACACGTCAAATCACAGAATGAAGGAGATTTTAAGGCAGCAAAATAACACTAGAATGAAATTATTACTTGGACTCATTAACATGCCAAGTATTAACTTTAATAGTATTTTACACACACAGTTAGTGGCCTGGTAAACTAGCTTCTCCTACTACAGTACATTTCGTACAGGGGGTCTGGCTGTGCTGCATTGAGAAATGATTGCTTCCTCAAGGTCTAGACTCTGCTGAAGTTTAACATGTTTGAATCTGTCTTTACCCAATCGTCTGGTCATACCGTAACGTCTGGTCGTGACGTATGCAATTAACCTGGCTATAAGCCTGACCACACACTACAATTTTAAATGTAGCACACAAAGTCAACATCATTGCTCAGGCACACTCCCTCTGTTCACTGATTGGCCCGGTAAAGATTCTACTGGAGTCAACCATGTCAATGGAAGCAAACCCAGAGTACCCCTGTAGGGAGAAAATAATCGAGTGGAAATGCGTTTACATTTGCTGATGTCACTGTATTGACTATGTAAGAATTAAAAATTAAACTATTTCCTTAGGCCTATTTACATGTATTATTAATTTCAGTTCCATGTGCTGAAGAAATACTATCTATGGCAACTGCGGAAGCATGGACTACCACAAGAGCTGTTGGTCACCTTCTACACTGCTGTCATAGAATCCATCCTCTGCTCATCCATCACTGTTTGGTTTAGAGCTGCCACAAAACAGGACAAACACACACTACAGCGTACAATTCAGACAGTAGAGAAAACTATTGGTGCCCTCTGGCCTCCCTCCAGGACTTGTACAATAGAAGGACCAGGAAGCAGGCAGAGAACATCATCAAAGAAACCTCTCATCCTGCACACACACTCTCTTTGACCTACTTCCTTCTAGTAGGTGCTACAGATTCCTGCGCACCAAAACTACCAGACACAGGAACAGCTTCTTCCCCACCACCATCACTCTCCTGACAACTGAACTCTTGAACTCCACCGCACTCTGTACTTCACTCCACTCCACTCCACTCCACTCCATCCCTACAGTACCTTGGCCATTTATCCACTTCCCAGTCTGCTCATACATACATGCACATACTCTTGTACTCACCTCTGCAGTATATGCTTACTGTCATGCTGTATGTATACTCCCCTCTCCCATCGTTTTCTTAATCAAGGCACATCCTCCTTGTTGCCCCCCCCCCCCCCCCCCCCCCTCGTTACGCCACGTTATGTCGTACTGGTATATTGTCATACTGGTTATTTATCCCACTGGTACATCATGGGCCCTACTTGTATATAATTGCCTATATTAGGTGTCTGTATACTGTTGTCTCTATTGTGCAATGCATGTACACATGCTTTGATTTGTCTATTGTATTTATTGCATTGTATTACGTTCTGCATTATACTGTGTGTATAAAGAGCTAACATCTGCCGGAGTCAAATTCCTTGTATATGTAAGTGTACTTGGCCAATAAAACTGATTCTGATTCGGAAGTAACATAACACTGTATTATCAAGTATTCCAAGTGAAATACTGCTACTGACTGAAATAACTGGAAACCTTAAGATTAAAATAATGAACATGCTGTAGTATAACATCAACATATTAAATAATATTCCTAGCCGAGAGGAGGACCCTGAGCAGGCTGCACTCTATACTGGACAATGACCGCCACCCCCTGCACACCTGACCGCCACCCCCAGCAACAAACGCCGGTCCCTATCCTGCAGGACAGACAGGGAACTTTTCCCCAGTTTAGTGAATGTTGTACTATTGCAGATATGTGCAATAAGTTTGCAATGTGTATTATGTGTAAGCCGCTAAACACCTTAATCTTCTTCGGGATCAATAACTCTACTCTACTGTATAACTCTACTACTCTACAAGAATACTGCATTTACCCAAAGTGTTATTAAGAACATCCAGACAAGGCTATGTTTTGCAGCCGTAAAATTAAGCTTCAAACTAAGCCAAATCATCTGCTTTATGGTCCATTATTCAGTCACTACTGGTTCATGTACAGTGCTGTTTCCACATTCTAGTGCAGTAAAGTACATGCACATGCCTACAGCCATAGTCTTTTACACAGGCCTGTGTACACTGCAGCATGCTTGCTGGCGACTGCAGCGCTGAAATGGTCTACTTGTGTGTGTGTCAGAGTGTCAGTGTGTCTGAGGCAGAGCGAGAGGAAGACAGGCCCTGACAGAGGGGCTCTTTGTGCCGCGGCCGAGCCGTCAGGGAATGCCCAGTGTTCCGGTGACTCGGGGAACAGTGAACCGGGTGGGAAGGGTGCATGTGGGCCTGGTTGTTACTGTAAGACTGTGGGAGGCAATTACAGCATGTGTCGCAGCGTCGCCGTTATCCCCCGCGCACACAGTCTCTCTTCCACACACACACACGTACTGTACATACACACACACACACACACACACACACACACACACACACACACACACACACACACACACACACAGTCTCTCTTCCACACACACACACACGTACTGTACATACACACACACACGTACATACACAAACACACAAACACACACACACACACAGTCTCTCTTCCACACACAAACACGTACTGTACATACACACACACACACACAGACACACACACACACACACAGTCTCTTATCCACACACACACACACGTACTGTACATACACACAGACACACACACAGACACACACACACACACACACACACACACACACACACACACACACAGTCTCTCTTCCACACACACACGTACTGTACATACACACACACACGTACATACACAACACACACACACACACACACACACACACACACACACACACACACACACACACACAGTCTCTCTTCCACACACACACGTACTGTACATACACACACACACACACACGTACATACACAAACACACACACACACACACACACACAGTCTCTTATCCACACACACACACGTACTGTACATACACACAGACACACAGACACACACACAGTCTCTCTTCCACACACACGCGTACTGTACACACACACACACACACACACACACACACACACACACGTACTGTACATACACACACACACACACACACACACACACGTACATACACACACACACACACAGTCTCTTATCCACACACACACACGTACTGTACATACACACAGACCATTTGCACCATTATGTTACTGCTATCTGCACTCTATCTGTTTTATTGTTATTTGTTAATTATCAATTGCACTATAATATCAAGACAGTCCATCTGTTTCTTTAGCTGCCTACTGCACATATTGGAATAGGTGGGTGAAAATGCCTTGATACCTCCATCTATTTATGCTGTCAGTCACACCAGTCACTTTATTGCCATACCTGCTGCTGATATGTGCCTGTTTATCTCCAGGCTTTGCACACGTCTATGCACAGTCTATGCAACTTTTTACAGACAG
>CM050215.1:17585467-17587967 GCA_027475355.1 Coilia nasus | reverse complement strand
TGACTCATTCACATTGACCACATTGAGTCTATGACAAAGATACACAGCGCAGAACATGCGTGGGGTGCTGGGTGCGGCAACCCCATGCTGCTGTATATCTCAGTTCCTTAGGGAACTGAGAAAAATATAGAGGGTGGATTTTCAAAATGGCAATGCCACCTATTTCTAGAGCGTGGCTATTTTTAACAGCCACAGGGTGTATTTATCAACTTATTCCAGCTAATTACAGGTAGGCTGGTTGGCCTGAGTGATCCATTGGCATTTCGCAGTGACACAACTGTAACACAAGCCAAGCCCAATCACTGCACTGGTGGCCCTTTAGAGACTAAAACTAGAGCACTGCTGAAATATTAACTCATATAAGGCCAAGATTACATCAGAACAGCAGCATAAACAAACAAACATAAAATGTGCTAGCTTCAAAGATGAGTGAGAAATATTACTAGAAAAAGCTTCTTATCTAGAAGTAAAACCCCTTAAGAAGCACCTCTATTATAACTTTGTTGTAACCAGAATGGCAATGACCAAGTTGTAATGTGTTACTAAAGACTCTGTGTAATGTCATAGTAATGTTACAATATTGCAGTTACGTTATTTTCATTCGCAGTGAGTCATTCCACTGGTGGTATGGTAATCACTAAGAGGAAGACAAAAAAGAACTGAAGCTTGCGGTGGGGTGGGGGTGGGGGGTGGGGTTGGCGGGATGTTTTGGGGGGAAACGGGGGGGGGGGGGGGGGGGGGGGTGCAGACACGCCGGGGTTAGACATGTCAGGAGTCAAGACACCAGGGCAACGAGACACACCAGTGCCACTACTGTTACACAGCTCTGAGATAGAGTTCGCACACACACACACACACACACACACACACACACACACACACAGTCATCACATATTTTCTCTTACTTTCCCTCCACCCCCCTCTTCTCTGTCTGTCTGTCTGTCTCTCTATCCATGTTTCCCGCCTCACACATAACTCAGATCATGTACACACACAGGCACACACACAGACACACACACACGTTGCAAAGCTACAGGCAGACTCACCAGGCGAGCTTGAAGCCTCTCATTAGTGCGGTGCGGGTGCGGAGGCCATGGTGTGTGTGGAGCACGGCGTGGCACGGCGCTCGGTCCGGGGCATGCTGTCGCAGTGCGAGAGGAGTAGGACGACAACGAGGAAGAGGCAGAAGAGGAGGAGGAAGAGGAAGAGGAAGAGGAGAAGGAGGAGAAGGAGAAGGAGAGGGAGCCCGGCCGCCTCGGCTGGCCCATGCGGAGGTCCTCGCGGCGGGGACCGGGGCGAGCAAAGGGTGGCTGCTGCTGCTGCTGCTGTCCGGAGGGTGGGGTGTCGGGGTGGGGGCGAGGGGGAGGCCGAGGAGGGCCGAAGGTGCTGGTGGTGGAGGTAAAGGAGGAGCAGGAGGAGGCACAGGTGGAGGTAAAGCTGGCGCTACGACGCTCCCGAGCTCCAGCTTACTGCGGCGGGGTAGCAGCAGCCTGCTTAGCCATCCAGCCCCCCCCGTCTCTCTCTCTCCCTCTCTCCCTCGCGCCGTCGGTCTGCTAGTCCCACTGGCCTGGCCAGGCATCAGGCTTTAGACGAGCACTGAGCACTGTGTGTGTGTGTGTGTTTGTCTGTGTGTGTGTGTGTGTGTGTAACAGGAGATAGATCCTCATGCGCCAGTGATGCTCCCTCTGTCCATCTCACGTGAACTCAAACAGACGATACACTCACTCACAGAGACACACTTTCCCGAGTGTGCACACACACAGTTGCACACAAGACAGTAAGCTTTAGTTGCAGCTCTGTTGTCTGCGTTGCCTGTTCCTCTATCTCGTTCTGTGCCTTTTTTCTGTCGTCCTGTTCATGCTGTCGTTTTCATCCTTTCAGTCGGGATAGTTCTGTCTCCTTCTTTCTGCCTCTGTGTGTCTGGTTCTCTCACATACACTCTCTCTCTCTATCTTTCACACACACACACTCTCACACTCTGTTCTTGCTGCAGAGGAAGAACAGCACTTGCTGAGCCCTGGGCTCTACTGAGCATGCTCAAACACTCTCAATCCCTCCCTCCCTCCCCCTCTCGCTCTCTCTCGTCCTATCTCTCCCTCACTCCCTCCCTCCCCTCGCTGTCCTCTCCCTCCCTCCCTCCCTCCCTCCATCTATCCCTCTCTCTCTCTGTGTGGCTGTGAGAGACAGACTGTGCGCTCGGCTGACTACTTGCTGCTCCCTGTCAAGAGCAAAACAGCGCCAGCTAACAAGGAAAAAAGGGGGGCAGAGCAGCCAGGCTTGGCCAGGTGAAGTTGACTCTCTCTGGGGCAACCGGAGAAGGGCGGCTGGGTGTGAGGAAGGGCCTATGGGAAGGGCTGCAGGAGGGGGCTGGGTCTGGATGTGTGTGTGTGTGTGTGTGTGTGAGGAGGGGGGTTGGGTAGAAGTTGGGGGGATTACGAGGGACCTGTTGCCACACCCCCCATGTCACACTCAATCAGTAATCAGTGTCAGCAGCTGGGGC
>CM050215.1:17525467-17582967 GCA_027475355.1 Coilia nasus | reverse complement strand
AAAATCGTATATCATGCACACCTTGAAAGTAGTTCTGGCAAAACAGTTTAAAACTTCAGCACCGTTCCATATCAATACCGAATAGAATGTACGTACCTACTGTAACTGTCTCTATCAAACTTCACAATTAATGGCAATGTGGAGTTCAATTTCCATCAACTTAAAAAAAAAATAGTAAACCGAAAATAACAAATAAATCAGTGTTTTGGAATAAGTATTGCACGTGTCGCGTTGCTCAATCCAAGCTAGCTACCACCTGACGAGCAGTAGCAATCACCTTACCAAATGAAAGGTAACCTTGACAACCTGGCTAGTGACTGAGGGCTGCGTAGCGCTCTACTTAACGTTAACTTAACGGTAACATTGTAGGACACACTGTAGCGAAACTGAGTTCTTAGGCTCCACCTCGTTGACTTAAAACTGTATAATGCACGCCTCGTCGGATGTTACCCCTTACTTATACAAGTACTCAGTGTGCTCCAGTCCTTTCTGGCATACAGTCTTTTGTAGAAGTGGCCCAGTGTTTGCTGACCCTATAGTATTCATCTGCCAGATAACTCCCACTACTTAAAAAGCAGCACTACAGAAGGTTTGCATATGATGAGACATACAAAGCTCCTTCTGAACATTGTGTGCAGAAGCTGTCCACCTTCAAGCCAGCTGTGTCCTTGTGAGTTTCATAAAAATAAAGATGCCTGGAAAAGCAGAGTGTCTCTTACATCTGCTCCCCATTCTACAGGCGGGCTGACAGCTGTGTGCTGCTGAGTAGCTGGGCTGGACTAGACTGGGCTGGGCTGGGCTGGGCTGGGCTGGGCTGGGCTGGGCTGGGCTGGGCTGGGCTGGGCTGGGCTGGGCTGGACTGGGCTGGGCTGGGCTGGGCTGGGCTGGACTGGACTGGGCTGGACTAGACTGGGCTGGGCTGGGCTGGGCTGGGCTGGGCTGGGCTGGGCGGCTGACCCGCTGGCTGTGTGTGGTGCTGAGAGAACAGCTCCCTCCTTTAGCAGCTGCATCTTCCCTGCCTCTGGGCCCTGTCAATACCAGGCCTCAGGCAGGAAGTGATGTGTTGTGATGGCAACTAAGTCCTCTAAGACCCATTCAAATATATCTTTATCGCTCTCTCTCTCTCTCTCTCTGTCTCTTTCTCTCAGTAAAAGTAGCGCTGGAACAGTCCTGGCACATTTGTTTTGCAGTGGCAGAGCACAACAACAGAGGATAAATGGACAGAAAAAATAAAGCCGTGCTAAGCAGAAGAGCACTGTCAACTCAAAGGTTGAATCTGAAATGTTCCCTTGTTCACCTAATAGTGCAATGCGTAAGGATCTGAAAAATACAAGTTATATAGTATACTATGTAGTGAACAAGAGAACATTTCGGATTCAACCTTTGACTTGTCAGTGCTCTTCTGCTTAGCACTGCTGAGCTTAGAGCTGCTGAGGAGCTGGGCTGGACTGGACTGGACTGGACTGGGCTGGGCTGGGCTGGGCTGGGCTTGGCCTGGTTTGGCTTGGCTTGGCTGGGCTGGGCTGGGCTGGGCTGGGCTGGGCTGGGCTGGGCTGGGCTGGGCTGGGCTGGGCTGGGCTGGGCTGGGCTGGGCTTGGCTTGGCTTGGCTTGGCTTGGCTTGGCTTGGCTTGGCTTGGCTTGGCTTGGCTTGGCTTGGTTGGGCTGGGCTGGGCTGGACTGGGCTGGGCTGGGCTTGGCTTGGGTTGGGCTGGGCTGGGTGGCTGCCCCACTGGCTGTGTATGGTGCTGAAAGAACAGCTCCCTCCTTAAGCAGCTGCATCTTCCCTGCCTCTGGGCCCTGTCAATACCAGGCCTCAGGCAGGAAGTGATGTGTTGTGGTGGCAACTAAGTCCTCTAGGCCCCTTTCAAATATATCTTTATCTCTCTCTCTCTCTCTTGGTCCTTTTCTCTTCACTATTCTCTCTCTTTCTCTCTCTCTGTCTCCCTCTCACTCCCTTTCTATGCATCATTCTCTCTCTTTCTCTCTCTCTCTCTCTATCTATGTTTCTATCTGTCTGTCTCTTTCTTTTTCCACATGGCTAGCCTAAGGCTGCATTGATTGCCTGTAACATGTTTGTGATTGATTGGATCCCCCACGCACAGACACAGAGGACAGGATTGCATAAACATATGGGTACTTTTTCATAGAACTTTTATGATAACTGTATAATGGTGAAAAAATAGCTACGGGTAAAAGTCATGCTAAAAGTAATTTCCAATTATGCTGAAAAACACACAAAACCTTAAAAAGGTAATACATATTGTGATGCTATGTAAACATTTATTTTGTTTAAACTTATATTATATTATATTATATTATATTATATTATATTATATTATATTATATTATATTATATTATATTATATTATATTATATTATATTATATTATATTATATTATATTATAATCAAACCATAAATATATATTTAAATACAGAAGGCATGTACTTTAGTGTACGTAAATAGGGTGCTGCTGCTGGCAGGCTGATGTGAGTGTGATGAAGCCTGAAACATGTCCATCTTCAATGGCAGCTGGGGGGCACCACTAAGGCCACGCCCCGCTTCCCGGACTGGAGCAGATTATTTTTAGAGGCACATAGTTTGATCTCGGCCAACCAATGAGGCGTGCGCGTTGGCGATCAGGTGACTTTGTGTAGATCTGGCACTGGCTCAGCGTCTGAGTGGGGATATGTGGCCACAGCCGGTAATCCCACCCCACTGCCGTGCAGAGACAGCTCTACGCTGGTCACTGTCTGCCTTAAATACACACATACACACACACACACACAAACACAGACATCACACACACACACACACCCACACACACGCGCTCACACATTCACATACTTATGTATACACACACAGACACTCAAATACAATTAAACATACATACATACATACAAATTTATACACACACACATATGCAAAGTCAGATATACATATACATATACACACACTGGTACACAAACACTCACAAATACACACACAAGGCAGCACACATCGACATAGCCTCACACAGACGTGCATTCACACAGAGCAGATGCACGTGCATGCATGTGGACGTACACGGGCACAAACAAACACACTAATCCGTAACATGAAAATCCTTTCGCGGGACAGAACTGGTGCAGCAAAAGTAGCGCTGGAATAGTCTGGGGCACATTTGCTTTGCAGCGGCAGGGCACAACAACAGAGGATGAAAGGACAGAAAAAATACGGCCGTGCAAAACAGAAGAGCACTGACAAGTCAAAGGTTGAATCCGAAATGTTCCCTTGTTCCCTTAACAGTGCACTATGTAAGGAACCGAATAGTCCAACTCATGTACTGGTACACTGTGTAGTGAACAAGAGAACATTCCGGACACGGCGCTTACAGTACATTTTAGACATGTTCAAAGACTTATGGCTCTGGTACTGAGAATCATTAGCTTCCCGCCATTTGTCCCACCGCCCGTCTTCTGGTTGGATACAGAATCGATGCGTCTCTGTCTCTAAGGTCAGGTTTTTAAAACGGAGCACGAGCATGGTGTATGAGGTACCTAGAGCCTGTACCCAGCCTCCTCTCACTCTGACATTTACACAGGCCGCATTACGCTTTGACATTCCATTAACTGCAGCTCTGTGCTTGCTCAGGACAGCGGCGAAGGTGGCGGCAAACAAAGTGGCATTTAATGGTCACCCAAATAAGTGCCAGGCTTCACCTTTTAAAAGGTAACCTGCTCCCCCCCCCACCAAAATATCCATTTCTCTCTCTCTCTCTCTCTCTCTCTCTTTCTCTCTCTCTCTCTCTCTCTCTCTCTCTCTCTCTCTCTCTCTCTCTCTCTCTCTCTCTCTCTCTCTGTCTCTCTCTGTTACTCTTGCTCCCTTCTTTCTGTCCTTCAGTTGCTATCGGTTTCTCTCTCTCCTCTTTCAGCGCGTCTATGAATAAAAGAACAAAGTGAGGCATGTGCTTACACTGCATCAGGGGCTCTCATTAAAAAGGCACAGCATTTCCTGTGTCGCAGCGAGAGCAGGCCCAAAACAAGACAGGATGTTTCACACCGAAATCCCCAACGGGGCACTATCAATGCAATTAAGGAAGAGACAGAGAGAGAGAGGGAGAGAGATGGGCGGGGGCACAAAGACTTTGTTTTTTGAAGGATTTGGGAAAAATGAACACAATATTTGTTAGCACCTTTTCTGCTGTACGATATGGTGCTTTACAGTAATTGCTGCTCATCGCTAGTAGTGGCCTTTTTTATTTAGAATATTACTGTAAAGACTGGGAGTCGGTTTCTTTTAGTAAGTGGAGATATATTCTGGACGCTTACTTTATTTGCTTAAAGGGCCTTTGGTTCCCTAGCATATTCTGAGGTTTAGACAATTAGAACTGAATTAATATTATGTCTTGCCTGGAGACCTACAGTAAAATTTTACATGCAAATCCACAAACATGCCATATGAAGTAGAAAGATGGACTGGGAACATACAGCCCAGACGTCAGGACCAGGGCAGGTCTGCATCAGTTTGGTGATACTATTCAACGAGAGACTGTCTACGGTAGATTTAGCATAATAGCGTTGTTGAATAGTATTGGCAAAGAGGGAAGAATCTTTTTTAGGCATCGATCAAGTCACATGTCTGCACCTCAGAGATGTGACTGTGTGTGTGTGTGTCCGACACCCCTGTCTCGCCATCGTTTGTCAAATGTCACCCTTGTCACCACACTGACGATGGGTGTCCTGCCTCCGCCCTGTCTGATGATTATCAGGAACACCCTTACATGTGGACACAACGTTTTCTCACTCGATGTGGCGAAGTCGATTAGTCATGGCGAGTGTGCGCACCAACATCGTGTGATATGATATGACACTGGACAGTGACAATACAGCTTTGAGTGCTGTGAATGGCTGCTGCCAGTGAAAGGCACGTCAACATATAAACACAAAGATGTGACTGTTCTGTTGCTCAAAGTTATAACCTTTCGTTACCATGGACACTAATACTGCAAGTCACCATCGCAGTCAAGAGGTACTTTAGTAGTTGCTTCAAGGCCATAGAGTACACACTTTACACACTTTATCGCTGTCACTTTAAACACACACACACATACACACATTCACGCACACACACACACACACACACACAAACACACACACACACACACACACACACACACACACACACACACACACACACACACACACACACACACACGCACACACACACACCTACACACACACACAAGCACACACACACACACAAAAACTGTTTACTGACGGTTGCTGTGACAACGAGCCCCATAACGCATTGAACAACAGGAGGTATACTATTTTGGGCTCGAGTACCTCACGCATGCTACTCATGGTGAAAAGCTGTTTTATTAAATATTCACCTAGTGCAACCAAGCCTGTCATCCAAGCACTGGCATTCAAAAAACAAAACAAAACAAAATGGCTTTCTCCCCTCAGTAGAGCAAGCAAGCAGGTTCAGGACCTCCTAGCCAGTGGTAAAACACTAGTATTCAAAGAGTAAAACAAAAACCAATAACCAAATAACCAATAACCAACAACCATTAACCAATACCCAAATAAACGAAACAAAATGGCTTCCTCCCCTCACTAGAGCAAGTAAGGACATTTAGGTCCTTATAATCCAGCCCCCTTTAGCTGATGAGAACTTGCACATGTATGGTTACGTCACTCTGTTTCAGCTTACGCATAGACAAGGGGTCACCATTAGATTGGTGAGGGCAAGAATAAACAAGAACAAAAGTGGGTGCTCACCATCAATTCTCCGCCTATTTTCCCCCCTCTTTGGTTTTACACCATTAGGTAATCAGTCACTCAAACTACACCTGCAAAAAGGCGCATGATTTTTTCATTGCGTAAGGCTGTTCCTTACATCTGCAGAGCTCAGCAGGGTAGCCTGCAGACAGCAGTGTGTCATTTTAGTGGCTTCTTGTCATTTATACCTCATGACAGTGTTCCCAAATCCAACATTGTTACTTATAAAATAAATGATCTATATTTTGTAAATGTTCAATAGTTTTGTTCACATGCTTCGTCCAATGAAACACAGATTTGCAGCCTTATCAACCATTAATATTCATAATATTTACTACCATTAATTACATTAACAGGGTCTGCACTGGTGTTAGCTTTCATGAAACAGACCTTGGAAAAACTCCATTTAAATACACATGGCCAGTGCAGGGCCACGTGATGCAAATCACATGCTATCCCTCATGTCAACATGGCTTATCACATTAATTATGTATGGGAATGTCCTTGAATACAAATGTGATGGTCATCATGTCATTGAAGTGTGTTTGTGTGTGTGTGTGTGTGTGTGTGTGTGTGTGTGTGTGTGTGTGTGTGTGTGTGTGTTCGGTCGTATCCAATGAGTGTATCTAAGGCACTGATGACCTGAGCTCCACATACCACTGGCTTGATGACCTGATGCATAAGGGCAGCTTACTCACCGGTGGCCTGAGGCTAGAGCATGCTCTGCATTGGACGAGGTCAAGCGCTGCGCTGGGTGTTTGTGAGGTGCCCCCCTCTAGTGGTAGCTTTGAGCATTGCTTTTTACCCATTCTTAATGCACTCTGAGGCATATTTGCATTTTCATCATGAACTATTCACCCATCAGCAGATTCAAATAAAATCAAGTGAAGACCAGCAGCAAAACACGTGGTTTTGACATGCAATTACAACTTTGGGGAAACCTTTTAATTGGCCCAAAATCCCATTTAATGACTAAAAACAGATAAGGCAAACATAAAAGGTCTAGCAACGCTTTGTAAGACTGGTAAACTTTTTGGTTGGTCTGGTACAGGTTTAACAAACCACACATCTCACACCACGACCCTTCAACATCCTTGGTGGCGCAGCTGCACAGCACAGCGAGCACAGGGACATCGG
The DNA here is from genome assembly GCA_027475355.1 of Coilia nasus. Classification (NCBI taxonomy): domain Eukaryota; kingdom Metazoa; phylum Chordata; class Actinopteri; order Clupeiformes; family Engraulidae; genus Coilia; species Coilia nasus. The sequence goes on along the minus strand of CM050215.1, from coordinate 17,576,066 downwards.
AAAAAAATCCAACAACAGCACAACATTTTGCTCAACAACACAAGTCAAGTCAGCTTCACCTTCAAAAACCCTCCAACTCACACCACCACGCCACTCTGCCGCCCACAGCGTGTCAGATAAAACTATCAAATTCTGATGCGGACTCAGAATACAATATGCAGGCAAAAACAATGAAATAAATAATGTAGGAAGAGAGTGTGAGACAGAGAGAGAGAGAAAGAGAGGGACAAACAGAGAGCGAGAGAGAGAGAAAGCAAGAGAGGGGGGAGAAAGAGAGAGACAGAGAGAGAGAAAAGGAGAAAGAAAGAAAGAAAAGGAGAGAGAGGAAAAGAGAGAGAGGAAAAAACATGCTGATCTGCTCTAGAAGGGTCTCTGGGGATCCTGGCATTATTTCAATCCAGCGCCTGTTCTACAGCAGAAAACTACAGCCCCAATGCTCTATACCTCAGCCTCTCTAACACTGCGGGAGGCAGAAGCAAGATGGCCACCTCTCCCTCTGTCTCGAAAGGCATGCTCTGATGTCCTAAAAGATTCATCATGATTAAATACCAATAAATACCAACTAGTATTTTCATCCACAAAAGACTGCAGTTTCATTTCAAATCTGGGTGTCACAAATGCACCTTTTTTTGTACTAAAAATAACTTCATCCCAAGAAATACATGTATATATACATATATTTGTGCAATTTGTGCTACTTTCTGCAAAAAATGTCTTGCACCAAATATAACATTTCTTCAATATTGTGTGAGGCAGTTCCATGCATAGACATACTATATATAGACGGAGCATGGGGCGTTACTGCCAATAGGCGCTGACGAGACGCGGAGCCGCCATCTTGGAGCGGGGATACGCTCCATTCAGCTTAATCCGTTTGACAGGACAAATGAACTGTTAGCGCATTTTATTAACAGTACCTCGCTAAACACCACTAATTTTAAACTGGCTGTATCGCTAGTAGGTTATAGTAGGCTATAACAAAGGCTTCTTGAAGGCTTTCATTATTCTTAATTAATTAAAGAGCAACTGTCTCTGCTTCCAAATCCCCTCAGTAACAACACACATTGATAAAATAAACATATGACATGTGACAACTGCGAATAATTGAGCAGTTGTCTCAAGTTTATTTGCAGCCCCTTCTATTTTTTTCATTTTCTGCTCCGTATAGCTTGAGGGGTTAATTTAATGACTCACAACAGCATCAAACTTTTACAATCAGGTTGTTGTGGGATAAATTGCCTGCAGTGTAGGCTTGGTGCAACTGTTTCTACCTTCTGACATTGAACTACAGGCTGTTTTTTTGTATATATCGTAGTTCAGCCCAAGACTTTTCGTCATGCTTATTAAATGTCACTGCATCCGACCCACCTAAACGACAACACAGCCTATTGCTAAAATCAACATACACCTGTTTAATGTAGGCCTGAATCAGTGATTCTGGTCGCCAAATTATTTTTAGCATGTTATTTCGCCAGGTGAAACTAAGAACAAAATAAAATTCAAATCTGTTTTTTTTTTTTTTTTTTGTATTCATAGGCGCTGTTAGTGTTCAGCTTATAGAGAGGGCCGTGGTGCAAAAGAAGGGCAACTTAAGGCGCATAGAGAGACTGACAAATGACAGAAAAATACCTTTGTGTTTATTGGTTAAACATGGCTATGTCATTAGTCTGTGTGTATTAAAATGAATTTAGACAGCGATTCACGGCTTCTTGAGGGCTACAGTTTTGGTTAGCGGTTCAACGTTCTGTTTTGAAAAGTTGAGACGGTGGGGTTGAGCGCGCTGGCTGCCAAACAACTCGTTTTATGTACAGTCTGCTCTGCACTCTCGCATAGTCACAATGGAGGAAAAAAACATGAAAAACATATTCTGGGCCACATTCATGGTATTAAAAGAAGACAAGAGGGAAAGAGAAAGTGGCAGATAGAATAAGGAAGAAGTTGCGCTTGGAAACACTGCACGTAGGATGCATAACTTCTCTGACAGGTTGAGGGCAGCATTGGTTGACTAACGTTGCTTTTCCATAAGGTTACAATTGAGTTGCTAAACTACTTTACGTTGCGTTTTAGTTTGCTAACTAACACTGGCTGAAGTGTTTTGTAGATATTGTTGCAATAGTCCTTGTTCAAACGTTTGACGTCGTTCGTGTTGTCTTTCTGCATGCATCCACCTGCTATATAGCTTCATATTGAAGTTAGCACAACAAGCAAAACTGCTATTGTGCTGTTGTTCAGTATGTAGTCATCCTAGTTCTCGTTTGAAACTTGTTTTAATAAATGTTCATTGTTAACATTACATTCGGTGTGGTCTCCCTTACGTTATCTCCGCTCTGAGCCAATTGGGCATATTACATTAGATATAGCCTATATATAAACACCTGAGCGCTTTTATATCAGCTGAAACCACCAATCTCGTTCAATGCATAGAGAGTAAAAATAAATTCTATCTTACCCAACAACATTAAGATTTGAATATTGTTACTTGAATGACTTATTCGTGATCACAAATAGGCTTCGCTGTATTGCTTAGACAGTCTGATCCCCGCTCCAAGATGGCGGCCGTATTTCTCGTTTCCCAGCAGCCAATGCTCCGTCTATATATAGTATGTCTATGGTTCCATGCCCCTAAGGTGTAACTGATTAGATGTACTGGGACCCCCACCCCCACCCCCACCACCACCATCACCACCCCACCCCCGACCTCTTGACCTCTGTGACTGATGTGTCCACTCTTTCAGGCTCTCCTACCTGTGGGGTCTCCATATCAGTTTCTTCCACCTCTTCTGCTTGGCCTATTGGTAGAAAAGACAGTGTGACAACAGTGCCTGCAGAAGCTTCCGGCCACAGCCTTCCCATCACCCCACAGACAGACACTCCGACACGCAGTCGGAGGATTCAGGAGGTTTCACGTTGGCACATTTGTAGCTCCAAAAACACCAATCAGCATAGGGAGGAACCTGACAGGGGAAAGCCAGCATCATCAAGCAGAGTTCCCTTCTGCAGGAACTGTGACCTTTTTACTCAATGGGTCTCGATCGCTAGCCTGGTAAACCCGCCCCTTGTACTTCATTTTATTTTGTACAGAGGGTCTGGACCAGAATCTGTTGAGGAACATGTAAGAGGACCGAGCAACTCCTATCCAATCAGCGAACAGAGGGTGTGTTCGTTAGCCATGACGTTGACTTTCTATGCTACATTTGAATTGTAGTGCGTAGGTAGGCTAATTGGATAAGTGACGACCAGGTGTTAACGATTGGGAAAAGGCTGAGAAGAAATCGTTTCTCATGGCCTCCGCTCCAGACCCTTTGTACAAAATGAAATGAAGTACGAGGGGCTGGTTTACTAGGCTATTCAATCGCACATCACATCATCCAGTCGATGTGATCTGGTGATCAAACTCCCATTAAGCAATAGGTGGGGTCCCTACTCAGGGAACCAGGTTTTACAGTCATAAGCCAGACGTTTTGTGGAGAAACAGGATGAGACGGCGAGACAGGCGAGACAGAGACAGGGGGAAGGGAAGCCCTGCTGTCTGGTGCACACAGATGGGAGCCTATTGGCTTTGATGCATGATAATGATGATGATGATGGTGATGGTGATGAGAGTGCTGCTGCTGATGATGCTGATGGTAATGGTGGTGGTGAGGATGGGAGTACAGTAAGAGATGTGAGAGGGCGAGAGGGTGAGAGAGAGAGAGAGAGTGAGGGCGCAAAAGCTCTCCTCCGAGAAGCTCCGTGCGATCCGCACAATGGCCGTGACTCAACGGGAAGCAGGCACCCACGCCGTGACTCACACAGTCTCGGCAGGATCACACTGAAATCTTTGTGTGTGTGTGTCTGTGTGTGTGTGTGTGTGTGTCTGTCTGTCTGTGCTGTGAGAGAGTGTGTGCATATGTGTGTGGGGTCAGAGAGTGTGTATATTCAGCAAAGCATGTGTGTGTCTGTGTGTGTCTGTGTATGTGTGTGTGTGTCTGCATCTGTCTGTGCTGTGAGAGAGTGTGTGCATATGTGTGTGGGGTCAGAGAGTGCGTATTTACCGTATGTGTATATAACTGCTATATTCAGCAAAGCATGTGTGTGTGTGTGTGTGTGTGTGTGTGTGTGTCTGTCTGTGTGTGTTTGTGTACACACTCCAAATGGCTAGCTTCTGTTTTGCTCTCTTTTCTGAACCGACTTCTCAACATTGTTGCTTGTTCATTTCTCTGGGTCTCCCACTGAAGCTGCATCTAGAGCCAAAAGAGTAAGCTGTGTGCTTCCTGGTGCATCACCCCCCTCACCTCACACTTCCTATCACCTCCTATCAACTCCCTGTCACTCCCTGGCACTACAGGCATGGGGCTCTAAGGGCTAGATGGCGGCCATATTGTGTGCAGCAATATCTGGATGGAGCCTGGCAGGGGTGGACATCCCGGGTTCAGAAACTAAACGTCCTGCCACATATTTGTTCCAGCTGATCCTATCTAGCACAACTCTTCAGACAGGTAGATAGCTAAGTAGTCAAATCACCTGTGTTAGGAGCACAGGCAGAAGGAATATATGGCAGGGCTTTTACTTTTTCAAGCTGGTTTGTCTGCCTCTGGGGCTTGGCATATTGTGTCTAACACCATATCGAAAGCAATAAAAGTATCCCAAATGCAAATACTATTGGGTCACTCAATACACTCTATATGGGGTTTTATAATGGAACCAGAGGTGTAAATGTCAAGTTCTAAAATATAAAGGTCCTGCCATAGATTGATTTTACGTTCGTATATTGATTATAACTGTGCACGTAAAACTGAAAATTTCTCTAATTCGCTGCTCTCCTTGGCTGCAGAGTTGTGCTAATTAGTATCAGCTGGTTTAATAGCCCAATGGATTAAACACGTGGCAGGGCTTTTAATTTCTGAGGACAGGCTTTTGCCACCTCTGGACAGAACACTGACGTACTCTGTAATGGGGACTTGCGTTTATTCTGGGTGCTGGGAATCAGCCTTAGGTGAGCTCTGCATTTATTTCTGGCTGTAGATTCTAACCCCAGGTCTGTTCTCCTGCCTTCTCTCAGCATGGCCTGAAGGCCTCTAGACAGTAAAGCTTTGCGTGGCCCTGACGCACATCTCGTGTTGCTCTTGTCTGTGTATTTTTCTAAAGGAATATTCGTACGTAACAAAGAACAAAAGTCAGGGCCAGTGCGACCACTCTGCTATTCTGAGGGTAAGGTTATTGGACGGTATTGGTTGTTGGTAAGGCTCATGCCTGCACACATTTTTTTAGTACATGCAATCTCCTGTACAGTACAGAATGCGCTCACCTTGTAAAATTTACATAAATCTTCCACTGCTAGCTGTGTGACTCTGAAGTGCTGTATGTTTGCAAGTGTGAACTTTGCCTGTCTGACAAAAGTGTATAAGTGTAGTGAGGGGTTTTACAGCCTTAAAACATCTGTAATAATTGTAAAAAATAAAGCTGACTACTTCACGGATCATTTTTAGAACGTAACGAATAACGAGGGACCACTGTACATCATTCTCACATCTCAACAGCGGCAACGATTAAAAATAAACCCTTATGATCTACTGTTTTAAACTGTTAGTTCTCAATAAACAATACAGCCCTCTTTTCTTATATCTACTGTGAATCTCTGAAATATTCAATTTTATATATTTCAAATCATTTAGCTTTTTTTTTTTCATTTTATTTAGCTGTGAACATAGAAACTGAGAAAAATGTCTTTAAAGTTGTCACACAGCCCATTGAAACATGTTGCAGGTATATGCTTTTATGTACTTTCTTAATAAGAAGAAGCACGAGACTTACTCACAAGACAAAGGGGGAGTTATAAAGTTAATTTCCAGTCTAAACTCAGTTTGACAAATTCTGCAGTTACTGCCTTTTGGCCTAGGGCAGAATAGTAGATGGAATAGTCAGGAAGAATTTGAAAAATGTCTCTGTTAACTACATATTGCATCCTTTGAGATAGGGTGTTTACATCAGTTGTAAACTGATAAACAGGTAACTTCGCTAGCCGGATGCCCCTCACAAATATCCCCACCTCCTTCTCCCTTTACCATAGGCTTTTATTTGGGTTACAAATTTTTCAAGCTGTAGACTTTTTTATGCAAGGGATAACGGCCGATGAGGTGACCAGTTCCGTGGAAATAATGGCGAGGTGGAGGCGAAGAACTCCACGATGCAAAGCGGAGCGGAATTGCCTCCGCCAAGTCATTATTTCCACAGAACTGGTCACCTCGAAGGCCGTAATCTCCCGTTTGTATTTACGATCTAATTGTATATGCATAAACTACCGAAATAAATTGTTGATTTGCTGCTTTATAGCAACTGTTAAGAAAAACTAGAGCATGGAATAGTCATTTAATATTTAATTTGGCTATGAGAGTTGTCATAGTTACTATACCATTCATAAGAGCAATGATATGGAACGGTGATTCAAATTTTTGAGACCTACTTCAAAGGTAGCCAGTTGTAAAAAGCTAATTCCCACCTCATCAGCCAATCAGACAAGAGAATTACATTGTTAAGGGAGGTAATAGGTTATAAACACTTTCACGCTGTTCGATTTAATTAAATATGGTGTCCAACAACTCTACTGTTTAAACTTTTCTCAAGACAAATCACTACCTCAGGCACGGACCATGGGACAGCCTTTGAATGGAGGTCATTAATTATCAGCTGCCCAGTAGCAACTAGATAGACACAGTGCATCATTTGCACCATTGAATGGTTTAATTCATGATTCCTGTTCCTGTCTGACAGCAAAAACAGCCTATGTGAAGGTCTTAATTGATGTGATATGAGACCAATATTTGAACAATATTTTCAGCTCCCCTTCAAATTGGGCCCATGGGTGAGTCTTCATCCCTTCTGTCGCCTAAGGCTCTGCCCCTGGACGAAGTGATCAGTTCAGTCTACAATGTCAAGTATTCTCCTTCCTGCTCATCTATGGCTGACATTTCTTCCTGCGAAAGTTTCCTCTATTAAAAAAACTTTCTTCTGGAGGGAGAGAAAGGGTTTCTGCGATCTATTTTACATCCTGCACCTTTCCCCTCGTCTGTTCCGAATGATCTCTGCGTTTGAGAACGCGGCCTTGTGGCTCCTACAAAAGAGTTTTTTTAGGCTGCCTGAGAGAAATCAATGACCTGCTCTGGAGATCCCTTCCCAGGATGCCGAGAGCCCAGCCAGTGTCCTTGATTTATGATATATAAAAAGAAGCCCACGGCTGAGGAAATAGACAAATGAAAGAGAGAAAGAAAAAAAACACAGAGACAGAGAGAGAGAGAGAGAGAGAGAGAGAGAGAGAGAGAGAGAGAGAGAGAGAGAGAGAGAGAGAGAGAGAGAGAGAGAGAGAGAGAGAGAGAGAGAGAGAGAGAGAGAGACGGAGAGGGTTGGGGAGTGACAGACAGAGAATGAGAGAAAAAGAGAGACAGATAGTTGGAGGACCAGATAAAGACAGAGACTTGAAGGGAAGATGACAGAGACAGATAGAAAGTGAATGAAGGTACACAGAGAGAGAGAGAAAGACAGAGAGTAAGAGAGGCAGAGAGACAGGGAGAGAGGACAAAAGGAAGACAGAGCGGGAGATAGAGAGAGAAAGACAGAGAGAGAGAGAGAGAGAGACAGAGAGAGAGGGGCAGAGAGACTGGGAGAGAGGACGAGAGGGGGAGAGAGGGTGAGAGACAGAGAAAGAGAGAGAGTGAGAGAGAGAGACAGAGAGAGAGAGAGAGAGGGGCAGAGAGACTGGGAGAGAGGACGAGAGGGGGAGAGAGGGTGAGAGACAGAGAAAGAGAGAGAGTGAGAGAGAGAGAGGGGGGCAGAGAAAGAGAGAGAGTGAGAGAGAGAAAGCGTGAAGAGGACACAGAGATAAAGATATGGAGAGAGGGATGGAAGCGGAGAGACAGCAGAGATGGGCATGTCAAAAGAGGCTAAATTTAAACCTCATTTAATCCTCTCCAGGGCCCTGAGCAGGTATCCAGTCAGACGCCAGGCAGGCAGCGGTGGCTTCCTGCTTGATTAAAACAGCCCCATGACAGCAGAGCTTCCCCTTAAATACCCCCCCCCCCCCCCCGACACTCAGTGGTGTGACGGAACAACAGTGATTGATCACTAAATCCTAGTAGACAGTCCACAACCGGGAGAGTACCCTAATAAAAGTGTGAGAAGAGTTTTGTGTGTGTTGTGGACGGCTGTTTGCAATCATAAGTGTGTGTGTGTGTGTGTGGGTGTGTGTGTGTAGGTGCATGCATTTGGGCATGTGTGTACGTGTGTGTGTGTGTGACGGTGTGTGTGGGTGCGTGTGTGTGAGAGTGTGTGTGTGTGTGCGCGCGCGCACGTGGGCATGTGTGTGCCTGCGTGTGTGTGAGAGTATGTGTGTGTACTGTATGTGTGTGTCTGTGAACAGTATGTGTGTATCCTATAGCTGATATGCTGAGAAAGAGAGAGAGCCCTTTACAGGAAAGAGCACAGAGGCCATCGCTAATGACCGTAACCTTATTACACGTGAGGGGAAATGTGATGACTCAGCTATTCCCACAAGCACCCACAAACATGAGAGTCAAGCAATGGACAGGTTAAAGAATGACCAGACAACTCGTGGAGACAGTGGAATTAGCATGTTTTAGCAATGGCTAGGACACAGGGGAAAAGTCCACAGCAATAAAATTACACAAATATATTACAAAAAGAGCTGTGGAAATTTATAACTTTAACCTACACATGGTGAACAAGGCAATTTAATCACTGTATGTTGACACGCTGCTGTAACTACACAAGTGGGAATGAGACAGAGACTAGAAGCACAACGATGAGTGATGGACACACAGACATCTTGTCTGCATCACTTACGCAGGGGACACAGTCAACAGCACACCATTAGATGGATACAAATACACACACACATAAGATAGATGAGCCTGTCAGGCACACAGCCCTTCAAAAACGCAACAGACAATGGGACAGATGCAGGCACTCAGAGAGCGAAAGATGGCACAACAAACAGATGGAGGAGAGTGGAGGAGAGCGAGTGAGAGACACACAGAAGAAAACGAGGAAGAGGAGAGTATGTGAGTGAGTAAATGAATGTGTGTGTGTGTGTACGTGTGGGTGCGTGAAGATGTGTGAATGTGTGTACGTGAAACAGAGAAAGAAAGAGAGAGAGAGAGAGAGAGCATCAGAGACCGACAGAAAGAGTGAGAGTGAGGGAGCGAGAGCAAGAGAGAAAGAAAGTCAGAGACAGAGAGAGACAGCGAGAGCAATAGAGAAAGAAAGCCAGAGACAGAGAGAGAGTGAAACAGGCATCAACAGACAAGACAGAAGGACAACAAGGGAGACACATGGAACTTCTGACCTTGTGTTGGTGCATGGTGAACAGACAGACACCATGCTGTCTGCCGTGCGGGCTCTCATAGCGGACGCACTACACAGTAGTGGATCTCCCGTCAGCCTGATCTCCCTTCCGCCTCCGCCCCAGCCCCAGCCTCAGCCTCTACCTCAGCCTCTGCCTCTACCGCCGCCTCAGCCTCAGCCTCTGCCTCAGCCTTTGATCTGATCTGATCGCCTGCTGCCCACCCGCTCCCTGTCCAGCCTCTCTCCATGCAAGCGCACAGCCCTACTGTCCCTGCATCCGCCAGGACCCATCAACACACTGCTCTCCCTTTGCTCTCTCTCCCTCTCTCTCTGCCTTACTCTTTATCCTCTCTCTCTCATTCACTTACTCTCTCTCTCTCCCTTCCTCTCTCTCTCTCTCACTCAGTTACTCTCTCTATTTTATACATGCATAAAAGCATCCCACTTTCGTTCACTCTTTCTCTCTCACTCTCTGTCATTGATAAGCAGAAGTAGTGGCGGGCGACCTTCCTCCTCTCCCTCAGACAAAAGCAACTTTCCCAGGCTCCGTGCCCGCCTGCGCTCATCTGTGCCGTCTCTCTACTCAGCTTTTCAGTTTCAGTTTCCTGTTATCGCCGACTCATCCAGTACGGCAGTGGAGTTTGAGTGTGCGTGTGTGCGTGTGTGTGTGTGTGAGTGTGTGTATGGATTTGAGTGAGTGTAACTGACAATGCGTTTGTGTGTGCGTAAGCATACTCAAGTGATTTTTTGGATGCATGTTTGTGTCTATAAATGTGTGTGTGTGTGTGTATTTGCTTGAGTTGTGTAAGGGTGTGTGGGTAATCCTATGAGTGAAGGTGTGTACGTGAGAGTGTCTGTGTGTGTGTGTGCGCGTGCGTGCGTAGAATATGTTATGTAAAGGGCGGCGCTGCTTTCTGGGTGCTATGGCAGAGTGAGTAATATTATGGCTAATTCCGGACACAGCCGCGAGACACTGTGATGGAGCGATCTGCTTGTTCAGCCCTGCAGCAGAGTGGAGGAGGAGAGTGGAGGAGAGGGCAGGAGGAGGAGAGGGCAGGAGGAGGAGAGGAGGGGAGGGAAAGGAGGAAAAAGACACAAAGAGGAGCCCGAAGCTCCACTCCTTCTGTCCCAGAGCCTCTTTCCCCCTGCCTCACCTTATGTAACCCCTCATCCCAGCTCTACCCAGCTCTACACACACACACACACACACACACACACACACACACACACACACACACACACACACACACGCACATTCATTTACTCACTCACACACACACACGCACATTCATTTACTCACTCACACACTCTCCTCTTCCTCGTTTTCTTTCTTCACACTACAGGGGACCAAGCCATCCAAGGCCCCTAAAACTTATCACAAAACATATAACAAAAGTATCTGCTTAATTTTTAATTACGCAGCTGATAGCCTGTGGTATATAGCTACTGCACTCTGTCCTTTTACTAATATTCCTCAGCAGAATACTAGCAGTCAGTGGAAAGTTGGTACTGTCAATTTAAACCAACACTGGGTTTGTTGGTAGTGTCCCTCAAAACCGCCATTAATTAGGTGTTCTGCTAAACTAAATTAATTAAGTGTTCTACTTAACTAAATTGGTTGTGTTGGTACTGTTCTCCTAAACAAACACTGCACATGACAGACACGTCCTTCTAAACCCACACTACATGTGATGGTACCGTCCTTTTAAACCCATACTGTGTGTTTTGGTAGTGGCCTTTATAACCAACACCCACAGGACTCAAAGAGTCCCTATTTGGTTTTCTCTCAGGGGAAACAAATGCTTTTTGTTGCCTGAGACTATATGGAGATGCAAGGTGTGTGTGCTGAGGCAGCCAGCAGGGGAGGAGAGAGGAACTGAGAGGCTGCACTACGCTTATTTCTTTCTGAGAATATTTTGTCCCTCCTTTTTCTTTCTCTCCTGCCTACTCTTTTTTCTGCCATCAGCATTTTTCTGAAATCATTTCTTTGCAGTATTTTCTTTTTTTGTGTGTGTTTGTGTGTGTGTGCATGCATGTGTCTTTACAGGTGTGTTATTTAAATAATTTTGTAGGACACCTTCAGAGTGGCTTGGCATCATTTGAAGTGTTTTAAAGTGACGGTTTGAAGGGTATTGACAATACAAAAATCAATGTGCCAATGACTGCATGTCCTCTAGTGACTGTTAGACCAGTAGTTTCTAAAGCCAACGACCTTACAGTTTACAGAACAGATCACAGTGTAGAATATGACTAAGGCCACTTGAACTGATGAAATCATTCAGTTTGAACAGTGACAGGAGCTGAAAGAGCATTAGATACATTAATTCAGACTCAAACACATGCATACAGATGTTCAAACACACACACACACACACACACACACACACACACACACACACACACACACACACACACACAAATGCACATTAGCAAGTGCAAGAGCCCAGGACTGTAATGAAACAGCGTGGGAAAAAATGAGTCAAGCCCATTCAATGCCTGCTGTCACCTCGTGGAAACCTCAGAGGAACTACATACTAGTGAATGCAGCACTTTCAAGAAACTTTTGCCAAATCATTTCCTTTCCTTTCCTGCACTTCCCCCAGCTGGGGCAGCAAGCGGGGCGAGCGCTGATTCAGGTTCAGGGGTGGATTGGGTTCTGCTGACGCGCCCAGAAAAGACAAACGAGACACGTGCTGGCTTGCGCAGAGTAGGGATCAGTGACGAGGAGAGGAGACCGAACGTCAGTGCGTACGCAAGAGCGCCGCTGTGCAGCCCTGGTGCGATGAGACGTCGTCCTCACTGCTGAGTCCAAGGAAAATTGAGACCATCGATCGTTTCCCTGGTGGCTAATCCCGGAAGGGAGGGAAGGAATGGCCGTGCGAGAGGCGATGGTGCTGGCGGCAGCGGTGGGGGCGCGTCTGTACTTTGATACCTTTGATATTCACACAAACAGGAAGCCAATCTGAGCTGAGGCAATGTTGGCTCGAGCCCCACAAGCTTGATTTCCCTCTAATCCCCCGACATGCCTCTCAGATTCTCAGAATGCCTCAGATGCCAATGTCCTGCTGGCTAAGATAACAATCACGTCAGGCACTTGGACAATGCCTCCTTCGTTCCAGGTTCCTGTGTCACTGATATTTATTACAAAGCAGTCTGTTTATTCATAGTTATGCACAAATCAAAACTCATACTGAAATTTAGTTTGGCATATATTGCATTACATGTATTATTTTACTTCCTCTGTGAATGCTACAAAAAGAAAACAAATTATTACCCCAAGCCAAAGCAGCTAAATATGAAGATTATTTCTCCCAGTCTTTTTTCTGCTGCATGTTTTGATATGTATTATTCAGAGCCCCGGTTAGCGGTGCCCTGGTGTGCCTGCGTTGGAAGCTGGGGCTCAGGTAGGCGGTACAGGCCCTGGCATGGGCATAGCGCACCATCCAAAGAAAGGCTCCGCGTTATTGCACTTAATAATGCATGGAGCCACACATGCAGCTCAGCTCTCTGCAGCTTCTCCAGGCTTTGGACAGGACAGTGTACGTAGCAGTCACAGAATTGCGCTCGCACTTTCACAACAGAGCACACTCACTGCAAAATGTTTCACCAGCAAAAAAAAAGCAAAAAAGCAAGAAAGGGTAAACATAGAAGGGCAAACAGCAACAACAACAACAACAAGCAGCCCAGGTCCCTGTGTGCTTAACACCACGTGACTGTGCAGAGATATACAGGTGCTAGCCATCTGGATTGTGTGGGCGGCTTGCCTCAGCAGCCTTGCGGTGTGGCAGGCGTCGTGACGGCTTTGTTTACTTACACTGCACTCCAGGCTGCATGGTGCTGCGTGGTAATGTTATATACTGTAGCTGAGGGGAGAAAGTTGCAAATCACCTACCTACCCTTTTTTCTGCCGAGCTGGAGCTAAAGTGCTAAAGTGAAAAAAAAAAAATCTCCATACACCTGCATAAAATTTAAAAACACAAATACTGGTAATAACGTTTTTTATTAGTTGTTGTTATTTTTTTGCCGAACAAAGGAGAAAACCAAAAGATATTCAGGGTTTTTTTGAGGTAACCTGTGTACCTATGCACGTAGCCTACTAATACACTCCAACCAGGGCTGGAATTTCGTCATTTTAAGGGCAAGGCCACTTGGGCCTTTGTGTTGTTAATTTTGTGAAGGGCATCAGGGCCACTGTGGCCTTCTGGCAGATATTTTTCAAGGGCAAAAGGCCAAATTGAGAGGGCACGAGGGCCATGGCCCTCATGGCCCTCGTGAAATTCCTGCCCTGATTCCAACAGCTCAGGAAAAACTGAAATTCCAGACACCCACCTAGAATGAAAACAGCACACATGCCAAAAACGTAACAGTTAGAATCCTCTGTGTTGAGATAATTGGATGCCTCTCTCTGCTAGTCTTGCAGGGGGCATGTTCTTTAGGTACGCCTAAGTCTTCTATAGAAAAAACAACAATCGGCTGCAGCCTCGCTCTCTTTCAGCGCCTAAGTGTCCATTGTTGGTCATTATCACGGCCTTCACTGAGGGAGGCCGGCGAACACAATGCTTCAACACAATGGAGGTGGGCTCTGACTGCAGCCAGTGGGCCTGTGCAGTCACATGTGGCTGTGTTATCAGATCAGGATGATCAGGAGAGAGATCAGGAGAGGGTGGTCAGGAACTGCTCTGAGCCACTGAGGCAAAGCCAGCCTGGCCATCATGCTCACCTACAGGTGTCTGTGCACAGCCTCTAACAGGCTGCATCATTAAACACAAGCCCTCAACTAGAACAGAGCCAATTCAACAGTGTGAGACATGAAAGAAGAGAAACTAATGTTTTTCATTGATACAATACCTAACTTTATACAGAAGTAACATAAAGCTAAGCGTTAATTGAGATATTACGCAATAACATGATAACATCATCATAAATAATAAACTCATTGTTAAAGAAATGCATTAATTCTTCCTAAATAAAATAATCTAACTATGCCCAGGTGCAATGCAGTGGACATTACACATTAAACTACGGTCCTTCAACAAACAGGTTCAAGTAAGAGAGTGAAAGATCAGTTCTTCTATGCAGTTAGATTTCACAGGTGACCCATGTCACCTGCACACTTCATCTCAGTAGCCCTCCTTCACCAGTGCAACCACACATCCCCATCCCACAGGCAAAGGCATTCGTTTAAAAGTACCTAGCACTCCAAAGGCCAAACTTACCTGTAGTCCACAGACCCGGGGGGCTTTTGCGGGATAGGCGAGGCAGGTTTCACCTAAGCAGCTGTGGTGTCAATGTTCACCGTGCAACAGACGGCTACCTCAAGCAAGGCTTGCCAAGAGGGACAGGCCACACACACACACACACACACACACACACACACACACACACACACACACTGCGTGCGTCCACACCACACCAAACCAACCCCCCAACCCCCCCCCAACAAAAGCCCTGTTTGTGGCCCTGCATTGTGAGCGATGCTGTTTGTCCAGAAAAATGCAAACGACGGCATTCCGCAGCTTTGCAACTGTATTCACGGCTCGATGTTGCAAACGTACAACCGTGTACTCAAGCGCCCCAGTGTTGGACAAAGCAGTGGATCGCTCACACGTGTGCCGAAAGAAGAGGAAGAGAAAGAAAGAAAGAAGAGTAAGGACTCTGTCAGATGGCACATCCCGCATCTTGACGCTGTCTCTTAAAATAATATCTCAAGGTCATCTGAAGGACACACAGCCCTGATGGTAGAGAGCCTCGGCAGGGACACACTGTTTTTTTTCCGGCATATTCATGTAAGCAAAAAAAAAAACTTACCTGAACGTGCCTGCACTGCTATCAGACCTGTGGATGGAAGTGCCAAACAAGTGTAAGACATGCAGTCCCCTCATGTCTCCTTTGTGAGGTCCCACACTAGATTAAAGTGTGCATAAAAATCCCCACAGCGCCAGTGAAAGCCATTACAGGCACAGCCAAAGTCAATTTTACTGTGAGAAGCTAAGCCTTCGACGGGAGATTTTTTACCCAGAGGTCAAATAATTAAGTCTCTTTTCTGGTGAAAAACAGGACTTGGGGGACGTGACTCTGAAGCTGTTTGTGACATCATATCGCTACGTAAACATGTGTGAGTCCAGTCTGTGTTTTGAGTGAGGCCCTTGCATGTCTGCACGGCTGATACATTCCTTGGAAGACCTCGAGACGTAACGCAAACAGAAAAGGTGTTTACCTCTCCTCCCGGATGAATGGAGTCAGGAAGCGGGTGGAGTCGTCGTCATGGCTACTCTGCTGGCTGCTCTGCTGGCTGCTGGGCTGGCTGCTGAAAAAGACCCAGAAATGGATGCCTGTCAATCATCTTGGCACCTCACTTTGACTTACATGTTACACCACACATATATTGACATTAGTATTCTAAACCCTTTATGCTGTCAGTGCCATGAGGGGCAAAGCATTGTTGACACAAGTCATGGAATATTAAACTATTTTTTATATACCGTAACATAAAATCAGGCTACATGTAGTGAATACGTGCACACATTTAGACTGTGTCTCACAGCTCATCCACTAGGGGGCAGTGTAGGATACACACTGGACAGGCTGTGAGAGAGTTTCAACACACTCAGTGGCCCTTGTAATAAAAAAAAACTAAGCTTACAACTGAGGGATTAAATGAAGGCCCTATGTTTCTGCTGTTGGTAGTTTGTTTTTATTCTGTCTCCATAGAGACAAGGAAAGAACAGCATAACATCTATATCTTTGTACAGAACAACAGGCTTTTTAGTTTATTAAGTCTCAGACCTGAAGCAAGCCGTATCAAGTGTATGGTTGAGTGGTTCTGATATGAGGCCTACCTCTCATTCAAGTCTGTGGCTTTCAGGGAATCCCAACTATGCACGACTCTATAGCCATGGCATGAGCACCCGTAATGAGGCACAACAGGTGGATTAAGCCACATAGCTACATGACCGCTCAACAAAAAACAATATCCAGTATCCAGAAAAAATGTTATTGTTTTCAAATTAGGTAAATTGGTAAAACACAACTTTACCTAATGACAGCCTAATAGACCAATTTATTTCCAATATTTTGGTGAAGAAAGAGGTGTGGAGCAGTTGTATGGAGCCTCATTGTCTTTCGTGTGTAGAAGAGGGCCGTACACCATAAGTGCCTGTTACTTAGCATGTGAACACAGGGTATCAATTACTCCTTCATCACATTACATCACAGGAAAGCCTCCTTATTCCTACAACGTTTCTGTTTACTTCGGTATGCACAACTGCTGCTTCTAAGAAAGACATCACCTGGAGTTGTCAGGGCACGGTTTCTGGGATGAGTCGACCAAAAACAAAACGAAAAACATAACAGGCAAAGCGGTAGATGAAACAGAAGCCTATGACATGCATTTGGTGAGAACACTGCCTAAGAGCTTTGTGAAACGCCAAACATCGAAACATTTTACGCTGAGATGTGGTTTGTAGGCACAGATCAAAAGAAAATGCCACTTCCTAATCTGCAGCTTAAGTCTGAGTATCCTATAAACAACAAATGACAAATAACCAAAAAAAGAGAAGAGAAATTAAAAAAAGGATTGAATAAACTGACTTCTGAGGGTTTCTGGGAAACGATGCATAAAAACATTTTTAAATCTAAAACAAGCCCCTCACATGTAGTCCACACACCCTAAACACAAAGCTTCCAATACTGCATTGGGATGCTTAAGTAAGCATGAATATATATATAGGCCTATACTTAACCTTGAAAAAGTAGCACACTTGAATAGCTGTATGAGCACTGTATGAATATGTTACATCTTCCTCTCCCAAACAGTGGAAATATCTGATTTCAAAGCACCATGTCATCAAGTATATATATAGTCTACACATGCTCTTTAAACATAATGGAACCATGATTGGTGAAAAGACAGAACCCATATCTTGAGGATGGATTAAAAAGACTGCTGCAAAGGTTGAGTTGAGAGTTTAACAAGGCTACCCCTATGTGAAGAGAGCTAAGCTCTTTAGGAGGGATAGCGCTATCGGAAAGAGAGAGCAAAAAGTGAGCTACAGTAGTTTGGCTTCAGTAAGGTCACTCCACTCACTCAGACCAACTGTGGTGCTGCAGCTGTTTTTTTTTACTCTGTGTGAGGCTTTTTGTGCTGCTGCCTCAAATCAATATGAGGCACTTTAGCACGTTTTGCAGTTTGGCAAGTTTGCAGTTCACCCCATGCACGTCTGACAGATAAGACGTATTTATGTGTATGTGTGTAGGTGTGTATGTGTGTTGAATGTATGTGAGCTGAGTATGTGAGTACGTGTGTGTGTGTGTGTGTGTGTGTGTGTGTGTGTGTGTGTGTGTGTGTATGTGTGTGTGTGTATGTGTGTGTGTGTGTGTGTGTGTGTGTTTGTGGTATGGCGTGTTTGCAAACGGGGCTTAACCCACACCGCAGCGCTTAACTCACACCTCAGCCACATTTGGGTGGGATGTGTAGACCTCTGTCGAAATAAGTATTGCACCTACAATATATCTTACTGACACTCTCACTTCACTGGCACAGCTATGGGTGGAGGACTTTAATATGGTCTAACTTTGAGATGACTCATTTTAGCATGTGCACTGTGTGAACCATACACCACTATGTTGTCCTCACTGCAGTGTAGCAACTGTAGCTATACAACCAGCTAACTCTGATGCAAAAATGATGACAAGTCGTAGTGAGCAGTTTACTTGCTGTTTACTGTGGCTTCCAACATCATCTTACATGACAGAGTGAAAACTGTAACAAAGGAATAAAGTTCGACTGTTTTTAACAAAAGGCTTGTCTGATGAAATAATGTTTGTACATGTATGTAAATAAAATCTTTTAGCTATGTATGTTCTTTCATTTCTTTTAAATTATATTTTAACATTTAACATTAACTTGTCTACAGTATGACAATGAAATTATACTTACGACATTGCTTCTAGTGTGTGCTAGCAAACAATGGAGCTGATGTGCACCCGTTCTCTCAGTTATTCTAAAACTAAAGGAAGTAACTGTTCCTAAGCCCAACAGGTATACACCGTGTCATAATAAAAGTCCACATTTTGCCCTAATGGCAACACACTCCCCGCCTGGCCTCTGTGGGGTCACTACACAATTAAATTATGAATTAACATCATTCTTTACTAAGAAGTAACACAAGTTCTGTCACTGGTCTAAGGTAAACCTTTGAATGTCCTTGATCTGTAGTCTTCAATTCCACCTTACGCACTCTGCCATCTTCTCCTGGAAAAGCCTTTGTGACAATGGCCAAAGGCCAGCAATTGCGGGCAGCTTGGTTGTCTTTGAGGAGGACAACATCTCCTTCTTGCAAGTTTTGGTGGGACTCTGTCCATTTCTTCCGGCTTTGTAGAGTAGGTAAGTACACTTGTCTCCAACGGGTCCAGAACATATTGGACAAGGCTTGTACTTGTCTCCACTGCTTGGTGAGGAGGTCTCTATCGGTGAAGTCTCCTGGAGGAGGTGGTACGCCGACTTTCTGAGTTAACAGCATAGACGGTGTGAGGATGAATGGATCTTCTGGGTCATTCGAAACTGGAACTAGTGGCCTTGCATTCATAATTGCTGCCACCTCTGCCATTAGCGTGCACAAAACTTCATGAGTTAGGCGAGTGCCATGTTTAAGAAGCATAGAATCTAGGATTCTTCGGGCTACTCCAATGAGGCGTTCCCATGAACCACCCATATGCGAAGCATGTGGTGGGTTAAACACCCAGGAGCATCCGTGTTGGTATAGATACCTCTGCACAGTCATGTCTGGTTGGTTTGTATTCATGCCAAGTTCTCTGCAGGCCCCAATGAAATTTGTACCACAGTCTGACCTTAGCTGTTTGGCTGGTCCTCTTATGGCAAAGAAACGTCTCAAGGCGTTGATGCAGCTCGAAGTGTCCATTGAGGCAATCACCTCAATGTGAACTGCCCTGGAGCTCATACAACAGAACAGCATGGCCCATCGCTTGGCATCAGGCTGCGCCCCTCTTGTACGTCTGGTGGCAATGTACCATGGCCCGAAGACATCCAACCCCACATAGGTAAAGGGAGGGCAGACCTTAAGACGCTCTGGTGGCAAATCTGCCATCTGTTGCTCCTGCATCCGTCCTCTAAGTCTGCGACAGGTGACACATTTGTAAAGAGTTGAGTTAATGAGCCTTTTACCTCCCAGGATCCAGAGTCCTGCAGCTCTCACTGCGCCTTCTGTTAAATGGCGGCCCTGATGCTTTACTTGGGCATGATGGTGTCTAACGAGCAGCATGGAAACATGGTGTCCTTTTGGAAGAATGACAGGGTTCTTCAGTTCAACCCCCACCTCTGCGTTCTTCAGTCGGCCTCCGAGGCAGATGAGGTCATTTTGCAAGACAGGGTTAAGATTACGTAAGCAGCTGTTTAGAGGAACTGGCTTGCTTTTTTCCAGAGCTTTGAATTCCTTTTCAAACGTATTCCTCTGAACAGCTCTGATGATCACTTCTCTTGCTTGGGAAAGCTCATCCGGAGACCGAGGCAGATCACAATGATGCCATCCCTTACACTTGTCCATGGTATTCGGGTACTTGAAAGACCTTGCAACATGAATCAAGAGTGCTACAGCTCTCTGGAGACTTTGAAAAGTGGAGAACCTCTCAAAGCGCTGTATGCTGAGACCTTTCCCATGGAGGTGGGTGACGTAGCTCTTCACGTCTGGACGAACCTCTACATCTGATTCTGGTGAAACTAAGCTGAATGACTGAAAGGGTTCTGACTGATTGGAGAGCTTACGCAAAAAGGTAGGTCCACTGAACCACATTGTCTGTGTGAGGTGTGATGCCGGGACAGATCTTGATGCAAGATCAGCCGGATTGTCCTCTGTGCGTACGTAGTTCCACTGTTCAGGATTCGTGGAATGTCGAATACGCTGGACTCGATTGTGGACATATACATAGAACCTTTTGGACTCGTTGTAAATGTACCCAAGGACCACTTTGCTGTCTGTGTAGTACTTAGTGGAATCCAACTTCAAATCCAGTTCGTCCTGAATCAGCTCAGCCATTTCCACAGCCAAGACTGCTGCACACAGCTCAAGCCTCGGTATGGTCGGGTCAGATTGAGGAGCAAGTTTAGACTTCCCCATGACAAATCCAATGTCTACCATGTCTTCTTGGATGGTCCTCAAGTAGGCTACAGCACCAATGGCCTTAGTAGAAGCATCACAAAACACACAAAGTTCTACTCGTTCAGCCTTGGTTAGAGAGATGTTTGTGTACGTCCTTGGTATATGGAAGTTCTTCAACTCTTGTAGCGAGTTTCGCCACACCTCCCACTTGCCTAATTTGTCTTTGGGCAATGGGGTGTCCCACTCTGATGCCTCAGAATTCAACTCTCTGAGGAGAGCCCTTCCTTGGATTGTCACCGGAGCCAGAAAACCCAAGGGGTCAAAGACACTGTTCACCATGGAGAGAACTCCACGACGGGTAAACGGCTTACCGTCAGTTGACACTGAAAAGGTGAATGTGTCACTTGCTATCTCCCACAGGAGACCTAAGCTGCGTTGGGTAGGTGACTCATCTCTACTGAGGTCTACTTCTTTTCCAGCTGCCACACAGTCCTCACTTGGGAAGGCTTCCAAAACAGACTGACTGTTTGATGCAAACTTGTGGAGCCTGAGGTTAGACTCAGCAAGTGACGCCTGAGTCCTACGCAGCAAGTCAATGGCTTCAGCATCACTTGGGACAGAACAAAGACCATCATCAACGTAAAAGTGACGCTCAACGAAGTTGACGGTGTCTGCGCCATGTTTTTGCATTCCCTCTCTGATGGCTCTTCTAAGTCCATAGATCGCCACTGCTGGAGATGGGCTATTCCCAAAAACATGGACCTTCATTCTGTACTCTATGACTTCCTTTGCCATGTCATTGTCCTTGAACCACAAGAACCGCAGATAGTTCCTGTGTTTTTCCTCTACAAGGAAGCAATAAAACATTTGCTGTATATCTGCCATGACAGCAACCTTTTCTTTTCGGAACCGCATGAGTACTCCCAGAAGAGAGTTGTTCAGATCTGGGCCAGACAAGAGCACATTATTTAAGGACATTCCGGAATGTTGGGCACTTGAATCAAACACCACGCGGATTTGACCTGGTTTTTGTGGGTGAAATACTGCAAAGCTTGGTAAATACCAACACTCCTCCTCTTCTCTTAGTGCTGGCGCTATCTCAGCATGGTCATTTTCCAGCAGTTTACCCATGAATGCCACATATTGCTGTTGCATTTCTGGCCTCCTCATTAGGTTGCGTTGAAGCGATTCAAACCGTTTCAGGGCTTGCTCTCGGTTGTTGAGCAACCGTTGTCTAGGCTGCCTGAATGGTAATGGAGCGACCCAACTGTGTGAATCATTTCTGTAGACTTCTTTGTCCATGATTTTCAAGAAAATCTCATCTTCGACTGAAGGTGCCAGTTTGTTGTCCTGTTCAGTACGGTCAAATACATTTTGACCCAGCCTGTCTTCTTTAACCCTGGTGGGCCCTGAGACATGGCTTCTAGGCTCTTTGCCATGAAACTCTTCTTTGACATGCAAAAAACTTGTGCATGGCTGGAGGAGCGAAGGGCGATGACAATCAAACACTTTTGTCCTGTAGGTGCTGACCTCTGGTTTGTGTGTGTTCCCTAAGCAGACCTCTCCAACTAGCACCCAACCTAGGTCAAGGCGTTGTGCAAAGGGTGCATTTAGGTGGCCATTAATTTGCTCTCGTACCTTGTGCACTCTAATTATGTCTCTACCAAGCAGCAGGAGAATCTCAGCAGTGGGGTCTAACTCTGGGATGTGTTCCGCTATTTTTGCGAGGTGAGGTTGATGAAGAGCGGCGTTAGGTGTGGGGATTTCAGCCCGATTGTCAGGTAAGTCATTACACTCAGTAAGTGTGGGGAGAGGGATGGTAACCTTCCCACTGAGGTCCTCGATCATAAAACCTGAAGCCTTTCTGCCGAATGTTTCTACTGTGCCAGAACATGTTCTCAGTACGTAAGGATATGGCTCACACTGAATGTTGAACAGGTCAAAGAAACTGGACTTCGCCAATGACCGGTTGCTTTGGTCATCTAAAACAATGTATGCTTTGATGGCTTTCTCTGGACGGCCCTTCTGGTACACCTTTGCTAGGCATATCTTAGAACATGACCGCCCAACCTGTCCTGTACCACACACTTCAGTGCAACTTGAGCTGACAACTTCCCTGCTGTCGTTACCCTCTTCTCCCTCCCCGCCATTCTGCGATGAAGTTACAGGAGTTGTGGTTTGTGGTGCAGGGCCTGGATGCATAGCTGAGACATGTTTAGTGCTGTCACACTCAGAACATTTTACTGTTGCCGTGCAGTCCTTCGCCATGTGACTATTGGAGCCACAGCACTTAAAACAGATTCCTTTCTCTTTCAGAAACGTCTTCCTGTCTTGAAGATTTTTAGCTCTAAAGGCTTTACATTTCTTCAGTGGATGTGGCTTTGCATGTATTGGGCAGCTCGTATTTGGATCGCTGGAAGTACTTGACTCTGCTGGGGAGACATTGGTCTTATGAACTGCAATGGATTTTTTGGTGCTTTTAAAATGGGGACTTTCATCTTTTACTGATGATCCAGTAGCATTTAAAAAGGCAAAGCTGGGGTCATTCCTTTTTTTGGCCTCATAGCACATGAATCTGGTAAAAAAATCAAATGGTGGAAATCGTCCTCCATTCTCTTCTTTAAACCTTGAACCCGCTGAGATCCATTTTTCCTGAAGTCCGTAAGGCAGCTTAGATACTATAGGTTCAATGCCACGCGTAGTATCTAGGTAGGACAGACCTGGTAAATAGCCGTCTTCTTTAGCACACTGCACTTCCATCAGCAGATCCGCTAGCTCCCGTAGCTTTAGATTTTCCTTCGCTGAAACCCTGGGAAACTTCTCAAGTCGAGTGAAGAGGGCCTTCTCAACGATCTCTGGTGCAGCGTAGCACTCTTGAAGGCGTTCCCAGGCTTTCCTGAGAGCTATGCCTGGACTTGCTATGTGTACTGAACGGAGACGTTTCACTTGGTTACTGGATTCTTTGCCAAGCCATCGAGTCATTAAGTCCAATTCCTCTGTAGCTGTGAGACCCAGTCCTTGAGTAGCATTTTTGTATGAAGACAGCCAAGCACGATAATTTTCAGGTTTATCATCAAACTCATACAAACTTGCACTCACCAGGTCACGGCGAGCTAAATATTGTGCGAGATGTTCAGTTGCAGGCATGCTTTGGTTAGCTTTCAGCTGAGGGTAAAAGCATGGAGCAGAAACATTCAGGTCATTGTGAAACGTCTTAGAATTTACCTGAGCGTCCTCTTTGTCACATAAAATCTGACTGTCTGACACTTTGACTGCCGGTGGAACGTAAGAATAGCCTAAGCCATACTCTGCTAAGTCCACATTATCTTTGTTATCAGCCCGTGGCGGCTCATGTGAAAAAACAGGAACACGCCGGTTTGAAGCGAATGGGTTATTTGGACTGAAACTGAGAAAGCCATCTGTAGTAGGCTGAATTGGTTGAGGGCTAGCCTGCACAGCTGCTAGATCTGTAGAGGTAGTAGGGCCAAAATGAGTTTGGACATATTCACTTGTCCGCTTAATTTTACTTTCTCTTGTTGAGCCTGTTTCATCCAACACAAGACACCTCTCCATTGTAGCAGCTGATTCCAAAACGGCTACTTCAGCTTCAGCAGCTGCTGCTTCACGGCACATGACAAGTGTCTCAATCTCAGTCTCTCTCCTAACTTTCTCCATCTGTGATTCAGCTTCTTTAGCTGCCTTTTCCATTTTAGCTTTAGCTTCTTGGTCTGCATATTCTGCGCGTACTTTAGCAGCTGCTGCTTTTGCTCGAGCACGGAGTAAAGCTCTGCTCGATGACGCAGATGAGCGAGAACTTCTTCCACTTGCTACAGAAGACTTAGCACTTTTTGCTTCCATCTTGCCACGACACTAACTTCTCTGTCTTTTCACTATGTTGTCCTCACTGCAGTGTAGCAACTGTAGCTATACAACCAGCTAACTCTGATGCAAAAATGATGACAAGTCGTAGTGAGCAGTTTACTTGCTGTTTACTGTGGCTTCCAACATCATCTTACATGACAGAGTGAAAACTGTAACAAAGGAATAAAGTTCGACTGTTTTTAACAAAAGGCTTGTCTGATGAAATAATGTTTGTACATGTATGTAAATAAAATCTTTTAGCTATGTATGTTCTTTCATTTCTTTTAAATTATATTTTAACATTTAACATTAACTTGTCTACAGTATGACAATGAAATTATACTTACGACATTGCTTCTAGTGTGTGCTAGCAAACAATGGAGCTGATGTGCACCCGTTCTCTCAGTTATTCTAAAACTAAAGGAAGTAACTGTTCCTAAGCCCAACAGGTATACACCGTGTCATAATAAAAGTCCACATTTTGCCCTAATGGCAACACAACCACAATAACAGCTACAGACCAAAGCTAAATCATTAAAGCCCTTCGGAGGTCCCATAGGATGTTTTCCTGCAAGCCATGTACTTTGCTTCATGACATTCTTGACATTCACATAAAACATTGATCACATCACAGAGTGTGTTCACACGTGTTCCAGGATAAAACAGCCTGTTTTTTTTTTACCTATGTGTGTATTCCTTAAAGATGTTTACACTTTTACCTCAGTCTTACAATAACTGCAAACTATCCTCATTTCAACTATTATTTTACATCTAAAACACACACACGAACACACACACACATATATATATATATGTGTGTGTGTGTGTGTGTGTTTTAGATGTATACTATTGTGTAGGAGGACACTTAACATTTAAGTTTTATCATTATCATTCTTTTATTTCCTGAGTCCTAAGTCAATCGTCATATTGTTGGCTTTGTTTGCTAAGTTGCACGGTCTAGTTGGTCTGTGGAAATGTTCAGTACACCTCATCAGTAGTGCACCTCAGGATCTACAGGGCTCCCAGGCATTTAGTCACTATACACCCTCCTCTGAGGCAGCCCAGCTTAAGGTGATCAATCCTTAGCCTGTGTCCAGTATCCGATTAGTCTAAATTGTCCTCTATGAAGTCCTAATTTGGTGAATGTGAATTGGGTAATAGTCATAGTACCCAATAGTACATAGTCATAGTCATAGTACACAATAATAGTACAATTAAGCTAATGCTAATACTAAAGCTAATGCTCCCTAGTGATTTTATTCCTCTTGCTAACTAACACTATTTTACTGTTTTGACAACTCTCCACTTTCACAAAATTACTATTCTCAACTAATGGCTTTTTTTTAAAGAAGAGACATTCGTAACAAACTAGTTTTAACCTACTACTGTTAGGATTACATCACCATCGAAACCATTTACATACCTCTTTAAATTGCAAAACGGCATTTATTTCTGTTTTTATGACTGCTACTGTTAAATATATTCATAGCCTACCCACTCTTTTTATTACTGTCATTATCGTCTATGAACCTTTTCTTACCACTACACTACTGGTGTGTGTGTACCAACACACAGATCTCAAATGAATACTATAGCAGTGCATAAACAAACGTTAATATTGTCTTTGTGTTTCGTACACAGCCCTTACGTTTTAAAGCCCCACTATATTGCACATGTTTTTCAATAATATATGCATGCTATGTCACAATGCATGCTAAAGAAAAGTTAGTCAGAACAGTGTTATAATTTATGATAACTATACTGTAACATATACATATTGATTAAGATGCAGTAATAACTCAATGATACACACAGCAAATGTGTTAAAACAGCATGTGGGAGGGGTATTTTTAGGCTCAAACTATAAAATATATTTTTTTCTATATAGTCTCGCTGTGTCACTGATTTTCAACTATCGCAGAGGTTTCTGGAACATAACTACCACAATAGAGGGGGGAGCATTGTATACACACTGAACACCACCACACTCATATGTACACACACATACACACAGAGATAGAATGTACACATATACAGGCCATGATTTCCAAACAGAGCTCTGCCTCTATGTAAGTCTGTATGGGACTGTAGGCCACGCACCCACCCACGCACACTTCACATCATAGAATGTCATGTGACATGTCGCGTCACATCACGACACATCACAGGAGAGCGTGCCGTATTGCATTACGTAACATCACCACAGGTGACACCTTAGAAGTCACTGTGCATTCAGATGGATTGCTGGCAAGGAGGAGTGCAATTCCTTAACAACACACACACACATACACACACACTCCTCTTCTCACACCCACACCCCTCTTCGGTCACAGTGGCCTCATTCAAGGCATCACATCAATTTGGGGACCAATTCCGATTTCTTAAAGGCGGCTGAGGCAGGTCCAAGAATCAGAAAAAAACTGTCTTTCTTGCTGGCGTTTGCAGGCTTTGATATCTCTCTCGAGCCTCTGACCTCATCCGCTAGTACGGCATTGAAAATCGTGTTGAGATGACTTCATTGGCGGCTAGTAACATTTGAGAGGGGAGAAGAGCATTCCTGTCTGAAATATTACCCATACCAAGCAAAGGGTTGCAAACATAAACACACATACACACACATAGATAGACCATAGGCTCTGGTGTGGTGGCACCCCAAAAATAGCACACAGCTTTATCTTATCAGAAGCAGGCAGATTGCACAGCTCCTAGACCAGGCTGCCAGCTTCAAAATGCAACACAGCAATGAGTACACACACACACACACACACACACACACACACACACACACACACACACACACACACACACACACACACACACACACACACACACACACACACAGATAAAAATTTACACATATACATTCAACACAGCCACTCTCCTATGTGAACACACACACACACACTGTCACGTGTACACATACACACAGATATACAGCATACACATAAATATATTCAACACCTACCCACTAAAATGTACCCAAACACACAGAAACACACAGAAACACACACACACACACACACACACACACACACACACACACACACACACACACACACACACAATACCCCATATTCTGCATTCTGCATTCACTCTTTTTCACACCATTCAGCACTTGGTGGTGATAGTGAGACACTTGTAAGTGCTTGTAAAATGAATGATTTACTTTAATTTGCAACAATGTTCTGTAAGGAGTTTCCCACCGTTATGGCAGCAATAATCAATAGGTCCCATCATCAAATGCAATTAACGAGGCTGAATTTTCTATTTTTTATAATCTATCTCCCAGCAAAGGAGAAGAAGAAGGTTTAAAAAGAGAGAAGGAAAGACCCAGGTCAGACGGACAGAGAGAAAAGAGACAAAGAAACAGACAGAGAGACAGAAAGATGAAAAGAGAGAGCAAGGGTGTGTGTGTGTGTGAGAGAGAGAGGCAGCATGAATGAGATAGAGTGAGAGAAGACAAGGAGGGGATGAGAGGGAGAGCATTTCATTACTGCTGATAATCCAAAGCAATTACCAGGAGAGAGGACAGTAATCCTAAATGTGATTAATCTGTAATTGAAATAACAAGAATCAGAAACCACATTATTGACTTTCCTTATTAATTAGAAGCTAACACGTTGGACACACACCACATTGCATCACAGTTCCCACTTCACAGTGACTACACCAGCAAACCTAAAACCTTTGGGGGTTGGGATTGGGGTTGGGGAGGGAGTGGGGGTGGTATGCAGTAAGGCTGCTCGATTATGGAAAAAATCTGAATCACGATTATTTGGGCCAAAACTGAAATCACGATTATTCAAACGATTATTTTGTTTTCCTCAGTAACATGCTTCATTTATTGAAAATGTATTCAAAAACATTTCGAAAAAACATTCTTGTACCTTTGGATTTTCCCTAATACCTTTCTTCGTAAACATTAGTAAGTCTCCTTTGATGTCTAATGTACAAACAGTAGAAATGTCTAATGTATACATCTAATGTACAGTACAAACAGTAGGAAATAATTAGGACAAAAACATTGTTGCCCTCGATTTTATTTGTTTTGAGATTGTTTGGCCCTGAAATCGTTATCACGATTAGAATTCGATTAATTGAGCAGCCCTAGTATGCAGTCTTTGTTTTTATGCATGCCTGCCTAGGATGCTAAAACAGAGCAAAGTTACAATAACCAGGGCTTCGAGTGCCCAATGATTCGACCCACACACAAACGCACGCACACACACACGTAGCACTTTCTCTCTTACACCCCCCACCCCACACACACACACACACATACAGACTACTAATCAAGCAAGCCAATCAAGCAGGCCAGGAAATCACCTCTGCCTTAGCGGAATACTCCTGCATGTCATATTCCTTCCTCTGATGCACAATTGCCTGAAGAAGCTGCCACAGGAAACTACAGAGTGATTCTGGCACACTCACGCACAGCCCACCTCATAAAAACAGACTGTCCGTGCCTGTTTAACCATTAGACACACAGCATGTTAATGCATGAACCCCCTCTGTGTTACCAACCCGATCTGTGTCTGTAAATGTCTAGGATACATTAGGATACACACATGTGCCCACACTTTGCCCATCATCCCTTGCTCTGATTCAGTGGGCTAATCAGTTTAAGTGGGCATCAAACCATGAAGGGCTTGAGGGGCCTTTTCATTTCCCTCCCCATCCTGTAACGAGCCCTCCGATCACGCTGTGCCCACGTCAAAGGAAAGAAAAAAACAGCAGCCGTGAGTCACTCATTAACACACTCGTTAATCTAACTACTCGCTTGGATACGCGTAGTCTGAAGGGCAGGCTGCTATGCTGCGCGACGCACAACTCCAGCGTTATATTCCTGGAACACACGGTGTAACAATTAACTTTCGCTATAAACAGTGGAAGTGGCTATGCCAAATGTTTAAACTCTGTGCATATTTAAAAAAAGATTACATATAAAGTATATAAAACATTTATATATAGTGTATGCTCAAGCAGACTTCGCTGAGTTTATTTTGAGCAAACTATCTGTTTCGAATGTAGTGTCATCAGATGGTACCTGAGCAGACCTGAAGACACTACACCCGAAACGCATTGTTCCCTTAAAATAAACAGATTGAAGTCTATTTCAGTGTATGGTGGCTTATGTATTTACTTGTTGATTTCACACATTCCTGCAACCTACCAGCACTTACACCAGAGACTGTGCATGTATTTTTGCCCGTCTTTAAATATATATATGCTCCTTGAGCCAAATGCTTCAGTCGTGTACCCACTGCAACCCCTACAAATACAACTGATTCAGCTCACACTGCTGCAGTATCCATCACAGACATCAATCCCAGCCCACACACACACACACACACACACACACACACACACACACACACAGACACATACACGCACACACACACACGGCCATGATGGACTGAGTACATTACGATGCGATTATGACAGGGACAAGGGCACTGCACTGTAGGAAGAAGCATGGCGCTGTACGAATAGGCACATCTACAGTGCACTGCTGATCACTACAGACAAGGGATTATTATGCAAGGCCCAGACACAGGACACCCATGAGTGTGGTGCTCTCTGGGTCCAGAGAAACAATAGGACTCTCCAGGTTTGAAGCTGTACTCCTTCCCCTGACACACACACACACACACACACACACACACACACACACACACACACACACACACAGACACACACACACACACACACACACACACACACACACACACACGCACATTCTCTCTCTCTTTCTCTCTCTCTCCAAGTGAGTTCTTCTTCCTCTCTCCACTGTCAGATAAAAAAGACATACAGTGGATAAAAACAATGAATAAGTAATAAAAAAGGCTACAGCAAGAGCCCAGGGAAAGAGAGATAGAAAGAGAGAGAGAGAGAGAGAGAGAGAGAGAGAGAGAGGGAGAGAGATAGAGAGAGAGAGGGAGAGAGAGAGAGAGAGAGAGAGAGAGGGAGAGAGAGAGAGAGATAGAAAGAGAGAGAGGGAGAGATAGAAAGAAGCAAGGAAGGAGGAACGGAAGGAAGGAAGCCAAAGGAAGAAGAAAGAGAAGAAGGAGAGCAGAGGGCAGGGGATTGAGGGGACTGTTATTCGAACCAGAGAGGATGAATGAGGCACTAAAGTGTCATCTCCTTGCACACACACACACACACACACACACACACACACACACACACACACACACACACACCCTCAGGGACAGGGGGCGGGTAGAGAGTCGCGGACACGTTTTCCTGTCACGACTGTGTGTGAAGGAGAAGGCACTGAACCTCTGACACATCTGGCTCTTGACACCGTGCTGCTACAGCAACGCAGTGTGTGTGTGTGTGGATGTGTGTGTGTGTCTGTCTGTCTGTCTGTGTGTTTGTATGGAGGTTCGTCTGTGTGTCTGAGTATGTGTCAGTGTGTTTCTCAATGTATGGCTGTGTGTGTGTGTGTGTGTGTGTGTGTGTTTGCATTGTGGGTTTTTAAGTCTGAATATCTAAGTGTGTGTTTCTGTGTATGCCAATATGTGTGTGTGTGTGTGTGTGTGTGTGTGTGGTTGTGTGTGTGCTTGCACTGTGGGTTTTTAAGTCTGAATATCTGAGTGTGTGTGTCTCTGTGCATGCCAATGTCTGTGTGTGTATGTGTGTGTGTGTGTGTGTGTGGTTGTGGGTGTGCTTGCACTGTGGGTTTGTAAGTCTGAATATCTGAGTGTGTGTGTCTCTGTGCATGCCAATGTCTGTGTGTGTATGTATGTGTGTGTGTGTGTGTGTGTGTGTGTGTGTGTGTGTGTGTGTGTGTGTGTGTGTGTGTGTGTGTGTGTGTGTGTGTGTGTGTGGTCTGTGGCAGTGCATTTCTCAGCAACTTCCTCCTACTGACCCCCCGCCCCACCCCCCATCAGCCCTGTCTACAGCACCCTTTTGCCTGTCTGTCTTCATTAATAGGAGCTGCCCGCTAGCGCATCAATAATTGAGGGCTAGATTAATATCATGCCGGGGCTTACATAACGCACAAATGCGGGTGGCGGGAAGGGCCGGCACAGGCTAAGCAACAAATGGCTGTCTGGGAGGTTTCTGTGACTCCACTTAAGTGTAAAAAATGGAGAAACCCAATGGGGAGAGACAGGTCACATGTAACTATGCTGTCTAAATGTCATCATTTAGAATGAATGATATCTCTTCACTGCTGGGGTTGGGAGTTGGGGGGCTGGGGGTGCAAAATTAATAGAAAACTTCTTTTTTGGATGGACAGAGCATTTTTCATGGTGGTCAGGGCTTGTACCTGGGGGGCACTGCCCGTCCCAGCCCTCCCCTGGTCACCTCTGGAGTGAGTGAGTGGCCTAGGGGCCCTTTCAGGGCACTTTTAAAATGAATAATAATATCAACATGGTCCAAAATTGATTGTATTCCGTCATAGGGCTCACATTTTCAAGCAGAAACCTTGCTTGCTGGACAGATGTCTGCAGGTCAGGCTGCTGACTCTACCGTATGCAGTGAGCCATGAGAGGAGTCTGAACTCCACCACTCTGCTTAAAGCTTCCTCTTAACGGGAAATCAGCAACCTCACATTTTTTTTTAGAAGGGTAAGAATTTTAGCCGTTAAAAGGAAACCAGCAAAAAGAGGCCTCTCTATGCTGTCTGCAAAAGCTGTTTTGTACCATTTTAGCAGCAAAGGTAAATTGTGCACTGACACACATGAAACTTTAATGGTGCGTTAAGACTGCACAGATGAGTTGCATGTTTATGTGCTGCTTGGATGTCTGGTTTGTAGGGACCACTACACCTCATTGCCACTACTGATTAAGACAAGCTTGGCGCAACACTATCCCCTGCATTGTGATTAAGGGGATAAACAATCTCCGCATTACCAGCAAACACTTCACCCAAACAGTGCTCGACTGTGTGCAAAACATTGTGCCTTGAAACACTACCATAGCGAAATTTCAGTGCCAAGTTTACTGTACAGTAGGTGGAAAGTGGCGTGATGAAAGTGCCACATCGCCTCATTCTAGCGCTGCTAAAATTGAAATGCTGTTCTGGTAGAAGCGTATGGGCCTCCAGATGCCACAGTGGGAAACACAGAATTAGCAAACATGAACAATCAGTTTCCTGGAAGTGGTGTCTCAGCAGGAAGCCTAAATACACTAGCATAAACTTGACGCTGGAAATGAAAATACATAATGAGTGAGTGAGCATGATTATAAGTAGGCCTACAGGGAATTACAGACAAATGCTGACATCTCCTTGGTCATCAACAAACGTAAAATAGTTACTTTAATGCACTTTTGTTTATTTTCTATGACTACAATCTGGCTAATTGATTTCACTGTCTTTGGAGTAACATTCGCGACCAGTGGAGCATTGGAGCTGTACAGATTTGCAGCCGTATCTCAAAAAATATACGGAACTTGTGTATATGTATATATACTATTCTCTGCATATTATAACGCTTGTAATGAACAGGGTTAATGTGCAAATATTACCTCTTTGCTTAGTCAGTGTGTCATATATAATGTATTTTATTTATTAATATAATTTATGAATAACATCTTTAATGTCCAATTATAAAATTATATTTACATGGAAAGTAATACTGTGAATTTAATACCAAACACTACTGTTGCCAGCCCAATTTTCCCACACTAATTTTATTAATGCTAAATACAGACCTGCGATGTCATGTCACACTGACAGATTAAGACTCTGTCTGTCTGCAGCCAGGGACAGTAGTAGCCATACCGGATGAATTAAGCATAATCATTACTCACTCAGCTGTGTCACACTCATGTCTGTCAATGTATACTATAGGTGTAATCTGAAGACTATGGTCACTTAAACAAAACACACACACACACACCAAACGCACTCACCAAGCATGGGCTGTTGAATGCAAAGTCTATGAACTAAAAAAATCAAACAACCACCAAACACACTGTAAAGCTTGATGCTATTCTGAGTTTAGCTAACATGGCACAGACAGAAACAAAGGGAAAGACGAAGACGAGAGGACAGATCTTTTGTACAGACAGATGCTGTTTTGTATTTCATCAACATGTCATACACAAAAAGAAGTGACTGGCCAGACAAGAGGACAGATTTGCTATAAGCACAGGGCATTTCATGGGTGAAAGGGGGAACCAAGAGGACAGATTTGCTATAAGCACAGGGCATTTCATGGGTGAAAGGGGGAACCTAGAGGACAGCAGGAAGTGGGGGCTTGGGGACGGGGGCTGCAAGACTGATGACGACCCCCCCGCACATACCCACCTGCTTTCGCTGGCGTGCTCCTTCCTCTCGCGCACCTTGAGCCACTTGCGCAGCAGGAAGCGCTTGCGTCGTGGCGAGGCGCTGGGCGTGGAGCAGCTGGACCAGGTGGGTGCGTCCTCGTCGCTGGACGGCGTGATCTCGATGGCGGGCAGCTGCAGGTAGTCCTTGGAGGTGGCGCGGCGCAGCGGGCCGTTGGCCGTCTCCAGCTCGCGCTCTCTCTCCCGCTCTTTCTCCCGCTCTCTCTCCCGCTCGCTCAGCAGCTTCTTCATGCGCCGCATCTTGAAGCGCCGGCGGCGAAGCGTAGGTGTGGAGGAGCTGGACCAGGCCAGGCCGTCGCTGCCCCCGTCCCCTGCCGAGGCGCTTCCCCCTCCATCGAGGGCACCTCCTCCTCGTGCTCCTCCTGCCCGACCTCCCTCCCCCAACGCCAACGCCGCCTTCTCCTCCTCCTCCTCACGGGGGACCTGCACCTGCAGGGCCGGGGGCCGCAGCGTCTCAGACATGGTCCGGCCTCGCCTCACCGCACGCGCACGCAAGCAACACGGGCGGGACAAGCTCCACGCAGAGGGCTGGAGAAGGTCCACGCAGTGCACGCGGTGCACACACACACTCAGACGTAGAGGGCTGGACAACCTCTACGAAGTACACACACACACACACACTATCAACAGAGAGCTGGGCGTGCTGCTAAGTCTTTGATGGTCTGGCCTTGCCTCACTCAAGCACACAGGCTGGATAAGCTTCCCACAGGGGACACACACATAGAAGGCTGGGGACACACAAATCGCGCTCGAGCTGGAGCGATGCTCAGCCTTCAATCACCCTTTTGAGGTAAGTGGTCCAGCTTCACCTTGGCTTCTTCTTGTCTTCTCTTCTTGGCTATACTGACGTCTTCCTGGCCTTTCCTTATCTTCTTGTTTTTTTCTGTACTGACACACGGACGCTGGCGGACTCACGAAATGGGAAGCCCCTAGTGACCTCCTGGCTGGGCTGGGGATAGAGTCGGCTGCCTGCCTCTTCCTCCTCTCCTGCTCCCGCTTCTCTCAGACGGAGGGTGACGGAGACGCATGGGGCCGGCGGGCTGGCTGGCTGGCAGGTGGCTAGCAGGCAGGCGGGTTGGATTCGATGACAAAGGGAGCCTCTGTGCTGCCCCGCTGCCTATGAAACATGTATGAGTGGCAGCGGCCCAGAGTGCAACCGGACTCCCCGGGCCACTCAGGCAGACTGGGGCAGGGTTACGTTCATACACGGGATCGCAATTACACACACACACCCAAAATTCACACACACTCACTCACACACACCCGCACACACATACAAACATACAAACAAATACAAACAAACACACGGCTGGACTAACACGACTGAGCGGAAGCTTCCAGTAGAGTCCGAATCAGGAAACGTCCCTGCTTCAGACTTGACAAGTACGCCAAAAACATGAAACGTGTTTTACAGTTTGTCTGGTTTAATCGCTGGCCTGATTGGTCTGTTTTGGAGTCCCGGTCCTTTTCTCAGGGTTGATCCTTGCTCTTCGGGGACCCTGTGATGTCCCCCTTCGGGCCCAGATTCTGGAGCAGTGGCCCCTGACTGGTGGAAGTGGTTCTCTCGGCCTAAGTTCCCACGCCTCGAGGACCCAGAGAGCCTACGGGTCAGAGTGAGGGTACAGGGTTGGCTGGGGGGAGCAAGACAACCATGGGGGAAAATGAAGCAGAGCAGAGCAGTGCAGACAAGCAAGCAAGCAGTCAGAGAGACAGACAGGCAGACACACACACACACTAATAGATGCTGTACACATACACACACACACAGACTAACACATACACACACTCACTTTCATATATACTATGCACACACACACAAAGACGCACATACTTTTATACATTCTGTACACACACACACACATACACA
Organism: Coilia nasus; assembly: GCA_027475355.1. Classification (NCBI taxonomy): domain Eukaryota; kingdom Metazoa; phylum Chordata; class Actinopteri; order Clupeiformes; family Engraulidae; genus Coilia; species Coilia nasus. Next base: position 17,540,589 of record CM050215.1, on the reverse strand, counting down.
CACCTGCGCACACACACACCCATGCGCGGGCACACACACACACATACACACATGTGGGGAGGCAATTCCCATGTGTAGACTTACAGACAGACAATTCAGAAACAGTCACACACTCTCTGCTATAAAGCCCCTGTGTCAGGACATAGCCCTATCTAAACTCACTGGTGTGCTCTGGGAATGAGAGCTCATGTTTGTGTATGTGCTTCCTAACGGTACAACACTATCTATCAGAACCATCAGACACGAACGTCTGCTAGGCACAGCGAAAATGTCAAAGCAAATGTCACCCAAGTCCATACAGGGAGAAGGACCTATTCACAGAAGTTCATTCATATAAAGACCCTTTTGGAAAAAGGAGATTAAATCACAACGCTAACTCAGCGTGCAAACCTCAGGGCTTTTAGGCAGATACATAACATAACATATACAAATTTCCTCTGGCTTGTCCTAGTTTCACAAATGGGCATTCTCGGAAATGCTATGGCACAAATGGGTCAGGATTAAAGACAAAAAACTCATGACATGAGGCATCGTTAAAACCACCACTTGTGAACACTACCAAACACCATCCCACCAAAGTTTCACTTTGAATTTAGCGGTGATTTCTGAACCCAGACTAAGTAGGAGGTGGGGCTTTTTTTGTTGCTGATCTGAAACCAAACCAGATAAACACGAAGACATGTGGTTTTTTCTCATACATGTGAAAAATAACGCATGCAGGATGTCATCCACAACTTTCAGATTCAGAGATTCAGATTCCACAGCTTCCTGTGTCTATCTCAGAGCACATCTACTCTTCAAAGTAACACGCCAAACTTAAAAACAGAGTCCCACTGAAAATCAGTAGGTGTTCTAGCAAGCACAGAGTGAAAAAAGTGATGCATGGCTGCATAAATGATTTTGTTGTTCCACCCGTCACACGCGTAACCTGCCCTAGCTTTAAAAAATAAAACAAGTTCACCAATATAGAGTCTGCTGCTACAAGACTGCCCTGGCTTCCGTCAGCTTTAATAGGCAAAATGTCGTGGAGGTGGAAAAAACGGGAGCAGGTCTGAGGTGAGAAGCGCCGGCACTCGTGGCAGACAAAGCAAACACTGGCACTGCTAGCGCAAACACACAACCCCCATCGAGTGCTCTCACCTCCACAGTAGACCCTCGCCGACCCGATAAGGCCTGGAGGACTGTTGGACACGGCCCAATATTTGACTTCCGTATCTGAATACCCGATTCACGAGGGAAACAAAACTGGAGCCACTGGAACCATTTTCGTGTAACAACTCGCGAAAGTGTAGCCTACCCTTTTTCTAGCAGAAGTGAGCCTAACTGTGCTTCTGTTTACCTCTCCCCAGTTCAATTTGGTATTGTTTTTATATATTGTTAATATATGTAGTGTAGCCTTTTAAAGCCCTATCTTTGTCATGTTATAATGGGAACATCGGCTGCTGAGGTGGAAAGAGGTGTCACATTTCAAGGTGACTGTGGAAGAACAAGGTCCTTGGTGGTAAACGGAAAAAAGAGAGAGAGAGAGAGAGAGAGAGAGAGAGAGGAGGATTAAGTTTCCAGAGGGGGTAAATTGCCTTTATGCTGCTGCTGGGGCAGGTCACTGAATGACATCTCTCGTTCTTGGCAGTCTCAGCTTTCTGGTCAGTAAGCATGTGCAGAGGCCGGCTCTTTCCAGGCCTGTTGGTGTCAATAGGTTAGGCACTCAAACAGTCCATGCTCAAACAGCATGTTTTATAAATACAGAGCAATGTTACCGAGTTCAGCCTCACACCTATACTGTTTGACTTGGGGGTGATTACTCCTGCTGTGGATTGACTGGGCATTCCAAAATCTAGTGTGGGGATATCCGACTAATTAATAATACAGTATTTTAATGAGACAGTCTTTTGCTGATAAGGCTGTGGTGGCTGAAATGCGCAACCGCTTCCTGTTGCATGGGATAAAATGTCAAATCCCTCTTGACTTATTACTCGAAATATCATGATACTAATGATCAACCAAGTAATGCACGATCTAAACCATGTTAACCAGCAAATATTGGAACCCGTTTAGTGTACCTTCTTTGCTAATATCAAGTTAACACAGACGGAAGTAGATATCAATGCAAAAGAGCATGAGTATATGCTAATAGTAACTGTATGTTTTCATCAGAATTAGTCTGTCTAAAAAGTAGAGTAGAGAAAAAAAGAGTAGAATTTCTGTTCAAAACTTAATTATGCCTCAGTGTAGGCTTGATTCTATTTACACTGCCTCATAAAGGTTACACAAACTCTGTGAGGCAGGAAGGCAAATAGTAACCCCTTCCTACTAGAACAGGATAAATATGTAATAACCTTTTTTTAGACCGAAGCGTCTGTGTTTGACTGCCTACAATAATTGGCAGGAAACTTTACAATTACCTTCAAGTCAGAAAACTCTTCTGGTGTTCAGAATGTCACACCACTCACTGAACTACATAATCTTGCCCCACAGGATTCTTTATGCACTTTTGCATTTTTCCACATTTTCACATACAATTCTGTTGAAATGCTTGACATGGTTATGGCTCTGACGTAGTCTATGAAACTTATGCCTCTACTATCATACATAGTTCAACACCTCACTGATCTCATACACCCCCTTCAAACTTCACTGTTACACGGTTGCTACACATCTCTAACTACCAGTCTCTAACACCTTCACTTCCCAGATACCAGCTTATCTCATTTTTAAATACCAAACTGTAACATCTTGAAAATACACAAGTATTTTCAGAGGCTGATAACAACATATAAGCAGAACATAATGTTTCATTTCTTATTTTTACCACCGCTTCACAACAAATGCTTACCTCTAGGGTTCTATATAAGGGTGATGATATTGGTAATGTCTGAGCATGAAGTTTGTGAGTGAGAATCAGACAGACTGGCAACAGCAAGGCAGAACACGTTGAGAGGGTGGATGTGAATAAAAGAACAGACGAGAAATGATCTCAAGGTATCGTTGATAATTTACAGCCTTGACAGCAAGCCTGGGCTATAGCAATGTTGAGATATTACTCATGCTTCACCACAAGGTAGCACATGATAGGCCTTCATGCATCCTATCATATCAATCAGAACATGCCGGAATGCTGACTTGCCGTGAGATACATGGCAACAATGACTCATAGCTCTTAGCAAAATAGTGGACTGTTTCCAATGTTTGTTTTTCATTTAGAGATGGACAACACTGCAGCACTGACCCACATTCAAAAGCTGTTGCAGATGTGAAACTTTAATATCTTTCTCTAGTCCAGCAGTTTTGTTGAACAAGAAATCACATAGTCACGTTCATGCTCGATGCACCCCTCCTGCACCCCTCCCTTTATAAAAAACAGTAACGGGATGTGACAGCAATAACTTAGTCATAATATTACGCAAAAATTATAGATGACCAGGGGCTCAGTATTGAGCTTAATAAGCAAGGAAAATGATAATCGATAACTTGAACTTTAACATAAACATTTAAAGGTGTAACCATTTGATTCAAACACAGGGTGCCATTTACAACTGTAAATCACCCACACATACGTAAACTGCTAGCCTAGCCTAGCAGAGTAACCAGATGGCTACCAGTAAAGACCCATTAAACCAAATTAAAGGTTTAATATGTAATGCGAGAGACTCGTAAAAGGATGCTGCAAGGCCCAGGCCGTTAGAACAAACACAAACACATCAAAGCAGCGCTGAGCCTGGGATACTGTAGGTAATGGTGTTGTGTCCTAGCCTGGGCACGCCCATACTGCCTGTGACGCTGCATTTTCATTTCGCGAGCAAGTCAGTCTGGCCAAGCTGCCTATCTAAACCACTTCTGCTCAGTCCTCAGATAGGGGGCCAATGAAAATCGAGCATTTCAAAAGGCAATGACGCGGTAGTTCAGCGTCCGGAAATCTATCTCAGTCACTGTGTACATGGCGAACGTGGAGCAAACGCAAGATTTCAATGCATCTGTAGCTGCTGTTTAGGATGAATTCAAAGGGAAGTTCTATATGAAAATAGAGCAAAGGGCAGCCCTTGAAGCATTTGTTGCGGGAAAGGGCGTTTTTGCAATGCTACCGACCGGCTTCAGTAAAAGTTTAATTTATCAGTTAGCCCCGCTGGTAGCCAAGTCCATTGGGCTTTGCGAGGACGCTGTTGTTGTGGACATTTCGCCTTTGATCGCACCGATTCGTTTTTCGAATATCAATATTAAATGGCCAACACCAGCCACTCTCATGTTCACCTCACAAGTCCGACAAAAATAATTTAACGCCATTTCTATATGACTACAGGCTACTACTACTTTTTGTTTGGATCAAGCAGTTTCTTCTGCTGGGGTATACGTCAGAGGGCAGAGGGGTGTGATTGATTGAAGCTTCGTCCAGTAGCAAACAGAGGCATTTGAAAGAGGCGGGTTAAGCCCGCCTTCTGAGAAATGGGTTTACAACACAGCTTGGCCAGACCAATGCTCGCAGAGAATTGACAAGTCGCGATAGCCAGGCTAGTTGTGTCCCACATTACAAAAGATGTTGAAACCACATTACAAACGACCGCCACAAATATAGCACATTTACATGGATGGCACCAAAGAACCACAACACAACAGCCCCACAATGCTGTTTATGGCTGCAGAGGAATTTTATCCTGCTGTATCACACTGTGTGTGAGCGAGGGTATTTTTTCAAATAAACTAAAGTACCCCTTATAATATATTCAAAACTCAGAACTACACTTAAAAAAGTGTTGCTTAGAAACAAGTTAAAAAAGTAAGGCGAGCGACAACATGCATCTTTTACATTGTTAAATTAAAACAACATTAAAAGATCCATCCATCTAAATTGGTTGTATTCTTCACTTTTTAGAAATACAGTCTTCTTTGAGATAGCAGATAAATAGCACATAACATGCACTGTGACACACAGACAACTTGATGGACTCTGGGGGCATGTTAAATGTTCCAATGAGTATCTCTCCCTCTGTTTCATCCATAATAAATCTGTCAGATAGCTTGGCTCATAGTGATGACCAGCGGTGATCTGAAGCAGTGGACTGCAGGGGTGAGGCCTGTGATCTCAGTCACTCCGGACCACAGAACCACACACACACACACACACACACACACACACACACACACACACACACACACATACACACACACCTGGAACTGGGCCCACTGTGCATTTGAAGCACTTGGCCAAGGGCCGGGGTGCTAATCTTCACTAGCGGCTAACACTCCTGGTAAGCTTCCTCTGGTCTCCCTGACACAGCAGCATTTTTATGGCCTTGGGAAAGAGAGGAGAGAAGAGAGGAGATGAGAGGAGAGAAGAGAGGAGAGGAGAGGAGGGGAGAGGAGACGAGACGAGACGAGAGGAGAAGGGAGGAGATGAGAGGAGAAGAGAGGAGAGGAGAGGAGACGAAAGGAGACGAGACGAGAGGAGAGGAGAGATGAGGGGAGGAGAGGAGAGTAGAGAGGAAAGGAGGGGAGAGGAGAGGACATGAGAAACGAGATGAGATGAGATGAGAGGAGAGGAGAGGAGAGGAGAGGAGAGGAGAGGAGAGGGAGGCGAGAGGAAATGAGAGGAGATGAGAGGAGGAGTTTCAGTGCCTCACGCCTGGGAAGCACATCTTTCATCCCTTATTTATTTGCTGTGCGCTATAATTAGCGAGTCGATCTTCCCAAGGGATGCAAACTGAGCCCGTATAGAGCGGCGGAGACAGCAAAGGGTCAGCCCTGCATTTGTCCTGTTTAAACCAAAGGGCCCACACGACTCCCCGGACACTATAAATAGTGCATGTTCAATTACAGGTACAGTACGGTAAACCCAGCCAGGCTAGTACCGTAGCACCTCCTTTCAATTCTGTATTTCACCACAGCACTCCGTCAGGCAACATTCCTAAGGCTCCAGCTTGCCTCAAAATCAAATGTTGGGTTTCCAATAAGCTGTGGCTGGTTAAAAGAAGGTCTAATGGTTTTAAAATTCACACAAAGTCCACCACCCACTAGGAAGTACATATATGCCTGTGGAAAGTAGCCAGACTCTTAACACAAAGTGATAGACTTACTAGCTCTTTACATAAAAAGAAACACAGTGAAAGAGGCTGATCCGCCAGGCTAAAAGTACACCCCAGACAGCCAAAATAGGGTTCAGCTAGAAATAAGCACTTGCTTAGCAATGCTAAGACACGCGACCGTGTACAACTGCATCTGTGTCGCAAAGAAGAGGCACATTCACAGAGGAGGTTGAATGAGAGGCTGACACGCCACTACATTTGCCTGCAGAAGAAGGCATAAACGGCTACAGTGTTTCATTTTGCACGGATTACGCAGCGTAGGCGTACAGTTGCTGCAATCGCTGTCTCTCTGTCGCTCTCTCTGTTCATAATGGGCCTATTTGTTAAAACCTTAAACCTTACACAGAAATCTAGCTTGAACATTTTAATGGGGATTAGCATAAAATCAAATCAGTTTTTATTAGCAGCAGATTTGATCACAGCAATGTATGCTAATGTGGCATTTAACACATGACACCGTGTATTACATCATTAAGACTTGCAAAGGGGAAGCGTTCATGCCAGACTGTAACTAACTAAACACCTTCATGCCCAACCTGATGATGCAAGTTCTGTAGCAGGTGCTACTCTTCCGAACAGTGTTAATGAGTGTTTAGAAGACAAAACTGTTCAATGTGCCTTCTGACATTTTTATAGTTTTCATACAAAATAAGCACCTAGAAATGTCGTCTTCTTCATTTCTCCTTCTACAAGAACTTCTGACCGATAAATGTGCCACTTATCCTTGCCTTTCTAACTGATAGATACGTCTTTCTCTTCTCTTTGCATGGAACAACAAGACCGATTTCAGTTGATAATGGGAGACAATGGTTAAAGAACAAGTTTAAAATGTCATGTTCAAAGTGTTTACCCAAAACATGCTGCTGCTCGGCTTGTGTGCTTTGGCAACAAGTCCAACCAGAGAGGCACACACACACACACACACACACACACACACACACACACACACACACACACACACACACACACACACACACACACACACACACACACACACAGAGCACAAAAGGGTGGAAAGTGGACTGCTAGAGTACATCAACACAGGAGGCTCTATATAGCTTCACGTGTTTAAAGAAAGGGTATCCTTATTGTCACACACAGCACTTCCTTTTAAGTCTGCCTGAACATAGGAGGGAAACACGTGAGGAAAGAGAGGACCACCGTGACACAGCAGGAGACGAGCAGGTCTGACCTCACACCCCCAGAGTCCACCTTTTGATGTAAGGAGGTCAGCATTGTGTCTGGACTGCGCAGGAAGCCCCACTGGGAACAGATGGTAGACAACAACGATCTGAACAATCTGAACACACATCTAAGGGGGAAAAACGCAACGTCAACACAGCTTTTTCTACCCAGACAGTGAGGGGAAGGAAAATATTGTCACTGAAAAAAAAAAAAAATAGAAAAAGAAAGAAAGCAAGAAATCAGGTCACAAAATGACTCAATCCTGTATGACTGTAGGTCATTAAGTTAAGTATGAATACAGTACGTCACACTTGTCTATAATTGAATTGTTTTTACAACTGTGTGTGTCTGTTCTCTTGGATTTCAAACCAAACATTACTATCTGTGTCAGCGTGATATAAACATGCATGTATCAGGAAAAAAGAGCCTGCACCTCACGAAGTGAGCCAAAAGAGACTAGCCTGTTGCGTCTGTGATTGTTATCAATAGTTTCAGCAGTTGGGTGCACTTTAAATGCTGGTCATGAACTCTTCCCATGCATAGTCAATTTGTTCTATCTTTGGCTTGGCATCTCACTAAAGCACTCTAAAGGGGTTGAATGGAACATCAGGGTTGATCGCAAGCAAGTTAACAGTAATGGAGGTCTGTGTTTTGTTCGCTCGTCACATATATTGTGGTCTGGTTTGTGTTGCGACTGAGACGCGCTCTGCAGAAGGGGTCAGCCTACATTCCACCCTTCAGTGTGGCGCTTCGTAGGCTGTGACCTCTTACATAATATTTCAGAGATGCTATTCACAGACAAATCATGAATTTCCGCCAGTGCTGATATGCATTTTACATAACATGTAGGCTTATCCCATGCAGACATAATCAAGATCATAACCAAGTCTAAGCCAGTTTTGACACTGTAAAAATTAAGTGGTGTTACAGGGAAAATGTGTACGATTTATAAACTTAGTAATTATCATAAATATACTGTGCGGTTGTCTATGATAGTTTAATCAGCTTTACAAGATGACCAGAAACAGCACCGAGTGCTGAGTTTATACAGGGCAGCATATTGATATCTGCAGGTCGCTCAGTGTGAACCAGTGTGCTGTCTCGTTCTGTCTGGGAGGCACAAAGACGTACGCAAAGCCGACACACAACTTCCTGAAACCCAAGGATGTGGTTGAATTTCTCACAGACTGTGACCTGTAAATGTGCTAACTGTATCAAGTCACGACACACCAAATCAGGCACAGGGCTGACTCTAGAGAGGTTCTGTAGGCAACGCTGGACCCCCTATTGCTACAGGACAAAAAGAGTCCTGAGGAACACTGCTCTGCGATAGGTCCGAACCACCTGTTCATCACCACATACTGAACACTGAGTTGAACTGTGTGGAATCAACAACAACGGAACAGAGTGAAAGTGAGAGTGTGAGAGAGAGAAAGAGAGACAGAGACATAGAGAGAGAGAGAGAGAAAGAGAGAGAGAGAGAGAGAGAGAGAGAGAAAGAGAGAGATGGGGGGCGGACATGTTCTTAGCAGCAGCTGGCAAGGGCTAGAGTTACAAAGGCAATAATCATGTTGTGTACCACACTGCCTGACAGCGTGAAGGCTCGGGGTTCAACATCACTGGCCCAGTTATCAGTCCATCCCTTCAAAGCCACTGATATTTTTTCTTTTTTTTTTTTTGAAGAAAAAATATCAGCAAATAAAAACCACAAAACATTATACAAAAAGTCTTCCCTTTCAAATAAAATTCACCTCAAAACATGCGACACTTTTATGTCAGTGAGCTAAACAGAACATCGTGGCAAACCATCACACAACAAAACCCAGTGTGAGGTTATGTTTACAAAACAGCAGAGCACGTCACATCACATGCCGGGTCCATTCAGTGCACCACTGAAACCAATAAACCAGCATCCCCTAATAACTTAATCCTACAGTAATCAGCGATGATTCATGACGTGTGGAATGTTTTGACTTGATAACAACTATTAAAAAACTGAAAGATGGAGTGAATTCCGAAACTTAAGAACTATTTAAAATTTGATCAAAAGTGGCAATACATGCTTTAAATTAAAGTCGTTTCACAGGATATTGCACTACTACACTGACCTTAGGGTGTAGTGGTGATTCCGGATAAATGACATAGCTTTCAGATGAAATGACAACCACTTCTTTACCTGCTCTGAAGTTCACTGCACGCCGTTGCCAGTGTCCTTCACCGACGATCCCAGACGCAGATGTTGAGACATGCTATATATTTTTCAATTACTGATTTAACGCTTCAAGCATCATTGCAAGGCAAACGGCGTCTTCCTCCGCCTCACTTACAGTACAAAAATGAAACCGAGACACAGAGTGGTCAGAGAACTGTTGATATGAACACACCTTTTCTGGTATGTTTGTTTACAGTATGCGTTGTTCTCCACAATCCCTCGCCAACTTTTGAGACATCGGACATCCAGACCCCATTAATTACATTATTCATTACGAAATAAACTGGCGTGAAATTGGGTCAATCGCGATTGCCCCTGCTTCGAAGAAGGAGGGATGGCTTTGCCGGCGCACAATCAGTGCATCTTAGAGGCGGAGTCAAGAAGTCCCGTTACACAGAATCCGTGCAATGGCTCTCCGTTTCATCGAGCCCGAGAGAGCAGACCACCGCTAAGTGACCTATCAGTTCCGAGCGCATGCCGACCAAAACAGCACTCTGAGTTCCCTCCTCCTTAACCTCTTCCTTGCTGAGGTCAATCAGCGGTGTGAAGATGATGGGTTATACACTCTCCCTACTCAGGTCAGCGTTCACTGGGTAATTATCAATTATTGAAAGTTAAAAAATTACTTAAAACATGGACGCAAACAAGCTATTCATTAAGCTAGTTGTAATTGTTCAAGAACCTTTTCATCAGTGACACAAAATGTAAGGGAGGCAGTGAGAACCCTCCTTTTCATCAAAGCTGTTGTGCTACGGGGATTAATTATCCCATTAGAATGCTCAGCTTTACTTGAGAGTCAATTAAGCCCCAGTCTGCAGACAGGCCAAAGTTTACGCAAATATTTAACCTATCCTTGCACTTCATTTATTATCTATAATTACATCTATAATTATTTATCTTTTTTTTTTTTTACTTACAAATACATCAGGTGCTCCATTCAAATGATTTCAGTCTTAAATATTAACATGATGTTTCACTGTCTGTCTTCTGCTGTATGAATACTGTTGTGTTTCACCAGTGAAAGTATTTGGCCACAGCCATGTACAGCAGAAACGTGTGCACCCAACACCATCATACCCATGCCAGAGAATCCGAGACACAGTGAGCCGCTAGAATCTATCAAAGCCTTTTCTTTTCCACACTCGATCCCTCTTCCCCCCTTAACACAAACACACACACATACACACACACACACACACACACACACACACACACACGGAGAGAGAAGGAGAGAGAGAGAGAGACAGAGAGGGGGGGGCTCCTGTGACAGTTGAGCCACAAAATACCAGTGTGTTGCTGTTCGTCCTTCATGGCACAATGCCCAGCCAACTCACTCTCAAACCGAGCTTTCCGGAACTGGCCGCCAACCCTAAAACACTGTCCAGTGACGGCAGATGTAGTGGGGGACAGAACATGTGCCTTGTCAGGAACACTCAGGTGTGCGTTTCATTTGGCTGATAGTGCCTCGTGTTACAGGAATCTGACTTTTTTGTACCTTTTTATATGCTGTAATTAGAAATTTGAGAAGGAAAGGGAGAACTCCACAGCCTGCTTATAAAATCAATACCAAAAAAAAAAAACTTACAACCCCAAAATACCTAGGAAGAACTGAGTGTACATATCAAGTGATTAGTTTAGATGAGTTAGATTGTATGTTTGTCTCTTGCTGCCTAGCAGCAGCGAACATTCATGTTCATCTTCATTTTTAGCTTTGCCTGAGCTTCTTAATTACGTGAAGACTGGATAAACACTCCAGACGCTATAATTACACCAACACAGATAACGAGCTTCAGCAACCACTCACTGTTACTGTGACATTGCTTTACAGGAAGGGTTATTTTTTAATGCAGAGACATGCAGGGGGTTTTGAAGGAAATCCGTCTGTCTTCCTGTAGTGTCACTGGACTAGACATGACTAGCACAGCCAGCATTTGGTAGAGTAAAAAAAGAGTTTCAAGTTTACACTGCAAAATGAAAATGCCATATCTGTGCATATATGACATATCTGTGTGCCTGTGCAAACACCAGTTACTAAGCCAACCCTTTAATTAATCCGTTAGAGTTTCAGTGTACTTTTATCAATCTATGTACTTCACTTAATTTTAATCTGCTCTGCAATATCCAGTGATGTCAACACGGTATTTCATAGATGTACAAACACAAGATGAGTCCAAGTAGCAATGGAAAATGCAACTGCCCACACATATTTCCAGGTAATGTTGTACCTGTGTACAGAACTGCCCTGTGAATGCTACACTAGATCAAAAGAAGACATGCCCTTTCATTTTGATGTTAAGGGATCAATAAAAGAGTTAAATTAAAAATGACTCTACCTTTCAAAGTGAGGTTAAGACATTGCACTAGAACATTGTTGTTAGACACATATAACTGTAATTCATTGGACTATCTTCCCAATTTTTTGTAAACACACACACACACGCACACACAAGCACACACACACACACACACACACACACACACACACACACACATGCACGCACACACACGCATGCACACACACACACACGCATAAACACACACATACCCACTCACGCACACACATACACACACACACAAACACACACACACACGTTTGCGTGTATGTGCGTGAGTGTGTGTTTGTTTATGTGTGTGTGTGCGTGTGCGTGTGCGTGTGCATGTCTCTGGGCTAACACGGACAGCTGGCACCGATAAAGTACACTTAACACTGTTACCGAGACAGATTGCACTCGCTGCTGTAATAAATTGAATAGCGTAGTGTGTGCGGATGGAGGCGATAAGGTCAAGCTTCAGCACAGTGTGGCAAACTGGTATTGATTGTGGTGCTGGAGGAGATATACCTGACTCCACCACTTGAGTGTATTCTGCAGAGGACACTTGAGGTCAGTAATTGCAGGCAGATATGAATGGATCAGTGACCAGCAGTACCCTCTATTACAGTCACATCCACGCACATTTGCATCCTTGGGACCGTATGATGGACATCAATAGGCTAAGGTTAGAAAGGTAAGGCTAGATAGGGCTACGGTTTAAAATGAAAATTTCAAGTGCTATGTTATTACTGTCACAAACATTGTTAAGTGGGTGGATTGGAAAGCAAAGGTGAACTTCAGAAAACCTGTCCTTGGGCATGAGGTGACAGTGTTTTATGACCTCATTTCTCATCGTTCACTTTCCTTCCTTTCCAACCTAAGAATGCTGGGACGCTGACATACGTAAGGTGGAACTAACAGTGATGGGTGGAGTCCTACTATGCCACTGTTCACTGAACCAGCTGATTGTTATTAGGAACACTTTTAAGCAAGGTGGATGAGCTTGTTAGTTAGCCCGGTAAACCCGCCCCTCGTACTTCATTTCATTTCGTGCAGAGGGTCTGGAACAGAGACCGTCAGAAACGATTTGCTGGAGGTGTGGACTCTGCTGAAGTTTTAAAAAAGTGCCTCTGCCTTTACCCAATCACTAACGCCTGGTCGTCACGTATGCAATTAGCCTACCTAAGCACTACAATTCAAATGTAGCGCACAAGGTCAACGTCACAGCTAACGAACACACCCTCTGCTCGCTGATTGGATTGTACTTTCTGCGACTTGCCAAATGCTCCTCAAGAGATTTCGGTCCAGACCCTCTGCACGAAATGAAATGAAGTACGAGGGGCGGGTTTACCAGGCTACTTGTTAGTGGATCATCCACCTGTTTTACGACAAGTGCACACGTCAAATCACAGAATGAAGGAGATTTTAAGGCAGCAAAATAACACTAGAATGAAATTATTACTTGGACTCATTAAAATGCCAAGTATTAACTTTAATAGTATTTTACACACACAGTTAGTGGCCTGGTAAACTAGCTTCTCCTACTACAGTACATTTCGTACAGGGGGTCTGGCTGTGCTGCATTGAGAAATGAGTGCTTCCTCAAGGTCTAGACTCTGCTGAAGTTTAACATGTTTGAATCTGTCTTTACCCAATCGGTAACGTCTGGTCGTGACGTATGCAATTAGCCTGGCTATAAGCCTGACCACACACTACAATTTTAAATGTAGCACACAAAGTCAACATCATTGCTCAGGCACACTCCCTCTGTTCACTGATTGGCCCGGTAAAGATTCTACTGGAGTCAACCATGTCAATGGAAGCAAACCCAGAGTACCCCTGTAGGGAGAAAATAATCGAGTGGAAGTGCGTTTACATTTGCTGATGTCACTGTATTGACTATGTAAGAATTAAAAATTAAACTATTTCCTTAGGCCTATTTACATGTATTATTAATTTCAGTTCCATGTGCTGAAGAAATATTATCTATGGCAACTGCGGAAGCATGGACTACCACAAGAGCTGTTGGTCACCTTCTACACTGCTGTCATAGAATCCATCCTCTGCTCATCCATCACTGTTTGGTTTAGAGCTGCCACAAAACAGGACAAACACACACTACAGCGTACAATTCAGACAGTAGAGAAAACTATTGGTGCCCTCTGGCCTCCCTCCAGGACTTGTACAATAGAAGGACCAGGAAGCAGGCAGAGAACATCATCAAAGAAACCTCTCATCCTGCACACACACTCTCTTTGACCTACTTCCTTCTAGTAGGTGCTACAGATTCCTGCGCACCAAAACTACCAGACACAGGAACAGCTTCTTCCCCACCACCATCACTCTCCTGACAACTGAACTCTTGAACTCCACCGCACTCTGTACTTCACTCCACTCCACTCCACTCCACTCCATCCCTACAGTACCTTGGCCATTTATCCACTTCCCAGTCTGCTCATACATACATGCACATACTCTTGCATTCACCTCTGCAGTATATGCTTACTGTCATGCCTTATGTATACTCCCCTCTCCCATCGTTTTCTTAATCAAGGCACATCCTCCTTGTTGCCCGCCCCCCCCCCCACCCCCCACCCCCCCCCCCCCCTCGTTACGCCACGTTATGTCGTACTGGTATATTGTCATACTGGTTATTTATCCCACTGGTACATCATGGGCCCTACTTGTATATAATTGCCTATATTAGGTGTCTGTATACTGTTGTCTCTATTGTGCAATGCATGTACACATGCTTTGATTTGTCTATTGTATTTATTGCATTGTATTACGTTCTGCATTATACTGTGTGTATAAAGAGCTAACATCTGCCGGAGTCAAATTCCTTGTATATGTAAGTGTACTTGGCCAATAAAACTGATTCTGATTCGGAAGTAACATAACACTGTATTATCAAGTATTCCAAGTGAAATACTGCTACTGACTGAAATAACTGGAAACCTTAAGATTAAAATAATGAACATGCTGTAGTATAACATCAACATATTAAATAATATTCCTAGCCGAGAGGAGGACCCTGAGCAGGCTGCACTCTATACTGGACAATGACCGCCACCCCCTGCACACCTGACCGCCACCCCCAGCAACAAACGCCGGTCCCTATCCTGCAGGACAGACAGGGAACTTTTCCCCAGTTTAGTGAATGTTGTACTATTGCAGATATGTGCAATAAGTTTGCAATGTGTATTATGTGTAAGCCGCTAAACACCTTAATCTTCTTCGGGATCAATAACTCTACTCTACTGTACAACTCTACTACTCTACAAGAATACTGCATTTACCCAAAGTGTTATTAAGAACATCCAGACAAGGCTATGTTTT
>CM050215.1:17470467-17522967 GCA_027475355.1 Coilia nasus | reverse complement strand
ACACGTACTGTACATACACACAGACAGACAGACAGACACACACACACACACACACACACACACACACACACAGTCTGTTATCCACACACACACGTACTGTACATACACACAGACACACACACACACACACACACACACACACACACACACATATGCGCAGGCACATACACACACACACACACACACACACACACACACACACACACACACACACACACACACACACACACTCGGATGTGCGGGTGAACAAAAAGTAGTACATGCAAGTACAAACTTGCACAGCAAGCACATACAAGCATATCACTCAGACCTTACATCTGTTGGTGACCATCTTGTGACTCATTCACATTGACCACATTGAGTCTATGACAAAGATACACAGCGCAGAACATGCGTGGGGTGCTGGGTGCGGCAACCCCATGCTGCTGTATATCTCAGTTCCTTAGGGAACTGAGAAAAATATAGAGGGTGGATTTTCAAAATGGCAATGCCACCTATTTCTAGAGCGTGGCTATTTTTAACAGCCACAGGGTGTATTTATCAACTTATTCCAGCTAATTACAGGTAGGCTGGTTGGCCTGAGTGATCCATTGGCATTTCGCAGTGACACAACTGTAACACAAGCCAAGCCCAATCACTGCACTGGTGGCCCTTTAGAGACTAAAACTAGAGCACTGCTGAAATATTAACTCATATAAAGCCAAGATTACATCAGAACAGCAGCATAAACAAACAAACATAAAATGTGCTAGCTTCAAAGATGAGTGAGAAATATTACTAGAAAAAGCTTCTTATCTAGAAGTAAAACCCCTTAAGAAGCACCTCTATTATAACTTTGTTGTAACCAGAATGGCAATGACCAAGTTGTAATGTGTTACTAAAGACTCTGTGTAATGTCATAGTAATGTTACAATATTGCAGTTACGTTATTTTCATTTGCAGTGAGTCATTCCACTGGTAATCACTAAGAGGAAGACAAAAAAGAAGAAAGAAACGCACAGACTTAAAAATGCAACTCCTATGCTTATCATGTCCATACCACACATCTTTGAGGAGGAGGAGAAGGAGGAAAAGAAGGAAGCACACATGTCTCAGGGGCCCTCGTGACTGACCTGTCCGGCCCCAACAAATGCAAAACAAACCTGTCAGGAGCACCATTCAGCTGAGACAAGTCTGTGTGATTTTTGATTCTGAACACAGCCCCTCTGAGTCTGAGACGCTACACTGAAGTGTCACAGCTGATGGCACTGTCTACCTCTCTCTGTCTCTCTGTCTCTCTCTCTCTCTCTCTCTTTCTCTCTCTGACACATCAAGTAAACAACAGGAGCCCTAGGGGTGTGGGTGTGCACCTCGTTTTTGAGGTTCTGAATTCACTGTGTTGTTGTACTCCAGAGGAAGTGCAATGGAAATCTATCGTATGGATTTTTGGACTCTGAAATGGATATTTCTCCCTGTAACGATTGTGTCTGTTGTTACTAGAAAGATGAATCCATGCTAATTTTGTATGGCCAAAGCCTGTTCAATGCTAGTAACAAAACACCAGAAAGACATCTGAGGCATGAGACATCTGTAGTCCAGGTGCTCTACTACACTCTTCGGGGCAAATGGTGTCGATCATATCAAAGACAAGAAACAGGTCTAAGTGGGTGGTATTATAAAGAATAATTCATGACAATCTACACTATTGACAGGCATATGAGCATCACATGTGGATAACTGTACCTCTAGTTATGAATGAAAATTTTCACAATGTTTGCAATTATATGTGAAGCAACTGAGTAATGAAAAAGTCGATGTACTGAAGCCATCTATTTCAAAACCGTACTTGAGAGTATAAAATCCGTTAGGCCTAAAAATGCTTATGGGAATACTGAGCCCTTGCAGTCTCTCTTGAGCTCTGCTCAGACATTATTCAAAAAATAATTATGGTAAAATTGAGTCCCTTGGGCTGTGAGGCAACAAAAGCACCTTCAAACATTTCAAGGTAACAAAACAACTAAAAAAGACCAATAAGACCAGCAAGCCCAGTGATGCACATCCTCCGCAGATGTTACATAATGTCAGAACTGGAACCTGGGCACCCTTACATATGCCTCTAGCCAAGGACAAGCCAACCAGCTAGGGGAAAATTACATACTCCAGGGTCGCATTGTGTGTTACGGCTAAATCGCTTGTATCCTTAATGGTGAGGAAATTGAAACACCACCATGAATTGGTTGTGATGAGAACTCAGGTGGAAGGTTTAGTGATAGACCAAGGCATCAGCTTTTATAAATAGGCAATTGTCCCCATTGTAAACTGCCTGTTTGGTGTTGTGTGCGGTGCCTAAGAGGCAGTGAGCCTGAGCAATAACCAGGAGCCTTGTCTGAGAGCGCTTTTTCTGTCAGTTTACTCTTCCATGGAACAGGAGGCTTTATGGAGTACTTTGTGATGCTATAAATGCCCTTATAAGAGCACACACCTTTTTCCATCCTTTGCTGCAGGTAAAAAGGATAATTTGCTGACATAAAGCGGGCATTAAAACCACTGAGCTCTGTGTTATATTCTTTGCTTTTTGTTGTGGTAAAAGATTGATAGCAGATTGAGTTCAGAATAGAAAATTGAAGTGTTGATGCTATCGTTTTCATTTATTCGTTTGCTTTGAGAACAGAGTAAATGTTTGCAAACACAATCAGGGAACTTCTCCTTAGAGAAGATGGAAAAAGCAACAATGGCTGTAATACTTGACAGATATCACGACAGAGACAGAGATTTTCACAACAGAGAGGAAAGTGAAAAGGAAGTATAATCTTGCTTGTAGAGAAAAATGACCCTGTCCGACCTGACACAATTCATCCCAATCATTTCTGAGGTCTTTCAATTGCAGAGGTTTGTCAGACTTTATCCTCAGGGCTCATTCACAACAGCTTGAGCGTGTACAGCACTTAACCATCTACAATATGTGCGTATTGTATGTGTGACAGAATACGCTCGCGTGTGTGGTGTGAATAGCTTAATTTTATAACATTATTAACAAATACGGACAGAAAAAGGCAACTTTCTGTCTGCATGCTGTATACGGAGAGTGTTTGGTGAGAATGAGCCTTATGGCAGCATTTTAGTGTGCGTTCCAACACATTTACCTGTGGGTTAAGGAGCTGCTTTTGCGCAGTATTGTCCTCTGATTAGATATCAATTTATTGGGCCCAACATCCTTTAAGTGGCCCCCAAGGGCCAAAAGGGGGCACACCCTGTCACGCAGGTGCTCATGCTGTAATTTATTCACATGGAGCTGGACACACCACTCCAAGAAGCCTTCAACACCACCGAGGTCCGCTGAGGAGATTTTGATAGAGCGATTTTCGACAGCCTCCAGTAAGCATGTAATTTTTCACTGAGGTGCAGACTCTAACAAAAAGAGTCCCCCGTGGTCGTTTTCCAAGACGGCCAGTCTGCACCACACCATTGCACATCTAACTACCAGACTGTGTAAATTACCATGGGGCCGAACTTCCTCACAAGGGTACTTTTTATTTTTAACAGAAATGAATTACTATAATGTTTCCTTTTTTGCTCCCCACAATACATATGATGATAGATATGATTTGATGAGAGATGATAAACCACTATATTTTTAAATTGACTTGAATTGCATGATGTTATGCCATACAAAGAAAAACGTGTTGTTTTACTACAGTAAGTGGGTTTAACAGTGTTTTACAATAGAGCATCGTAGTAAAATTCTGGAATTCACTTAAAGCTTAATACATTTTTACAGCCAAAGTGTCTGGTTTCAGGAATGTCTATTCCCATTGTTACAAGCTGAACTCTCTATGAAATAACCACAGCATACATGAACTAAAAATGATTCTGTTACTGCTAGGCAATTATATCAATGGAAGTAAAACCTCAAGAAACCTCAATGCCACCTCAGCAGCTTATCAAAAAGACATTTAAATTCTTTTCATGCTCCTGACATGGAAATTACACCGCAAGATTGGATTGGCTCAGCAATTATGTAAAAATGGGAGATTATATCACATATTGTCCTGCTAAACAGAAGTGTATGGCGACAACTGGAATAACAATTTGACACCTTTTCAGTACCTGAAGACCGAACGCCCCACACTGTCTTTCTCTCTCCTACTGTGTGCATAACAGGTACCTACGTATTTGTGTGCCACATTCTCATCAAGTGCCCAGGCTCATTTCAATCTAAATGTTCCTGGTAACAGCACTGCTCGCTCATGAGCAAATCTCATTCTCATTCAATAGTGTATCACGTGGCGAAATACCGCGCCTGGCAGTAGGATGGTGTACTAAGGAAAAAAAGATGGTCTGGGAAATCTGAAAGAGTTTAGCAGAAATGGGGGTTATCACAGTGGGGCCTGGATGCGCCAGCCGCAATGATCCCGGAGAGCAGGAGGCATGGATGGATTTCAGGGAATTAGACCACATCCCATTTGGAACACAAGCACACACAAAGCCCTGTGCCATCCACTGTCAAAACACACACAGACATTTTACACAGCAACAACAGAAGTGGGCAGGAGTAAACAGGACTAAGTGTGCATATGTTGCACTGAGCAGACAACTGTTAACACTGAGAACTGTGTGTAATCATTATCATCATTGTCTTAAAGTATTATCATTGTCTAGTAGTTATTATGTCTGTCTTAATGCTCAGAGGAATTGGGTACGCGAAAGGTGAATTTGTGGATACACTTGTGACAACTTGTACAATGAACTGTATGTAGTTTTGCTTATGTAAAGAAACAGTAAATGTATAGTTGACCATTTTTGTATCCATGGAGCAAGGTTACATTCAGTGTCTGGAAGTGGCAGCATAGAACATAAATGCTGGAGGTCTAGAGGTGGTATACAAAGTCAACGGCAAAGTGATGGACAAAAAAAAAAAAAACAGTGTTGTTCCGAGCTTACAGAAGGACATTTTGTTGGAAAACAGCTTTAAATTCAATGTCAACCCCTGAAGCACAGAGGTTGATTCATCACCTCCCCACAGACAGCAAACATATCTCTGGTATGCCGCTCCCTGTCGTATCCCAGACGTCCTCACATCATCCCCTCACCTGGGGCCTGGCCTGTCTATTTGTCCTAGGTGGTGGGGGGGCACAGGGGGTGTCCGGGGTGCCCCTTTAATGGGCCATCCTGCCAAATTCAGCGCCCGGGCACAGACGTTTACGGCACTAATTACTCGCCAGCAGGACGGGCCGGCTGCCCTCTGCACATAAATCTGCCTGAAGGTGGCGAAGTTTGGGAGGGCCTGAACACTACTTGCCAGCCTAGCAGGAGAGCAACAGCCAAGATGAGTCGGTCTAGGCCTGAGCTAGACTGAGAGAGAGAGAGAGAGAGAGAGAGAGAGAGAGAGAGAGTAAGAGAGAGAGAGAGAGAGAGAGGGATAGAGGAAGAGAGAGAGAGAGAGAGAGGGATAGAGGAAGAGAGAGAGAGAGAGACAGAGGAAGAGAGAGAGAGAGAGAGAGAGAGAGAGAGAGAGAGAGAGAGAGAGAGAGAGAGAGAGAGAGAGAGAGAGAGAGAGAGAGAGAGAAAAAGCCCGTTCAGACACATCACTACTCGCTGAGCGATAACAGTTAATAGAATGTGATTGTGTTCCAGCGGTATGTAGCAGGGACAAGTGAGGACAGTACAAGCGATGCAATGCGGGTGGGTCCCAAGATAAAATTATTTTAACGTTTGCGTGATGCAAGTGAAGCTATTACCAATGGGAATGCTGGATACAGATGATTGACAGTTAACGTCTACAGAACGTTCCCCAGAGGGTTGCTGCTGGAACACCACGACACACTAGAATTTCGGCTCTTACTGCCAACATTGTCAACAAACAATAACAATAAACGTTCAGCCAGTTACTTTCAACAGGAAAATATAAAACTAAATTAAAAAGTAGTTATGGATTTCATGTACATGAAGGGGTACTATTTGTGGCATTATTTTATGAAGTTAAAAAAGGAAATTGTCACTGTTAACCAAGACACATAAATGTGTGGTGTATGCACCAAAAAATCGTTTAGAAACCGTCTCCTAGTACAACTGTGTAGAAACCATGGCAACCAATGCCAAACTTGTCCTTGAGCGAGTAGTGAGAGAGAGAGAGAGAGAGAGAGAGAGAGAGAGAGAGAGAGAGAGAGAGAGAGAGAGAGAGAGAGAGAGAGAGAGAGAGAGAGAGAGAGAGAGAGAAAGCTATAGTTACACATATGAATTAAATCCTGACATCTGACATCTTAAAACTGCCCTGAGTCGTGAAAGTGAAAGCCCAGCCATGCAGATTTTCACTCTGCACTTTTGCAGTTGGAACATTGTAAAGCTGCAGGTTCAGCATACTTACTGGGAGAGAGAGAGAGAGAGAGAGAGAGAGAGAGAGAGAGAGAGAGAGAGAGAGAGAGAGAGAGAAAGGGAGATAGAGAGAGACAGAGATAGATAGAGAGAGAGAGAGAGAGAGAGAGAGAGAGTGAAAAAGAGAGAGAGAGAGAGAGAGAGGGAGAAAGAGAGAGAGCAGTTGTAGTAGTAATAGTAATAGTTTGTAGTTAAAGCCCTCTGGTTCTAGAGTTCTGCTGAGTTTAGCACAAGACCATATTTTTTGACCGCCTGTTTACTCACACTCTTTCCCACTCTTACACACAGAACACAAGGTTCGGAAGTGCAGCCCTACTGGAGGTATATAAAGATCAACCCCAGCTCCTTGTAGTGTTGCTTCATTAAAACGGTGTAATGTGAGGCCTCTATTGTGTGTGTGTGTGTGTGTGTGTGTGTGTGTGTGTGTGTGTGTAGTTTTGCACTCACTGTATTTAAATAGATGCTTTGAGCAAAGTGTGAAAGATGATAACATGGTAGATTACTGAGGTGTCTTAACCCTGTCAGAAACAAGGGACTATGCCCTTTTCAAATTTCCTTTTAAGACCATAGCAGTTAAAATGGTAGCCTATGAGTATAGTTGCATGAAAGAGGACTCTGATGAAGAATCAGTTCCTTAAGTAAAATATAATACACATTAAAGGCAAAGAGCTGAATTAAAAATGTATATCATCAATAGTGAGTAGAAATCATCCCATTCATGGTTACATACCACTGTGATACTGTGTCCTTGATCAAAAAAAAAAATCCTTTTTTAAAACTTTCACACCAAATGATGTTTTTATTTTCAAACGACAGAAGGCTTAATTTTTCAACAAGAGCAATTATCATTTCTGCATGCTTCATTGAGAGCTTCATTAAAAAGGTGATATGGGCATGTTGCGTTTCACTGGTCTCAGAGGGATTATTATTTTACTGAATGTGGAAGGGGGAGAAGGGGGTGTTAGGGGAACAGAAGGCAGGGCTGATTAAGCAAAAATGTTTTTTTTTTTTCCCCTCTCAGTTTAGGATGACCTACTCGGCCAGGAGACTTGGGTCATCAGAAAGATAATACAACATAGATGGTTATTAGTCTGTTGACTTATTCCTTTTGATTATTTCTGATTTAAAGATGATTCGTAAGTAACCTGTTTAGTAAGTGCAGTACAAAAATGCTCTTACAGTGTGCAATAAATGAACCTGCTCTCTCTGAGAATACTAACTGCAGTATTTGAGTTTACATTTGGCTTTTTTCACATGAACTCAACCCATATGAAAGAATAACACTTTCCTTTAAACACTTTGTCACATCTTCACCATACATGCTATTTAAAACCTGAACTCTCACTGTAATTACTGAGGTTTCTGAGGAAATGGCATGATGTAGCCCAGGGACGAAATACAAAAGATGTCACACAGATCAAATTTCCTGTTTTGTGCTTACATATATAAATTTAAACAATGTGACTCACCTTTGACCCTTTTTGGTGAACATGAGCAGTTGTTGATTAAAATTAGATGTTTAAATATCTGCTATTCAGGCAAAATGAAACAAATTTGTCTGGCAAGAATTCGTTGACAGCCAGGTCTATAGTTATATGGTACTGTTACAACTGTACTTCCACATTTGGTCAAGTTACTTTGTTGCTGTTAGAACTAACCTATAGCCTAGTATATTTGGTCATGCTAAAGCAAAAAAAAAGCCTTGTTGATAATTGGCAATTCACTTATTTGATAAACTGATAAGTGTCTTGTGGGCTTTGAGTGAACAGCCTACATATCCAAATGGGTCAGTGCTGCTGCTGCATCTGTAAAATAGATTTGATATACAGTACATGCTTCAGACACATAACAACTAGGCTATGCCACTGTGCAACAAACTTGTTCAATAGCATCTCGGCAAGAGGAACTGTGTTACAGTAGTCTATTTCTGGCCTTCCTGCATCCTGCCTACTATTTGTTCAGGAAAACACTCCACATAGTCATTAGGCAGTTTTCCAAGAGCTGTATTTACCTTAATTACCAGGTAGGAGAGACTGCAGCCAAGTTTTCTGAATAGGCAGAATGACAGAAGCTTTTATGAACAAGAAAGTTTAAGGTGCTTCTGAGAGCTTCATCATCATGTACATTCAGTAGTTTTATAATTACAATCCCACTACATAATGACTACACCCGTGCCCATTTGTTATTCTCCATGCATCATGCACTTTTAAAAGACAGCCAGTCGCTGGAAAATCAGTCTTAGTACATTTTAAATGAGAATTTCGACACTGGCTAAATTATGTCTGCCCATTATTCATTATCTGAAGGCTTGTGAAGGCGAGATACGTGTACACGTCAGCAAACACTCATTACGCTCGGTCAACGGCCCACCGAGAGATTTTCTTTTCTTGTTTTTTGAATTCTCTTGACTATTTTAAGAACTGTTTCCAGAACAAGGCAACAGAGAAAAGGCTTCACCACTAAACCACACACTAGATCCCTTCACAGGAAGTGACCCGTGGGGCCAGAGGGGAGTGAGAGGTCACTCGGGGACTGTAGCTCTGTGTTCCACCATGGAAATGGGAACCGGCGTTGATGACAGGGTTAACCAGAGGTAAATGACTGGAATACTCCTCTCTGTCATGGGACTGATCACCATGACAACCTTGGTAGCTAAAATAGCTTGAATAGTTTGATCCCACAGTAATGAAGGAGTGGTCACGCTTGTGAGAAACTTCTAAATGCAGCAGGTACATGAGATCTCTTGGTACAAAATAAAAGAGCATCGATGTTTACTTAATCACCCAGGTAACATTTCTGCACAGAAACACAGCAAGTGAAGTTGGGAGAGAGAAAGCTGTACTATGACATAGCCTAGATGGAATTTAGAATAGGTTTATATAGGAAGTACAGTAGGTGACATCATGAAAACACTGCATATTGGCAAACAGTTGACAAAAGATGGATTACTGTGTTCATTTAACAAATTTGTGTTTTTCTTATGAATTTACACATACTAAATGCACCTCATCTAAAGACAATCTATACAACCGGAATGTACTCAAGTTTTCCTCATGATAAGATCCGGTGTTCTGTATGAGCGGAGAAAGGTTTCACCCCCTATTTGTGCCTGTTTACTTATCTTTATGGCCTTTAACCACATCACACTTTGGGACCAGAGGGCTCTGAAATGTTCTTCACCGCACACAGCAGATGGCATTCACACATTACGTCTCATTCAAAGAGACATCCAGACAGAGTCAGCCCAACTGCTGTCCAGGGTCTCTGTTATTTGGGTAGTAGTGTGAGCCTCAGATGTCTGGGCTGCTCCACCACTTGCATGCCAAGCATTATTATCATGGCAGCATATCACAGGAGGGGGGTGGTGTCACAACTGCTGCTGTTATTCATGAGACTCGGGTCCAATTATTGAGAGGGCTGGGATGAGGCTCTCACTTCAGTCTAGTGGCTCAGTTTGAACAAGGCTCTTCAAATGGACGGACACACACACACACACACACACACACACACACATGCGCATGCACGGACAGACACTTATGCACACACACACACATACACTCTCGCACACACACACCTGCACAAACACAAACAATATTAAAACATCAAAAATAATTGTCCACATGACGTGCTTAAAAGAACATTTGTTTTCCTCACTATTTCTCTGTGGTACCACTGTGTTCGCTATAAATATGCACCTCAGGTCATACGCTATAATGCAGTCAAGTCAGATACGCCTACAATAATGATTTCTCCATTACCTTCTAGAGCAGAAGTGTTTTATTACTGTAATGCTGGCAACAACTGCTTCAACTAAATGTATTGTTTGGCCAGCAAAATGCACTGTATCATTTCAAAGGATAGTGTTTAATTCCTGGTGCCTAGGTTTGTATTCAGTCGTCATTATGGGTGTTATAGTAGTGACAAGGAAGAAAATTTCACATTTAGTTTGTACCACTGCCATTAACCTTTCTTCGATATTTGGGTTTAAATGAGAGAGTTGAATAAATTGCACACCTCCTGACCGTGGAAAAAATGACAGAACTAGTGCCATTTGTGGGTCTGAATTTCACCATAATGAGCCACCTACAACAACAGAGGCTTTGTGATTGCAATCAAATTGCGAGCACACAGATGTTCACAGCAGGGGATGGAGAATATGTGCAAAAAAGACACGGGCGGGCGGATGATCTTACCATCTCCCTCTTTCTTTTATTCTCTCTCGCCTCGCCTCTCTCCTGCCTCTCTCACTCTCTCTCCCTCTCTCGCCTCTCTCTCTCTCCCCCCCCCTCTCTTTTTGCCTAGTTCTCTGTCCCCTCACTCTCTGCCCCCTCCCTCTCTCTCTTTCTCTCTGTCTCTCTCCCTCTCTCTTTCATTCTCTTTCTTTCCACAGATGAGGGTTGCTGTGTAAGGTCACTAAGGAGGGGATCATGGTGTTAAAGGTGTGAAGGAGAGATCTTTCCCTTCATGTGTTGAGAGGATATCTTGAGGATGTTATATATATTTATATATCAGTTATATTATATATATATATGCTGTTACATATACAATATAATGTTGTAAGTGAATGACAGTGATTTAATAAAGGAGTTTTTAATCTGTTTGTCTGTCCGTCTGTCCATCTGTCTGTCTATCTCTCTCTCTCTCTCCCTCTCTACCTCTCGTTTCCTTCTATCTTCTCTCTCTCTCTGTCTGTCTGTCTGTCTGTCTGTCTGTCTGTCTGTCTGTCTGTCTGTCTGTCTGTCTGTATCTCTTTTGCTGTCTCTGTCTCTGTCTCTGCTTCTGTCTCTGTCTCTGCTTCTCTTGCTCTGTCTGTCTCTGTATTTGTAGTAAGCTCCACTCCTGAGCTGGAAGGCCAAATTGGCCCTTTTGACTGACCAAGTTGAATGTATTGTTTACAGACTCTGAAATTATTCTTTTGGCAAACATTAAAAGGGTTTTTTTTTCCATTATGCACGGCTGTATGAGTCTGCCAGAGTAAACCAGAGCTGACATGCCTGTCAAGGCAGTTTTAAAGCATTTCTGACAGGCCTGTGATTTCAGAGCTGTCAAGCACTGGGTCTGCCCAGTCGTTGACAATGACAAAAAGTTTTTAATATCTTTATCTGCATCTGACAAAACAAAACATTATGTATTAACACCACATTATGTTATAACTTAGCAAGATATAATAAATATTCACTCTGTTACGTAATAAATCCTGCATAATAATATGCCTCATTTTGTAATAAGCTGCCTGACTGCAATATGTCAGACATTTCTCTGCATTTTGTAATACATTGTTGCATTTTGTGATGGTTATTATTATGAAATGTGGGGGCAAACATTTTTTCTTGATTAAAATGTATGATCATGGTGCATTAAGTAAAAACCAACCAAAATGCATAATGTTGTCATCCTTCACATGAGGCTGTACTGAAAAGAGTGTGCTAGTGTCTTTAAAAACTATGCCATTTCAACCACCTCAGCAAGCAGTGCATCAGGTGTACTACAGTTGTTCAACAAGGGTGAAACACTCAAGATCAACAGACCCATATTCTCAAAGTATCACTTTCAGTCTGATATTCCAATCTGATGACATGGCAATTAAATATTTGTATTGATTTATTTTAAAAAAGACCCGTGGATGCAAACTGATAGATGGTTGTGACATCACGATCTGTCTTGAAACGATGACCCTTAAGCCACAGTTTCAGTTTCTCATCCTGTTACACTGTGGATCAAAACAATATGGCTCCAGCCTGCCCAAAACAGTGGGGTTGAATCCAAAATGTTCACTCTTTCACACATAGTGCACTCTGTAGAGAACAAAACAATGTAACTCACACCCTACTGTATATCAGTGCTTCTCAAATAGTGGGGCGGGCCCCCCTGGGGGGGCACGGTGCGATGCCAGGGGGGGCGCGTGTGACTTTTTTTGCTGTACCATAAAGGTGCACATTGACCACAGTACAGACTAAAAAACAATGTTAATAAAGTTATTCTTTGTTTTTAAGTTGATCTGTATTTCTTTTTTGATTTCCTTAATGTCAATAAGGATGCAGTGTTATGCAGATGTGCATATTGCAGATGTACATAGACAAATGATACTATTACAGTTACGGTGGAGATTAGGGGGGGGGGGGGGGTGTTGGGGGGGGCTTGTTTTCTTCTTCCTAGGGGGGGCGTAACAGAAAATAATTGAGAAGCACTGCCCTATATAGTAAACCATACAGTGAACGAGTGAATATTTCAGACAGGGTCAAGGTCAGACAGCAGTCCACTCTGGGATGACACTGACCTGTGTCTGATCTGCCGTGAGCTCTATGTCATACTCCATAAACGCCCCAGAAGGCCTGTCTTAGGTACAGTACGTTAACCAAGCTAAAGAGGCCAGTGCGCCATGATGGAGAAAACAGGGAAAGCACGTACATCACAGTACATTACAACTTAGAACTGAGGAGACTTGAGAAATTACAGTCAAACACAAAAGATTACAGAGCAAGTGCGAGGAGTTGAGAGTTGAGAGTGTGCATAAGTGTAGGTTAGCTGGCTGGTGAGTTCTGACGATAAGAGGTGCTCTTGAAACTGAGGGGTTTTCAAGAGCCCTTAAAAAGTGATAAGTACACTTCATAAACACTAAGGCATTAGACAACAGCTCTGACACGACATGACTGGAGCTACTGAAGGAGCTGTACTCTGACATATTCAAGTCGAATTAGGAAGTTCTTTCTTCTTGACCAACTCTACAATGCTGTTGGGTTTTTCAAAAGTGCACAAAAGAGATAGATAATCACTTTTTTTGTCTGCAAGTCAAAACTCTAAACTGGTTCAACATCTGTAATGATGCTGCGAGAGAGACAACCCTAATGAGGATACAGTCCAAAGAGAGGCACTACACGATCATCTTAACAAGTGAAATGAACTGCTTCACCGACCTTCAAAAGCATGAGACCCCCCAGTTGCAGCAGCAATACTCTGACAAATACAACACTGTGACATTACCTGCCTGTTGATATTCGCAAAGGAAAAACATAAGGTAAAAAAAAAAAAAAAAACACAACCAATTTTGATGCTCAGATGGGACCACTGGGGCTGTTCTAACAGCACTGATGCCATTTCCTCGGGCTCTCAGCGTGTGACATTTCCAAACAGAAGTGACTGTGCGGCTCCCTGGTACAGCCCGGCCATGCTCTTTCCAGCACGCGGCGATAACTGATCTGCTGCCACAATGCAAAGTTCATTCGGTGCTTTTAGGAGAAGGCGGGGGCCTATTGGCATGTATGTGTCGTGTCTCCTCCACAAAAGCGAAGCAGCGGCAGCGGCAGCGGCAGCGGCGGCGGCGGTGTTACGCAACTTTTCCGCATCTGAGTGGAGCCTGGAGAGACACGCGCTGTCAGGAACCAGCTGAGGCATCATGCGTGTGTGCGTGCGCGTGTGTGCTGCTGACAGACCTACAGTATACGTGACGTGAGACTGGGCAAGGAGCTAGGCAAGGAAGCTTAATGGGTAAAGCGGAGGAGTGAAAATCAGTTTTTTGCAGTTTTCCTGCAGACCAGGACCCAGGAGCTAACCAGAAAGCAAGACAAAACAATGGAGATGACAGAGAGAAGCTGGTGTAATCTTGCAGGGGGGTGGATTGGGGGGTGGTAGCATATGTTGTAATTGAAAAAGATATGCACTAGAGAAAAAGAGAGTGGGGCAGAGAGGAAACCGAGACAGACTGCTACAGTAGCTATGACTATGATAACGTGGGCCAGGTTCGCTTTCAGTGTTTTTTCTCTCCCACGTGCAGTCACGTATACAGTGAGACATCAGGCTGTCTTTAACCTCAATAATACCCCTCCTACATTGGGTGTATTTCATTAACCCTCAACATTTGGCAGTCAGTGCTAAACATTATAATAAATCAGCCAAACGCTGGCATTGGAAAGGATGCTACTGTGCCAAATCCCTGCGCGGGGACAGGAACAGAAATTATCACAAAAATTGCAGTAGAGAGAACCATTTTCCCTATGGCAACCAATCAACAGTAGAATTCATGCTCATCTGCAGTCTACAGCTGGGGAAAAAAAGGAGAAGATAATGTTCTTCTTCAACAATATTTGTTTGAATGTGTGAAATGGCTCCGAACCATATGGGATTTCAACATAGCAAAACAATTAGTAATATTTATTATTATTTTAATAAAACATTAATAATAACAGTTACATTACCTGTATAGTACATTATATTATTAAAATAATCTAATTACTTTAGCTACTTTATGTAATAATTTTAAAGTTACTTTAATTGAACGTTATCAGCCCTATTGTATCTGAACAAAGTGGACTTGTTAGCGCTTTGTTTGCACTTCGTCATGAAATGAACATGCATACTGTATGTAGCAACGCATCGCTGTTCCATGTCATACTGTAGTTGCCCCCTGAAACAAACTGGGCATGAAAAGACTTATCTAAAATGCTTCACCCAAAGCAGGTATCAGTGAGTACACATCATGAAAGGTACAGATGAAGTCTTGTGAGTGTGTTAGATGCTGGGTGGGAGCGAAAACAAATGGCGTGTTTTATAGGGTCAGGCCTGACACATGCTCAATGGGCCGTGAAGGGAAAAATCACACATCTAAATGGCTGGGGAGGAGAGGGGATAGAGATAGATAAAGGAGGAGATAGATAGATAGATAGAGAGAGAGAGAGAGAGAGAGAGAGAGAGAGAGAGAGAGAGAGAGAGAGAGAGCGCGAGAGCGCGAGAGAGAGAGAGAGAGAGTGGGGTTGTGTGGATGTACCCTACATAAGGTTGTTTTACCTCCGGTTCAAAAAGAACACAGACAGGCCGACAGACAGACAGACAGACCGACAGAAAGACAGACAGATATAATACATAGAGAGATCGATAGAGAGATACATAGGTAGCCAGACAGAGCAGAATAACACATACAGAGAAAGCAGCATAATAAATAAATGGACATAGGGAGAGAGACAGAGAGATAAGATGAATAAATAAAGAGCTATTAGTGTTGTAACAAAAGCCTGAAATGGGGCTTTTGTGACCATATCAGTAATGTGCCGTCCTTTGTTTGGGGAAAGGTCAGACATTTTTGCCATTCAAATCATAATGTCAGAGCAACTGAAAGCAAATGTCCATGGGGTAAATGAACTGTAAATAGTCACATTATTGTTAAAGCACTTAGCATTTCCAGGAACCTAATTTCTGTCTATTTGTGGTTATACTAGCATACTAGCAATCTCTGTCCATGCCTCATTTCAAACCACCACCATTTTCTGTTTTTCTGCTTTTGCTTTTGTGCTTTCCCCTGCCCCTGAACCACTTTCACGCCACTGGCAAAGCTACAGTAACACCAATGCCCTTCAACTGGTCTGAGTGTACAGTACCTACACTGACTGGGGCCTGGACAAAATCAATGTACAGATTGACAGGATAATGTATTGAATTTGGCTAGTGGTAATCTTATCTAGTACTGTATGGGTGTCTATATGGGGGTGAACTAATGTGCTGGTAGGAAGTACCTTAACCAATGGAGTGCACGCAGACAATCCTACAGGTATGTTATCTAAGTTGTCCTTGATCCTTGACTCAGCATTTCAGTCTTTACAAAAGTAGTAGCACATGGTATTTACAGTGAAAGTCTGGGATATGTCTGGGATATATTCAAATGTAGTTATTAGACATTCATTCATTGTTAAAATGAAGGAATGATCCTTGTTTCTGGTTAAAGAAAAAAAGAAAGAAAGAATAAAAAAGGAAAGAAAGAAAGAAAGAAAGAAAGAAAGAAAGAAAGAAAGAAAGAAAGAAAGAAAGAAAGAAAGAAAGAAAGAAATATTTGAGAGAGGTAGAAACAGCAAGAAATGTGTGAGAGAGGCAGAGACAGAAACAGTTTGTAACAACAAGAAGAAAGAACACCACAGATTTAGATTTATAGATCAAATGCTGACCTGCACATCAGGTAGACTCTACCACACACTATATGTGTGGACCAGCTACTATGCTCAACATAATAGCATCAGTGATTTGTACACACTGGCGATTTCCTTGTGACCTGTGTCCAAACTAAGTCACAGAAATGCCAAGCAAATCCACATTCTTTCCCTGATTAAAACGACTGAATGGAAAACCAGACTGAATTAATCATACACCAAAAGGCTTTCCACTCCAGTCTGCTGCGCCTTAATCTTATTTCACTCTACAGGGCACCCCTCTCACATCACAATAACATTAATGCACTGACCGAGTGTGACGAGTTTGGAAAATATGTCTTTTATTTATCTTGGTCTAGTAGAAACTGCAGTTTGTATCCATTTCATTCTTGTGTAGTTCTGAATGTTTATGTTGATGCACAGATATGAAGTGAATGCTGAGAATGAATGATGTCATTATGAAGCGTGTTAGGGCTTGGTGTATGGCCTGAAGGTGAAGACACATGAGATCTGTCTCGCGTGCTTATTGGTGCATCTGTCTTCATACTGACAGCGTACTGTAAACAGATGCCTGGAAAGGCAGAACCTGGAGAACCGCTTCAGCATTTTGCAAACGTTCAATACCACAAAACTTGTCTGCATGGTCAAAAAGCAACGGACACGTCATATGCAGGGGGGAAACGATAATACCGCTCCTCAATATTGTGGGGTTTTTTTTTTTCATAAAGGCACATGTACCAGCTCACTTTTGTGTCAGTTTTGCCGCAGAATGGCCGTCTACTCTACATCCAGCCATACAGCCAATTTATAAAACTGGGCAAATGGCAGGTCATACACAACTGACCCACTGAACTGCTGGCTGGCTAGCTTCAACTAGGCTTCCAGTCTGCACCTGGTAAAAGTACGACGTAGTACTAAGATATCCTCCGCACCAACCTGAACTGAACTTACCGCCCCTACGCTGCACTCAGACAGGCATAACCAAAGAGTAAGACAGGGGACAGAAGAGGACCAAGACCATAACCAGTGAATGTATGTGTGTGTGTGTGTGCATGTGTGTGTGTACACACACGCATGCGTGTGTGTGTGTGTGCATGCGTGTGTGTGTGTGTATGTGTGGGCTAGAGAGAGAGAGTCAGCGTTTATGCATATGTGTCTGTGTCCGCACAAATGCATGTACATGCATATTTGTCAGTGTGTGTTAGTGTGTGTGCACGTGTGAGTGTGTGTTTATGCATGTGAGTGTAGTAGCAGTGTGTGTGTGTCTGGGTCTCTGAGTGCACACATGAGGAATAAGAACCCCCCCCCCCCCAACACCATCCCCCGCTCCCACCCTCCTCTGCTTTCTCAAATCCCTTTGAAGTCCCTCAAGTGCCACAGACAGCATTTTGTTCATTCACCGCACATGGGCAACGGGGGACGCAGGTGGAGATTGTAGGTCAGGTGGCGCAGCACCGGATGCCCCCCCCCCCCCGGCTATCAGTCCTCTCACCCCACACCGACACGGTTGCATGACAAACAAGGCACTGATAGCACATAACCTGACCAGCTTGTGTTATGTCACGTGACAAACACCGTAGCATTGACGGAGTAACAACAAACCGGTGCAACTAGCGTTTAAAAGTCCGCTAACAGTTCCTAATACTGTAGATGGCTTCTCATTCCAGTGACATGGGTGATAGTAATACTTCTACTTTGAAAATTACTCTTAGGGTTCTGTCTGTCCACTCAACTGTGTGACAGTATGATCTCATTCAGTCATGTTTGCCAACAATGCATACTGGCATGCACTCAAGCACCAGATAAACATATGCACCCACACACACACACGCACACATGCAGGCATACAAATGCACACACACACACACACACACACACACACACACACACACACACACACACACACACACACACACACAAATGTGAACGCACACACACACACACTCACACACACAAATGTGAACGCACACAAACACACACACACTCACACACACAGACACACAGATACACACACACAGGCACACACACACAGAGACGCACGTGGACATGAAAGCACATAATAGAAGCACACAGAAGAAGCACAAGAATCTCAAGCATAACAAAGCTAACACAGTTCAGTACGACAGTACACGACAATATACACGAGATGGAAAGACTCCATTTACCTTGAGCCAGAGACCCAGGAGCGGATGATGCTAGTGGCTATGGGCGAGAGTAAAGAATCACTTTGCCATACCATCTGTCAAGCAGTTGGGCTGCACTCAAAGTGAGAGCAAGTCCTCCTCTATGTTCCTCTCTCTCTCTCTCTCCCCCTTCTTTTCTCCCTCTCGTTTTTTTGTCTCAGGTTTTCATTCTGTTTTCTCATGCAGTCCTTCTTTTCCTTTCTCTGCGTGTACCCTTGCCTGTCTTTCTTTCTTGCTTTTACACACACACAGACCAGAGCAAGCAGACAGTCACTGAGGGGAATCCTCGTGCTGGAGCCGTCTCAAATCCCTACAAGATGCTGGAGAAATGCACCTCCCACTTTCTCTCCCTCTCTCTTGCGCACACACACACACACTCCCTCTTGCTCTTTTTCTCCCTCTATCTCTCTTGCTTTCTATTTCTCATCAGCAGCATATCTTACCCCCATGCTCTCTAGCAAAGCATTCACTCTTTCTGTTTCTCTCTCTCCCTCCCTCCCTCCCTCCCTCTCTCTCCCTCTCTCTCTCCCTCTCCCTCACACAAACACACACACACTCTCTTCCCTACACATACGCCCACATACACACACTGTCTGTTTCTGTTTCTCTCTCTCTCATCCCCACACAAACATACCCACTCTCCCCTCTCCTTCGCTTTCCCTTTATCTCTCTCTCACTCCCTGTCTCCCTCGCTCCCTCTCTCTTTCTCCCCCCACCTCTAATCCCTCTTTCTTTCTCTCTCCAGCCTCTCTCTGTGCTCTCCCACCCTCCCTCAGCGGTAGCGTACTCCACATAGCTCGCAGCCTGTGCTCTGTTTGTGGCATGTTACGGTGCCATGGTGCACCACGCCACACCGGCTATGCGCCGATCCCATGGCACTGGAGTAGTCACAAGCCTTCCCGGCACATTTCATAAAAGCACAACCCTTTTAAAAATAGCTGCAACCCCAAGAGGAAAGCTGTAATGTCCATGAGTCATAAACAACAATCTGAACTCTCTCTCTTTCTCACTATACGCATATCTGTATATAAAGGAATATGCTGTACTATATACGCAGTATATATATTTGTAGAGGGGATGGATGTGCTTGTTAGTGTGTGCATATATGTATGAATGAGTGATAAATATATATTTTTTTAATACGCAGCATCATACTGTGTGTATTTTCTGGAGGAAAATCATTCTGAGGAAGCATCTCTGGTGTGACAGCAGACAGTCACTCATCATTCATCACACGAACCCAGCAGAACCTCCACACATACTGGACTGACACTCAAATAAAGAACCTGTATGCAGCCTTATTACTTCTGTGTTGCTTGAGGGTAAAATAAACTGAAACACACATATACTCTCTCTCTCTCTCTCTCTCTCTCTCTTTCTCACTTTCTGTCTCTTCTTTCTTTCTGTGAGTGGTTGTTTGTGTGTGTGTTTGTGTAAGTGTGAGTGTGTGTGTGTGTGTGTGTGTGTGTGTGTGTGTGTGTGTTTTGTGTGTAAGAGTGAGAGAGAGTGTGAGTGAACAGGTGGTCCACAGAAAGTATTTTGGTCTTCAATAATGCAACACATTTGAGAGCCAGCAATCCCTATCTCCCCATCTCCGAGAGGCAGAGCCACCTCGCTGCAGTGTTTCCATTCCAAGTGCAGCCTTCATCAGAGAGATGCAAGAGTGAGTATGTACAAAATGGGTAAAACAGGAAAGAGAGTGAAAGAGACAGAGATAAAAAGAAAGAGAGAGAGAGAGAGAGAAAGAGAGAGAGACAGAGAGAGAGAGAGAGATGCAAGAGTGAGTATGTACAAAATGGGTAAAACAGGAAAGAGAGTGAAGGAGACAGAGATAAAAAGAAAGAGAGAGAGAGAGAGAGAAAGATAGAGAGAGAGAGAGAGAGAGAGAGAGAGAGAGAGAGAGAGAGAGGGATGCAAGAGGGAGTACGTACAAAATGGGTAAAACAGGAAAGATAGTGAAAGAGAGAGATAAAAAGAAAGAGAGAGAGAGAGAGAGAGATGCAAGAGTGAGTACATACAAAATGGGTAAAACTGGAAAGAGTGAAAGAGACAGAGATAAAGAGAAAGAGAGAGAGGAGAGAGGAGAGAGCGAAAGAGAGAGAGAGAGAGAGAGAGAAAGGGGGTTCCTAGATGAGAGAAGATTGAAAGAGTGAAAGACAGAGATAAAAAAGAGAGAGAGGAGGGGGGGGGGGGGGGGGGGGGGGGTGCTAGATAAGAAAAGATCAAAATAATTTGTAAATATAACACACACAGTAGTCACTACCCATCTTTACCTCTCCAGGTGCAAATGAATTATACATGTTCTTGCTCAGGCTGGGCTACAGTGTCTAAGATGCTGCTGCTTCTGATCACTGCCTGTATACCTTTGCCTCCCCCTGTACTCCAGTGTCAGTCCAAGGGCTGCTTTACACCTGAGCGAGTCCCTAGAGGCCTCTATGAAGGCAGGTTTTTATTAGAGCCTGCCTCAGCACAACAGCAAGGTATTGGTTTGTGTGTGTGTGTGTGTGTGCGTGTGCGCGCGCGTGTGCGTGTGTGTGTGTGTTTGTGTGTGTGCGTGCGTGCGTGTGTGTGTGTGTCTGTCTCTCTCTCCTCTCTCTCTCTCCCTGACTCTCTGTGTGTGTATATTTCTGTACGTGTAGGTCTAACAGGGTGGGAAGTGATTTAATGTACAATAAGTGTGCAATAAGATCCTTCGAGTAAAGGTTTTTGCCTCACTGCATCCCACAATGTACATCAGACCCACAGTCTTTGTCCTGCGTTTGGATATCCAGTAAAAGGCAAGACAGTGCAATATAGCAATTTTTTCCCACACAGTCATCGCTTTTCCGTGTAATAATTTTTGGCACAAAAAAAAAGAAAAAACATGCACACAAGGGCAAGATGCATTCAAAGGCAGTCGTCATGGCAATGTTAAGTGTTAAAACAGCAGTGCCTCATCAGAAAGTATCGGTTTCAATGTCTTGCATGGATGCCTGTGCGGCGCTATTATCAGCAAATAGTCCCTCTGAGGACAATGACAATTACTGGCACTGTCTGTCGAGTCATTTCAAAATCATTTCACCCGAGCCTTTATTTGTTAAGTCCTAATCCTCTGTATTTGCTGGGCCCTTTGACTAAGCTGGAAAAACACTTTGCTGTTAGCACGTCTTCCCACTGGGATTTTCATAGACAGAATCGTGTTGTTGCTTTGGTGACACAGCAGATTCACAACATCGCCCTGAGGTAATGAGAGCCGACTCATTCGACACGTTTCATCATACCAGATCATCATACAGTACTACATCATCCTATGCTTCACTCAGAGAGAATTATTCAAACAGCAGAATAATTAGATACTGTCCCCAAAGGAAAGCATTAAATATTACTGTCTTGAAGGTGCAACAGTGCGTGGAAATGAGAGAAAACAAGAAGACAAAGAAAGACTAACAGAACATGACAGAACGAGAGTAAGAAAATTATACTTAAACCCATCCTGTAAAGTAATAAATCTAATGATGCTGAAAATGCCCCAGCTCCAAACTGTCACTCTGACATTCATGGAATTATTCATTATATCTTTGGAAATCATTCAGTTTTCCAGGTAGAGAGGAGGACATACTCTAAGTCACTGATCTGCAATTACAGAAAGGTTTCCTTCATCTTGTTCATCTTTATTGTTCATCTGGAGTGTAATTGCAACTGCATCATGTCTAAGATGGCTAACGTTGTCACTGGAAAAGATGAGGCACAAAAAAATACTCTGCGTTCAGAGAAATCCACAAGAGGATGATTGGCTTTCATTATAGTGTTCCTGGAGATGTGCTGCACAACCCAGGTCGAGTAATTAAGCATGGCACTACAGAAATCAAATCGACCTCATTTGGAAAACAAGATATGGACTAAATTACATACCTACACACTGAGGAATACGTGTTTACAACATGTTCTAAAGATTGTGCAGTTGCCATGGCAACTTCATCATGGAGCTTCAAGACTGTGTGTGCATCAACTCATCGATCCCCATCAGCTCAAGTGAGAGTGCTTAATGAGTCAGTAATGATATGTCTACCAGGGGTCAAAGGTGAGCGCTACAAAAGGGTCCCCAATTAAACAAATCTTACGGCAACTCGAACCACCTCCTCCGCATTGTGCCCCAAAGGCTACTATGGCTATGTTTAGCCCAACTAGTCTAATGAGTAAGGAGCCATGCAGCACTTCTGTGTGCGACGCTTGATTGCAGTGTCCTTTGTCTCCAGGCTAATTACTGTTACAGTCAGCCAGGAACTGCACCTGAGGTAACACCATGCCTCTGACAGGTTATATATGAGTGTTCCTGTAAAGATAATACATCCTGCCGTGGGCAAAAAAAAAGTTTTTATGAAGAAACGGAAATCATGAAAACAAAGGTGTTAAATATTTTATGGAGACCATTAAAGTCTGTGTTCACATTCAGCAAGCGCTTTCCTTTCTACGAAAGATAAAGCCTTAGAAATTATCAGCATTTTGGGGCAGGTTTTGACTTGTAACCCACAAGTATTTTTTTAGCAGGGTCAGAGTGTGGTGACCTACAGAGAGTGATTTTGGTCATTTTAGGTGTCACTCTGACCGCAGTAATGCATTGCAGGCACTTAAACCTCGAGGCTGTCTCCCACTGCCTGCTCAGTTGTAAGGGCCCTATTGAAGTGATGGCTGTCATCCAAAGAGCGGTCCAGATCAAGCCCTCACTTCTCTTTCTGAGCTTGATGCTCTATTCCCTCCACAAAAAATGAGTTAACAAGAAAATTAGTCAGTTGCCATTCCACTCAGAGCTAATATCCATCCTAAGCAGGCTGGAGACATTTTGAGAGAAACTGAAACTCTTCGCTCTTAATTGCTCGTCCATAAAGTGAGTTGTTTAATGTGACACAAACGCCCAGCCAGTGATGTACAGGTACTCCAAATGCTGCACATTTCAACTGATTGGTTTGAGAAAACATTGTTTGGCAAGCTTGTTACATTGTTAAGCTACTGAATTCTGTAAACATTGTTAAGCTACTGTATTCAGCAAAGTCACTTTCTTATTTACAATTGCAATTTACAATTCTGGGTGCAACACAAGCAGACTGAACTGAAGGCAATTACAAAGACATGGCTGCCGTAATGACATCTAAACAGTTTGTTGACTTCTGACACCAGAATAATGCCAAGCTTGCTGTTATAGATTTCAAAAAAGGACTTTCCCAGAGCCGCGAGCAGCAATTTGTCCTACTTTTTCTGTGGTTCAGACCATCAGACCATGTTTTTTTGTTCTCAGACAACAAAGCAAACACAGTTTGCCTTCCCAGGGCCTCCAGAAGAAAGGTTTTAGACTCTGCCAAGGTACTGTTGCTGCTCTCTGACCAAGTGTCAACCCTATGATGTGATGGTATGTTTGACAATGGACCTTGTGAAGCCAAGTATATCATGTTTAATGATGCTGTGGTGAAAGACATTGTTTAGAGATCCAGTTAAAGTGCTTTGTTTTGAATGCCAGAGCCTTTGTTGTACTACCGATGGAGTGCGGAATTTCTTCGAGCTGTTTTAATGGTTTAAAAATAGCGTAGTTGTCATGCTTCGTCTAAAGGCACCTACCACATCCATTGTTATCCTTCTGGGACAAATGATAAAAAATAGTGAAACTCTGAATGCAACAGGCTAAATCAATTTTGCTCCTCAGTACACATACCAACTCGGTATGATGTTTTAACATGCCAATTTTCATTTTACACCGAAGTTCTCCTTTAAGGCAATACTTAAATATCATCATTCAATACTTTTACGTGGGTGTCTTGCTGGATGAAACAATGACTTTTGATGGAAATGCTGACCTAATTAGCAAAATAGGCTTTTTATTGAAAGGTGATTTTAACTTTGATGGATTGCTTTTGAAAATGTTTCAGTCAACTTTTAAAAGACATTTGCAATTGTAATGACCTGTTGTTTTCTTAGTTTACTTATTTGTTGGCAACATGGTCAACAAAGTAGACTGTGAAAGATCGTTAGATTCAGCACTCAAAAGAAAGATATTTCTTTACTTCCGTGAGTAAAGTATGCTTTCCCGATGATCTCATTTGTACCATCAGTTGTTGGCTTTTTAGATACCATGATTGTGGCACTCACAAATTTATCAAAGGTGTTTTATGTCTAATTACAACTTCAATTACACGAGACCTGTTGCTTTATAACATACAATTAATCCTGCCTATTGTGTTATTTTTTTGTGCTATCTATATCATCATAGCTATCTCAGTCCAAGACATGGTATGCTTCTCTTTACAGGAAATGATCTAGTCAAACATAGATGTCATGATTTAACAAATAACATTGAACTATGTGATTAAATGCTTGTCTAACAACTAACATTAATGTCTTAGCATCTGGTCAGACATAATTGCTCCCTCATGTGGCTACAAAAGCATTTTGCCTGAACGAATGGTCCAGTGATCACTGTGTTGAATACGTGACATGGCAGTTTGTCGACCACAGATTAATATGTACCACGCAGCCACACCACTCACAAAGTTAATCACTAGGTGACCTGCAGCTCCATGTGATAATCATGGGCAGAGTGGTGCCATGCAGTGACTTGTGCAGAGAGGGGCAGACCCTGACTGAGCATGCTGACCCCAGCTCTGACTCGTGATTGGCAGATGAGTCACTGCTGACCAAACACATTCTCCGGCTCTTTCTGATGACACGGCTGCCTTTATGTTAATCCGGGGGTGACGCCCAGCTCCCTGTAATGCTCTTAAAGCTACTATTGTTGCTTTACTTTGGCACATTAGTACACTGCTGCTCCCTGGTGCACGTTTAATCTGTGGACGGCTATATGCTGCCTATATTTTCCCATCAGTTCATATCTGCTGTGTACCCCCAGATGCAGTAAAGCCATCTTTAATTCCATCTTTATTCCCTACAGTCCCTCACTCTCAGCACAGCAGCAGCGGTTGAACCCAAACAGCCTAGTTAAAGAGGAACTTGATTACTCCTGCCCTGACATCCCTGAGTAACCACAACAGAATCAGAGCATGTTAGAACCTGAGCCCATCAAAACATGGGGACATTAGAACCTGGGTAAATTAGAACCAGGCCAGATTAGGACCTGGGCTGTCAGAACCTTGGTACATTATAACCCGAAATGGTGTGTAGACTCCAACTGTGTGACCAAATAAGACAAAACATACACCCCCCACATACACCCCGGCACCTCTGACTACGGACCTCCCACACACCCCACACCCCTACCACTGCCCACGGAGCCCCCACCCCACTCCCTTACCTCTGCCTATGGACCCCCCACACCCACCATCCCCCTCACTCATCCCTTCACCTCTGCCTATGGACCCCAGACATCCACCACCCACAGTCACTACTGATCAGGTGAGAGGAGCACTTAAGAGGCTGAAATCCAAGGCGGCAGGACCCGACGCCATCTGTGCCAGACTGCTGAAGACCTGTGCAGTGGAATTAGCCGCACCTCTCCAACACCTCTTCAACAGGAGTCTGCAGGTAGGCAAGGTCCCGACACTACACAACGACTACAGACCGGTTACCCTCACCTCACACCTAATGAAGACACTCGAGCGTGTACTGCTGCTCAACCTTCTCAATGCAGACGTGTGCAATATGCTTGATCTGTTTTTTGCAATGTGTATTATGTGTATGCTACTGTGTGCAATAGGCTTGATCTGTTTATTGCAATGTGTATTATGTGTATGCTACTGGACACCTTAATTTCCTTCGGGATCAATAAAGTTACTCTACTCTACTCTACTCTACTCTACTCTACTCTAAAAAGAAGCTTATACTAACACTCAGAACTAAAAAAGGTGGTTTATTGACTCCCTAAATGAATTACCTATTCACAGTGCTGGTGCAAACATCTAGCGCTGAGGATGTGGTCATCTGAAATGTTTGCACCCTCATATAAGAAGCTGGCCATTTTAGAACCTGGGCACACCAGATCCTGGGTGTATTATGTGAAACTGTGAGCTGTAAGACAGCAGGAAGGAGGACGTTTGGAGAGCGTGAAAGTGAGAGGGAATCTACAATGGTGAATTACTTCCTGGGGAGGATGGATGGGAGGGGGTCTCTCTCTCTGTTCTCTCTGTCTCTCTCTGCTCGCGCTCTTCTTCCTCCTGCAAATTACCCAGCAGCCACCATGTCCTGGCGGAGCTATTAATAACCTACTGCTGCATATAGTGACATATTGTGAGAGCAAAGAGTGCAGTGACAGGGAACAATATATCAAAGATGGGCTTGAAACACCACAAGTAAATAACATACTGTGTATATATGGATGTAAATATAATAGATCTATATAATTTTTGGGCATGTGTATGTCAAAAGGTGACTGCAGTATACAGTAGCTGGTAAAACTCCTGGATGGAATTTCTCATTTCCCCTTTGGTAAACTGCAAGGGGTGCTGCTACTCTACGAAGCTCTTTTGTGTGAAATGTTCTGAGCAAGGCAGGGCTGATTGGAAATTAAACTTGGCAGAAGTATAAAAAAATCTCCTGCAAATTCACAGAGGACTGAAAGGATGTGGGGGCTTGAAAGGCTTGCAGCATTTTTGGAAACAATTACTGCACTGAGTAACCAGCTGAGTTATGAGGATGAATAGAACAGGTACTATTAAAATCAGTTATCAACAGTTCTGTAGTGAGTGTTTGTCCCTGTGCATAGTAGTATTTACATTAGAACAGTGGAAAGCTGTTTCACCAGCTGTTTTCAAAAAATGCAAGATAAAAGGTAATGGTGTCACGTTCAAAAGTTAAAAGTGGCAGCTCTACTTTTATTTCCAACTCGGCAGAGTTATAACTAAAACAGAAACAGTTTGAACCAAAACCACCTGGACGTTAACCTAAGCAACAGCTGTCCCTTTCCATGGCAACTGATCAACCTTGTCATTTAAAACATTCATATTGATGAAAATAAAAAATAGAATCCCTGCATGCATCAGTAAACATTTTATGAATTTGCACAGTGCCTACAATGTTCACAGGCCTTAAGTGCGTTATCTTGGTCATTATAAAGGCTATATACATATCCTGAATGTTGTTGTTTTCAGGACACTCTGGAGTCTAGTCTGTAAACATTTTATGAATATGCACAGTGCCTACAATGTTCACAGGCCTTAAGTGCGTTATCTTGGTCATTATAAAGGCTATATACATATCCTGAATGTTGTTGTTTTCAGGACACTCTGGAGTCTAGTCTGTAAACATTTTATGAATATGCACAGTGCCTACAATGTTCACAGGCCTTAAGTGCGTTATCTTGGTCATTATAAAGGCTATATACATATCCTGAATGTTGTTGTTTTCAGGACACTCTGGAGTCTAGTCTGTCAAAATCTGCCATCATTTTGTGTGCTAGCATTTACTTTGATTTTATATTCATTTGTTTATCAGAAAATATTGCCCACAAATTGTTTTACATTTTTACATGTGTCTATCAAAAAAGCTGTCACTAGAAATATCTTAACATATTTGCGTAGGGGAGTCTATAACTCAACATAACTCACTTGCTTGGGCATGACCACTCATAGGTTTTGTGTGTAGTAATAACACAATGCCTGAAGAGTGACCAAATAAAAACCTGCATTGTTACAATCAATGGCAAAGCTACGTAGGATAAGCTATATGAAAAGTTAAAGCAACATTAAGTAGTGCTCCTCTTCAGTCTCCCTTAGAAGTGGAGTCGTCTCTCATTCGAACTACAGAGAGACGGCCCGCTCCTCCAAACTTACTTAGTGCGGCTATATACCATGGAGGGTGGCAAAGCGAATTCAGAAGTGCCGTTCACCCTGTTACAAGTTGATGAACCACTGAAACGATTTTGGAAACATTATTTTAAGGTTGAAAAAACTACTTAGTGTTGCTTTAATGTTATGTTGTTGACAGCTAGCAATTTATCACAATTCAAAACTAACTGAGACACATTGCACAACAAACTCATATTTGGTTAGGACAGGTCCACACTGACAACTCGTGTTATGAACATTGTGATACAATTGACTGTTTAAATACACTTGTAGTCATTTGCTGAGGTTCATATGTGGTGCTAGCCAGGCTAGCGCTGACTAGTGCCTCCGCTCAATTCCATTTATATCCAGCAACTGCGTCAGGGAGCATGAATGTAAGTTTCCCTCCATCTTTGAATGTGGACGGGCCATGTATACAGATGAAGGACTGAAATCGATGATGTTGAACTCAAGCTTTTAAATTGATGATTTAAAGCCAGAACAAGAAGAATGCTTGAGGAATTTTGTTGAGGCGAAAGACGTTATTGGTCTACTTCCTATGGGTTTTGGTAAAAGCTTAAAGGGGAAATTTGGTGTTAACAGAAATTGGCATGTTAAAACATCATACAGAGTTGGTATGTTAGCTGAGAAGCAAAATTGCACTAGCCTGTTGCATTTAGAACTTCAATATTCTTTACCATTTTAGTAGGCCCAGAAGGCCAAATGCACCATTGTGAAGTAACATAACAGAGAATAAAAGGTGAGATTTTGGCATTTTGAGTCCATGGTCCTCAAATTGACCTCATG
The DNA here is from genome assembly GCA_027475355.1 of Coilia nasus. Taxonomy (NCBI): domain Eukaryota; kingdom Metazoa; phylum Chordata; class Actinopteri; order Clupeiformes; family Engraulidae; genus Coilia; species Coilia nasus. The sequence continues at coordinate 17,493,972 of CM050215.1, read as the reverse complement.
GTCAATTTCTCATCTTTTCTTCTGTTCAGAGCAGCAAACGTCCTTGTTTGTATCCCACAGCTGTTCACAGGTCCCCCCTGCAGTGTCCATTTTGAATCCGTGCAACACTGAATGGAAAACCACAACAGCTTTCTACAGCCAAAATGATGCAAATGAGCTGAATCAAGCGAGAACTGAAAGTAAAAAAAGAAAGTTTCCCAAATTCGTCTGTGTTTGCATCATCTTGAGAACCTCAATGTTGATTTAATGTTCAGTGTTGGTTTAAAAAAATGAAACATTATTAAAGATTGAATCTTAACCAAAGATGGGGATTTGATCAGATTGAATCTTGACCAAAGATGTGGCTAGGAAGAGATACGACAACATATGAGTTTGAAAGTATTTTAATTGGGACTAATGTTCAATTAACCCAAACCTTTACTTAAACTCCAGAGTGCTTTGCCTTAGCTATTTTTCGGTTTGGGGAAATCTTGGATAACTGAAAATGACTTAGAGACAATCTGTTATTACTGTGGTGATTTAAATAATAGATTTGAGGGTGCTTCACACATTAAAATCACATGGCTTTTGGGAAAACCTCAAGGCTGACAGCTAGAAAAGATGTGTTTTCCTTGCTGTTCTTTACCAGCCTATGGTAGGCATAAGGTCTCAGCTGGCAGAGCCAGTAATATCACAGCAGACAGACATAAAGTGCATCATGCATTTTAATAGGAAAAAAAGAGGGATGAAAAATGACAAAAACAGAAGAACGACAAGAAGGGGCAAATGCAATTACTTATCCGCACGCACACACACACACACACAAGCACACACGCACACACGCACACACACACACGCACACACACACACACACAAACACACACACACACACACACACACACATGCTACAAGGGATTGGGGTGTAAGTGTAAGAGTTGCAATAGTATTGATAATCTAAAAGAGCTAGGGCAGCCTAAGGGGCAGGCTTAAATAATGGTATAAGGAAGGGAAACTTAAGAAAATCAATGCTGTGGTTGCTCACACAATTGCTTAAACAATCACACTAATTCTTGCATGTGTATCTAATAATTAGACATAGATACAAGTCTAAAGAGTAATTATGGCCTTTTTAGATCAGAGGGGGTATTAGTGGGGATTTGATCTGCTCATCATTGAGTTCAGTGTGTCTATTAAGTCTGACAAGAGCAGAAACAATACTGTAGAAGAAAGAAGCCGGTTGGATGTGCTCATGTTCCATAGATGGTGTCAGTTGGGCGAAATAAAAGTGATGCCTCCTTGACACAGGTGTCATGGCTGCTACCATAAATAACACAACAGCAAGATGTCTCGCCAGTGCCCCCCCCTTTTTTACACACATTCTCACGGTGTCACATGTTGTGCCATGTAATTTCATTTCCTGTTGATTTCATAAACAAGGGCCAAGGCATTGAGGCATGTGTGACTCAATTAAGCACAAGTACACACACACACACACACACACAAACGTTGGGGATATCAGGAGAGTGATTTTGCTGGAGACTAAGCCGTTTCATCATTCTGTCGCAACGAATGTTCCCGTGAACGTGTTATTCTGTGCAATGTTCACTGCATCATCGCATTACTTAGGGACGATACCATCTCCAAATGACATTTAAATGACTTTCAAAGTAATAACTCCAATATTAGTTTTGCTTGGAGTTAATGAGAGAGGGAGGGGGCACATGAAGAATGCAGTATTACAAGCAGGATAAATAAACAAATTAATCTGTTCATGTTCTGCAAAGGGACGTAGCTCAATACAGATCTTGTCGTTAATGAATGAATCAGCACAATAAATTCACTCAGCACAAGACGCATGGACACTGAAGATTGCCTGTGGTGCACTAATTCATCTCCTTCACTCTCACTCTATGTCAGTTGCTTTATTACACAGTAGAAACACATAAACACACACACACACAAACGCACACACACACATACACCCTAACACACAAAACACACACATACGCCCAGGCCCACACAAACATACACATAGACACACACACACACACACAGACACACACACACACGCACACAAACACACACGCACACACACACACACACACACACACACACACACACACACACACACACACACACACACACACACACACACACACACACACACACACACACACACACACACACACACACACGTGCCAAGATTGATTTGTAAGCTAAAAGCCTCTATCAGAGGGGAAGGGGGGGGTGTAGACATTTGAGGTGCTCCATCATAGATGAGTCTCTCGTGGCATCTCTCAGGGCTGGGTGTTGTGTCAGGACAAGACATTCCTTTGGTGATGGGACAGAATATCCATCAATATCTCACAAGCACTTCACATGTATTTTCATCTTCAGGGGAAAAGTAAGAAGTCAACGAACACAGAGAGAAGGATATTACTGCCTCCGTTGTCTGCCGTGTCATGTTTTTCTTTCCTTTGTATGCCTTCCACATTACAGTATTGGTATTACAATGCCGACAATGTCAATTGTAATTTTGAATTCATTTTAAAACATTTAAACAAAAATACACTCTTCTGTAGCCTGGAAGAGTTTAGCCTGAAAGAGTTTAAAGCTTGTCCTTTTCCCTTAAAAATAAAATATACTTCATATTATACTTCAGAGTGTTCATTTAGATGTGGTGCACAGCATGAACAGGGTGACTTTGAGGCTCACTTTTTATTAGATTAGAGGTTATGACAAACCTAATTATCATTTTCAAATATATTGAAAATCAAAGGCTCCCTTGATATTCAGAATCTTTAAAAGGTTCCTCAGTTGAAGTCTGTAGGCATGCGGACATCGTGCACTCACTGACTCATCACCCACCAACCCCCACCCCCCCACTCCCCCACCACACACCACACACACACACACACACACACACACACACACACACACACACACACACACACACACACACACACACACACAAAACACATCCGATACTTGAATAAACCAGTTTTCTCCTTCACCCATACAATCTGTAAGGTAGACTGTGTTCAAGATGAAAGGAACTATTAGTGGTTTGTGCTACTGCATTCTACTGTGTATATAGAGAGCTTCTGTAGTTTACCTCCTTTGTAGATATGGGCAAACAGAACACTCTTACATCATCAAGAGGGAGCTAAACATGTTCAGAGGTGCACAACACACGTGTTAAAAAGACAAGCAGCAAGCATACCTGTTCTAGTTTCACAGACAAGGGATCTCTTGTCTCAAAATGAGGTGTACATCGTTATGTTATAACATCAAAGTGAATTCTGTAGTTGGCTATCCTCATCTTTACAGAATCAACTGACATCATACGCTGCATACTGTTCTACATGGAACACTCTAGCACTCAGGCTATATGACACATTTTAAGAACTGAAAGACAATAGAGTTTTGCTATATCAAAATAAAACATTTTGAAACAAACAACAGCGCCTCCAAGCAAGACTATCTGTGGAGATAACAGTGACTTGCATTGCACAATGGTCAGCCATGCTGTGTCTTGTCGGATATCACTAACTGCAGCAACTCTGCCACCATGTGGTCAGACTGCTACAGTGAATCCATGTAATTATATAGTCATCTATATCTAGTATTTTGCCTTGAAAAGGGGTTTTCATATCATGACCATTAAACACTTTCTCAAAGTAGTTCATCAAATCTTGTTTAAAAATTTCCTTTTTTATGTAAGCACAGTAAAGTATATTCTCTCACCACTTCATTAATCATACAAAGGACATTTATTGTCTTACTATTAATAAAAAATGGAAAATATGATTTATACAGAAAATTAGCCAGATGTTTTAAATATTCAAGTTCATAACTACGTTATTATGTACCTACACTGCCGTTTTTACTGAAAACAACACAGGAAAATGCTATTACAAGAAGATCACCCATAGTTTTGTATTTCATTTGTACATGTTCATGTTTAACTTGTGTTTATGAGTAAAACAAAATGAGGACGTGTTTGACATCAACTCCATTTCGCCCATGACGCCTAATTAGTTTGGAGCTGCAGGGCCCTTAAGACATATTTAGAGCCGTCTGTGAACACTCGCCTTTCAGGAGCCTGTCTGTTCTCCTACAGGTGCTGCAAGAGGACAAACAGAGCCTGAGGGAGAGACCAGTCACTCACACACACACACACAGCAACAACACTATAGCCTGCTGCTGCTGTCAGCTGCAACAGCTCCCACACAGCTGTCACTGTATTAATGTCTGAGATGGGCCAACAGTCCCCCTGTCTGTATATCAGTCCTCAAATGTGCTACCAGAAATAGTGTGTCTGCAACTCTGCAACATACATAAAGTTTGCACTTCAACATGTCAGACCAGAGGAAGCAAAAAGTAAACATATAAACAGGTGGCTATTTTAAGTCTGCAATTTCTTTGAATTGTGTGTTTTGTTTTTAGTTTTTGATGTTATATGGTGTTATGGTGTTATAAAAGGTTTCTAATTCAAGTCAGAAAGTTATTAGAAGCATCTCATTGAACATTGGTGAGTTAAATGTCAACGCATCTCAACACTGGTTATGTTTAACTCTGAGTACATGGTTTGCTAAGACTGCCACTGTGATAACAGACATGCCCAAATAATGAAGTCTTACATGCTGTGGAGTACAGCAAAATATAGAATTATTTATTTAAGCAATGCAGCATGAGTGAGAATGGGGCTGGTAAGGGGTCAAGTAGTCACAGCTGTGGAGTCATCCTCTACGAACCCCCAAAACTCAAATGCTGTTTGCTTTTATACAGTTTTACTGTCAATGAACTGTGCTTCAAGACACCAGATTGTGTTTTCTTTCTTTTCTTTTGATTTTGTTTTATTCATTATCCCTCGCAACCAGAATTTTCTTTCAGCGTTGCCAAGCAACAGATACTCTCAAGCAGTTACACAAGAGACATTATTAAAAGCACTCACCTATCTCGCTACATCTTTACATTACATGATAACAATTGGTCCCTATAGTTTAAATTGCCATAATAAATACCTTCACCTATCTCTACAGCTTTACATTACATGATAATCAGTCACTATTATGTTAGCGTAATAAATGCATTGTACTATCTCTTCATCTTTACATTACATGATAATCAGTGACTATACATTACATTACCATAATAAATGCACCCACCTATCTCAACATCTTTACATTACATGATAAAATGCATTACATAACAATGAACTCAATTTCCTCCCAATTCTTAACTTAAAAAGGGTCAAATCCACCGTTAAGAAGGCAGTACTACATATTTTGCCCCTCTCTCATGCACTGTAAAATTGACTGGAATGTTGATGTCTTAAAATTAAGTATACATGTACTATAGAGTGCACTCACATATATGTTGTTAGATGCAAAAACATTGACGTCGATTTGAATAGATTTTTATGAATCTTCTCAGATTAGTATTATCTAAAATCTTTTTGTAAATGTTATGTCAGTCAAAGTACTGCTGGGTTGTTTACATTTCCATGTATTGTTTCTTATCAGAACAACCCAACTGCAGTTGAGGCTACCTGGAATGGACAATTAAAAAACGTTTTTTTTGTACAAATTGACTCTTAATATGTACCATATATCCACAAATACTTCTGTTAGGCACACAGCACCCTCCTGCCGAAGCATTAGTTTGAGGCAATGGGGTTGTGTCAATTAGGGTTGTACCAAATCAGTGTGTTTTCTGCTGATGGGCTAAACCCGGAGAGGGATGCACTCAGGTTGCCAGTGGGGATAGACATCTGTGTCCTGAGGGATTGCAGTAGCAGGACCATACACACAATCACTGAAACGCTGCTTATCCAGCAGATCATCTAAGCATGGGGGGGCAGAGTTAGAAAAATAATCCTAGCCTTGCTAACGCAACATTGTTATTACAAGACATATTTTATGTAATTAAATTAGAGTAATTACAAATTAGAGCACTTTATTCACAACTCCCTCTATTGTTGACATTAGTCCCTACACTAGTATGTCTGCTTCCCACTTGTGGGGCACAGAGGGCAACATTGGTATTTAATATGTCTGTTTTTATATGTCTTAATATCTTACATTGAGCACTAAACTCCTGAAACTCTCTCTTTCTCTCGATCTCTTTCAGTGTACACGTGTGTGTGTTTGTGGGTGGGTGTAAAATACTTATAATACAATAATCGAGACTACCTCATCCGAGAGGCTGTTACTTAGCATTTCTGTTGTTCATGTTCCATGCTTATGATTTGTTGTGTAATTTTGTCTTTAATTGTATATCAGTGTGGGATGGAATGGAATCACGTAAAACGATGGACAATGTACACTATAATTTAAAATGTTCTCAGATTATTGCCTCTGAATACTAGCAATCATATCCCGTAATTTCTATATTTACTGCTGGTGAATCGGCAGCTGATTATATACCTAAGAGAAGACACTACCAAAGAACACAACACCAAACACAGGCTCTGATGGTGCCCTGCTTGTGTTCTACAGAAACCGGTGTCATCTTAGAGCCCAGAATGACAGGAACATTGCATACTGTGCCCTGCTTGTGTTCTATAGAAATAGAGGTCATCTTAGAGCCCAGAATGACAGGAACATTGCATACTGCGACTTGGCAAGCAAACAGTAACACCCACTGAAAACACTTAATCAGACACCGCCTGTGGGAACTTGTGAAATATATGACACTGTTGTATTGTTTGAATATATTATCTTAAAGCTGTGCATTCTTAAACATACCTCATGACTAATCCATATATGATAATATCATCATACAAAATATCATGTGATGAAGTCAGGAAGACACAATTTGACGTGTGCATCTCACCTAATAACCAACAGTTCAGACAGTTATGAGGATATGAGTAGTATTATTGATTCTAAGGATTCAGCTGTACTGAGGCTTCTGCTGGACAATGTGTGCTGTTTACTCTGAACTATTTCCATCTCACCTAATAACCAACAGTTCAGACAGTTATGAGGATATGAGTAGTATTATTGATTCTAAGGATGCTGTACTAAGGCTTCTGCTAGACAATGTGTGCTGTTTACTCTGAACTATTTCCATCTTAGCCCAGGGCTAGGCAGAAACAAGGCTCACACATGAGGTGAGCTGCCCCGCAGTCAAAGAGGCCGAGACACAGACAGGAAGACCTGGACTCCTGTTTTCCAGACCGGGAAAAGCCTCCCTGCCCACCTTGCAGGCATTGTGCTGTCAGAGCTGTCAGTGTCTGGTGGTTCTCCACTGATGCTGCCAGACAGGACCAGATGATGCAGATGAGAGATGAGCAGGAGAGGGTCAGCTGTGTGTGTGTGTGTGTGTGTGTGTGTGGGGGGGGGGGGGGGGTATGTGTGTGCGTTGGGGTGGGGGTGGGGGGGGTAGTTATGTGTATGTGTGTCAGGGTCAGCTGTGTGTGTGTGTATGTTTGTGTGTGTGTGTGTGTGTGTGTGTGTGTGTGTGTGATGTGTATGTGTGTGTGAGGGTCAGCTGTGTGTGTGTGTGTGTGTGTATGTGTATGTGTGTGTGAGGGTCAGCTGTGTGTGTGTGTGTTTGTGGGTTTGTGTGTATGTGTGTGAGGGTCAGCTGTGTGTGTGTGGGCGTGCATGTGTGCGTGCGTGGGTATGTGTGTGTGAGGCTCAGCTGTGTGTGCGTGCATATGTGCGTGTGTGCGTATGTGTGTGTGAGGGTCAGCTGTGTGTGTGTGTGTGTGTGTGTGTGTGTGTGTGTGTGTGTGTGTGTGTGTGTGTGTGTGTATGCAGCATGGTGCTCCATTTTGAAATTCTTATCACAGCCGTGCAGAGCGAGGAGAACAGTCTGTCAATCAGGGAGGCAGAGTCCTTATCAGCCTCAGACCCATATTACAGAACAAACACACACACACACACACACACACACACACACACACACACACACACACACACACACACACACACGCCTCACACACTCATAAACTGCAAACACACACACACACACCATAAACACACACATGTTTGCAAGCACACATGCACGCAGACACATACAAACACACACACACACAGTCCAACACAAAAACACACACACACATCCATTTTTACTATGTTATAGGTAAATAAAATTCTAATTCACAGACACACTACATGAAGTTTCTGTGGCAGGATGCTCTCGGACTGAAGACAATAAACTTCCTAACTGAATGAACCACATGATTGCACCAGTGTCTCCTGCAGCAGAGCCTAAGGTGGGTCAACCTTCGAAGTAAGATCTTTACTGCAACGTAAACTTCTGTGTTCTAATGCTGCCCCTAGCGGCTGCAATTGTACTGCCATTTCACGTGACTGCGTGAATCACGGATTGCGTGAGTAAAACGAGCATTTTGAACTGGCAACAATTGTAGCTCAAACAGAATATTCCAGAATATGGACTCTCTCCCTCCTTACCTAAATCCCCTCCTCGGAGACTGCTCAGGAAATGAAACAGCTAATCAGCTGCTTTAATTATGCACACTCTCCTTCTCTTGCCAAGGGGCGATCCCTCTCCATATTGTTTTCTGTCACTGCCAAACTCCCTTGCGCACTCTCTTACACAGAGGCACACATACAGTACATAGGGAGGTGCGCATACACACAAAAAAACATACACATACACACACACACACACACACACACACACACACACACTATAGGACTGCATGATATTTGAAAAATGTGCGATATGTGGTAACATTGCTAAATGTAGCAATGACGATATGTTTTGAGATAAATAAAAAAATATTTAAATCTTTCACCTTAATCTTTACAGCTAGGCCCCAGACAGTGTGTAGCCTATAGGGGTGGGAATCAAGATCAGGAGGACTCCAATTGATTTCCCAAATATCTTCATATTTGGAGTGCAAAACAGCTTATAATGTATAAACAGCTTATAATATAGGAATGTCCCATTTATTCAAGCTAAGCCATGTTTTGCTATATGTATATCACGATATTGTACAGTATGTTGCGATATCGCAATGTTTTCGATATATTGTGCAGCCCTAACACACACACACACACACACACACACACACACACAGTCACACTTTGTCTTTCTGTGTGTCTTTCTCACTCCATCCCTCCCTCCCCTTTCTCTGATCGTGGCTCAGATTTAAAATGCGTTGCATGACTTTGAAGTTGATGTCTGCGAATGACAATCGGCGAGAGATGGCATGTGAGATTCACAGGGATAATAAAAATAAATGTGCTCACCAAAGCTGGCCAGCATCCGCCTCATTTACACAAGCCTCACAGCCTCTGATGCACCCTCTCATTATCTGAGTATTCAAGGGCCAGGGTCTGTGTGTGTGTGTGTGTGTGTGTGAGAGAGAGAGAGACAGAGACAGAGACAGAGACAGAGATAGAGATAGCAATATTTGTGTGATAGAGAGAAAGATAAACAGAGAGATATAAAGATGGGGATAGAGAGAGAGAGAGAGAGAGAGAGAGAGAGAGGGGTGGGGGGGGGGGGGGGGGAGATATGCTTGTCTGTGATTGTCATGGTAAAGGCCAGTGTAGAACACATCCATTGTAATTACCATATCTTTGTCATTCTATTGCAGCCTTTCCACTGATGTTCACCCCATCTGTGGTTTTAGGCACTGTAAGCCTATCACATGCATGGCATCCATGTTATACAGAGGAGATGGCTCAGAGCAAATGGGCAAGACAGTACTGTAGGTTAACGAGACAGAGCAAAGCACACTATAGTCTGTCTGGTGCCTGAATCATTATGTTTTCCATCCTACACAGGGAGACGAGGCAGTGCACTGTTTTTACTGCTGCAGGCCGGGGAAGATGTTTTATCATCCCAACCGTCATCATCATCTGCAGTCATATTTTTGGCAGGATAGAGACACACAAAAAAATGGGACAAATTCATGAATATAAATCACAAATTAGTCATTGTCAAATCTTCCACACATTGGCGGGGGGTGGGGTGGGGTACGAGGGGGAAAATAAGTGAAAGTCAAAGCAAAACATCACACAGCTGATGGGCATGACTGTGGTACTGATTACATTCCCACCTTGGAGAACTTCTCTCTTTCTGTCATAGTAATAGCATCATTTCTCCTCAGGCACTGCATTGCCCACAAATCTTCAGCCTTTTGACAGGACGAGTGAGCTGATGGCAGCACATACTTCAGTGTGAGAAAGGGAAGCTCATGGGGACCTGACCTGGGAGAGACACCCAGCGAGCAGCTGAGGATTAAGTACAGCAGGGAATGAGGAGGGTGAACGCTACAACTGAACCGGACTAGTGTTGCCACCTGTCCCGGTTTTACCTGATTGTCACAGTTTTTAATGGTCTGTCCCAGGGGAAAAAAAAATTCTCCCAGGACAATGTCACCCGGGTCGCTGCTTTTAAGCAAGAAGGTTGATTGGGTCGCCGAAATGTCCCGTTTTTTTGTCAGACATAGGTGGCAACCCCAGACCGGACACATGCTGCTTAAGGGCAAGGAGTAATAGGGAGGGAAAGTAATCTCATCGCCCCCTGCTGGTTGCGTTCCCCACCTCTATCGAAATGAATGGGATTTTTTCTTCAAAAAATTACATTTCGGCTCACACTCCAAAGTTAAGATAGTGGCTTTCATATAATATGCATGCTGGGCAGTTCTATTGATTCAGGTGGTCATACTTTCTTTTTTTCACTAATCTGAATTGTTTTTAATGTTAATTAAAAAGCTGATAAAGGACTACACTGAACGATAGGCGCGTGTATGACGTCACCGCAAAATCTGGCGCCTGCCCAAATCTAACAGTTAGCTGCCGGCGAGAGAAGTAAGTGAAATCCAACGATTGTGTACATGAAACTCATCTGATTATAAGAATCCACAACCGTAGCTTTATGGAATCTTTATGAAATGTGAAAACTGGCATTCATTTGTTTCTCCGTGGTTGCAATCAGTTACGAATTACAGCATGGTGAACTTGTGTTTACTGACGTAACGGGAGCGACTCAAAGTTGTAGTCCGTTTATGACAAGTTAGGCACAATTTAGATTTTTTAAAATAGGACGAAATATTACACAATACTTTCACAGTTAGTAGATAATCCCCATATATAGCCTGAAAAATATGTCTGGTGCACAAGTTCCGTGGGATTTTTAATAGGATCGCTCTGGGGACAGGAACGCCACCGCTAGGATCGCTGTGTTCCACTTTCCCTCCCTATACATGCCAGAGGGCCACAAGTTATAGCACACACAGGTCTGTGGTGGGTCAAGAAAGTCAATACAAAGCACCACTATCTTTTTCAGTGAAATACTGTGTTGTGCCATAACATAATATAATAAAAAAGAATAAAAAATATGAAATATATAACCCATGCCGGAATGCCACAAGTTATAGCATTTACAGATTAGGTTGGAGGGAGAGGTTCTGTGGTGGGTTAAGAAAGTGCATACAAAGCACTTTTATAAGTTTCAGTGCAACGAGGATTTTGTGCAGTAACTTAGGTTACTTTGTATGCTAGTTCACCCGTAATAAAAGAAGCTGCCACAAATAAAGAATCTACCACACACGCTAACCCCACAGTGTTCGCATACAGTATCTCATCTGTCATTCAGCCATTGTGTTTCTCCAAGTCCAGGGGGATGTATGTGTCACTGCATGCATGCAGGGTGACTGTGCAGTCACTGCACACGTCACGCATCTCAGGGAACACACTATACGCTCCACTGCAGCAAACAGTGGAACCACGCAGGCTACTTTACTGCTTCGCTGGTTCAGCACTTAGAGACTATGACCTCAGCTTAACGACAGTCATTTTATTTCAGTGGAGATGAAGTCACATAATTTTTGCAGAGCATCAGGATTTAAAACTTAAAGCGCATTGCCAAAGACCTTAGCACAAGTGAGACAATGATGCTAGACAAGATAAGTTGATGAGTAACAAAAGAAAATGGTCTGACATTACAAGGTAACAATTATGGGTACACAAACTTTTGTGGTAGGTCTCAATGTAATGATTATGCCAAAGATAATTTAGAAGCCTTTATGAACTGTCTCTGATTATGCGCTACAATAACAGCATTGTGATACTGGCAGGTAATGATCACACTGTGGCCTAAGGCTCAGAGCTAAGTCTATTCTAACTAAGACGTCCATGACACATTTCTGCCAGGCAAACACAACTGGCAGCTGCACCCCCTCTTTCCTATCTGCCAGGTTGACACGACTGAACATGTGTTTCAGCTGCCGATCAAATATGCGGCAATCAAAACCAGGGCCTGTCCGAACGATTCGATGCTAATTGACTGTAAGTATGTCGTCATTATCATAACTGTTTATTCATGCAGATCTGAAGCCCTGCAACCTGAAGACTACCATATGGTCACGTTTCAGTGTTTGGTATTTAGCGGAAGAGGCCTGTCAAATAACGATTAGCTGATAATGAAGCTCGAAATGAAAACCTGCATTATAACTTCAAGCACCAATTGGTGACATTTTTAAAAATCAGGAAAAGGATGCTGTACTATACATAGCCTATATGATATGTATTTACTTTTGATGTTTGGTCAGCACTCTAAAAGTAAGTTGAAGTTGTCTGACTGAAGCCTGTTTTTTATGCTAATGACATTTATTTAAAGTCATAGTCTATTCATAGTGTAGTTAAAATGGGACTTTTCTGATACAAATCATTCTGATACTAAATTAATTTTATGACTATATTTAATCATCACTGTCATATATTTAATGACAGTGAACCAATATCATGTAGTGAATTCATTACAAATAGTGTTGAGTGATTGACTTCCTCTGGTTATTTCTACAAACAAGCACAACAAGCCTGTGCTAAATCTGGTGGACCTGGTGGAAGTCATTAGTATGTTAAACACTTAATACTGTCAAATTTCCTTTGCTCCAGTAAAGACTAAGACAATTAAGTACATAAAGTAACACATGAAGCAATTTCAAGCAAACAAAGAATGAGATGCTTCATTTGTTATTGAGCTCCATGGCTCATAGAATACCTCCCCTGACTTCCTGGGACAATCAGTTTTTTCCCCTTAGCCTGCTGAAACAACCCTATAACAACCCTCCTTTCCTATTGCCTATTAGACACGATCCCCTAGGCTAAATAAATTTCCCTCCCTCCCTCCATTTACCTTTTCTGCTCTTCTGACCTGCTGTTGGGAGGAAGGACACTGGCTACTAATGGATGAGTTGCTGATCAGGATGCTCTGCCTCCTTGTAATTAAACCTGTCAATCAGAAAGCCACTAACAAGGTTGTGTTTGAGGCCATAGCTCTCTGCTGCAGCAGCTATTTTCGAAACACTGCCCACCATGCTGAGATCAAGACTGGTTCGCACACAAAAAAATTGACAAATGAGCGTATGCCACAACATAGCATTTATACCACCACAAGCCTTTAAATTAAATTAAATTAAATTAAATTAAAGTCTAGTGGCACTTTTGGCGGTTTGTTCTTGTTGCAGTCTGCATTTTCTTCAACTGATCTATCTTTTTACATGAAAATTGACTTTTCTACTGAAGCTAATTGAATTCATCTTGAGCAAACCAAAATCTGAAGAATGCCTGCCCTAAAGGCTACCAGAGACATTTTGCAGGCTTTAACATTATTTCAATTCCGGTAACCCCTAATTTACAAGTGCCTTCAATAAAGTAAGATTGTGTGGACTCGAAGCAAACCCAGTAGATTTTACATTACCTCCCTAGCACCATTGATACATCTCCTGCAGAATAGCTTTAACTCACCTGATCTGTAAGGGATGATGGACAACACGGTGTTCGTATATGAAATAACAAATCAGCCTTATTACAAGATACTACTACTAATAATAATGTAAATGGAACAATGTAAGTAAGTATGTAAGTAATGGTTAAGAACAATCACCTAAAAAGAGCCTCTATTCCTAGTTAACTGCACCATGAAATAACAAGTTTGTTACCCCAGAGACACCATTGATATCTCATTGATATCTTAAATAATGAATCAGCCTTATTACAACAAATGCTAATGAAAAGATTGCATATGTAAGTAATCGTTTAGACCAATTACCCAAGCAAAAAAAAAAAAACACTACACATAACTCTGTCATATCTTTAACTAACATAGTGTGATGGATTAAGGCACTGCTGAAGCCTTAACTCATGGACCTCACTGATATCTTAAATAATGAATTAAATGCACTACAAAAAAGTAGTAGTAGTAATACTATAAGTGGAAAGATAGCACATGTAAGCAATCGATTAGTAATGGACTAGCCATTAAAAATAAAAAAATAAAAATCTCCACAGCTAACTCTATCATATCTTCAAATAACAGGAGTGTGATGGATCAGGAGAGTGCTGGGGCTGGCTTCATATTAAAGCAGAGGGAGGCTATAGACACGGTGGGACTGATAGACCAGGCTGTGCCTGAGGCCATCTGACTGCAGGCTTCTGGTACACACTGATTTTATTTCTGCCAGCTCTGTACTGGGGAAAAGCAGAAGAGCAGTGTGTGTGTGTGTGTGTGTGTGTGTGTGTGTGTGTGTGTGTGTGTGTGTGTGTGTGTGTGTGTGTGTCTGTGTGTGTATGCGGAGTAGGGACTTGGGCGAAAACACCTCTTCCATAAATTGACCACGTAATGATGTCCTTAAGGCACTAAAACAGACTACATATCCAGCCCCCGACTAGCTGATTAGGTGAAACACACGTTCGCACAGAGGAACGGGCAGGACTTCTGGTATAATAAAAATGAATATAGTTCACCCTCTCTATTTCTTTCCCAATATCACACACACACACACACCCACCCCCACACACAGACACAGACACAGATACACACAGACACACACACACACTGAGACCAGTGCTATATGCAGGACTGTCACACCAATTCCTCAAATGTACACACAGCAGGACTTATGCCAGTCTGCTGCATGGTGATAACTGTTAAACTCCAAACAGAAAGTCAACACTATTTTCGTCCTGTTTTAACAGAGATGAAATGAACTGAGTTAACTGCCTAAGTGAAGAAAAAAGGGTCAGACTCAAAATGAGGTCAACAGCAAAAAAAAAAGACAGAGAGAGAGAGAGAGACAGAGAGAGAGAGAGAGAGAGAGAGAGAGAGCTTAATAACTGACGAGAGTATGCGAAACACGACACTTGGTTCTCGGCTGCATGGTGTACAGCGTCACAGTGCTGTGCACAAAGGAGGATTAATACGATTGGCTAGGATTAGAAATTATCTGGGGACGAGGCTGCTTTCATGAATACTGAAAGGACGTTTCGAGGCTTGCCAGTCCCTTTCCCCTGCCATATCGCTCCGTTCAATGATGTCCTTCACATCTCTAAGCCTACTGCAGGGCGACTCCACTCCACTGCTCACACAACAGTCCACTAAAAGGTAGCCTCTCTATGGCTCATATTAAAAATTGGTCCCCAAACATGTAGCTTGAAATAATAGAGAGAAGTAATAGCATAAAGTACGTGGGCAGCTAAATGTTTTTCTCAAGCTTCGCCTTCCCCAAGTGACATTGCTCCACACTCACAAGAAATGTCTTTAAAATAAACTATGTGCAAAGTTACGGGAAACTTTTAAACTACTGTATGTTGCACTCCCCTACACCCACAGCCATATCAGCCATCTTGCCCGCGACACACACACACACACACACACACACACACACATACACACATACATACACATACACACACACACGCACACACGTACACACTGAAACCCTACTCCCACACATATACAAATACTAACTCAGTAGAGTTAGTAGTTGAAAGATGGCTGAATTTCTCATGAATGAAGTATATCATCCAGACCATGTGGAGACACACACACACACACATACACACACACACACATTCACACACACACACACACACACACACACACACACACACACACACACACACACACACACACACACTGACCTTCTGGACCCTGGTGTGTGTGACTGATATTTCCTAAAAGGCCATAAATCCGCTCACTGACGCCAGCAGCTGACCAGGTATTACAATCCGTCACACTTACTAAGAAGGTCACACTTTTATACCCGCAGTCCATTTCAGACCTAAGCAAGAGGAGTGAGCCACAGTTTCAGTTGGGGCGTAATTACAGTCTTTATTCAGGCCCTTTTCACTCCCACACGGTTATCGTCCGCTGAACCGCCCTCGCTATTGAGCCCAAACACTGTCATCAGGTCCGACACAAGGATAATTACACACTGCAGTGTTCACAGCCCCAAGACAAAAAGAGACCCCTTTTTAGAGACAAATCTGTGGTGTTTCAGTTGCAGAAAGTGAAGCCTATTGCAGCATAAGGAAGAAGACACTCACAGAATTAAACCAACTACCTGTTGGTGAATTTTACTGTTGTTAATGGTTTGGCGGAGTGCTGCTACTGACTTTGCTATACTCGATCACAACAAAAGGCTAAAAATTGTCCAAATCCGAACTGCTAATCTATTTAGTATATTGTACACTATGTAGTGAAAACAACAGAAGAGGCCGCACTTTGCATAACAACCTTTTAATTGCACAGACGGCACACGCCGAAACGCGTTGTTTTCATTCGATTTTAGATTTAGGCCAGCACTCTAAAAACATTTAAGATTACACGTCGAGTGAAGCCTGCTCCTATCTTTGCTTTACACTATGTAGTGAATCAAAGAATATAACTGACTACTACTGTATGTAGTGCAATATATAATGAAAGAGTTAACATTTAGGTAACGCACTATACCCTAATATTGTGCTTTATGCCCTTCTCTGTGACTGCCTAGAGCCAGGCCTCCTGTGTTTTAGACCCCTCCACCAATTCCCACATCCCTCTCTGATAAAGTCATTTCCTTGTAGAAAGAGACACCAGAGGTTCTGTGGAACACCACGGTAATTCATTAGCCTGGTAAACCAGGCCCTCTTACTTCATTTCATTTTGTACAGAGGGTCTGGCCTTGCTGCATTGAGAAATGATTTCTTCCTGCAGGTAAGGACTCTGCTGAAGTTTAAAAACTACCTACGCACTACAATTTAAATGTAGTACACAAAGTCAAAGTCATCGCTAACAAATACTCCCTCTGTTCTGTGATTGGCTCAGATTTGCTTGGTCCAAATACATGAATGTCAACGACAGCAAGGCCAGACCCTCTGTACAAAATGAAATGAGGTACGAGGGGCTGGTTTACCAGGCTAGTAATTCATGGGAGAGGATTAGTCAAACCATGAAACGCAAAGGATTACCTGAGCACACTGGATGTTCTCTAAGTATAGAACATAAGACTGTGTATATAGAACATCCAGTGTAATATACATATACAGTGTAATATATATTATTAAAGATTTTATTGTGCTGTACATTTTGTTTACACACCTGCCTGGGGACTGTAGTTCGAAATTAGTAACTTGCTAAGTCTAGTACAAAGCATCTTCTTTCCTTTGCATGAAACATGTATTTTGCACATGGGCCCCTGTAAGTAAATGAAAGTAAATGAAACTAAAGTCATTCATTTTCTTGCTTTGTGGCCTGTCGCTGAGGTGGTGCTTTGGTCAGGCACTTTCTTTTTTCCTGCACTCCTCATTTTTCCTCACCCAGACTAAGTGAGATGTAGTCGACTGTGGCTGAGTAAGAAAGAACACTTGACTGCAGCACTCCCAGGCGCCGCAGAAGTAAACGCATTCACAGCAAATTTAAGCGCAGCGCATCAGCACTCGGGCTGTTGAAAGTAATTAAAAAAAGTTTGAGTACAAAGACAGTGCTCATTTGTAAAAAGGAGGGATTTTTGGGGGGGGGGCTTTAAAATGCACCATGAGTGGATGTTTTGTACTACTGCCAAACAACACAGCAGCTAAGCTAAGACAAACAAAATGCAGCATGAATGCCACCGTTTTCATTGCACTGCACCTCCAGACTATCACAGAAACATCGCACATATCACTGTGCACTAGGCTCGCACTGTGCACCTGACACTGGGGAGATGGAGACAAGCTGGGTAAAGACAGGAATTTGTTACTTTGCAATGACCTTCAGAGGAGGTCTGTACTCAGGCACTTTCTTCAGAAATTGCAAGCAAGATAGAAGAAAAAAAAAAAAAAGACGTCTGCTGAATATGAGATGTGTAGCCCACTGAGGGACTGCAAAAAGCCTTTATGAACTCAAACATTTCGCCGCTGCAGATCCAAACACCCTGGAGATTTACTGTCAGTTGAATGGATCCATTTGTGTTGTATTGGGTTGGGGGGGGGGGGGGGGGGGGAGCAGAGTAGAGGGAGGGGAGAGCCTTTCCAGTTATTGCTTTTCTGTAGGCAGGCAGCCATATCACATATCTCCAAGCAGAACGAATGCCACTTCCAATTATAATGTCGGATCAAATCCAGTGTCAAGACCTGAATGAAAAAAATCAATATCCCAGAGAGGCTGTCAGTAAAAGGGGGACATTTTAAAAGCAGATCATACACGTGTGGCTTGCTGCTAGATCAATCCCCAAATGTCATTTTGGGGACTGAACATCAGTGGGATGAAATTAGTCTGCAAATGAGCTTATGTTTGAGAAGAGATCTAAGACATTTAGAAGAATACATGATGTGGGTGTGTTTGCTCAAAGAGCACCTGTAGGTAATTTGATTAGAGGACCTACATTCAGTATATCCTTCTCATGAGATATATGCCACTTATCTACAGCATCTGTTGTAGTAAACTTATCATACAGTTTACTAAAGCCTAATGTTTAATTTTAGACCCTTTTTTGAAACCCAACAACAATGTTGAAATAATCTACAGCAACAGCACATTTCTCAAAACAGAAGTGTAATCGTGATAAATAGCTTCTGCGGATCATCCACAGAAACACCACAAAAACAAAAGGCAATACTTTATTAATTACTTCAATTTTTTGTTTGATTGCATACATGTGAAGGCTGTTATGTATGTATGTATGTATGTATGTATGTATGTATGTATGCCTGCATGCAAATGTATGCACGCATCCATGCATTTATGTACAGTATGCATGTACGCATGTATGAATGTATTCAATAAGGCAACACTAGGAGCAAATAAATGCTATTTATAGTAACCCAATTAACTGGGTTATTAATTTTTCCCCTTTCCCAATTCCCCCCCGTCGACAGCAGTAAAAAAAGTGTGAGCTACTTACGGATGTTGCTTTCTGACATTTGCCGGGGAGTTCCCTTTCCCACGCTGGTGCTGAAGCTGTTGGAAAGGTCGAAAGGAGAGACTCTTCAACAGACTATCCTCCGCAGGCTCCTCCAGTTTGAGTTGTGGGATTAGATGTCCAAAAGCCATCCTTACGGCAAGTGCGTGGACACCCCTTTACAAAACTTCTTTAGCTAGGCAGACGGTACAGTATGTTTACCTTTTCTGAACTGAATTTCTCGTGGCATTGTAAAGGTTTCATTTATTTGCTGTAGGCTATTAGTGCGTCTTGCTTGCCACATTTGCATGTGTTCCGTGTAATGTTGAAATTGCACCGACACATTCTAAGAAGTCGGTCGGCTGGCAGGTGTAGCGGTAGTCCACATCTCTATTCGGTAGCCATCCTGTCGGGATGGGGGGTTAACAGAGGTGCGCGTGCACAATGTGGAAGAAAATTAGGGAGATTCCAGACACGCGGCATTATCAGGGGCAGGACCTGACTTCTGATGCTTCTCTTTGACACCATGTGTAAATGAACATGTGTTGCTAGTTTATCAAGAAATAGGCAAACAAAGAAAGACCTTCGTCACTTCGACAACTATCACCTGCTCTAATTAGTTTGACAGCTTTGTAAAGCGTCATTGTATTTCCCACAGCCTGTCATACTATCACTGGTTGGAAGTAAAAACCCTGCCATGTAATCTTTCTGCCTCTGCATTTCACCAATTAGCCAACCTACCTGTCTAATGATTTGTGTGCTCATTAGGATTAGCTGGTTCAAGAAATGGTTGAGTCGAATGTGTGGCAGGGTATTTACTTTCTGAAATCGATATTACATCTGCAAAGTATGTAAAGGTGGCAAAGGGGACACATAGCGGTTGGAATAGTTTTTCATTTATATTCCTTTTTTTTACTATCTAATAATCTGAAACACATAGATCACCCGAAAACCTAAGATGTTGACCCTGGGATGTAGGCTATTCCAAGTAGTGACTAACCAACTTAACTCATAGTGAGTCGTAATTTAATTAATAGAGGAGTCCTATAGCTTAATCCTCCTATTAAAGCAAAGCTACAGGGATCTTCTATAAGGTGGTTTGTCAATTAGAGGTTCCCAACTAGTTCCCAAGTAAGTCACTACACCTGCTTCCTGGAATATCCAACAGATCACTAGTTGCCTTCTTCAGATATTAGACTGACCCTTAATACCAACTGCTCTTCCTGCCCATACCATTGCAATAGTAATAGTGACAACAACATAAAATCTTCGAAATAGGTGTTTGTAGGTAATTGGCTTGGCAGTCTTTTTGAAGTTACGGAATGTAGGCCTAGTGTTTCCACACCAAAATGAAGATGTTCTAAAACTACAGTCATGATGTAATCCTGAAGAAATAGTGAAAAACCCTTTAGATCAGTTCAGACTCCCCTAAAGCTTTGCGTCAACATTGAAGCAGTTTTTGTGCAACAACAAACAACTATTTCACCTACACCTTTAAAGAAGTAGTATTGTTGTATTGGATTGGCTGTGGCAAGAGGTCACATATATTACTGTTGTATGGCCTTTAGGATGTAAAAACCCAGCCACAAATTTGAACCAGATATTTACTGGACCAGTTGATTTCCCAAGTGCACAGACAGAGAAGATACAATGCAGTGTTTCTACTTTATGAGGCCAGGATTGACACCTCTGGCTTGAAATTGTCTTGGAAAATAAAATTCTGAGCAAAAATAGAATCACTCCATGACAAATACATTAAACACTCTTATTGTGTTCTTTCCCTTTACGGCAACTCTTTTAAGGCCCTTGCAACTTTACGAAGAAAGTTAAGATGTAAATCTCAGGCAATTGAGCATCCACCTAGTGGAATAAAGTTTGAAGTCTCCATGTGTATTTTTAAGTGGTTAATGGCAAGTGCCTGTTAAAAATAGCATCCTATTAACCTCTCCGTTTGACTTTATGGTGGCTCCGTAATTAGTGTGTTCGTCAGACAGTGAAATCTACTTTTAAATGTGGGTCATGGTGCAGTGTTCATTATCCACTGAAAATCAGCACACAAGACAGAGAGAGGCTGGAAGTGTTCCGTAAAGACAGCTGTGAAGATATTTTTGGTAGATGGAAGAATTAGTGTTTTGCACTCAGTGAATCTTCTGAGTCATTCATTTTTTAAATCTAGTTTCTTGCAAGAAAGAAATACACCTTTCCTCTACATTGGGTTTACCAGGTTGAAATAGCCTACTAATATAAGGAAATACTGCAGACAGGATTCACCTAAATATTAGGAATGGCCCAACCTTATAAGTAGCCTTTCAGTTAAAATTTTCAAAGCTTGAGGTCACCTAATAGGTGGACGGGCACACGAGGAAATTGTTGTATTACACTGATGGATTACTGAGAGCATTATAAAAATGCTTTCCCAAAAATATATGTATGTTTTGGATCCTGTCATTTTATTGCATTTGTTCACAGTTTAAAAACTTTGACAAGAGTAATAAAATTGCCTGAAAATAATAAACCCAACAGACATACGTAAGATTCCACAGAATGCACCAGAAAACAGAGAAATCCCTCTTCTCTTTGTGCATGACAGTATAAACCTCTATCAATGATATAATACCACTAAAGAAAGTAGTCAATTCATAATCTAAGGTTATCAGATGTAGCAAGCCATTCAATAGTGCAATTTTCACTCTGTCATGGCAAATACCAACACTAGGGGGCACACTTCTATAAGCTACATACAGCAAAAAAAAAAAAAAAAACAAAAAAAAACAAAGAAAGCCAATGCAATCAATTTCCCAGCTGAACTGATCTTCATAGTAGTTTTGATTACATTTATTTTCAAAAAAGGGAAACAAGAGCTGTGTGCCAAAAGCGCTGCTGAGTTAGTCCTCTCACAGTTTGGGCTTTAAAATAGAAATTCTGTTTGATGCAGCAGGCTACAGGATCCTGTCATAAGCTTTGAGGCATGAAGCCCACAGAAGTGGACTGGAGAAACTCGGCTTATTTTTTCTTTTTTGTTTCTGTCTGCGCCCGGAGGCAAGTCCGGCCGGCGTGTTATAGATTTTTCGTCTCAACGAAAGGACAAGGTAATTTTAAAACTGTGATAGTGTTTTACTAAACACCGGCATTGTGTTCCTGCTTTGCTCCTTTTACCCGTTCTCTGTTCATGTTGAGATAAGTGTCATGAGAGAAGTGAGCACTAGATGCTGTATGAACACTTTTGGAAACTTGCATTTGCAGTTCATGAATCAGATCAATTTAATTTGTTGATGTATTAGTGCGTCATACACATTGAATAGAGCATTAAGTATTCAACTTAATATTGCCGTTAACAATACAGAAGATGTATTTTAAGCATAATCTCTTTAATGTGTAGCATTTCTAAAAAAAACTTATATACAGTAGTCATAGAAACAGAAATCTACATGTGAAGCACTGTTATCTGTGACAAATGTCAGTGACTACAAATAGTGAACAGCTAATTGGAATTTAATAGGGTTTATAAACTGTGAATATACCCCATCATGGAGTGAAATCATTACTGTGAAGTAATGGCTATTTGTAAAATGTGAACTCTAGCAATGCATGCCAGGCTAAGGTAATGCTTTTCTGCATTTTAGAATAACTGTATTGCTTTTCATTTGAAGTTACTGTATGCTGATAATAGCATTGTATCAAACATGATGAAACAAATTTAAATAATCACCACTTTAAGTCAGACGTATCAAGCGTGAGTCAGAATTTATGCTGCTGAATAAAACATAGGTCCATGCCAGATAACTTGTCATTGGATATTTTATTTGCAAATGAAGTTGTAATAACTCAGAATCCGTAAAAATATACATTTTTTACTTGTGAATGACATATTTACATGGATGGATTTTTTTTTCAAACAAACATACAGGTTACAAAAACAATAGGGAAGAAAATGGTGACCAAACAACATAATTAAAAAAATAAATGGTAGTTTGATTCCCTTTTAATCATTGTGAAAAGTAGATTCTCCATCCAAAGCTCTGATGAGTTTGACAAAAAAAAAAACAACTTTTAAACTAAAACAAGAAAAAGTGCTCAGAACTTAACATAGCACAGTACCTAGAATCATAACTTGAGCCTGACACGAGAAAAATGAAAGTGGAGAAATAAAGTATGATTGCAACAACTGCCCGTAATATATTTACAGTTATAGGGTTTTTTTTAGCAGAATACAGGTATAAACACCAAAGCAAAGCATTCCCAATGTCTGCTCAATCACTGTAGACATGCAGCAATCACTGCTTAACTGCTGGAAGGGCATTCCCATTCCCATTCCCCACACGCTTTCCATATGATACACATTCCATCTTTCCATAGAGGCAGAGGATTCAATCCGGAATCTTTAAAACCGT
>CM050215.1:17455467-17465467 GCA_027475355.1 Coilia nasus | reverse complement strand
CTTTATTTTAAATTTAAATGTTTATTTATCGCAAAACATACCATCATTGCAATGTTCAGAAATATCGCACATTTTGCACATTTTTCCAATATCGTGCAGCCACAGGTATATGTACAGTACATTACTGTTACAGATGTATTCATTATGAGTTGACAAATGAGCATGCAGTGCCCATGCCTTGAGTTAGGGTTCGGGTTACCTTGGGTTATGTACCCAGGTACATACCTGTGTTAGGGTTAGCAGTTTCACATGTATGCTTTGAATAATGTAGATTTGCTGGACTCCTATCATTGCAGTTACTTATGCATATTACTACAACTGTTTACTCTTCTCTCTGCAGTTGCGACCCAAATACATTTTGCAGCTCTGCCTCAGTAAAACGTCTGCAACACACATCACTGGTCTGGGCCTGTTGGATTATTTATTGAGGTCTACATTCTCAGATGGAAAATCAGTGTAAACTACAGGCTCTTGACACTACAAACCAACAGCCACTACAGACAAGATGCAAATTTTACACAAAAACACATTCGGGTAGTGCTACCATAAACTTTTATTATGTGACATAACAATGACAGGAGATAGTTTGAATGAAGACACGTGCCCCAAAAGTTGAAGCATAAAAATATGCCTACCAACCTTCTATTGTAAAACTGTTTCATAGAATTCCCTTGAGATCAATCGAACACCAGTAGACACTCATCCTACTGACATTAAAATTCCGTGGAAATGATTGTGGTGGAAACTGACCTTCAAGGTACACTGGGCAACTTTTTGAGAATGTTGCTGGTCATTGTTAGTCTGGTAAACCAGCCTCTTCTAATACATTTCATTTTGTACAGAGGGTCTGGCTCTGCTGCACTGAAAAATGTTTGCTTTCTGGAGGTGTACACACTGCTGAAGTTTGAGCGTGCTTTCACACTGACAGCATTTGGTGCGCACCAAACGTCCCATTCGAAACAAAAGTTCTTAGTACAGTTCGTTTTTGTTGGTGTGAAAGCAATCTCGGTACTTTGGTGCGCACCAAATCAACCGGTCCGAGACCGATAAAAAGGGGTGGTCTCGGATCGCTTTATCTGCCCTACTTTGGTACGGTTCCTCTGGTGTGAAAGCAACCAAACCAAATTGGACGGAACAGTAGAGTTTAGTGCATTATTATTATCGAAAGTGGCGTGTTTTAGTCCTGTTGCGATGATCTTTGTGGTCTATTTTGGTTAGTTTAGAATTATACATATGTGAAAGCAAACCGTACCTACGTCTGTTTGCTACATTGTAACATTTTTCTGACTAGACCAAAGCAATCGAACTATAAGTCTGAAAGCGCCCTAAAATTATTTGATCTGACTTTACCCAATTGCTAACGTCTGGTTGTGTATACAATTAGCCTGCCTATAAGCCTGTCTACGCACTACAATTCAAATGTAGCACACAAATTTGATGTCATCGCTCACAAACACTCCCTCTGTTCGCCGATTGGCCCAGTAAAAATTCTAGTGGAGTCAACCATGTCAATGGAAGCAAACCCAGACTACCACTGTAGGGAGAGAATATTCAAGTGGAAGTGCATAGGCAGGCTCATAGCTATGCTAGGACATTGTTACTATAAGATGTTGTTTAGGGAACTTTACTGATGTAAGGCAACACATTTTCATCAAGAGAACTTAGATGGGCAGCTTAGATTGGCAACTTTTTGCAATCATCCCATCAGAAAGGTAGTTGCCAATTATGTTTTGGCCCAGAAAAAATTGCTCAAAAATTTTCCCCGAATATCATTCCCTTTAGTTTATCTCTGTTAAGCCCTAAGAAACCCAGGTGAGCTCAGGGACTAGAGTGGGATCTTCCTTCTGTGCCCCGGACACGCAAACCTAACCAGACATTTGCCACGCAAAAAAGCGTCTATCTCCAGCCCAGGACTGATGGTCTGCATTATTCAAACTAGCCTTGTCCCCTACCCAGCTGCATTATTCACACAGACACTAAACTGTGACAGGGAACACGGGATGTGCTAACAGGCGTCGGGGATCGGTGGCTAAATGCATTAAGGAGTGGAGTGTGTATGTGGCTGCCTGGGATGTCGTGCGAGGTCTGGGGGACTGATGAACAAACGGTGGTCCTCCAGATGCTATCCCAACCTCCCCCAAGTGTCGCCACGAGCCGCTGGCGCCAGAGCCAGAGCCCACGCTGGCTTCCTTGAGCTGCGACGAGTAGGGCATTATGGGGAAGCAATTGGGGGCAGCTGACCTTGTGGCAGCCATTTCACACATGGAAGTGCACAGTGTACATGTGTGCGCAAACACACACACACACACACACACACACACACACACTCAAAGAAAAAATGTCCACTGAGATACAGAGTAAAGTGTTAAATCGTAAGTGCTCTTTCCTGTGAACTCAGGTGAAACCTCTCGATGACAACGTATATGAGAGAAAGAGGTGTAGAGAGTTCGATGGCTGAGATTATGGGAAAAAGAGGGCAAATGACAAAGAGCCAGAGGGGCCAGAGCGACAGAAAAAGAGAGAGAGACAGGAAGACGAGACAGAGAAGGGCCACATAAGTGGCCCCTGAGTGGAGGAAAAGAAATGAAAAAGACTCACCTGATCTCATTGGGGGTTTCCTCCTCCTCGTACTTCATCTCCTTCTTGCGGCAGACCAGCCACAACCACACGATTGGGGTGATGATGCAGAGCAGGGGGAAGGAGATGCCCATCACGATTCCGGCCGCCACCCCGATGCCCACCTTGTCTGCAGAACAAACGCAAGCAACACAAGAGCCCGGCCCGTTACGAGAGACAACAGCACCACCGCTTTGAAGCTCCATTAATCTGTGTAATCACATTCTTAACTTAACCCTTTTTTTATGCGGCCATTGAGACCCCTCTTTTGAGGAAGCTAGCTGAACTGTTAAAACAATACAATGGGTAGCAAATGTCTTGGCTTATTGAGAGCTATGATAGAGAGTACGCAATAAAAGAAGAAGAGGAAATTTAATTTAACAGTGGGAAGCAGCCATCATTTATGATTGTAGTGGGACCTCGTTCTGCGTGGGCCTTTTTTTTTCCTGCTCTAATTTGTGGCGAATGGGGGTCGGCATGTGAGGTAGGTGTGCTCACTCGAACAATCAAAGGCGCAAGAAGAGCCCTGGTTGGGCGCAGGCATGCAGGCAGGCAGGCAGACTGGTGGGAAGGGAGAGAGAGGGGCAGCTAGGTTTTTATGTAACTCTCAGCATCCCCTTTCCCCCCCACGCTCCGAACATTAAATTCGCCTGCAATACCTCTCCAAAAGCCATTAGCTGGCGACATTGAGAGATGGCTATTTGAGCAAAACCAATGACCAATGGCCACCCTTTGAGTGGACTCAGTCCCCGATGTTAGGTCGGAGGGGAACAGCGAGAGAGGAAGAGAGAAAAAGGAAGAGAGAGAATAAGAAAGAGGGAAGAGAGAGAGAGAGAGAGTGCGAATGAGAGCAAGAGGAACAGAGCAAGAGGGGGGAATGAGATTTTTCCGCTGCTTTCTGGAAACTGCATTCATCCATCAGGCTGCCCTGGCTGCTCCGCTTGCCCTGAAGTGCTCTAAAGCACTGATCCTGAATCACTGTCCCCCACTCCCACCCCTAATATCCACTATTAAGATGAAAGTATGTGCGACTGATCCGAGAAAGAGAGAGAGATAGAGAGAGAGAGTGAGAGATCCAGAGAGAGAGAGACGGAAAGAGAGAAAGAAAGAGAGAGCCAGAGATAGAGAGGAAGAGAGCAGGAGAGGGTACTTAATAAGATGAGTGTAATCCCTTGTACTCACAAGGATCCATGATGACCTCGATGATGCAGTTGTCCTCGCCGACGGCATTGCTGGCGGTGCAGCGGTAAACCCCTGAGCTGTCTTGGGTCAGGTTCCTCAGGGTCACGATCTCGGGGTTCTTCAAGTCTGAGGAGCGTGGAGCACAAACGAGAGTTAAGGCCAAATCACACTAAAAACGATGACTAGTACTATAACCATAACTACAATGATATAAGCGTCCACACTGAAGAGTGACATTTTCATGACAACGTTAGAACGTGACGTTGTGTAAATTCTGATTGGTTGCTACCGTTTTTATAGTTCATAAAATCGCTCTAAAAGTGATTCATTTAATACTGTTCAGCAGGTCGTTATAGTTGATATAGTTGTATATGTGAACACTGCCATTCATTGAAGTGAGAACAATTTTTATAAAGATATATTTATAGTTATAGTTGTTAAAGTTCTTGGTGTGAACGAGCCTTTACTCTTCAGTCACACAGGCTACAAATAACAGTGACAAGTATCTGAAAGTATCTGATGACAGTACTAAGTAGATGGTCCTGGCATGTCTAGCCCACAGTAAGCTTGCTTACCTGGCTACATATTGCTTCTCACCATCAATAGGTTACCAGTGGCTCTTGCAGAGTTCTTACATATGTTCATTGACAGCAGTGTTACGCAGGTTGAGCATTACTAAAGCAATTAGGCTTTCACCAGGTTTACAAATGGGCAGTCCTATCCTGCCATTACCATGATTTGCCCCTACTGCTGACCCTTGGGTTGTCCCTGCTTGCAGATTTGGAAAACTGATTGATTGATTGACTGATTGATTGATTGATGTCATTTATGGATTGACAGACAACATAACACAAAAACGACAACATGTCAATGTGAAAAAGACTTATTTGAGTCAGCGCCATCTGAGTTAGGACCACGTTGAAAATGTTTTACTTTCTAAACAATCGACACTCGCACAGCAAAACCAGGCCGCTATGCTTGTTTCTTATCCATCTCACAAGACAGGTCTTTTAAATTCAGCTCATCTGGACTAGTGGTAATTCTTTCAGAGTGACTGGCATGGTATCGCTGTGCTGTGTGAGTGGCAGAGTGATTGTATCGAATGGGGGCTGCTCTTGGTGACGACTAAGGCTGAGGGGATGGGGGCTGGTGAACCGCCTCCACCTGATTCAGGTCTGTTTTGTCTGAGTGCTGTCTGTCCTCGAACGCCCGCCTGCCCGCCTGCCGTACGTGTCACCCTGATGCATGGCTCCGCGGGGAAAAGAGAGGAGAGGAGACAAACTGCAAATGTTTTCCAGCACGCAAGAGCTCCGGGCCTGTCCTCTGAGCATCAAAACCCTTCTCCTCCGCCTCCACATCCACCACCCTCCATTCTCTCACCCCAACCCAACCCAACCCCCCCGCCCCCCAGTGATGGAAGAGAAAACGGAGAGCACTTGCACAACTTGAGTGCTCGCAAGTGTTTGTCTGAAAGAGTGATGCACCTAAACCATCCTATGGGGTCGCTTACTCATCTGGCGTTGACAGGAGTGTAGCATTACCTCCTCCCCCAACCAACACCCACACCTCAACCACTCCCCAATCTAACCCCATACACTAATGCCAATCCCTAAACAACAATCCTACCCCACCTCAACCACGCCCCATGCCAACCCAACCCCATACATTAATGCCAATCCCTAAACAACTGCCCCCACCCCACCCCACCCCCACCTCAACCACACCCAACCCAACCCCATACACTAACACCAATCCCTAAACCATACCCCCATACCACCCCAACCTCAACCACACTCAATCCCAACCCAACCCCATACACTAACGCCAATCCCTAAACTACACCCCCACCCCCACCTCAAACCTTGGGAGATAAATAATGACGGACACTGAGGTATTTTACAGTCCAATAAAAACTAATTTGAGTGAGCAGGTGTTGTTTCATTGAGGCCATTAATTCAGAGCCTTTAGCTCGGCCGTGTTCTGTTCCTAATACACTTACTACCGTCAAGTAAACAGGCGTGGAAATCCCACACATAACACTTTGTGCTCTGAGCCTGTGGGTAGGGGCTAGTGGTTGTTCACTAATTAACTTTTGCAGATGAGTCATCTGTACGGTCATAAACATAATCATAACTGGTCAAGCAGGTGGTTAGGGGCATTAAGGTAACTACGTGTGATTTACAGTACAGCTAAATGCAGCCATGAAAGCAGAGGCGAGAGTTAAGAGGGTGTGTTTCTTGACTTTTCCAGCGTGATGATGAACCTCTATGAAATCAATTTTTGATATTTTCGATATTATATAATTCTTTCTCTTCTTTGATTGGATTCGACAAAATGCATTTTGTCTCTATTACAGCTCACACAAACGTAGAATATGAAGAGGCCTAATTTACTAGCCTACATATTTGTTATAAACTAGCTTGATGTTTTATATTTTAACTAATGTTACTTAATAAAAAAAAGGAATTGGCTACTTACTTTTGCAAAATTGGTTTAAAACATTTATGCCCAACTTAATCCTAATACCATGTAGGATTTTTTAAAATAACCAATAATGTGTGAAATGCTGAATTATAAATGCTGAATTATAAAAATGTGTTATCATCAGAAGTTCCTAATGGATTTTTAAAATGTTACTAAAAGATGCTACATTTTGAGACCCACATCTTTTAATATGACATTTCCTGAGTTGGAGAACATCTTAGGTCTGTAGAACATCCATGTCTGTGTAATAAAATGTGCTGATTCTGTAAAAAATCATCATTACTTATCATAAACGTATTATTAATTATCATAAACTAGAGCACTGCTGCATGAAAAATGCAGGAGGAAAGCAAAAGTGATGTTATTTAAACACTGGCAAAATGCGATTTTCTGTTCTTTTATATCATAAAAGTTATAAGAAATCACCAGATTTGTTGCTAGATAGCATTTTGTCAATACAGTACTTGAAAGCTAGTAACACCATGTAACATCCCTGTGGACAGTCAGCCTTAATGGAGGCTTCTCTCGCTGACAGAACTACTAAAGCCGCCATTGCAGAATCTCATACATTAGGCCTGGGATCGTCAAATGGCTGCATTCACATCTGGACTAACAGGAACCACCCATACAATATTACTTCCAGTTATTTTATTACTTATATGTTTATATATAGACAAATAGGTCTATGTGCTTTCAACTTAAGTTCTAAAGACATTGTCGATCCATCTGTCACTGGCTAGCTTTACCCTTGCCCTTAACCAAACACCAACATAACCCCATGCAGGTGGTTAGCCTCCCTTCCTCATTCACAAAGCTGTGCTATTTCTCAGCTGGTGCTGTTAAAATGTTAGCTAAAATGAATTTTCACTTTTTTGGGATATACTATCTTCTATTGGAAACAGAAATACTGGTGGCATATTCTGAGATGGGACAAATCAAAATGGGCCAAGTCAAAATATCTCGACTGTGTGGTTTGTTCTTGTTGATAAATGCTAACATTACTTTTGTACTAAAGTTAATGCCTTAAATAATAATAATATATTTAAGAAGGCTTAAGTATGTTTATATTTATTAGTTTAGTCCCTATGTTGTCTGCTCAGAAAAGTTCTGTCGCTCCTGCCTTGTCTTTCCAAAATAGTTTTCAGTGATTGAGGCACAAGAGCAGCAAAGTCTTTGCCTGTTTCACTTCAAAATAAAAGCTGCTGTTCCATTTATTTTCTGTCATTTAAGAAAAGGCTTCTGAAGGAACACACACACACACACACACACACACACACACACACACACACACACACACACACACACACACACACACACACACACACACACACACACACACACACACACACACACACACACACACACACACACACACACACACACACACACACACACACAGGTGATTCCCCCACCCCTCTTTTCTCATCTAGGCTGGTCTCATTCATGGTGTCTCTGGATTCCATTTGATGTAAAACCACAGTAGCAATGGAGAACATTTCTTCCCAGAGAATCCATATTTTTCTATAGTTCACCAGAGTGCTTTTAAGTACATTATGAGTATAGCAATTATGACTTTTTAATTGCTTTTGGTTTTTTATCTTTTCAATAACAATAACATTAACGTGTAAAGACTATGGGAAAACAATTTACATCTGCAGATGGGAATTATGTGAAAAATTTAACTCTTATAATGTGATAATTCCATTTTGCTGGTGCTTTTATCCAGAGCTACTGACAGGAGATTAGGTACAGGGACAGTCCCCCTGGGGCAACTGCTAAAGGGCACTTCAGCCATGGGTGCAGTAGAGCACTAGTTATTCAGCTACCCCCTGATCCCAAGCCCAACTGCCTAACCATGAAGCCACATCTTCCGATGATGTTGTGTGATATGCTGAAACATTGTTTGGTATACATTTTAAATATTTTCTTTCTATTGAACAGGACAGTGTTGAGTTAGTTTGCTACATCCACCACCAAGGTGGTGTTTTCACTGTGGTTTCTTTGTGTACTTGTTTGAATCTGAGCTGGCCTTCACAAAAAAAGGTTTTCATGAAAGAAGGCAGAGTCAGAAAAAGAATACATTCTGAAGACCCTTGTTATAATTCAGCAACAATTATTGCACCAGCCAACATGACATTTGTTTGACCTAAAATTAATTTTCACTAGGGTGCATATCTGGCCCAGTTATATCCATCATGTCCAAATCCACATTACTAATACCATTTGGAGCCGCAGTACGAGGGCCAGAGAGAGGTTCTTGCACAAGTCGCATGGCGACAGCACATTCCACACTCACCCACGAGAGCCAGGGGGGGCAGCTTCCCGGTACTCTTGCCCTTGTCCAGCACCCGCTCCCACTTGTAGGAGATGGGGTCAGAGCCGTCGGTGGACTTGCAGCTCAGCTTCACGTCACTGCCCTCCTTCAGAGCCCCTTCCCTCCAGCAGCTGGGCTTCGAGGGCCTCACTGCATGAGAGAGAGAGAGAGAGAGAGAGAGAGAGAGAGAGAGAGAGAGAGAGAGAGAGAGAGAGAGAGAGAGCACGAAACAAACACTGTGTAAGGCATACATCCCCAATAATTATTACAGACTCTAGTCATCCCAACAAAATTCTCTTCTCTCTGTTGAAGTCTGAGAAACATTTCATTCCTGAAAACATGAACTAAGAGACTGAGGATTACTTTTTATTTTTTATTTAAATTTATATCTAGTATTTTTGTTTTTTATTGATGCACACAGTCTTTGGAGTCAGTGGACCAAGCATTTCACTGTATATTGTACTAAGTATAACTGTAAGTGACAAATAAAAATTGAATTTAAATATCCTCTAACTTGTGTAAAAGCTACGTTCTACATATCAACATGTAAAGGAACTACTGGTTATTGTATCACAAACTCAAACAAAGATGGCTGGTAGCTGTAATAGTTGGTGTTTATTCACAAAGTTTTGTGTGCTCATGGATATATGATAGAGTCTTGTATACAATAGTTTGTTTTCCATAAGACTAACTTTGTTGATTCCTTTCCTGATTAATGTATGTTGCCTTTATCTTGTCTGTACATTCTCTACTGTTTGTATAATGTCTGCACATCATCAGGTACATTGTTGTCTGAGAGCAAGTACAGACTAACAGACACCAAACATCCGGATGATGACTGTGGAAGCATGCAACTCTGGCACAGGGTGAGAAAATCCAACGCAGAGATCTGTGTTTGTGATGAGAAAATCAACAACAGCTAGGGGATGTATAAAAAATTACTCCACGAACTCAGACATTTACAAAGAAATAAAGTGGACACTTGAAATGCTTGGGAAATCATTTTGGCATTGCCTCGGCGAACCATAAAAAGCATAAACAAGCTTGAAGATATTGATAAAAATTTATGTCTGCAACAACTGCATTGCAACAACTCTGTTAGCACATACACTGTGCACTCCATGGTTGGAGTGTTTGGAATCACGGGGAAAACACTTTATGTTCCCGAAGCACTGCAAGGGCAATCCAAACCAGCAATCAATCACCCTAAGAGACCTCGGCAGAGCAAAGGTCTGGATCTGTGTTGCTTTTTTCTCTAACCTTCTCTCCCTCCCCGCTGGCTTCTCTGAGAGGCCCTTGAGCTCAAGCCCTTGCCCTCAAGCACACAGACACAGACACACAGACACAGACACACACACACACACACACACACACACACACACACACACACACACACACACACAC
>CM050215.1:17437967-17450467 GCA_027475355.1 Coilia nasus | reverse complement strand
CAAAATTTATAAAAAAAGGGAAAAAATGATAAACTGGGCCTTCTGAACACATTAAGAGATCATTTAAAATGGAGGAGTCATAATTCGATGAGATAAACATTCTCGCCTGAGCTGTGCTGCATGTTAATCTGCTTCACAGCGTAGACTCTAAAGACGGGAAAATGTGGGATGTGTCTTTCGCAATGCATTTGTTTGGGTAATTGTGCTGCAGGTGGGAATCTGTCGAGGTCTATCATTTTCAGACGGGACTGGAGCATGGAAAAAGCCATTTGCAGCTGAGAGCGCTGACTTCAAACTGATCAAAACTTTGATAGGCTTATGAGTAGGCAGGTAACAAAAAAACACAAAGGTCCTGTACAAAGGCCCATGAGGGACATAAGGCCCAGCATGAATCAGAGCCAATGCTAATGTCAGTTTGAGAAATATGACAGAGATGTGGAAAAATGTCATAATTATGACGAGTATGTGTGGCTAGCATGGCAATGTAGGGGGATAATAGTGCGTTTGCAAGTGCAAGTGAATCACGTATACTCATACCCTCGGTGGTGAGAAATGTCATTTATGCTTAACTGTGCCTCACTCAGCATAAAGAAATGCGTGTCTGAGGGGGAGAAAAGTAAGGGCCGTTGCAAAAGGGCCATGGAGGCCACAAGAGAGAGCGGATAAATCAAAGAGACAAACACAGAGGCGAGGGAAAGAGTGAGATAAATGGGCGGATGAGAGACTGACAAAAGAGAGCACTGGGAAATGATACATCAGACAGGCCGAGAGAGAGAGAGAGAGAGAGAGAGAGAGAGAGAGAGAAAGAGAGAGAGATGGAGGGCACTATTGAGAGAGAGAGAGAGAGAGAAAGAGAGATGGAGGACACTGTTGAGAGAGAGAGAGAGAGAGAGAGAGAGAGAGAGAGAGAGAAAGAGATGGAGGACACTGTTGAGAAAGAGAGAGAGAGAGAGGAGAGAGAGAGATGGAGGGCACTGTTGAGAGAGAGAGAGAGGAGAGAGAGAGATGGAGGACACTGTTGAGAGAGAGAGAGAGAGAGAGAGAGAGAGAGAGAGAGAGAGAGAGAGAGAGAGAGAGAGAGAGAGAGAAAGTGGGTGAAGAGAGAAAAATAGTGCTGATAAGCTAGAAAGAGAGAGAGGAATAGAGAACTGGAAAGCGAGCATGTGAGAAAGAAAGACATGGAGAAAAAGCAGTGACTGGGGGAGAGTTGAGGCGGCGTCTCACCACACGCTGCTTCAGAGTGGGCTTCTGCAGGATCCACTCGATGTCCAGAGACTCGCTGGACTGCCAGAACTGGTGGTGGCATGGCAGCGTGGCGTTGTCCCCGACAACCTGCCTCATTATTGCCGTCTGGGCACTGGCACTCAGGAGGCTTAGCAGCACTGCAGATAGAGAGAGAGAGAAAGAGAGAGAGAGACAGAGAGAGACACAAACAGATAGACAGAGAGAGAGAGAGACAGCCAGAGAGAGAGGGTGGGAGGGAAGGAGGGAGGGAGAAAGGAAGAGGGGTAAAAGGCAGAGAGAAAGGGAGACAGAGAGAGAGAGAGAGAGAGAGAGAGAGAGAGATAGAGAGAGAGAGAGACAGAGACAAGGAGGGAGAGAGAGACACACACAGATAGACAGAGAGAGAGAGAGACAAGAGACAGCCAGAGAGAGAGGGAGAGAGGGAGGAAAGGAGGGAGGGAGAGAGAGGAAAAAAGAGAGGAGAAGAGAACAAAGGGAACAAAGGCATGAGACAATACTGTTATGATGGAGTCTGGCAAACAAAGCTGCTGCGGAATAACAGAGACGGCGTAAAAGAAAGGGCTGTGAGGAGCGAGGCAATAGTCGGCAATCTGGGATGAAAACGACACAATAAAAACGCTGATGGAACACAGGCCATAATAGAATTAGAGCAAGGATTTGAATGACAGCCTGATTACACACAACCTACACACACTTGTTACCAAACATAAAAAAACCATTGTCATTGTCATCCATGTGTACGTGTATGTGTATGTGTATGTGTATCTGTGTGTGTGTGTTTTGTGTCTGAAACAATCTGACCTTCCCCTAATCCTGACCTTTATATATGGCTACGCTTGACTGTGGTTGACACAGGGCAGAAATGGCCACATACGGGAGGTACACAGAGGGCAAGCTGTGGCTGTTGGGTCTCATACACTGGTGAAGCCCCGAGTTAATTTACTGTCCAGGGCAGATGGGACGGCTGGACGAGTGTGTGCTGGAGGGAATTAGGAGAAGGCGTCAGTGGGATTTGCAGCCTCTTGTGTCCCACAGGGGAAGGGTGTCATTGAGAGTGTGTGTGTGTGTGTGTGTGTGTGTGTGTGTGTGTGTGTGTGGGGGTTGTATATGATTCCTTCCACCTGCTGGAGCAGTGGCGAAGCAAGAAAACAATGTCATTAGGATGCCGCTTCGCCTGGGCTTACGCCGGCTGCACTCGTAACAAGGCGGATATATCTGGAGTGCCGGTGTTAGTTCCACAAGCACGTCTTATCTGTTGTGCTGTACCTCGAGTGCTTACACAAAGAAGTGCGTTAAACAGTGCGAGGAGAAAGAATTGGGGCAAGCTCAGTATTCGCTCCCCTGTTTTCCAAAACAAGAGTTTCCGTGTTCAAATACTCTGGTCTCTGGTCACTGATAAAAAAAAAAAAACTAGCCTTTGCCTAAATTCGGTGGAAACAAACAAACAAGTATTACGTCGTTGCTGACCGTACACAGCTCTCCATGATTCAGCTCTCTACAGGCCGCTAGTGCCTGGCCTTCATCCCTCAGTCAGCACTAGGCCACTAAAGACACGAGACACATACACATTGGCCCTATCCAATTGTAAACAACAAAATTTTACAAAATTTGTATATATTTTATCTAAAACTTGCAAGTAAAATATATGACAGTAAACCACTTTAAATATCCTTAGGAAATGTTTACAAAGGCAAGCTTACGTAACTTCTATTACTTACATTAAACATATAAGTCTTATACTTTAGTTGCATCAGAAAAATGTGAAAGTGGCCATGTTTATGAGCAAGTCCTATAAGAGGCAGGGAACATTCTTGTAAGATTTTCCTATTTGTTTTTTTTTACATGGTATGACTAGGCCCTCCACGGGCTGTGAGTGTTTGGCCTCATCCCTCAGTCAGCGCCGGACTACTAAAGAGACATGACAGACCCTCTCCGGAGCCCTGGACTCTCACACTAAGTGTGTTGTGTCTAGACCAGAATGATTCAGCATTTGTCAACTCGTCTGTGGAATGCGTGTGCGACCCCTGACCCCGCCACGTGGGTGGTGTCCCTCTGCCTCTCTTATCGTCGCTTTGCCATCAACGGCCACCTCGCATCTGTTTCCGAGGACCGGCGCTGAGTGATTGATGGGCTCTGGTGCCCACTCAGAGCCAATGAGACGGCCAGGCTGGGTCAACGATGCCGACTCCCCACCCCCCAAGCATAGAGAGTTGAAGGGTTTAATTACCAGTGCTAATTTAAAAGCATATGACGTCAAGGCCCCATATGACTCATGATAAAGTAATCAAGGCTATGAATCCAGATGAGCCTAAAAGTTTTCCTTTACTTCCTACAAACTCTCTCTCTTTCTCTGTCCCTCTCTCCATTTTCTCTCTCTCTCTTTCGCTCTATCTCTCTCACCTGGGCTTGTGTCCAACTCAACTACCATCAATCCCATCCAACATCCTGCCTCAGCCCGAAAGAAATGCTTCACTCAAATTAATTAAAATTCAAATGAAACGCTCGCTTCATTTACAAAAAGTGCTTACAATTTCAAACCCACAAGTATGACCTTATTTACTCCTATTTACTGCTACACCGTACTGAAAAAGAAAGAAAGTACTAAAATACATGGTGTGTTCAGCACAAAAAAGTGTAAAAAAACTACACCCCCAAGCTAGCTGACAATAGTAAGGCAAAAAAGCTGAAAACAGTCCAAATGGATTCAGACATAAAAAGCTGACAGAATGCTGAAACAGGAACAAATTATCTGTGTGAAGCACTGTATATTACCTTGGCATACCTCATCCTGCCATTAAGGGCCTGCCACATTAAGTCACCATGTCTCTCCTTCTCTCTCTCTCTCTCTCTCTCTCTCTCTTTCCCTCTCAATCCCTCTCTTTCTTTTCTCTCTGTCTCTTTCTCTCCCTCTCTCTTTCCCCACCTACTTCTCTCCAATCCCTCTTCTGTCTCTGGTGGGGAGAAATTACCTAAGGCTCTGTGGCAACCCCCCCCCCTCAACACACCCACCCACACACACACACACACACACACACACACACACACACACACACACACACACACACCACCCTTGTGGGTGCGTGTCAAACTAAAAGCCTGAGTCAGCGAAAGAGAAGAAATAAATAAAGTGGGAAAAAAAAGAAAGAGGAAAAAAAAATTACACCCTGGCCGGCCAAGGAGCTCCCCTGGCCCAACCCAACCTCTCCAACACCACCCCACACACACCCCCAACCTCCCCCCACCCCCACACCACACACCCCCAAGCCATCTAGTGTTCATGACTTTTTAATGCAGAGTTCGCACGACCATTCATCTTGTATGCTCACCGCCAACACGGGTTTCAATGGAGGATTTTACCCCCCACCCCCACCCCCGCACCAGCCCTCTTTGCCCTCCCCCGGCCGGTGCTGAGGAGACCTCTTTGCATAGCCCTTAATTGCTTGAGAGGAGGATGGAGGGAGAAGGGGAGGGAGAGAAAGAGGAAGAGAAAGGGAAAGAGTCAGCGAGGGATGGAGGAAGGGAGGGAGGGAGGGAGGGAGGGAGAGGTGGATGGATGCAAAGGAGAGGATGAAGAGGGGTGAGGGGGTGGCAGAAGAGAAAGGAAGAGAGGGATAGAGGGAGAGAGAGAGATGGATGGATGGATGCAAAGGCGAGGAGGAGAGGATGAAGAGGGGTGAGGGGGTGGCAGAAGAGAAAGGAAGAGAGGGATAGAGGGAGAGAGAGATGGATGGATGCAAAGGCGAGGAGGAGAGGATGAAGAGGGGTGAGGGGGTGGCAGAAGAAAAAGGGAAGGAGGGATAGAGGGAGAGAGAGATGGATGGATGCAAAGGCGAGGAGGAGAGGATGAAGAGGGGTGAGGGGGTGGCAGAAGAGAAAGGGAAGGAGGGATGAAGGGAGGGATAGAGGTGGATGGATGCAGAGCAGAGCAGAGGATGA
This sequence comes from Coilia nasus, assembly GCA_027475355.1. Lineage (NCBI taxonomy): Eukaryota > Metazoa > Chordata > Actinopteri > Clupeiformes > Engraulidae > Coilia > Coilia nasus. The sequence continues at coordinate 17,445,286 of CM050215.1, read as the reverse complement.
GAAGAGGGTGAGGTATGGTATGGTGGGGTGAGGGGGTGTGAGGGGGGAGCGGGGTCGTCTACAGTGCGTCCGGGCTGAGCAGGTCTGCTGGGAAGACATCCCTGATTTAGCTCCGCGCTAATCAGAGCCCCCTGGTTTCTCCCTCACCCACAGCTGAACTCACGAGCACGTGTGTGTGTGTGTGTGTGTGTGTGTGTGAGGGAGCGTGTATGCGTCTGGGAGTGTGTGTGTGTGTTAGCGTGTGTGTGTGTGTATGTGTGAGTGTGTATGTGTGTGTGTGTGTGTGGTGTGTGTGTGTGCGTCTGTGTGTGTGTGTGTGTGTGTGTGTGTGTGTGTGTGTGTGTGTGTGTGTGTGTGTGTGGGAGAGCGATTGGTGGTCGGTAAGGGGTGGAAGTCGGGTGGGGTGGCTGACAGTCTGAGAGAATTATTGTATATTGACATACAATGAGCATGGGTAATTGAAGAAGAGTGTATGTGTGTCTGTATGTGTGTTTTGTGTGGGTATGTGTCCACCATGTGTCTTTGTAACAACACAAATCAGGAAAGAGCCTACATTACGGCCATGCTCGCCTTCCTTTTCAAATCTCTGCCCCATATCCACCCTTTTATTTGTGAAAAAACAAAAACAATGTCTAAATGTTACATTTCATTCCCAATGCCTTGAATGTTATATCTTGTTCCCAAACTACTTCTGCTATATTTCACATCCTTGGAAAAGTTAAAATGTTTGTGGGAGCAGCTATGATGAAAATAATTAAACGGTCTCCACACGCACCCCTTACGATTGTGCAATGCAAGCTCAACTCTGACTGTGACTGTCTTTCTGGAAGGGGTGTGGATTGTTTCAGGGTGTGTACCCCCCCAACAAAAAAAACCCCACACTGGCTTGTTGTGTGGCGCTAGCTGACTCATTCCGACGGGATGTATAAATCAGGGCTGTTATGGCTCCGGCTTTAACAACACGGCTGGCCAACGCTGCACACACACCCCGAATCAAAACTGACTTAAATGCCTCATCTGTCAGGAGGGATATAATATCCCCGCGTCACTCCCCAAAGCCCGGCCAAACGGAATGGCAAAAATGGTTTGTCATGGATCAGAATGCTAATGTCTTCCATATGTGAGCAAACATGCGGCTGTCATTCGGATCCAGAAAGGCTTTTTGGTGTGTGTGTGGTTTGTGTGTGTTTTGTGTGCGTGTGTGAGTGTGAGTGTGTGTTGGAGGGGTTTAGTACAGATGGCACAGCACTCTGAAACCACTTGTGTTGGTCTTTGGTGGTTTTTTACTTCCAAGACTGGGATGAGTAGTGTAGTCATTGCTCTCTGTATTTAGAAACAGCACAGCTGGGCAGCATGGAAAACCACCGTGGGTATTTTCAAATGTGGGTTACGGACACTTTTTACACCCCCTTCACAAAAGCAGACAGAAAAACTGACCACTGCAATCTCTGACGATGTATTTTTTATATTTCATTTGTACAAATAAAAATAAGGTTACAGTGCACAAAATTCTTATATATATTTGGAAAGGTTAAAAAACACTACACACTCTGTTGATGTCTAAAAGGGGGAGACTTTGCATAGCTACTCCGAGCCAGGCATCGATACTATGTAGTAAGTAAGTAAGCAGCCTGTGCATTTACGGGTTATTTTTACCACTGGTGCGCAGACAAGTAAAATACAGGAAGGAACTGACAGTGGACGAATGGACTGACCGACAAAGGACTGCAAACGTTGGGGTCTTCACAGATTAGGACAGACGGAGAACTGCGAATGTGGAGGTCTTCACAGATTAGCGAGATAAGGGCGCTTTAGCTATGCTAATAACTAGCGGGCTTACGCAGGACCTGCAGTGTGCCTTCTCTGCTATGCGCCTCATGGGACTGGGATCAGCAGTGCTAGCTTTGGGCCTCGCACGCTCCCCTACCCACTCTGGCCCAGAAAGAGAGAGAAAGAAAGAGAAAAAAACTGAACAAAAAAAGCCAAAAGCAGAGCACTTTATAATTAACAAAAGAATGGCCTAAGCGGCGTGCCAAAAAAGGGGGAAAAGGCAGAGAGAGAGATAGAGAGACAGAGAGAGAGAGAGGGAGAAAGAGCAGAAGTGAGATGGAGAAACAGAGAGAGAGAAGGAGAGGGAGAGACGGCGTGAGTGAACGAAGGGAACCAATTTCTGTGAAAATGCCCTAGGGGGAGTTGTGCTCCAGTAAATCCGCCTCCCTACAGAATCCTGCAATCTTATTATAGCTGAGCCGGTGGGACGCAGTATCCGTGGCGACAGTGGCACCCCCCCCGCCCCCGCCCCTCTACCCCCAAGCCAGACACCAGCCCACCCCCACCACCATTCCCCCAACTCGCCCATCTCATGCTCAAGCATCCAGTTTGATGGCGTGTGTGTGTGTGTTGTTGTGTGTCTGTGTGTGTAAGTCTCATGGGCACCCCCCACCCCTCAACCCCCAAGCCAGACACCCCCACCCCCCCGAAGTCTCCCATCTCATGCTCCAGCATGCAGTTTGATGGTGTGTGTGTGTGTTGTATGTGTGTGTGTGTAAGCCTCAGAGGCACCCCCTCACCCCCAAGCCAAACACCCTCACCCCCAACCACCCTCCCCAACTCTCCCATCTCATACTTAAGCATCCAGTTTGGTGGCGTGTGTGTGTGTGTGTATGTGTGTGTGTGTGTGTCGGTGTGTGTGTGTGTGTGTGTAAGTCTCATGGGCAACCCCCCCCCCCCCCGCCAGGCTGCCCAACCTCCACCTGCCAACTCACCCATCCCATGCTCTCGCATCCAGTTTGCTGGCAGTAGTGTGTGTGTGTTTGTGTGTGCGTGTGTTTACTGTAAGACTCAGCCTGGCATGGCATCTCTCATCTCACAGCCTCGAGTCACGGCACACCATGGTGCGTTAACCTCCATCTCTTGGCCTGCTGACCCACACAGCCCTGCTCTGTGTGCCCCCCTCTCCTCCCCTCCCGTCCTCTTGGACTGCTTGGGCCCTTTCACCCCCCCCACCCCTGTGAGAGCATCGGTGGGGGTCGTCGAGCTGGTGCATCTCTCTATCTCTCCTCGAAGGGTGGATGCATCGCCCCAAACCCTCCTCCATGTAAACAACAAAGGGCTACAGAGGGATGAAGGGAAATGTTGTGGCTGTTGGTGTGTTTGCCCGTGTGTGCGTGTGATGGAAGTGGGGGTTGTTTATGGGACTGTGCCTAAGAGAGTGTGTTGGTGTGTGTGAGTGTGTGTTGGTTCTGTGGATCTGTGTGTGTGTGCGAGTGTGTGTGTGTGTGTGTGTGTTTGTGCATGTGTGGGTGTTGGAAGTGGGGGTTGTTTATGAGACTGCCTAACCGAGTGTGTCTGTGTGTGAGTGTGTGCTGGTTCTGGGTTATGTGTGTGTGTGTGTGTGTGTGTGTTGGGAGTAAGGGTTTGTTTACGTGTTTGTTCCTAAGTGAGTGTGTTGGTGCATGTGAGTGTGTTATTTGTTGGTGTTGGTGTCTGTGCGAATGTATGTGTTTGTGTTTGTGTGTGTGTGTATGTGTGTGTGTGTCTGTGCGTGTCTGTGTGTTTGTGTGTGCAGTCTACACGTCGGTGCATTTCAGAGATATCCTTCAGCTATCTTGGCACGCACTGCAGATTCCTGGAACAATGCAAGGGCAGCGATCTGAGATAAGACGCGGCTGGCTAATTACCCGCGATGAGGGCAGGGGCGCGTGGAGGCAGAGTGGATTTTCATGTAGCTGGTGGCTCATCAGCCTTTGTTATGCACTCCTTTTAATGCGGGAGGGGAAAGATGCTTTTTACAGTCTATCCCGGGCGTGCTCAGTCTGCATATTGCATATGAGTGGGTGTGTGTATTGTGTGTGTATACTGTGTGTGTGTGTGTGTTTGTGTGTTGTGTGTGTGTGTGTGTGTGTGTGTGTGTCTGTGTGTGTGTCTGTGTGTATTGTGTCTGTAGGAATGTAGGGGTTACTGTGAGGGTATTTGTATACATGTGTTAGTGAGCCTGTGCATACCCTGAAGACTGCCTGTGGCTCAGTGGGTTTGCTCTGTGCTGGTTACAGGCATGAAGAAATATATGAGTGTGTACAGGTGAACAGGAATGGCAGCTTATAGGTTGACCTGTGAGGCTGTGTGTGAGTGTGTAGGTGGTGTGTGCATGTGTGTGTGTGTGTGTGTGTGAGTCTGTGTGTATGTGTAGCAGAGAGTGTGTATGTGTCTGGTGTGTATGTGTGTATGTATGTGCATGTATGTATGTGTGTGTATGTGTGAACGTTTTGTATGTGTTTGTGTGTGTGTGTATATGTGCGTGTGTGTGCGCGTATGTGTGTGAATGTGCCCACATATACACAGCTTGGGTGTGCATGTGCTGGGTTTGAAAAAAAAAAAAAAGGAAAATCATGTCTGCATGTCAATACGCTAACCTTCCCCCACCTGTATCTACATAATGAAAACCGGAGGCCTGTCCCGCGGTGACTGTAAATCAATGTTGCGACGAGGGCAGCTGTGAATTAGAATGGAGAGCGGGGCTGTTCATTCGGGCCTCCTCGCCTCACATTCGTCACTGCCTGCCTGCCGAAGAGGGCCCGCTGTGTGTGGAGACTGACCCAGGGGCTAGCAGCAGGCCCGGGGCTGTCTGACGTTGACCAGTAGCGGTACAGTATGCCTCATCTACTGTAGCCATGCTAGCACCGCTGTAGTACCTCTGCTTCTCAATACTGAATTTTGCTACAGTGCTCCGTCAGTCAACTTCGCTAAGGCTCCAGCTTGCCTCAACCACATATTTTGGTCTCCAACAGCTTTTAGTGGTCAAAGGCAGACCTACACGTAGCGGTTATAAAATCCATAAAAAGTAGTATTCACCCACCTGGAAGCAAATGTATGCTGTGGAGAGTAGCCAAGACTGTTAACATGACGTGAAAGAGTCTTGTCCACCAAGCTATGTCTCTTCAGCACAACAAGAGTGACTGCAAATTTCCATCTAAATAACAGAGCAGTTGCCACAGCCTCTAGAGTCTAGTCACACAAGAGGAACGAGTGTGAGGAAAGTGTTAAGGGAATGTGGAGAAAAAATGGCAAGAGCACTAACACTCACAAAATATAGATGACAACAAATATATGGCGGAGGGGGAGATAAAATGCTGTCCTTACAGAGGAAATCTCCCTTAGGGTCGGTGCCCAAATGCCAATGTTACGGGGCTTCATTTATGAAAATTCATTCGTGTACATTACCGGCAGTCCGGCAGCTTTCATTTCACTTTCTCTGTGACATGCGGCGTGGGAAAATTAGACGGAGTAAAGACGCTGAAATATTCAGTGTCAGAAAAATGGAAAGTGGTGCTCCAGTGAGAAAAAAAAAAGAAAAAAAAAAGTGTCAGCACAGCACTTTTCTGACCTCCCCGCTGAAGCCTCACACAAAAACAAACATAAAAATAAACCCCACAGAAATAAACAGATGAAATATTTAAATATATTTCCAGGGGCTTCCACATCACCTGGTCACGGACAAATAGAAAAGGGATGAACAAGAGCATGAGGGAGAACACATGCCCTCTCCATGCTCTCCTGTCATCCACTGAGTCAGGAGAGAGAGGTACTGGGGGACAGACATGTAGGCTCTCCGCCCTCCTCCTCTGCTCCTCTCCTCTGGAGATGCTAGTGGGAAGTGACAGGGTTGCAGCAACCCTGTCCTCCTCCCTCTCTCCCTCCTTACCTTGCTTCTTCCCTCCCTCTCTCCTTCCCTCTCTTTTTTCCTCCTTCTGTCACTCCCTCTCCCTTCTGCACCCCAATACTTCATTGGTAGGGGAACCTCTCAGAAAAAACGACGTGCACAGGGAGGGCGGTGAATCTGCTGTTTCTCAAAATGATTGTGGGGAATACACTGTGGGCTAAACTTGAAATTGCGTCTTTGTGTGTGTGTGTGTGTGTGTGTGTGTGTCTGTGTCTGTGTCTGTGTGTGTGTGTATTGTATGCTTAGTGATTGCCTCTCCTACACCACACGCCACCAATACACCAACTCCCACATGAGTACAAAAATACTATACACCTACAATCCACATGTACATATATGTATAAAAACACCCACTTAAGAAAACACACACACACACACAGACACAGACACACACACACACACACACACACACACACACACTCCTCTGTCTTCTGTGACCAAAGGCTGCACTTTGATGGGATAAAGCCACGTAATCCAAACATCGCGGCTGGCTACCAAGGCCTGTTCTTGCTGACTGGGAGGTTCTACCCACTCTTCATGCTAATAGGGAGTATTGCTAATGTGTCGCGGTCACCTCAGGCAAAGCTAATGGCTTGGGCCCAACTTCGTTTCCAGTAAACAGTTTGTGTTTTCCGTGTGTTTTTGGATAGGAAGTGTGTATATATGTGTGTGTGTGTGAGAGGGTGTGTGTGAGTGTGTGGATCTGAGTGTGTGGTTTGGATGGCCTTGTGTGTGAATGCATGTATGTGTCTCTCAGTATGTGTGTGTGTGTGTGTGTGTGTTTGTGTGTGTGTGTGTGTGTGTGTGTGTGTGTGTGTGCGCGTGTGTGTGTTTAGACATGTGTGTGTGTTGTAGAAAAGGCTCGTCCGTGTACAACAGGCTTGTGGAGGGGATGGAACGAAGGCATGCAGGGTAGGAAGTGGGAAGGGATGGAAGCTCTCCCAAGATAGATAATCCCATAGCCAGGAAGGAGAGAGAGAACAGCAGAGAGGAGGAGAGAAGAGGCACGAGAGAGAGGGGGAGACAGAGAGAGAGAGAGAGAGAGAGAGAGAGAGACAGAGAGAGAGAGAGACAGAGAGACAGAGAGAAAGAGGGTGAGAGATGGAGGAGAGGAGAGCCACGAGAGAGAGAGTGACAGAGAGAAAAAGAGAGAGAGAGAGGGGGACCTTGGGGAAATGAGAGACAGGGAATGAAAGAGCATTGTGGTGTGAATAATTGAGCGCTATGTGCCAAACGTGACTCTCTCGGTGCCTTCACGAGCGAGACGCTCCAAGCACTCGTCAGACGCCAATGCCGCTCATGGCGCTGTTCTCCCGCTCTCCCGCCTGACGTAGCCTCCAAAACAAAGACATGCTAACTAAGCTCCAAACCAGCTTTATTCCCCTCCCCCCAATTCCCCAAATTCATTTAGCTTTCTCCCTCAAACATAACAAAGAAAATATTAAGATGGGTTCCCACTGGAGTCTCTGCTATCCTCTGGTCAGGGAGAGATGCAGATGCAAGATAACAGTGCCTTACCGCTGTACTGCAGTGACGTAGCGCATTTGGGTTGGGCTGTGCGTATGTGGGCCGTGCAAAGCAGCTGTCCTGGATCCTATGG
>CM050215.1:17410467-17432967 GCA_027475355.1 Coilia nasus | reverse complement strand
CCACTGGCTCAGGAGGGCTCAGGCGGTGGCGACGCGAGAGTGAGACGCAAACACACAGCGGAGCAAAGCAAAGGGGGCTGCTCCCACGTCGTACATTTCACATGCTAATTGAAAACAGACGAGGCCACTAACTCCTCTGCAATCCCTTCCCACACACCCAAACTCCACCCTCCCTCCACCCTCTTTCTCTCAATCCTGAAATTCTCTCTTTCTGTGTTGTGGTTGCGCCTGACACATACTAGCGCTGTCTTCCGGGTCTCATGGCATTCGTCTGATGGATTGTTTTTACCCGATCGCCGTCATCGAAAAACGGCGTGGGGTGACACCTGAGACCAGAGGTGTCAATCCCAGCTTCACAAAGTAAAGTAAAAAATCCTGCCATATATTCCCCCTTGCCTGTGCATTCAACACAGCTAATTTCACTAATTAGCCATTAGTCTACCCATCTGATGATACAGTATGTGTGGTGATCATTAGGATCAGCTGATTCAGAAAACGGTTGAATCCAAGAAATATGTGGTGGAGGATTTAACTTTTCTGAAGGCTGGGATTGACACCTCAATGCCTGAGACCGGTGCAGGATTATAGTGCGGATCAAACACCACGGACCACAACTGACAGGAAGTGACATATCGGCAGTGACCATCTTGACAAGAGGTGTTTGACGAGGCCATAGCTGAGCGGGGCTCAGGGTCCTTTAAGGTGGCCACTGATCTGTGGGGAATGTGACAAAGACAAACTGTGGCCTCCCTTTTATACGACAAGCGGGAGCTTCAGCTTTCAGGAAGATGTCCCAGTCCAGCATGGAGGGACTTGCTAATGGCGCAGGCTGCCATCTGTTTCACCTGCTATGGGGGACCACTGTACCATTTCCAAAACCCCCACACTCACAACATGGCCCCGGGCATGCACACACACACACACACACACACACACATACACTCACACACATACACTCACATAGCCCCGGCACACACACACATACGCCCACGCACTCACACATGCACACAACATTTGTACAAGCACACATGCTGCACAGAGGTTCCACAGAATTTTTTTTTCCTGTTATTATTGCACATAATGATTTAAAAATGTGTTATACATATTAAACACTCATACCAGCAATTTTCTGTGCAGCCTTTAATAAAAATCCTGCATTAAACGTATATTTAGCCACGAAGCTCGGCGAACCACGACAGCAAAGTTCAGCAAACCACAGCGCATTTTAATGCGTCTATGGAAAATTACCCGTCGATATGACTTCAAAAATAGACGGGGTTTCATAGACTTGCTGGAGGGTAAAATGTGTAGTGCCGAAAAAAAAAAAAAAAAAAAAAAAAAAAGCGCTGTTTCACAAGGTTAGGCTCGCTAATGAAAACAACTCAATAGGCGTGCTCACTGGACAGTGGGGTCTGATTGAGAGGCTGATTCATTACCTCTGGCGAGCCCCCTCTGTGAGCCTGAGTCATTCATGCCCGGCTAATGCGTCCAGGTTTGATCACGATGCATGGAAGCACGTGCCTCCCCTCTCCCCAGCCCTCAGCCCGCCCCTCTCGCTTTGAAAATATGACCACGAGGGCATATGGCAGAGCCCATTCCCCTTCTGCCACTGGGATTCTTCTGGACCACCCTACTCTTTCTACACAAGCCTCGATCCTCTCCCACATTAAGCCTACCAGGCAGACAGAGTGTTTTTTTTTTCTTTCCAATACGTATGTGTGGCAGCCCTTTGGGACACATGGTCCTCCATGAAGCCACCCCTACCGCACCCAAGCAGATATATGACACACGCACATGCACATGGCATGGCACTCGCCACACACATAGACAAACACACACACACACACACACACACACACACACACACACACACACACACACACTCACATATACACATACACATACACATACACATACACATACACATACACATACACATACACATACACACAAATACACCCAGACACACATTTCCACACACACACACACACACACACACGCACACACACACACACACACACTCACATATACACATACACATACACATACACATACACATACACATACACATACACACAAATACACCCAGACACACATTTCCACACACACACACAAATACACACACATACACACACACACACACACACACACACATATGCACGCACACACACACACCCTCCCCTTGGATGCTGGTAAGGAATGCCCATGTGGCCACATCCGGGGGAGGGCTGAGCGGTGGCGGTGGCAGAGGGGGAGATTGGAAGCAGATGAATGGGGGCTGTGGGGCGCTAGGAGCAGCGGCAGCAGCAGGCCCCGTATCCTTTTTTCCTCCTTTCCCCATGAAGCCTGATTAGAAGGCCAGGCTGAGACTTGGGGCTCAGGGTGGGGCCTTCTCTCCTTCCCCACAGACGCCTCTGGTCACACACACACACACACAGAGGACACGCACACACTGGCACACATGCATGCACACACAAACAGGACACGCACACACTGGCACACACAGACACACACGCGCACACACGCGCACACACACAAACACACACACACACAGGCACACACAGACACATACAAACACACACACATTCTATGAGGCAAATACAAGCTCTCTGATTGGGCCGACTTTGTTTCTGTTCCCATTACGACTGTTTAAAGGCGTCTCATTACTCTCCGCACTCCTTTTTACTGCACACACATAAACTCACACACTCACACACACTCACACACACACTCACACACACACACACACACACACACACACACACACAAACACTCACACACACACACACACACACACACACACACACACACACACACACACACACACACACACACACATAAACTCACACACTCACACAATGTATCCAGAGGGATCAGCAATGAGCGGATTGTGTTTGAGGATATGAAATCTAGCTGAGAGGAGAATGTCACCTTGTATCTTAACATCTTGGGGTGAAAAAAGAACAGTGCTGCTGAGAAATCTAGGCTATTAAAGTGTTCCTGATGCATGTTAATGATGCCCGGGCAAAAAAATGGGGACGAATAGGAATTCTTTGTTAGGGAACCCAGAGAAGGAATTTTATTTCAAAGCAAACAGTTGTCACAGGCCATATAAAAGAGGAAGGGGAACAGACCCCTGATCAGTGCCATGTTAAATAGCTTGCTGAGGAATATTACTATCGGTCTTTCATCACAACAGGAAATATTTTATGGCACAGAGACGCCGCAGTAAAGTTTTACCTCTGCAGCTATTCTTACTCCTTCACGGGATGAAGAAACGAGTCACACACACACACACACACACACACACACACACAGTCTTGGAAATGTGCTATGCAGCTCAGTGGCGTAAAGTTCACTTCTCAGCCACGGGGAGAGGCTGTCTGCAGCAGAGGAACAAAAGTTGTGCAATGTAAACTCATTCTGAGTGCGCTGAGGGGACACACGGCGGAAGAAAGAAAAAGCAAAAAAAAAAAAAAAGTGGAGAAACAAATAAACGTGCAAGAGGGCTTGTTTTTCCAGCTTTGCTGGCCAGCGAAGAGCAGCCTAGCAAGGTCCTGCCACGTGTCCGAGGGAAAGGAACCTCGCCCAGTGCATGCGGTCAGCTTGCCCTAAAGCTACAGTCTGAGTGTGTGTGTGTGTGTGTGTGTGTGTGTGTGTGTGTGTTTGTCTGAATGTGGGGTGAATTTAAGAGGGGTGTCCACATATGGCTGTCCACAAATGAGCCTTGCCCCCTCCCCCCAACCCCCACCCTTTAACACACTGTACACACACACACGTCACATGCGTGCACACACACACACACACACACACACACACACACACACACAAACACACAAACAGACCACGCCCTCTGGGACGACGTTGTTGTCATTTTTTCCAAGCCAGCGTTCCAGGAGAGTTTCCTCACCGGTTCCACAGCTGGTCGTGCCTGCAACACTGCGCAAACACACACACACACACACACACACACACACACACACACACACACACACACACACACACACACTCCAGCAGCAGCAGCACGCTCAGACACCAGCACCAGCACCAGTACCAGCACAGGCACAGGCACTGACAGACACACACACACACATACACACACACACACACACACACACACACACACACACACACACACACACACACACACACACTCCAGCAGCAGCACAGGCATAGGCACAGGCACAGGCACCGGCACAGGCACCGGCACAGGCAACGCTCCCATGACATTGCAGCAATGTCACAGTGTGATCCTGCTGCAGCCGCCAACGCCACTGATGCCGGCACTGCAGCGCTCCCTCCCTATGCCATGGGAGTCCAGTCGTGCTCTCTCTCTCTCTCTCTCACACACACACACACACACATACTCGCTCCCTTCCTCTCTCTCACACACTCAAACTCTCTCTGTCTCTCTCTTACAAACTAACACACACTCCCGCACACATACTCTCTGTCTCTCATTTTCTCTCTCTCACACACTCAAACTCTCTCTGTCTCTCTCTCACAAACTAACACACACTCCCGCACACATACTCTCTGTCTTTCATTTTCTCTCTCTCACACACTCAAACTCTCTCTGTCTCTCCCTTACAAACTAACACACACACACACACACACACACACACACACACACACACATACATATTCTTTCGCTCCATCTCCCTCTCTCTCTATCTCTTTCACATACACACACTCACGCTCCTGCTCACCATATGAGGCAGGACTCTGGTAAGATGCGCTTGGTTTATTCATTGTGCATGCATATATTTGATGAACAACAGCAGGGCAAGTGGGAGATTAACCTCACCTCCCTCTGCAGGTTCTCACCACGTCATCTGGTATGCAAGTCCCCTACAGACATTTCCCTAGTTTTATTCATTTATTTATTTATTTATTTATTTACTTGAGTGTTTGTTTATTTATTTTTGTATGCCACTTTGCTTTGTTTCAGAAAGAACTGCCAGCAGAACCGTGTGTGAGGAAGAAGAAGGAGATTCGATTTCCCCCTACTATTAGAAAACAAGCATCCTACCAAACCACGGAATCCACAAGCAATTTAGCATGTCTAATGACGCTCTATAAAAAGGTGGAAAAAAAGCAAGCGGCACAAGTAAAGGTAAGGAGGCCCGGCACGCTCCTTAGCCCTTGTAACGCCGTCAGACACGGAAGGCCTCCTGGAGTTCACCTGCTGAGAAAGGCGGTGATAAAAGCTTGCAGCTTTCCCACAAAACACGTGTAGGCTTATTATTCCCAAATCCAGACCCCGTTGAGTGACGTCTGAAGAGCTCCAGCTGTTTTTTCTTTTCTTTGCTTTTCTTTTCTTTTTTTCTTCACTCTTTCGTTTTTTTTCCTTCTCTTTTCCCCACTGACCACAGCTCTTTCTCCACATGAATCATCATCAAGGCCCTTTAGTCGTCTTTGGTACTGATCTTCGTGTGATGAAACCACCACAAAGAAATAAACCAACCCCCACCCCCCCAGCCCCCTTTAAAATTAGGCCTTTGATTATTAATGCACTGATACTACAAAGAAACTCTGTTTGTGGGGTCTTCTGTTAGATAACATTCATGCCATGCAACAAGATCATCTCGCAGTCCACGGCAATTGAGGTTTTGTTTTTTCATCTTAGGCAGGGCCTGAGAACACAAGTGTCTCCCATTATCCCTACACATCTATACATCTTTATCTCTCCTTTCATCTCGCTGTCACTCCTTACTCACTTGGCACTCCTACCACCCTAACCTCCCCGCTCCCCTTAAACACACACACACACACACACACACACACACACACACACACACACACACACACACACACACACACACACACACACACATACCAGCGGGAATTAACTTTGCAAAATGTGAACTTTTACCAGTCACTGAAAAATAAATCACCAGCCACACATATTTCACCAGCTTTTGGCTGATGGCTGGTGCGAATTTCCATCCCTGACACACACATACCCACACACACACACACACACACACACACCCTCTCTATCATATGGCAACTTTGTGGTGTATTATGCAGACATACATGCACCCTGCCTCCTGTGCCTGGTATGAAGCTATGGCAGCAGCATAGGCACGAGCAGGAACAGCCATAGATATAAAAGACTACTCTACGGTACAGTGTTTTAGCCTGGTATTAGACATTAGCCTGGTAAACCAGCCCCTTGTACTTCATTTCATTTTGTACAGAGGGTCTGGATCACACATCGTCAGAAACGATTTCTTGGAGGTGTGGACTCTGCTGAAGTTTAAAACAAGTGCCTCTGCCCTTACCCAATTGCTAACGCCTGGTCGTCACGTATGCAATTAGCCTGCCTACGCACTACAATTCAAATGAAGCACACAAGGTCAACGTCATGGCTAACGAACACACCCCCTGTTCGCTGATTGGAAAAATATGAATATACAGCAGGACTGCGAAAGGTGAACCACGATAGGGCGGGGGATCACTGTATATGCATGGTACCAGCCACCGCACCAGCAGCCCCCCAGCCCCCCAGCCCTGGTACTGCAGGGCAGTGTAGGAGCCCAGGACTAATTGGCACCACACAAAAAGCCCGCCCTGGAGGGCAAAATAAATGGGATTTATTTTTGGCGCCAGGACCTGGAATCTTATTTAAGGCTAGACACGCTAAGTGCTTTGTCTCGTACGCATCGGCCCAGGGGGCGATATGTTTTTCTCTTAATTAAAATGGGGAGTAGGTGGGTGCAGTCAGTGACTTCACCTTTGTGCACTGCATGCAAGGGGCTGGTTCTGGTTTTGGGGGGCTTTGGGTTTCGGTGACTTGGGTGTACCTCAGGGACCAAGGTTTGGTCACGAATCCTCTCTACCACTTTGTGTTGTTTTTTTTTTTTTCTTTTCTTTTCTTCTTTCCTTGCCAGAGCGCTCTGATAGTGCTGATGCAAGGGCTCTGTCTGAAGATTAATGACGGGCATTGGGCTCTCCGAATCCTACACAGAGGTTAAAAAACAACCTCCACCAAGCGAAGCTTTGCACCATGCAGTACATGCTCGGCGCACTCCAAAAGGCAATTTTTCCTCCTCCTCCTCCTCCTCCTCCTCCTCCTCCATTTCACAGCACTAGCAAATAAATAAAAATCCTCGCTACTCAGCTCAGGAAGGTATGAAAAAAAAAAAGGAAAAAAATCTCTCCTGCTTCCTCTAGCCAAAATCGGATTTCTGGCGCACATCAAAAAATGGACATCGCCAGTCGGAGAGAGAGAGAGAAAAAAAAAAACGTACATTTGCTCGATGTGTTTCTGAGAAGACAGTGCTACATTCCCATATCATGGTGGATATCAACAGTGGGGATGGAGCTTATCACAGATTGAGTGCATGTTCCCGCACGGTGATAGAAGCATGGGCGTACGGGGATGCTGGAACTGATTTATGTTCTCCCCTGTCAAGTGCAATATCACACACACATCTGGCCCCAAGGCTCCATATTCATAAATAACGTGCTGTGACTGTCATCCTTTAGCAAAGAGACACAGAGAGAGAGAGAGAGAGACAGTGAGAGAGAGAGAGAAAGAGAGAGAGAAGGAGAGAAGCTTCAGCCTTCTCCTTATGACCTCAACCATGTCAGATAAACTTAGTCCACTGAAACATGCTGTGCCTCCTCAGTTTTGTTGCTTTGGCTACCTTTGTTGTGAACACATTATTCAGGTAATCCCTGATGGTGCTATCCTCAGTCAGTAGAGAGAGAGAGAGAGAGTGAGCGAGAAAGAGAGAGAGAGCAGGAGAGAGAGAAAGAAAGAGAGAGATGGTTAGAGATAGAGGGAGGGAGAGACGGTTGGAGAGCACAGCATTCGATGTTTGGTCATCTCTCAGCCACGATTATATCAGGAAAAAGCTACAGTGGGCGTGTAGGGTCAGACAGAGCTGAGTCCTTTGAAGAAACTCCAGCATTTCCCTCCCTGTCCCCTTCCCTGTCCCTGTGCCCCCTCACTGGCTGTCACCGCATCTGCCATGACACTTTACTCTCTGTGACACACCATAGAGCATCCTTGTTGCTCCCTGGAAGTGGCAGAGAAGAGTGCACATAGAGAGAGGGTTGGGGTTATGGGTGTGTGGAGGAGTTGGTAAGATGGACTAAAACAGCAATGGGAAACCTGGCTTCAAAAGCTATAGTATTACGCATTTGCTCCAACTGTTCACTTAATCAGCTGATTCCAGTTAGCATAACTCTTCAGGCAGGTAGAGGAGTTAGTAACGTAATCACCTGTGTTAAGTGCACAGGTAGAATCAGGCGACTTGGAATTTGTGAAAGTGGATCGCAGCTTCTACATGCAGGTTGCCTGTCGATGGACTTGGAGGTAAGGGCTGGAGAAGAGGGAACACTTTACCCTTCTTCTACTCCCCCTCCTCCTCCTCTTCCTCCTCCTCCTCTTCCTCCTCCTCCTCCCCGCCCCTCCCACACTAGCTGCCCTCCCTGGCAGCACACAAGCAAACCGGCCGGGCAGAATGTGACCGCACGCTGGCGCGCTGCTCAGTCAAGAAGAATAATGCACGTGATATGCATGGGTGGACCCATGCCAGGGTAATGACAATGCTCTCCGCGGGATTTGAACAACAGGAACTGATTAAATCATCTTCGGTTCTGTCCCAGATGCCCGCAGCCGAAAAACACTGCAGCTGGAGCTGGAGCTGGAGATGAAGATGGAGCCGGAGACGGGGCAGATCAGAGACTAGGCGACGCGAGCTGCAGCCGATGGCACCGGATCTGTTTCAGTCGGAGCCTACTGGCTCCCAGCTTATTAATCACACACACACACACACACACACACACACACACACACACACACACACATGCACACACACACACACACGCCCGCACATCAGCCCCCCGGACACAATTTAGCTTCTCCTATTCTCCTGCGGATTAGGGCCGCCTTAATCTGCTCAGCCGCAGAGCCATCTTGCTCGTATTAATATTTCTATTAGGCCCAGCCAGGCGCACGTCACCTCATGTGCCACGGCACAAGTCTCTGTATGGGACTGGCTGCCATGGTGGTGGCTGGGGGTGGGGGAGTGGTGGTGTAGGTCAGGTGTGTGTGTGTGTGTGTGTCAGTGTGTGTGTCTGTGTGCGTGTGTGTGTCTGTGCGTGTATGTCGGTAAGTAGTAAAAACTATAGCATCCTGTTTCATCCTTGTACAGCTGCCGCTGTGGCTGCGGTGTGGATGCAGGGATGAAGAAAAATGGAGAAAAATGCTGTGCATGATTTAATGAACAGCATCCTATTCCCTGGAGCAGGAAACACAATCATGGACAAACACACACACACACACACACATTAATACACTACTCATACCCATTCTTAAACTCACACACGCACAAATTAAAACACACGCACATATAGTCATTCACACATAAACACACACACATGCAGTTAACACACAGAAATGCTAGTATACACACACATGCACTTGACTGAAGTCATGGTGCTGCCCCTGGGCACAGAGCTAGACTTAGCAGAGTGACCTTCATGCCCCACTGTTTTCCCCTCTCCCTCCCGTCTCTCTCAAAACCTGTCCCTAGTCGCTCCTCCATTTTACGCGCGGGGAGGTGATATGTATATGAGCTAGGAAGGACAAACAGGGCTGAAACTGTCCCAACCTTTTAAAAAAAACACACACAACCCGAGCACGACACGTATACTACATCACACGCCCCGTTGCTGAACATGACTCAATTACTGTGCGCTCGCCAGCCGTGTGAGAGCAACAGGGGGAAGGCTTCGCTGCTCGGACCTGCTGTTGTTCTACATATAAGGTACTGCCTCTTGCATGCCTTACAGCGCAGGATGACAAGGTGCCTTGCTTGTGCGCTCCTGGTGAGATCGACTGTGTAATGTCATTGCGTTTTACAAGAAATTAATCTTAATGTCAGTATTTTTTTCTCCAGCCTTTGAATGTCACTGGCTTTTAATTGGGCGGCTGAAATGGCAGTGTTGTTTGTGGCCGGAGGTAAGCGAGCATACGAGGGGACTAGCTTAAGTGTCACTTTTTCAGCTACTGTTTGTTTTAGTGATCGAGGGAACAGCATGCCAGATTTGGAGTCTGCACCTTTGTTAGGCATGCTGTTGTGAGAGGCTCCAGGACAACGCCGGAGGAGAAGAAGAAGAAGAAGAAGAAGAAGAAGAAGAAGAAAAAGAAGAAGAAGAAGAAGAAGAAGAAGAAAAGGACCTCCCATTTGCTGTTATATTTAAACAGTGTACCAAATGCTTACAGTCATGTTAGGCTTTTGAGAGGCAATTCCACAGAGAAAAAACATCCATCAAGAACTGATGTCCAAGAAAAGAAAAGAAAAACAAAAAAAAAACAAAAAAAAAGTTTGATGTGCAATTTTTTTTGCACCACTTCTGTTTCATGAGGCTGGCTGACTACTCCAAAAAGTACATCTCCTGTATGTTTGTATTTTGCTTTTCTGTCAGATGTCTGTGTGGAAAAGTGCTGACGTGCCCACATAAATGCAAGTTCACTGCTCTGGAGGGCAGCCCAGGGCTCAAAGGGAGGGCTACAGCTGAGAGGTCACTCTCCTGAGTGCTGGCCTTGCCCCCATCCACCACTCACTCACACAAACCCACACACACACACACACACCCTCTCACTCCAACCCTAGCCCTGTCCAAACCCATAAGAGGGACCCTCGTGGACTTATATGACAGCCTTGGAACCATGTAGCCATGTCAAAGGGCCAGTACGAACCCTACTGAATGGCTGGTGCTGACCAGTGACCCAACTAGCCGCACTGCACCGAACACCAGGCTACGTGGGTGGTCTGCTGGTTGTAATGAGTGTGATGTACGCTCCTAGATTAGGGGACCAATGACACTCTCCGACTTTCTTTAACAGCACAGACCTTCCTCAAGGATCTTCACCAAACGGATGTACCAGAATGGTATGCACATGGTTGTTCTAGGTCTGCTATTGACCTTCCTCAAGAATCTTTACCCCACAGATGTATCGGAATGATATGTGCACAGTTGTTCACACAAACACACTCACAAACACCCACACACACACACACACACACACACACAATCACACACATACATGGCCTTGGCACTTTCACACATTTAAGCAAAGACACGGTTTTGAAATGTTGCAAGAATGCAGACGAAAGAGAAGTCTGAAGTCTCCACAGGGAATCTCCTTAGTGGCAAAACAATCTTTTAAGTCTCCATCCCCAATGCCCCATTCAGGCAATAAAAAGAATACTTTTTACAGTGCAGCCAGACTGGGACATAACAGCGGAGGGCCATCTATCTACAAGAGCGAACCTAAAGCCCTCTCCATTCGCTTCTGATAAGAGGCGGCAAGAGAGATAGAGAGCTGATGGCCTTCCCCATGGGTGCACCATTACGTAAAAAGGGGTTGACTGGTCTTTTTCTGCTGAGGTACTCTATAGTGCATACATGCACTATGACTGTAAATGGCAATCAGGTGTACATTACTACTGCATGGTATGTTGGATAAAAACACTCGCTGTTCTTTGTTTGTGTTGTTGTGGAAGTGTTGTTCTAAGAGTGTGAAGAATATTATGATTATTATTATTATTGTTTTAACTCACCAGGAGAGAGTACCTATTTACCTTCGCCTTCCTGCTCACTCAGCGTTAAAGGTAAACACAGATGACCTCCTTTAGCCTCCTCTCTCTCTCTCTCTCTCTCTCTCTCTCTCTCTCTCACACACACACACATACACACACACAGACACACAGACACACACACTGACAGACACACACACACACAGACATACAGACACATACACACACACACACACGCACACACACACACACAAAGCCACAGACAGACGCACATACACACACGCATATGCTGACCCCAACCCTAAGTCTCAAGCATAGCAAACAGGGAGTGCATTCCAGGCCCCAGAGCAGAAGGCCTGTTGTTTGGATTAGCTGAGGGGGAACAGGGCCCATGGGATGGCTGGTGGCTGTGAACGGCACACGCTAGGCTGACAGGCCACCCCAATCCCCACACACCCCCCATCCACCCCCCTTCATCGCCTTCCCTCCCTCTCCCCATGGTCCTCTGCCCCCTCCTTCCCCTCTCTCTATCCACCCCCCCTCTCCGTCTCTCTCTCTCTCTCTCTCTCTCTCTCTCTCTCTCTTCCTCTCCCTAGCTGTCTTCAGCTCTCCGCTCCAGCCCTTATACAGGCATGGTTGCCAACCCTCGCCTTTCATGGGAGAGTGGACTGGCTTTCCTGAGGCTCTCGGTTTGATTTTATCCACACTAGGGAGAGAGGAGGTAAGAAAAACAGAGACATAGAGATAGTGAGAAAGAGTGAGAGAGAGAGAGACAGAGAGAGAAAGAGAGCGAGAGCGGGACAGACAGAGGCAGACAGAAAAAAAAGAGAGAGAGGAGACAGACAGGCAGAGAGAGAAAATGCAGTAAAGCAATGAAAAGAGAGAAAAAGAAAACATGAGAGAGAAAATGAGAGAGAGAGAGAGAGAATATGGGAGTGAGAGAGTGACAGAGCAGGAGACAGAGGGATGAGGAGTGTGTTGCCTGAGTTTACTTTGGCGCTGGCTGGCAGCCGCTCCGGTTGCAGCGCATGAGAGCCCCTTCTTTTCCGGCCGGCGTGACACTTGAGCCGCCAGACGAGGCCTTGTTCCGGGCGGAAACGTACAAAGTACATCTTACCTCCTCGCCTGCACACCAGCTTTCCATCACCCTCTCTCTCCCTCCCTCCCTCTCTCCCTCCTTTGTCACCTCTATTTCTCTTTCTCTCTTTCCCTCCCTCTCTGTGTCTCTCTCTTTCTCTTTTTCCCTCTCTCTCAGTGAGCCTGCCTGTCTGTCTGAGTGACTCTGTGAGTATGCCTGCTAACGCTAATACAATACAGCCCACTCATTCCAATGGGAGGATGCGGCTCGCTGCGTTTAAAGACTCGCGTCGCTGCAGGAGCTGAGGGGAATCATGACAAGCTTATTACTAATGGATGAGCCCGGCTAGTGCCACGCATACACATTAGAATTGACATACCTTAATGGAAGCTGTTAGAAAACCACAACATTTTAAACAAGTTATGGGAATTAACGGTTGGCTTATTGATCCAGGGGCGCACAGGCAGTGGTGGCAAATTGGCCGGGCCGGGCCGGGCAATTGGCTTAGCACAGCACCCCCAGAACTGCACGGCATTGATATCGGACATGACACAAGAATATGGCCTCCGAACGGGCCAATCAGCTTGGCTGCCAAAAAACGTCAACAAAATGCCAATGTTGAATGCACAGAATGTGAATATCCATCTTACTGTGGGCGGGGGGAGGAGGAGGGATTGGTCTTCTGTTATAGAGTCACGGAACAGATGAGTCATTCTCCCCCCTGCCCCAACACACACACACACACACACACACACACACACCACCCCACCTCCGCTACCCTTCCTAACCGTCTGAGCCATGGCCCTACCCTGAGACCATGGTGGGCATTAGGGGGGTGCCCAATATGACTGTCCCTGCCAAACGGCACGACAAAACACTGTGACCTTTAAAAAGGCACTGATGTCCAACTGCTTTTTTGGCACACTTTGCCATCATCACGGCATAATCCGGCGCAAAGAGGGGAAGGAATCGGCAACAAGGAGGAGGTTCTCGGAAGGCGACATGTGACACAACAAGTGTGTGTGTGTGTGTGTCATGAATCTGTCACACAACCCTCCGTCTGCCACTAACTGCTGATGCTGAGGATCTGAGGATCGTGCTGTGACATGGTGGACTCACTGTCCAAAAACGTTGAAAAAAATAATGAACCCAGAGAGGCTGTTATGGCTTAAAGCATAAATGAATAGCCTATTACGTCAGGGTTGTGCACTAAATCAACTTAACTCCCCGCCGTGCGCTTTGATAACATTGATTCAGCTACGCCGAAGCACGCACGGCGAGGCAAAAAAGCTGTTAATTAGCGCCCTCCGACCAACTTGTTCCATTTGATCCTACCTACTGTGCCCACGCCTCCCAGCTGGCTACACTTAAGCCACAGGAGGAAGACACCTCCTCACATGGCACCGCTACTGGTGCCTGGTAAACCAGCCCCTCGTACTTCATTTCAATATGTACAGAGGGTCTGGAGCGGAGGCTGTGAGAAACGATTTCTTCCTGGAGGTGTAGACTCTGCTGAAGTTTAAAACAATGGCACTGCCGTTACCCAATCGCTAACGTCTGACCGTCACGTATGCAATTACTATACCTACGCACTACAATTCAAATGTTGCACACAAAGCCAACGTCTTCGCTTACGAACACACCCTTTGTTCGCTGATTGGCTGAGTTGCTCGGCCCTCTTACATGCTCCTCAATGGCCTCCGGTCCAAACCTTCTGTAAAAATGGAATGAAGTACGAGGGGAGGGTTTACCAGGCTACTGCTACTGGTGCCTGCCAGCAGAAGAAGGCTCCTCCACCATCTTAGTGTGGGGTTTTTGGGCTCCATCCAGACAATGCTCCAATGGGCTAACCCCATGGCTGCTAGCAGCAATGGTAGCTACGTGCTGTCTATCTTTCACTTAAACCACTGCATTACTCTTTCTCTCTTCCTCTCACTTTTTCTCTCTCCTGCTGGGAAGGCATCCCTACTGTAGTCATCTGCCTTCATATCAGCTATTCTCATGTTTCCTGCATACAGGCCGCAGCCTGCAGAGAGCTTTATCTGGGGGCCACGCCAGGCTGAGAAGGTCTAACTACCATAAACGCTTTTGTTTTGGCCCCCTTCAGCGGTTTCCAGTAACCTTGAAATATGGCCAAACCGCTTCGCTTGCCATGGTTTTGAGTCATACAGAGTCTACCGAGGAGGAACTAATCTTCCAATTCATTGACAAAAAAACCCAACCGACAACCGACAACCACCAACACTAATAAAAATAAAATAAAAACATGGTATTTGTGTGCTATCTACATAACCATACCCAGGCCTTAGGCAGGCCATACATTCAGCCCCAGCCAACGCTCCAGGAGCATAATGCATGCCTCCATCCATCACGCGGGAGCGCCGCATAGCGGCACCTCCCCCGCGTCCACAGCCATCAATCTTGGCAATTGCAGCCCCGGAGGTGCTGTCTGATAGAACACTTGAGAAAGTACCACGCTCGCCTCACTTGGTAAGTGTTGTGAAAGGGTTGGGAGAGACTGAATGACAGAGAGAGAGAGAGAGAAAGAGAGAGAGAGAGAGAGAGAGAGAAGAGAGAGAGAGAGAGAGAAGAGAGAGGGATGGTTTTTGGCAGCTGGAGGCAGAACTGCATGCATAGTTGAGGTCTACAGGGAGGCTGAGCCTAATCTCTCTTTTCTGTCGTCCCCTGTAAAGTTTCCACATGTACGTTCATCCCTGTTTCCTGGGCCCACGCCTGGGGTTAATGTCACACATTTTGCCTGAATGATTAATTTTATATGGGAAGAGAATGTCGCTATTTGTATGGAGACGAAACAGCCCTGGGACACAGACCAGTGTTGTTGGCACTCAGCTAATTGTAGCGTGTGTTTTTTAGCAATCTCGCATTTCTTATCTCTCGCTTGCTTGCCGTGTCTGTTGCACTGATATCCACCTCTCACACTTCCTGTCACTGTTCTTCAGCCCCACTCCTCTTCCCACCACCTCTGTCCTAATCCTCCTCTCCTTCTGTCCTTATCCCATACTTCTCTCCTCTTTCTCACTTCTCTTCCTCCCTCGCTCCATCTCCTTATTCGACTCCCTCCATCTCTCTCTTTTGTTCATGACTGCCTCTTGCGCTTCATTTCAATTCTTCATGTCCTCCATCTCTCTCTCTCTCTCTTTCATGGTCTCCATCTCTCTTTCTCACTCTCTCATTAGCTGCCATGTGAAGAGGTGTTCCTGTGAGAGTGTCTGATAAAAGGCGGAGAGAGGAGGCCTGATGCTGTGACCTTCAATTCACAGCGGGCCCCCCCCTCTATCAGTGACAAGCCGTCATCCTACACACCTCCTTGTCTTTTTCCCTCTCTCCATCGCTCACTGTTCCTCTTCTCCCACTGTCTCTTTCTTTTCCCCCTCTCTCCATCTCCCTCTGTATACCCGTTCCACCATTCACTCTCTTTTCCCCCTCTGTCTATCTCTCTTCCACCATTCTGTCTCTCTTTCCCTTTCTGTCTGTCTCTTCCCGTCACTCCCTGTGCCTTTCTCTACCTCTCTTTCCCTCTCTCGCATTTTCCGACAGCACGGGTCAAATTCTCACGATGGATACAGCTTTGAGTGTGTGTGTGTGTGTGTGTGTGTGTGTGACGCACTGCTGACATGCCGGTCACCGTGAACCACCGTGAAACGTCAATCCTCCCTCCCACCACCTTCACTCCACCCCCCCCACCCCCCCCCCCCCCACCAGCACCCCCTCTGAAGTGGTAGGCTGCCAGTTATATTTGCCTCCCATCACCTACACCTCAACCCACCCCAGTCCAGCTCCAACCCCCTCTGAGGTGGCAGGCTCAGGCCCATTATTATTTGCCTCCGACATTAAACTCCCACCGCGGCGGGTAGGTGGTCTTTGACCCGGCGGGGTCACGTCCTTGCGCTCTGGCAGTAAATACTCTCTGTCTCACCTTGCGTTTTAATCAGCTGTTGGGATGGATGGATGCTCTCTGCCACGGGGGCCGTTTATCATCATGGCTGCAGGGGGGTGGTGGGGGGTCGGTGTGTGTGTGTGTGTGTGTGTGTGTGTGTGTGTGGTGCAGAGGTGGGGGCTCTTCACATCTGTCCACGAGGTCGAGCACCACAGAGAGACTCCCCGCTGACCTCCGGCGACTTACCGTGACACTAACCTTTTTTCGGCCCGGCCCGGCCCGGCCCGGTCAGCCGGCAGCACCGATCAATCGCTTTGCCCCCTCGGCTTCAAGGGCCCCCGAGCCCCCCAACAACCTTGTAAATGCCGCAGATGTGATGGATGCACAGACTGATGTGAAAACTAATCACACGTTCATTTGAATTCCAATCAAATCACGGAGAGACGCGTACCCACAGGCACGGGTGACAGGTACAAATAAAAACGCCCTCAATTATCTCCCTGTACTTCTCCAAGGCTTATGCTGGAGTTAAGCGAGCACATTACTTCAAGAGAGTGACATCGTTCCGAGGCCAAACCAGATAGAATAAACATGGAGAAAATAGAATAAAGAGGAACAGAGAACAGAGAGAAGAGAGAAAGAGAGAGAGTCAGCTGGGCTGTACCAAAGAGAGAGAAGTAAATGGAGCATGCTAGGTCTCCCTCCCCCACCATAAATACACACACACACACACACACAGAGACCACATCTGGGACCGAGGACTTGCTTTGCTTGCACCCTCCACCTCTTTTGCTGGCGCACATCTGGTGCCCAAACCACGGCGTGAAACCAGATCCTTAGCTGGTCTAAGCCCTGTGTGTCATCTGATTGGCTAGGAGGACCAGGGGGAAGTTGCCTGGGGCGGCTGCTGCAGGGGTCCTCTCTCTCTGGCTGAATTTGCTCTCTGTAGCCCCTACCCCCACCCCCACCCCCCACCAGTATGCAGCGAGCGTATTTATGGGGGCAACGGAGCAGTGCAAAGAGTCCTCCGTGGACAAACGCTCGTTTAAAATGAATGAGCTCGGCTGGCAGTGCAAAGCCTCGCCAAAAACCTGCCAGTGTGGGCACCTGAAACCATTTAACATACAGTATGACAAGCTACTACTGAGGCTTCAGGGCAGGGCAAGTGTTTCTTTTAAATGTTATGTCCATCAACCTGCTCTTCTTAAAAAAAAAAAAAACTAGACACATACGCATACATGTACGCATTCGTTAGAGTGCCATAAATTAGAAAAATGGAACAATCTAAAAATCCTTTCTGCATTCGTTTTCTGCATGGTAATCTGAATTGAATGGCCATTGCAAAAGGCTATTGTGGGTTTTTAGCTTACAGGGCAAATGCTCTTCTCTGCTTGCTCCTTCATGGTTGGTAAACAGCAGACATACAGGTCTGAAAAAATGTTTCAGCAGAAAATACATTCAGTAGAATTTTTGACTTGAAAGAAGACTGCTGTAGAAGGAATCACCTTTGTATTTATTTAGCACTCGGAGATGAAGTGCTACAAGATGATGGCCAACTGGGAGATGTCAGGATTATCAGCAGATTTAAAAACCGCCATATTGGTGGGAGTGTTTCTGGTTTTGGTTATGATTAGTAAATTAGCGGTGATGATGCTGATGAACTGCAACAGTGGTGTCATAATCAGTTTCTGGAAGACTGCAAACAAACCGCGGCTGCCAACAGCAGGCAGCCTAAACTGGTTCACTCCGACTGCATGTATCAGTGCAGAGAGCTGGAGAGCTGGAGAGCCGAATCGTCCTCCTCAGAGACTCTCTTTCATCTCCATCCATTACCCCATTATTCACAGAAGAATTTTTTAAACACACACAAACATTTATGCAGTCCTTTCAGCAAGGAATAATCTGAGTAGAGATGTTATTATTACTATTATTTCCTGCAGGCAAAAAAAGACTATTTTCTAAGCCTGGATGATTTTGGTGTTGGAAAAATCCATGACATCATTGCCACGAAATGGAGAGATTGTATTAATAGTGTTAGCTTTAGGTGCCCAAGGAGCCAAGACACTACAATTGTGGCTTCCATCTAGACATATGTATTCAAATGATGCAATTAGCATGAATGCTCCTCATCAAAACCACAGCCAACGTACAAACAAAGCCCAGAGCTCCCTCTCGACTAGGCTCTGTTTGTGAGCTTTTGTCAGGCATCACTTACTGTGAGAATGGAGATAAATAACAACTCGTCTATCTGTCTTCTCTTCTTTCCTTTTTTGTCCCCTCTTTTCTTTTCGTCTCCCCCACTCAAATCCTCTCAGTCACGTCTCCTTTTAATCTCCTGATCGGCGCATTATTTCCTTATCTGCCGTTTCAATTACAGCGCAGCACAGTGTTACTCTGTCTGTTCGACTGCACCCCTAATTGTCTTGGGCAGACCCACGCCGAACGGCAGGAATTCGGGCCTCATCTTTTTGGCAAATAGAGCCCCGAGCGAGTGCCGGTGTTTAGATTGACTTGAGTCCAGGTGAAGTACAGGCGCGCGCGCAGCTGATGCATTCATTAAGGCAGGCCCGGAGCTCTTCCATTCCTTTCACAGTCGGTTTCAAAGGCTTGGAGGTGGGGAAGGGGTGAGGAAGCCAAGCCAAGTTCAAGACCATGGGGGAGTGGGGGGTGGGGGGGTGGAGGTAGGGGTAAGGGGAAGGCTAGGGTTGTTGAGAAGGACTTGTGTGTCTACGGGGGGGTCATGGATCAACACACAGTCATTGAAGTAGTCACATGCTGAAGGGGCTCGATCTTTACACAAGCCGCTGCGTGTGAGATTGGAGGATGCTGCTGTACCAAATAATGTTCTTCATCTTTCATTAATTATAAAGCCAGTACTTAAACACACAGATCAATAAATAATAGCAGATCATTATGACTGTGCTTTTAAACTCTTCTGCACCTTTGATTGTTACCAAGACACCACCAAAACCACAACAGATATATATAAAAAAATACACAACACAGCTGAATACGTCCTCTGAGCCTCCTGTGGTCTTTGGGTGCTTAAAAACCTCAAATATCCATTTATCCTGGATTAACATACCTGTGAGCACTTGTAACAACAAGAGGCACAGGCGAATGTGAACAAGTCGCAGAGAGGAAGGAATTATAAAGGAGGCCATGAACACCGCTGAAAGACGAATTAGCATACAAGCTAATCACACAGAAGGACCAGGCTGGGACAAACACTGAGGTGATCACTGAACAGCGTTCCACTGTCACGTCAACCTTGCTGTGTGCCCATGCCTGTCTTCGGCTGTGCCCGTGAACACCAGACTCCCTCTAGCTTTTTGCCCACAACACTTTCGACTGGCAGCTGCCATGAGAAAAAGAAATGTGATAACATCAGCTTTCCCACAGAGAGGCAAATCATTCTTATCTCCGCACCATCACAAACAGCCTCTCTGCACACAATAAACTAAAGGAAATGGCACATAATTAAGTCTTTGCTTGCATTCCCCCCCCCCCCCCCCCCCTTCTTCGGTTAATGAAGGTGCATTCAAGATTTAATTATGATGGATGCACAACGGCGGTTTCCCACAAAAGAGGGGAGACGGCGTAATGAGAGAGGAAAAATATGTTTAATGTGCGTGATAGGAGCCATCTTGTATCGCGGGTCATGTTAAAATATTTAGAATGGTGTGATTATGTTTTTTGGGTAAAGTCATTTGAGCTGATATTTTTTCTCCTTCTCTCATTCCCCTCATCTGATTGAAATGTAGAGTCAGCTGGAGTTCAGAGTCTAGAATTTGTTTAGAAAGCTTCTGCGGTTTAAATGAGTGAAGACAAAACACACACACACACACACACACACACACACACACACACACACACACACACACACACACACACACACACACACACACACACACTTGGTGATAGTGAGAGAAGGAGAGAAAGAAAAGACATGGGAAGAGAACTTCAAAAGACCTCCTCAGTACCCAAGCGGAGCGCATATTTCTTTGCAGAACCTCCAGAGACAAGCTGAACAACATGGAGTCTCACTGACAAGGATATGTGATATTTACAACACAGGAATAGAAAATGAGAGAGAGAGAGAGACAGAGAGAGAGAGAGAGAGAGAGAGAGAGAGAGAGGCAGAGAGAGACAGAAAGACGAGGAAGGCTCTCTTCTACAGTCAATATTTCCTTATGTTCTTCTACAGTCAGCTCGTCTACCTGCATGTATAAAGACAACAAGAAGCACTTGGCATAATAACTACTGTAGGCTAAGCGCTATTTACACCACATTACACTTTCAATACAAGCACTCTGAAACTCCTACACATACAGACCACACAGATAAAAGTGTTTTTTCAGGTTGTCATATTGAAGTAGTCATTACCTGTACACCGAGACAGTTAAAGTATACCCTGGTCGAGAAAGTATAGTAATTACTTACGGGTTACAGTTTCTCGAAAATAGTTATTTCGTCAAGCAAGGAGGGGAGCTGAGAAGGTGTGCTGTCATTATGACTAGAAGTGTTTGTGTGTGTGTGTGTGGCAGAATCAAAGCTGCTACCACCATCATTATGTCTGTGAGATTTGTGCTAATAGATGGGTGAGGGCATCAGGTGCTGTGTTGCAGGGGATGTGGTGCTGTTTATTATGACTGACTGAGCAATCTGACACTAGCTGCTCAACAAGTCTGAACATCTGCACAGTGCCGCAGCCCTGACCAGCGGCTCGCACGGCCTAATGGCACAGTAATCAGGCAAGACAGAGCCAATGATTAAGACACAGGCAAGCGTGCAAACAACCCGCCAAAACAAACACATCTCTCTCACACACACACACACACACACACACACACACACACACACACACACACACACACACACACACACACACACACACACACATGCACATCACACACCCACGCACACACACACAAACACAGGAGCACACACACACACACACACACACACACACACACACACACACACACATGCACATCACACACCCACGCACACACACACAAACACAGGAGCACACACACACACACATGCACACACACACAAACACAAAAACACACACACACACACAGGAGCACACACACACACACACACACACACACACACACACACACACACACACACACACACACACCATCATCCACAGCCTAAAATACATCCAAAACTGGGCAAAAACAAAGGTGTGGTGCATTAAGGCTTGATTGCGCATGATGGTATAATAAGTTCAAGGCATCTGGCACTTTTCTCCCTCCCTCCCTCTCTCCCTCTCTCTCTCTCTCTCTCTCTCTCTCTCTCTCTCTCTCTCTCTCTCTCTCTCTCTCTCTCTCTCTCTCTCTCTCTCTCTCTCTGGAGGTATCCAGTACTGAAACAGCATGCAGCGCTGCACTACACTGCACTGCGTAACTCTAGCAGCAGGTCTACACCCTCACACTCACACACTACTATACTCACACACTACTATACTCACACACTACTATACTCACACACTACTACACTCACACACTACTATACTCACACACTACTACACTCACACACTACTATACTCACACACTACTACACTCACACACTACTATACTCACACACTACTACACTCACACACTACTACACTCACACACTACTATACTCACACACTACTATACTCACACACTACTACGCTCACACACTACTACGCTCACACACTACTACACTCACACACTACTATACTCACACACTACTATACTCACACACTACTACACTCACACACTACTATACTCACACACTACTACGCTCACACACTACTACGCTCACACACTACTACGCTCACACACTACTACGCTCACACACTACTACACTCACACACTACTACACTCACACACTACTATACTCACACACTACTACACTCACACACTACTACGCTCACACACTACTACACTCACACACTACTACGCTCACACACTACTACGCTCACA
>CM050215.1:17372967-17400467 GCA_027475355.1 Coilia nasus | reverse complement strand
ACTCCTAAGTGCCACGCTTGGCCATCAGCAGGGAGCATGTAATGCCTCACATCATTAAAACATGACATGGGACCTCACTGGCAGAACACTCAATATAATTCCGCTAATAAGGAAAACCAAAGGGGGTGCACTCGACCATGTGATGTGGCTCAAATGTTCAAATAAAGGTTGATTTCGTTTAATGCTTTTACAACGGTCCTGCCTAGCCTAGCTATGCTCTACCCATACACTATGACACCCATACGCTATGTTTAGCATCCCGCTGCGCTGCGCTGCGCTGCGTTACGCTGCACTGGACTGCAACGTGCCACTGCTGCTGCCTATCTGATGTCATTTATGTGACAATGACAAAATTGACGTGGTCAGCTATTGCTAACGGGGCAGTTTTTCAAGGTCTTTGCACAGTGCCCTTTGGGTGACCTGTAAATAGAAACCCCTTCCCTAATTTGGATGCCTCCAGGCCAGTCATTTCTCAGCGGGGGGAGCAGAGGTGATTTCTGGGTATTGATTTGGTCACATGAGTCAGTAGATCACGACATGCTATATACATCATCCTCAGGGTTAACATTCCAGGGGATGTTTTGGAAGCAGAGGGTGAAAACGATCAAACCCCGGCCCGCTATGACAGATCGCAAAAGAAATTATTTTTAAGCATTTGCGTAGCAGTTTCTAACGTCACAGGAACACAAACGCAAATTTACACTACAGAATACAAATGTCCATGAGGATGTGCAAGACAGAAAACAAAAACATAAATTTATATACAAATACGCACACACACACAAACACAAATACAGTCACTAATAATCATGCCACCGCACATGTCATATTTAAATTACCTGTCTCTGACCATCCTGCAGAAATGTTAGAATTATGTGTAGTGTGTGTAAAGCAGAAGACAGACAATGAGGTGGGGCACATCTGCCACCCCTCTCCCATCTCTCAATTATGACACACCTATGAGCCCGTAATGAATGTCTACTCTTCACCCCCCCCCCCCCCCAACACACACACTCTTCCTCTGGTACATTCCCTTCATGCCATTTGTGTGGATCTGCCATTCATTTCCACACAGAAGAGAGAGAGAGAGAGAGAGAGAGAGAGAGAGAGAGAGAGCGAGAGAGGGCAGGAGCCTGGGGATAAGCCTGCTCGCATTTGAAAGACAGACAGCTATGTGGTGTAATCCCCTTCTGAGCAGTCATAAGCCCGTCGTTATCACCTCGCGCTCCCGTTTTAATTGTCCCTCCCTTAAACACATTAACTCAATGCATTAACGCTCCTCTCCCTGCATATGACAGTAGTGCGCCAGTCGCACTGGTCGCACGACTACCGGCGAAGCCACCCGTAATTGATGTCACTCTAATTTAATTGGCCTGGAGGAGGTGTTTTGTATTAAAGAAAAATCCGGGGTATCAGAGCAGATGGAGGCCTAAACCGTCAACTTTACACTGGGCTGATAGCAGGCAGGGCCATGGCTGTGAGGATTTTTCATGCCTGAGCCTCCTTTTTTTTTTCCCGTATAATGTTGTGCATGTCTCTGTGCTTTTATGAGCTTCTGTGTGTGTACGTTTGTGTGTGTGTGCGCTTGTGTGTGAGTAACAAATAAAGGAAATAAAGAGCAGGTAAAGGCGTAATTCATTGGGTAAGTACAGCATCTGTGAATGAGTTGAAAAGCACGGGAGCCTCAGCTTCTGTGCCAGGCACTGCACCACGCAGTGCAGTCGGATGCGCCGCTCTCCGGATAAGCCATCTCTGCTGAATGGAGCCTTTTTCCCAGTATGAATAAGTCATGGCGTGTAGGAAGTATGGTAAACACTCTATTCAGAGCGCATCTGACCCCAAATGAAAACCACTTTGGCAGCCTGGTGTGCCCCCTCAAGTCCCTTCTAAATCAGCGGCTGGAGTGCTGTGGGCTTGCTGGTGGAGCGCCACTTCCAGACCGAGCCTGGTGAATGACACGTTACAAGCCTGGTGCAGTAATCAGCAGCAGCAGCAGGCAGCTGGGCATCTGTGTGGTAGTGGCAGTGGCAGCTGATGGGCCGGTTTTGATGTGAGCGATTTCCAAAAAAAGCATCCTGAACCTCAACATCATTTAGCAACATTAACCTGCGTATATCTAAATGAGTGTTATCTTCCGAGTGTTCTCATTGACATTTCTTGTGGCTCTATTTTGCTAATATGTTGAAGTGATATATCTTTTTTTTTTAAAACTGGCCTAATATTTTGTTAAAAGAAGGTGTATTTAATATCATTTGTACATCACTTTGGGAAAAAAAATCTGCTACATCACATAACCCTTAGCATAACATAAACATGTGGTATTGATAATCCTTCATGAAGGTCAGGTGGTCAATTATGAAAGCTGTCAAAAGGTTGAAAGTCAAATAAAAATGACCCTGTACACCTTTGCATGTAGCATTTAGCTCACTCCTACACAAAATATTCTCTATTCAGGTGGTTACACATTAGCTAATTAATAAAACAGTGACAGAGTGCACAATCTTCCACCCACTTGCAGCAAAGACATGGAGCACACCACGAGGCACCCACACTAGCTGGCTAGGCTATGTGCTGAGCGATACCGTTTTTTTAATGCACAGCCTCGCCTGCGCGCGGTGCTGTTAGGAGCGATTTAGTCACAATGTGTTTCATTAGCCACAGGTTACTGTCTGTCCCTGAACGCAAACATGGCATCGAATCAGCGAGAGCAGCAGGCAAATGAATAGCAGCAGACAGGGAGCAAGTTAAGAGCGCGAGGGTGCAAGCGGGTGGAACGACGGCAGCTTCGGCTGGTGGGACACGGTTCGGGCAGTAGGCAGGCCCTCGGTTTTTTTTGCCCGTTCGCTCATTGACCATTCAGCCGACGTCGTCTGAGGGGGGGCTGGGCAGGGCCGGGCTGAGGCTGAGGCTGGGGATGGGGATGGGGATGGGGATGGGGCTGTTTGCTGAGGCAGCAGAGGAGGACTCAGGCCACACTCTCCTCTCCTCTCCTCTCCTCTCCTCTCCTCTCCTCTCTCTTGCAGTCCTCCTGCACCACGGAAGGATGGATTTAATAGCCTCATTAGCAAAGGGACTACTGAGAACTGGCCTCTCCGCACCGTTCAATGTCAAAAGTGCATCCAAGAGGAAAGAGGCTGCTGGGATAAGAAAAAAAAGAGGGCATCTCCTTTTCAACAAGGAAGGCTGATTGCAAGGTTGGAGGTGGGAAGCAGGAATGCATTTTTGTTTTCCACAATCAACAAAGAGGCCATTTTCTTTGCAGGCTACCCGAGAGCAGAAAGGCACTAGCCTTGCATCTCAATCACTTCCTGTGATGCGTAACTTCATATATTTCATATTGAACACATTGGTACAAATGATGCTGTCAATACCACAGTGAGTGCATTCTCCTGTTATTAACTGTGATCCCGATCGAGATGATTTTTTGGGCACCCGACCAACACTTCCCCGTTCCAGCTTTAATTATGGTAAGAGCTTCATTTTGCAAACGCTGCCATTTCCTTCAACAGCCCGCTGCACCGCGGACAGTAAATCACTCCAGATCCGAACGCTCCAGGCCAGTCTTTGTGACTGACACCAGCCAAACTTATGAGTGCCTATGCAACGGGTAAATGCAAACTGCGTGCCGATGCAATAGAGAAATGCAAACCTTCATGTGAAATATTACCGGATGAATGAATGATATTGCACTGGCAAATCAATAATGTAAACCCTTTGTGCATTTATTTACCAGGCACCATAAGTGCCATGCTTACTTCGAAAATAAGCCACTGTGGTGCACAGTCATGCAGATCTTACAAGGCACAGCGTGTGTAAAACGGCCTGCTTCGACTAATTTTAGCTCGCTGGTGTCGTGTAAAAATAGCACATCTTTAGACCAATAAGTGACACGATGTTGAGATCAAATGCGGCGGAGAAGGAGTCCTCCCCTGCCTTCTTTTGCTCGGTATCCCTGCACTGCAGCTGGCCTGTCAGCTCGCATGTGGGTAAAGGTGAGGAGAGGAGGGAGAGACACGGACGAGTCAGAGGATGACTAAACAATGGAGGATCCGAAGGGAAAATGGTAGCATCTGCACGAAATATTGCTGTGATCCTCCGCCCAGGAAGTCTATGGCATTCATTTGCATCTCCCCTAAGGTACCACAAGCCCGCTAGGACACACACAGGCCTTCTGCTCACGAAGAAGACGAAGAAGAAGAAGAAGAAGAGAAAGAGGAAGAGGAAGAACAAAAAAACACAGCTTGCCATGCCAGTCCCTGGGCAGAAGAGTGCATTGAGTGTGCGGAATAACAAGGAGAAAGATTTGCTGTTTTTATCTCCGAGTAATGCAGTACTGTGCTATCTGTAGGTCCCTGCCCCTCTCCACACGCACACGCACACACACACACGCACTCACCTGCACACACACATACACACACACACACACACATACACACACATACACGCACCCACATGCACACACACATACACACACACACGCACACACACACGCACACACACACACACACACCCACATGCACACACACACGCACACACACACGCACCCACATGCACACACACACGCACACACACACGCACACACGCCATCTATTGCCCTCAGTGGACTGGCTACATCTGCAGCACTGTAAAGTGAAAATGTTATGGTCAGGGGGTGGCTCCTGGACCTGTGAAGTGTTATCTTCCTGTGGCATGCGGCTACGCGGATGATGCATATAAAGCATAAAGATACACATCTGTCCAAGCAGTACAGCGGAAAGTCTCCATTTCATCAACAAGTCAAGTCTAACGACTCGTGAAAAACAAAGGTGGTGGTGCCATCTGTTCTGGAACAGTTTCCAGGGATCAGAGGAGGGGAGGAAAAATGTGCTTTTTCAGCAACTGCTATCCTGCGTGCTGGATCATTCTCAATGGCCGAAGCACCTGAATAAGCGACTTAATCTCCTAAGCAAACACAAGCCTCCGACATTAAGTGGGCCTCGCCTCCAGCAGTTTAAAGGTTGAGGCACTTTGTTACCACAACACACTGCAGGACAGCCTAATCAGCTATTGCTGCTGTGTTAATTGCGAGTGGTCTAGTGATTGATCAGTGATACACAGTTTTATGGTGTTTTGGGGTGTGTAAACAAAGGAAAAATGCATGCCATTGTGGCTTATGATTGAACTGCTCGTCACAGATGCCAGCTATTATGAAATGAAACTGTAAGAGGACTAAAGTACCATATTAACTACCTTTTCTTCCACATCGCTATTTGCAATAAAACTCATTATAATGTAATAGGCGAAGGCCTACTGCAATAAAAAAAGCACAAGCAAGAACATTGTCCCTATAACTGAGCAGCGTCCTGTCATTGCCACTGAAATATTGATCCTTTCTGTGTATGCATTTCAAGAACTGCAATGTCATCTTGACCAAACCTTTAGCTAACGTCCTATTAAATAGACATTCCCGATTATTTAAAAACTTGGGCTAAAAAGCCACACCTTAAATAGCAGCACATTTCTATTCTTAGATCCAGTACAAACACAAGCCCCAGTCGAGGACTACCGTACCCAGCCATCACTGAGACGTCAGCCCCCCCCCCCGCAGATCTTTCAGGCTACTAAGGAGCTACCACGGAAAGGTAGAGAACGCATGAAAGAGTCGGAAATCTCGCCGAATGCCCCGTGTGAACACTCGAGGGGGTGAAAGACAAAGAGAGGGTGAATTTGCCAAAAGAGAAGGAAATGGAGTGAGGCAGTGTAGCACGCAGGTTCAAAACACCTAATGGAGTAGCCCGCTAGCGGAGCTAATAGACTGTTTCAAATTGAAAGGAACAGCAGGCGTCTAAATAGAGCGACGTGGGACATTTCCCTCCATTCAGGACGCCTTCAATAGAACAAATAGAAAAGAAAAGAAAGGATGGCAACAAAAAAGGTGGAGGTGTGTGCGGAGGTGGGCGGGGAGGGGGGTCATACAGGCCTCTCTTCTGCCGCTGCGAAGCATGGTGTCATTGTATAGATCATATTTATTTATGTACAATCAATTGCTGAGATTCAATTAGGGCGGGCTGTCAGTGGTGAGGAGAAAAACACTATCTCTAATGAATTGGTCGCATCCTGCAGTGAGGAAGGAAATGCATATTCAGAGTTTCTCGGGATGCCTGAGGGACATCTCCACCCTCTCTGGTCTACATCACAACGTCTCCATTTGAGTCACTGGAGATGGGAAGACAGATAGACGAACATTTGTTAACCAAATCAGGGAACTGGACTGAGACTAACGAACAAAAAAAAAAAAAAAAAAAAAAAGATTTCTCCAACCACCATACCATCGTTGTATTTAATAAGGATCCAGAAACAAAAGTGGATAATGGGAGAGAGGGGGAAAATATGGCGTCATTTTGCTTTGGCAACATCATTTTTTTACATCTTGTGCATTATGCAACATTGCATATCTGACTCTGAATCTGACAGAAAAGACAGTAAGGAAGTATTTTTCTGTTGCTGTTACCATGAAGAATGTGTGTGTATGTGTGTCTGTGTGTGTGTTTGGGCGTGTGAGTGTGTGCGTCTGTCTACAGTGTGTGTGTGTGTGTGTGTGAGTGTGTGTGTCTGTCTGTCTTTGGCTAAGTGTGTGACTGCGTGGGTGGGTAGTGTTGAGTGCTCCAAGTCACCCCGGGTATAAGGGCGGCTGCTAAGCAAAGGAACAATTATAATGATGATACATCATCGACATGTGACAGCACGATAACCTCTGTCTGCGATAATGGGGGGGCCCAGGTGACACCTACTGAGAGCTCCAGCCTGCCCACGACTTCCCCATCCACCCCCCCATCCCCTTACTGAGAGATCTAGCCTGCGCACTACCTCCAAATCCACCCCTCCATCCCCTTACTGAGAGCTCCAGCCTGCCCACTACCTCCCCATCCACCCCCCATCCCCTTTTCACAGCTCCTGACAGAGCCCTGCATTTGGGGTGCAATCGCCCATCACAACCGGGTTTGCCTTGCATTGGCATTGTAAATGTGTTCGGTGAACTTTCATGGTAGTTACTACGTGTACAGCTAAAAGCGTCTTCGGTTGGAAGGAAAGAGAGAGAGAGAGAGAAAAAAACACAGAGCACTAACAGCTATTCTTACAACAGGGCCTGCATCAAGTGAATCTGCTTATTTTCCCCAAACATTCAGACCAGTCAAGTTGACTGAAGGGAATGGGGGGGCTGGAAAACACATATATTATACCTGTTTCCCGTAAAGAAAATCCAGATCAAACGAGAGCTGTGCAGGTAACAGACGGCTACACCAGCCTTATTCCGCGCTGGCAGTTCTAGCTTAGGCGCCGCGTGCTTGGGAGGCTGGGAAAGAGAGCTACGGGGCCTGGGGGGGGATGAGAGCATCACCAGTGAAAACATGCATGATGAAATCACTTGCAGTCATACAAAAGCTATGATGCACACACAGGCGTCGTTCGGTTCCAACTTTTTTCGTCAGACATCTTGGTTCCTGTGAGCTCTCAATAAGTGACTCAGTCCAACACAGCAATAATGCGAATGGATCCTTTTTGCAGAACCTGTGCCAAGAGCCACAGAGCCACAGAGCTTCATACCAATGGAATCCAGCTGTGTGTTTTCTATGGTTCATGGTCGCTGTCATTTGTCCCAGTGTTTGTTTTTCCACAGATTCCGAGCACCTTCGCGAAGACTCTCGACGGAATGTTTATGCTCCCCAAAGGCAGGGAGCGGCAAGGTTTCCAGGAATAAAAAAGACACAGCAATTGTCCTTGCTCTATTGACTTTCATGGTTATTTATTGTGCCAAATAATGGCGAAATCCTCACTTTTGGTCACAAATGGGCCTGGTCACAGCGATTAGGGAAGACTGCGGGGCATGCAAATGCTAAAATCCAGTTTATAAACTTGAAAAATTAGATGGGTATGGGGGCTGGGGAGTCGGATAGCCCATAAAACAAAGCCGCTCTTGCTACATTGGAAGCATGTGATACATGTGGAATAAATTACTGTGAACCTGAACCATTTAAGCACATCTGTCAGAGGTTAGCCAATAAAGGAAAATAGGCAGTTCCTGTTAGTGTGTTCCAAAATAATCTGGGAGTAATTTAAGGAGTTGAAGCTTAAAGAGAGGCCCAAGATTTATAGGTCAGACAGCAACTGAAATACAATGTGAGTTTAATACAAAGGCCCTTTTTATCTTTCTCCAAATATAAGCTTTTAGTACAGTATATGTGCCATTATATGTGTATCATATCACACATGTATCTATTGATGATTAGCCACACAAAATAATGAAAAATTAATGGCCAACATCCATCTAATATCAAGGCACCATTATATGATGCTCTATGCTGTTTAGTGGGGGCTCTGTGTAGAGGGAGAAAAATGATAGCAGACATGCTAAACTGCACATTTCCCTCTCACAAGAATGACCTTCACTTGTACCTCCGAGGTCTTTGGTGTTAAAAATACACATTGATTCAATGCGGAAATATACCAGAGGAGAGAGAGAGAGAGAGAGAGAGAGAGAGAGAGGGAGCAGGAGCAGGTATAAAAACCAAGCTCCCTATTACAAACTTGCTCATTCATAGCACTGAACAAGTCATGCTCTAAAGAGAAAAACATTTCGTCTGTTAAAAAAAAAAAAAAAAAAAAAAACATTTAAAAAAAGGCACCTCTATCAAAGAAACATGAGATGTCTGCTGCAGAGACAAAGAGGAAGAAAAAGAGAAAGAGAAATGAGGTGAGAGGGTGAGAGAGAGAGAGAGAGAGAGAGAGAGAGAGAGAGAGAGAAAGAGAGAGAAAAGGAGGGGGAGTGCTGAGGAGTAGTCACTGTCAGGGTAAAAAACACTGCATATTCTGTAAGTCCACCATTGTTCAACTTGACGTGGGAAGTCTCTTTTAAGCACACATCCTTGTTTAGTATCCAAAGGACAACCAGAACACGAGGGACAACAGCTTGCCTATCAAACTCAGCTTCTCCGAATGGGAGACATCACCAGAAAAAATCTGTCATGCGAGCTGACACTAACCCCCTGCCTCTTAGGACCACCCAACCCCCATACAGTGCGGCTTGTTGCTCATTAGCCCATTATGTGTGCTTCTCAACTCACTTGGACATCCGCAATCAGGCAATGGCAGAAAGCATCTCGGTCGCAAAAGGAGAGACATGCACCAAACGTGCGGTTCACTGCCCTGACCGACCGACGGACGACGCACTGGTCCAGCGCCAACACGCAAGGTCGCCGTGCCGAGGCATGGACAGCGTGCACATGGTGCGTTTGTGTTTAAGTGTGCGCTGCACTGCAGCCTTCAAACACCGAGAGCTGAGACTTGTCCTCAGACCACAGGAATGTCCCAGTCCACTTCGTGGCCAGATGGTTGGGGCCAACACTGTGAAATACAATGCAGTGTGGGTGTCCCACTAGTGCTTTTCAGCCAATGACGGCCCAACCCTAAGAAGCTAAACGCTACCCTCTCCTCCCTTCCAAAGAAGAATGTTTTCGTGCAGTTCATTTTTCAACTCACGGGGACAACTGTATACTGTATGTGCAGCATGAGACATTCATTTTCCCTGCATCAGCCTACGCCAGTATTTGTAGGGTTTGCATTTTTTATAGGTATTACAATATAAGCTGACACTTATATCTATAGTTAGGCTAGCACTGCATGTGTGTAGTCTATTTTGTTTCCACATATGACCGAGTTCGACATCTCACAGCCTCCTGTAATTTGATGTTTTCAAAAAGCAACGCCTGTCAGTTTCCTCGTCTAGAGACGCTGCCACGCAATCTTTGTTAACTGTGATGAAAGAAAAAATGCAGCAGGCTCAGTCAGCCGTTACCTTGGAGTCTGAGAAATCTACACAACAAATCACAACGGAGACAGAAGTAGATGGGTTCGGAGCGTCTCCCCATCCCAGACAAGATCAGAGCCAAGCCTGCACGCCGCTTTCCATAGTCATTTGACACCAACCATCAGACTGTGTGTGTTTTCATGATGAATGTGTGATGGCATGTGTCTGCTGGATATGCTGACGGCGAAAGTGCATGTGTGTCACGTATGTGTGTGTGTGTGTGTGTGTGTGTGTGTGTGTGTGTGTGTGTGTGTGTGTGTGTGTATGTGTGTGTGTGTGTGTGTGTGTATGTGTGTGTGTGTGTGTGTGTGTGTGTGTGTGTAGTGTGCGCTCAGTGATTCAGGGACAAACACATCGAGATGTCACTTTATAACCACTGGGTCCAATGCTTCCTGTCATCTCTACATCTCCAGAGATCCCTCGCCTGTCCCCAGAGATAACCTAAATATAGATTGGGGACTGAAACTGTATTTTTATCTCAATCACCACATCAACAGGGAAAACAATATTTCTCAAACATACTCAAATAGCCTTTATCCACAGCCGAACACCTGTCCTTTGGATGGGTTTTTGCGATACGAGCTAAAAAAAGTATCAGTCAAAGTGACATTAAAACGTTATCGTCGGTCAAAATAAAATAATGTGCTTCAGCCTGCCGCGGCAGCTGGTTAGTGGTCACACAGCTCTCAGTCCAAGGGCCACTCATTACATTTCCATTATATTTCTGACAACTGAAATCCAATCTGTTATTACTGTCCAGGCAGTCAATTAACATTCAAAGTCATGGGAAGAATTACAAAGGTGAGAAAGGCAATCAATCATTAAGTTCATTCACTGAGTGTTGTATGCAGGACTATGCAGTGCAGAGGTGAATTTCGGCCATGTATAAATGTATACATGCAAACACAGGCGGAAATCTTGTATAAATGTATACATGCAAACACAGGCGGAAATCATGTATAAATGTATACATGCAAACACAGGCGGAAATCTTGTATAAGTACTGCACGTTAGGTAATGTAAAAACAGAATTTTTATGCACAAATAGGGGATTTCGAGATTACAAATTGTTCACAAATCTACATTACACTTGACTTTTTAAAATGTAGGCTATTTATCCTACACTATTTGTTTATTTCACAGAAGTGCTTC
Organism: Coilia nasus; assembly: GCA_027475355.1. Taxonomy (NCBI): domain Eukaryota; kingdom Metazoa; phylum Chordata; class Actinopteri; order Clupeiformes; family Engraulidae; genus Coilia; species Coilia nasus. The sequence continues at coordinate 17,389,471 of CM050215.1, read as the reverse complement.
CTCATTCTGCTTCATGTTGTCCTGTGTAGACTATGTAGTTATTGATGGCAATTCTGTACCATATTCTGTTTTGCAATAAGGCAACTCAGGATGGAGTAAACAAAATGGTGAAATTAAAGAAAAAAACAGAGAAAAGAACGAAAGAGAGCAGAAAAAGAAAGAGAGGTAACTGGAAGAGAGAGGAAAGTATATTGCTGTTTTTGATAGCACTGTTCATTGGTAGTAAGGGAACTGGATATTAGATTTCCTTTAGATGCTAAATTAAGGATCGTGGAGAACTTTACCTTGGGAAAACACATAAAAATATTACACCAATTAATGACTATTGATTTATTTTAGGGCAACAGTAGCTCCAATGGGAAACGCCAGGATTGTTTTTCCAATTACAAAGTTCTTGGTCAAATTTGTTAGTTAATGAGTAGGCTACTGCCCATACTGTGAAAGTAATTGCTCGGCTGTTTTCGCACTTGCTATTTAGGCACATCTTTAGCTAAACACACACACACACACACACACACACACACACACACACACACACACACACACACACACACACACACAATGTTATTATCTCTCATGAAGAAAATGACATGAAATTATGTTCTAGGGAAAATTAACATGCTTCTCTGTGTTTCAGAACATTAGGTTCAGCATGGTGAAAAGTCATACAAATTTGATTACATTATTAACATGCATTTGATTAGCCAAATTAAAATCCAATTGAATGAAATCACAAGATTAGCTTTTGTATGATATGTAATCATTAATAATAATGAGATGGAAATGAAGACGAGTATACAGTGACAATGACAACTGACTAGGTTAATTCACATACAGTATGCTCTCTGTAACTGTGAGATTAGGCATTGCTGGTGTGGCCAACCAAAGTGCATAAAATGTGATTTTGAAAATCTAGCTTGTGCTTGTCACCTAGAACAAACAGCGCATCGTTCGTCCCCCGCTTCAGTCTGTAGGACTGAAAGCAAGACTGGCCTCCCATCGTTTCTCTTTACGTCATCTCTACTTCGGATATGGGACCCTGAGATTGAGCCTTCAGGTGAGGGACGGAAAAGGACGAGCAAACTCTTTCTTCGACTTGTTAAAGTAACAGTGTTCGATTTTCTGCCCCAGACAGCAAGCGAGGCTGTATCCAATCAAGGACAATATGATAAGCTTTTACGAAAAGAAACCTGCATATAATGTGGTCACTCTCGGCACGCAAGTTGGTATGCTGAATCACATGATATAAACGACTAAAGTTACCGCAGAGATTCTAACAGATCTTCGATAGGCTGCCTCAGTAACACACACAAACACACACACAAACGCACACGCAAGCATCCCCAAACTCCCATATACGCAAACCAAGACGTATGGTTTACCAAGCCTGTCTCACATGTTCCCATATTGCATTGTGCAATGACGTAAATGTAGGGTAGGCTATAGATGTTTCACGAATTTCCCAACAAGATTCCACGTGTCCAGCCGTGTTGGAAACACTGGCGCACTGATGCGTCTCGAATACTGCTCTTTAAACCATCCCTTCGACCCTGACACACGCGGACACGCGAGTGGCTACCATCCCCAGCATGGCTTTGGGTGACTTCCATTACCACCAGCCATTCCAAATGTGTTTCTAACACCCGTGGTTTAACAAGACAGTTTGGCTATCCATCACAACAAATTAAGGTATTTGCGTTGGGCTGTATCCACTATCTTTGCTGGCAATGTAAAGTAGCCTATTAAAAAATCCATCTCAAAAGAGTGCTGAAACATCGGCAAAGGTGACTGTACGTGTTCTTCTTTTTATTTCTTGGTTTAAAATAATAATTATAATAATAATAAACCAAACCTTTGTAAACGCCCAATGAATTATGCTACTCCATACTCTAGAACATCTGTTTTCAATTCACGTTATTCAGTGTATGTTGGTGGGTGGGGATTCTCCATTATGAAGTGAAGCCGTTACTTTTTTGCCTCGGATTCTGGACAAGTTTAACCTTTCATATAGAATCTGGCCGTTGTTGAAAAATCATATTGAGCGCAGGACATTATAGCTATAACTAGGGTTCTGTGATAAACCTTTAATGTGTAGACTTGTGATGTTGAAAGATTAAAAAATACATTAATAAAAGAAAATCATACAGCAACGGTTTTAGTTTTAACTACCGACAGCCAGTGGCACACATAGACACCATTCGTCGGGGATGAACAGGGGAAAAAACTGTAGACTCAGTATTCAATTCCAGTTAAGGTAATGAAATTCACTTACCTAGAAACAAAGACCGAAATGTCGCAGGCATCGCGGCACCCGTTGCAACTGGAAGTCCTATGTCACGAAGCTGGAAATAATGTGTTCTGTCTCCCTTAAATTTCATTCGACTGACCTAGGTGTTCAGTCACGGGAAGGCAGCACAGTACAATTTGGGAGAAGCAACGATAGACAAACCTACACTGAGCCGTGTCCAAGGACAGCATATCTAAAACATACTGAAAGCCGGATCCCTCATCGAAGATACCAGCCACCGTTTGTCCCCGACGTTTCCATCGGTTTAGTCGTTAAATGAAAGTTCCCCTTCGGTCTCGCCGAGGACGTCTCAGGTCTCAGGTTCCCCAGCCTCTGTGACAGTAAGCGTTCTCCTCTGTCTCCCTCTGTGTGCCCGATGCACAAAAATGCGAGGAGCGAGAGAAGTGGATGCAGAAGGATGGAGACCTCTACAGTTCACATACCCTTGCAGCAGCTAGTGCATCGGAAAGCGATTGGAAGACGTGACTCAAGTGTTTATAATAGCCTAGCGTTTTTACCACCCAATGTTGGCATTTTGTAACAATTAACCTAGAAAAATCAAATGAACGGCTATCCATTTCGTTTGATTTATGAGGTTTCGTTTAAAAAATACATTTCAGAATTTAATTGGGAATACTTTAAGGCATTGCCTCCCATAGCAAAATAGCAAGACAGCAAGTAGGCCTGGTTTAATGGTAGGCATGAATTAAATTGGAAGGTTAACTTAACAACCAAACATGTTTTGATAGGCAACTTGATTGACATTACATTGTGAACTCACGCATTGGCTGGTAATTCTCAACAAGGTCCCTGTTAGTCTTTGCTAATAAGATTAGGAAGGTCTGTAGGCTTAGAATTTGGTGATATACTTACAGAGTAAAGATGATTACTGTAACATGGGCTCAAAAGATTTTCCTTTTGAACTTTGTCTGAAGGTTACACCAAAGATCAAAATTAAGCCACTACCATTAACATGTCCGCAAATGTTTAGTGACACAGGAGATGGGCATCCATTCTTGAATTCTCTTCTAGTCACAGGGCTGCAGTCTATTCATTCCTCTATGTGTTTCCAGAATGTAAAAATGCATGACCCAGACTTGAACATGGAGCAAGCTAAATCAGCACACGGATGGCCAGGGGAGGTGCAGCAGTTTGCTGGCTTCAGGACACATTAATCCATCTCTGGGAAACAGTCTGCAGGCATAACAAAAGACAGCATGCTCCTGGCCCCTTCGTCCCTCCACCTGAACAGCCTGCCATTTCAGAAGCCACTCTGTGGCTTTCCGGTCTAGTAGTTTCGGGTGGCTTCAAATCTTTTTACATTAAGGCACAAAATGCTTTATGAGAAAGAATAAGGCCAGCAGTACTGACCATCCAACAATGCTTTTAAGAGGTTGATGTTTGTTCCTTGGAAGTTTTATTGTGTGGTACAGTATCTGTGTTCGATAATGTAAGTTACTTGTAAAAAGGACATCGTTTTTTGATTGTCTCGAATAAAAATATAGGCTATTACTGGGTTAACAGGTTACTGTTATTTTAACAGTAAACGGAAAATGCATCAAATTAGGATTCTTTGTGGCTCGTAAAAAGTCTGTTTTTTTCAGTCTATTAAAACTGTGATGTACTTCTGTATTTCATACTATTGATTCCACAGCTAAGGATATCATCCCATAGCAACACTGTACACAGTCTGCCAAGAGGGAGAATACTAAAACCCAAACAATTACAATATTGCATCATCATGGTGTTAATATCCAAATGTCCATCAGCAGTAATTGGTGTGTTGTCTTACAGTAAAATAAACAATACTCCGGCCTTTTTTGCATTCAGCAAGGACACGGTTAAAGCAGCAATGCGAGGCAAATAGCGGCAGGTCAACCATCACAAATGGGAGCAGATCCTAACATGGAGGCAAACCTGTCCATGTTTGGTGGCTTGGCCTTGGTGAGTGATGTAGCACCCCAATGCAGATGGCCTCGCAGATGGCTGATATTTATACCACAGGCCCTGAAAAGTCAGTTGTGTGGAAAGAGGTCTTTAAAACGGATTGTTTCTCATCACAGAATGCCACAGTTCAGCACAAACCAATGATTCTGTCCTTCTGTCTCTGCAAAATCATGACCACACAATGGTCGACGTTGTCTTGATTGGGCTACAAAATGAGCTTTGCTATGATGACCGTTTGCCAAAAGAGGATTTATAGGAATAATATTAATGCATGAAAATCCCGAAAAAGCAAGCTCCAAGTGCAAGCTCCATTATTTTTTTAAAGCCCCCTAACACATCACAGCCACCATTTTTGTTGGGAGCACTTTTGACTTATGTTCTGTACGGCTAGATTTGCTGTGCTGATGCTGCCTTAAAAATAGGCGCACGGTGTTGAGAGTAGACCACTCCTGTCACCGTTGCGGGGGTGTGAGTTGTGCTCAGACAATGCCACGCACCTCCGATACACATGTACATGCTTCTCTTCTTGTGACCTCTGGGACACAGAGACAAAGTTAAAAGGATTTTTCAGTAACAATATGGACCAAAAAAAAATCTGTTTTTCTTCAGAGCTATTTTTAGGCACCTCTGGGATTCTTCACTGTTAGTGTTTCACGGCCCATGGATCTTTTATAATTTAATGAGGGAAGGGGCGGCCCTTGGAGATTTATGGTCAGCAACTGATGGCTGCAGCAGCCATGAGGATTATTGATCCGCATCGGATGTTTGTTTATGGGTCAGTAAAATGCTTCCCATTCTTATTTAATACTGCTGAACTGCAAATCCAAATCCACTGTCAAAAGTCATCATATAATCTAATACAACTGTTTTCCGATAAAATGTCTCTCTCTCTGACAGTGACTGCTCCTCAGCACTCTCTCTCGCTCTCTCTCTCTCTCTCTCTCTCTCTCTCTCTCTCTCTCTCTCTCTCTCTCTCTCTTCCCTCTTCTCTCTTCCCCTCCCTTTGACTGGCTGTCTGTCTGTCTGTCCGTCTCACCTCCTCTCTCCCTTTCATCTCTCTCTTTCTTCTGTGTTTTCCAAGACATATCTCCCACCACCACACACATAACATTTTTTTATCCCAAAACTATTGAAAGTATTGCTAAGAAGACTACTGTAGTAACACCCGAACTATCAAAAATCTCTATCAGCTGTACCTTAGTCATATTTTACAAAGAACACAAAGTACTTGTGCATAAACATGTATAGCTACACTACGATCATGTCTAGTTCAACAGAAGTCTTTAATGTTTTTGTCAGTGACCCAAATTTAGGCTGAAGTATTATACCTGCTGTCAAAGACTTCAAAAGTCCACATTGTTCCACAATTTCTTTTATTCATGACGCTTTCACAGTAAAAAAAAAAGAGGGGATGAAGAAAGAACGTGTAAAGATTAAAGAGGATTGAAAATGATGGATTTTACACCAGTCTGCATACTACCGCCAGATGCAAGGGATCTGATCAATGCGGAGTAAAACTCGCACAAACACTCATTATGCATTCTACTGCCCTAATAACTATGGAATGTGTAATTGCTCCATGGTAAAATATGATAATTTATGTGCGGTAGGCTCTGCAGTTGTTTCACTGATAAATTCACAAGGCTATGCAGGGCCAAAGAGTCGCTGTACAGCACCAATAGTCACTTTATAGACTGCCCATTGCCTTCCCAGTAAACACATTGCCTTCCCAGTCCCAGTTCCCAGTGCCATTGCCTTCCCAGTAAACACATACATTTGTAACATTTGCTATATTCCTTTCACGGCACAATCCATGCTTTAATTAGCAAAATGCAAATGCCTTACCACTGCCCAAAACAAATAGTGAGCTAGAAATGTAGAATTTTTTTTTTATTGGCATCAATCTGTATTTCATTTTGGTGCGAGAACATATTTTTGAACCTCTGCTTCTGCACCTCTGAAAATGTATCTTACTCTGAATGAAATCTTACGGTATGGAAGGAAATGGAAGCCTTCATGACAGAGACAATCAAGAGGCAAAAGATGTAAATTGTCTTGAACATGACATTAAGAGAGTGGTGGTAAATGACGGGCATACTGTGAAAAACTGAAACGTTGGTGCAATTTTCTTACTTTTCCAGAGAGTGTCAAGAATGATACACCACTTAAAGGTCACCCAGCCACTGCACTGCCAAGCCAGTAGCTAAAACTGGACTGCTTTTAAAAGACTGACTATACCTTCATCAGCATGTACAGGTGCAAAAATGAACAACCAAAACATATTTTAATGATAAGATTAGCAATACCCTTTGTTAGAAGATGCAGTGTGCAAATCAAACATGGCTACCCAGCCCGGGATAGTTACTGTACCAATTCACCAGGTACCACATGCATTTTCAACAACCCTTAATCATTTGCATAAAAAGACTGACAATAAGAACTCAGCTACATTTAATACTAGCTGAAAGATCTAAGGAGAATATAGCAGAAAGCAATGCACCATTCCAGGGCTGCATTTCAGGAGAGTATTTCAAAGTGTTTGGTTTGGCAGTCCTTCAGTAGTCCTTTAATGCCTTAAAACCTCTTTGGGAACCTGGCTTTTGCAGTGCAGCAAAATCACAAAAATATCCCTTGCACGCAGCCATACCTATGAAAAAGCATGGAAGTGCATATTAACAAATAGTTTGACTGCTCATGAGATTTCTCATACATGCTGTGACACCAGAAAGCATGACTCTTAGAATTCCACCAGATGAAATCTTGGATGGTATACATCTTTGGAGAGACAGGGCAGTAGGTTGTGATCTTTCATTGGTACTATGACACTGGTGTTCAGGAACGCTGACAGTCTTGGCTGGTTGGGCCCGGGACAAGATAATGTGATGCCCGCCACCCCTCCATATCCCTTTAATTCAAGGAGGGACCAGTTTTTGGGTCGCGCCTTTCCCTGGGCCCGGGACCAGAGCCCAGAGCCCTGCTAGTGTAGCAGCAACAAAGCAGGAGTTGCTAGTAGACAAAGATCTAATACTTAAGCCTGAGAGAAAGAACTACCCTAACGCTAGATGATGCATCAGTGCAGATCACTGCAGTCCATTTAATGTCTTATTTGTCCTTTATTTTAGCAGGTGATGTCCTATTGAAATATTTAACCTCTTTTTTAAAAGGCAGCCCTGGGAGTGCGTACAAACACCATAAACAGCAATAAGAAAAGCATAAACCAACAGCATGGTCAAAACAAGACTCTAAAGAAAAAATGTGTAACAGGCGCAAAGATGCAGAAGAACAGTGATTGTTTTTAGTTTTAAGGTTCACAAAGGCTAGACTGAGATGCATTACATGTCCTTTCATACATGTTTTTGTGAAGGTTCAGAGCCTAGAAATCTAACTTTCATATCCATATCTATGGTATCTGAATCCTACTGAAAGGAAACTCTCTCTGTAAGGGGAGTAGCCTAAGGGAGAATGAATCAGCAACAAAACAGGTGATTTTTCTCTGTCTCCTTGTTGTAAATGGAGCTATTAAATCCATGCCCTTCCCCGTTGAGTCGCATATCTGGATAGCGCACTTCCCATGGAGTAAATAATCTATCTGTATATTACAGAAAGTATATATTACAAAAAAATACATTTAAAAGTTAGCAGACAGTAGGAATTGGATAGAAGATATAACAGTGGATCCTGTACAACATCAAATGATCATGAACAAATATGGTATTCGGACCTTCTGTACAGGAATGGAGGTATTGCAATCAGAAAACTACTTTTCTCATGTTTCAGCAGTGAATGAGAAAACTGCTGCTCCACGGGGCTGAATCGATGAAAAAAAACCCAGCATGCTGGACTAAGGCTGGGGGAAAACAACACTCTGTGATTCCTGACTTCAACAGGTTTTTTGCACTAATGGGAGGAACTGGGGCTGGGGCTGGGCCTGCAGAAGGGAACCCACACAGGCTCGCTCCCATCCATCATGCAGCACGCCAGCACAGCCAGCTGCAGGAGATGACGGGCCTTTCCTAGAGCTCTGTGGATCCCTGAGATTAAGCGGCGGAAAAAACCTTGTAATGTAATGGAACATTACCACCCAGATTATCAGTCGCCCACTTTTTTCGATAGATAGATAGATAGATAGATAGATAGATAGATAGATAGATAGATAGATAGATAGATAGATAGATAGATAGATAGATAGATAGATAGATAGATAGATAGATAGATGGATGGATAGATAGATAGATAGATAGATGGATGGAAGGTGAACACAGCAGCACAACTTTATTCGATCCCATTTTGTCTGTTGGAAAATGATGCTGACAGATTGCTGTCAGATTGCAAAAAATGACTAAGCTGATAACCGGATGCAGCCCTCCGCAGACAAACAAGAGGCGTAAACAGAGATGCTCCAGCAAACTCGGACAACTCCTGTCTGAATACTGAGTGAGCTGAGGGTTTGAATTGGAGCAAGAGGCAAGTCTGGGCCCTGCCAAAGGGGGGTTGTCTACAGACTGATGGAGTTCATCACAGCAGAGGGAGTCCAGTTTCCTCTGTTTGGCCTTCCACTGAGCGTCCGGTAATGGTCCACTCAGTGTAAGCCAATCTCAATCCCCAAGTCCCTCCCCTCCCCACCTGAGAGTCTGGGAGCTTTGTATTCAGCGCACAAATCCGCATTGTGGAACAGATTGCTTGGGTTATGGGGACGGAGACTCTAATGAGAAGAGATCAGCTTGAGATAGTGCCTAAATTGGATTACGGCGTTAACGCAGTGAGCGCTGCACCCCTCCACCATCACCCGCACCACAACTACCACCACTGCACACACCTACTCCCACACAGCACCCTTGCTTGGCTCCATTTCCCATTGCCAACAGATGCAAACAGGTACTCATGCACCTCTCTCACTTGGCTCAATCTCGCCTCTCTCCCTGCCGCGTGTCGCGCCTCTGGTCTCCAGAGGAATTTCCTTTGCCTTTTTTTTTTTTTTTTTTTGCTGTTATTGTGCTGTTGTGTGTCTTATTTTGTTTTACTATCCCATGGGGGGTTTAATGGTGGTTATGGTGGAGGTCCCATTCGACAGCAGGGAGTTTATCCCCCAAATAGAAACAGCTGCGGTCAGCAGGACCCATTCACTAGCCTACCCCCTGCCTAATGCCCGAGCGAATGCAGCTAATAGAAGGAATGGGAAAACAATCTTTATATACCCATTAGGACATCTGAGAAGGAGCGGGACTGGGACTGAAAAGCTTAGGACACTTTATTGAACCGAACGAATTAGCTGATTAGCCTTGGATTTAGACACAAATTGAATGCCTTCCCTGGCATTGATTCTTTTTTGCTATGCGTGGAGGGTGGGGTGGGGTGGGGCGGGGTGGGGGTAGGGTCTTTGTGTCTGAGCTGAGAAGCTGAGATGTTAGTTAGGCAAACAGACAGGGCTAAACGAGAGTCTGGACAGGGAGATAGCAGGGGGATTAGGCACTTCAGCTCCCCCACTTTTCCAATAAAAAACAATCACAAGCGATATGGTCAAATTGGGTATTTGGCAAATGAATATTTGACCTGGCACATGTCTCAAGAGGTTGTCTTAGCGTGGTGTCAATCAAGGTTTTTTTTTTTTTTGCCTTTTTTTTAACAATGCATTGACGCTATCTATACGTGGAGAGTGGCGATTGACAGATGTGTAGAATGCTGCGGTTGGGGTCCAGAGAGAGCGCCTGTAAATCTGTGCTCTTTCTGCGTGGTGGGACAAGAATGGACAGAAAACCATCACTCTCTGCGAGTCCCTCATAAATCAGCTGGCTAAATGAACCAACTAGCCTTGGCACAGGTTTAATGTCAACCAGACTCCTACAGCATTACCGCCTCAAAACTATGAACCAATAAACCTTGAGCACTGATCTCATCGCAGGGGGAGGTGGGCTTGTTTGAGGCCAATGAGCTCATTAATGCAGCTACTAGGTTAAGGCTGCTGTGGTTTGGCATAATTTCATTGCAAAGGTGTTACTCCGAAATGAGACTTGGGTGTTTCTCATGTTCGCATTACGAGGAGCAAGGCCAAATTGGTGCTGCGTGCTATAAATGCTCTGCTGTCTGGCTCGTGGCATTTGCCTGCCTCTGCTGCTGAGCAAACACTTGTCTCCACTTTTGTCTCTCGAACAACCGCAGACGGCTCCTTTATTATTTATTTATTTATTTATTTATTTATTTATTTATTTATTTATTTAGGTCCCAATATGAACCCACTGGCTAGCAAACTGTCCATGAGCAAAGGTGAAACTGTACTTCAGAAAGGATCATTGCACAGATGCAGCTCAGACTGCAGGGGCAGGAGCCATCACTTCAATTTGAGAGGAGGGGGCGGCGGTGGAGGACAAACGAAGGCTGACTCAAATATCTGCTGCCCCGTGTCTAATTTCTTTTTTCCCGGGAATACAAATAAATGGGAGATAAGGCGTGACTTAACCTGGGGTCACGATTTAATTGCGGCAGCAACGGCTGGATGTTGTAGAATAATTTGCTTTGGCTGTGCTTGGTTAAAGAGCAGAAGCAGTTTTTTTTCTCCTGACTGATTGGATTAAAGAAAGCTTTTGTCAGAGCAAGGCACTCAAAGACATATTCTAGGGAGAGAAAAGGGAAACTCCCCACAGACAAACAAATGTGTGAAACGTTTGGAGAATAGCTTTAGTCCAAGGGAGTGTAAAGAAACAGTAGTCATGATGAAGTTGGTTAAAATTACTCTGGCGCAGAGAGGTCGGGATTGGAAAAAAAGAAACGTGGGGGTGTGGGCAAGGGGTGTGTATTGTGCCTGTAGCAGCGATCTCATCCCCGGCCAAGGCTATTTTCCGGCATGGCCGCATGAACAACACCAAAGGCGGGCACAGAGTCCAGCCGAGCAATATTATTTTTTTGACAAGCCCTTGAGCCGCAGAGTGGCAGCAATTCAGAAATTTCCACAGAATGCCCGGGTATTACTCATCTCTGCAACATTCGTAAGAGTGAGCGATGCAAGGCACAGAGCAATTTAAGATGAGCCCACTGTCTCAGAATGTTCCCTCTCACAGACCGCAAGGGTATACTCTATATTAGGGCAGGATTTTTGTTTTCTTCCCCAATTAAGGCCCAGGCCGTGGCACTAACAATATTGTTTCTTGGGTGTTACTAGTTGGAAAATTAAAGAGTATTATTGTCATAAAGAATGCTATCACAATATAATAAAGTATTCTATCTGCAGATGGATATTTTGTTGCTACCATTTCAGATGGTTCTCTGCAGCTGTGTGCGAGTCAAACTGTGTTAGCACATGTTCCCGACCATGCAGCACTTTAGACATAAAAAAAAAAAATGAATCAACTTCATTCATGGAGAGACTCAGGCCTGCAACCTCCACAGCCACTACAGTAGAGAGCTGTGGCAGGTGGGAGAAAAGAATCGTGTGGGTAGATTAAAAGTGCAGGGCCCATTGCTGTAAGCAAATACTGCATAGCAAAACAGCATTACAACAGCACAACAGAAGCAGCAAACAGCAATAACACCATCAGACATAATAACTAACTTGACTGAAATAACATATGCAAAAGTGTGCCATTTCAAATGAAGAACTGTTTATTGTCAGATGCACAGTATAGCCCTGCACCATGCTTATTGATAATAAGGCAAAAAGAACAACACAAAATTCAACAGTATCAAAACTGAGATAGACCATGCAGAGACTGTATACAGGTGTACATCTCAGTTGCATACTCAGTTCAAGATATAGGAGATTTTTAGTTGTGGGTGACAGCAAACATGGCAAAGGCTGCGATACCTGCATATCTATTATTAACAGTCACATCTCAGATTATCGCCGTTTCAATTTACAATCTCTAGCCTCAGTCACAAATCTCCCTCCCATCTCAGCTCTGACCTTTGCCTCTGCACAGGTTTCATTTATCACCAAAGTAAAAATAGAAATGCCTATAGATTTTTTCCTCCTCTCCTCTGATGAAATCAGGACGTTTAGTAGCAATGCTGCGGACTGCCCGTCGGATGGATGGGTAAATCAAACCACCTCTCTCTCTCTCTCTCTCTCTCTCTCTCCAAGGCCTTAGAGATGCCATTCGAGATGCCCGCATTGACGCTGAACCGCACTCTCTGCTTCTTCCTGTTTTTTTTTTCTCTGACGCCCGTTATTCATGAGTCTTCCCTGCTTTTTCACTGATTGAAATTTGCCACCCATCGCCACTGCAGTTCAGAGAGAGCTCACTGATATATTTTATTTATCTTGTTTTTTACCCATATTGACCATTTGAGGGGGAAGGGGAGCCTTAGGATTTTTTTTCTTTCCAAAGAGAAACGCATACGTTAAAGCGGGAAGAGCCGGGTGTGTCAGATTTCTTGCGCATGTATTCCAATCAAACAGGTAATGAATATGATAATAACATCTCGGCCCTTCCACAGATGAGGAGGAGTGTGGGGCGGAAGGAAAAAGAGGGAGAAAGTGCTGCTGTGGGAAAGGATGCATAAATTGGAGGAAGGACTCCCAAGACACCAGCCGAGCATTCTGGCTGGCATTCAGGCCGAGAAGCAGAAGCTATTTAAATGATGACTTTTCTGCAGGGATCTGAGGTTGCATTGGGGATACGGTGGTGGGCTTATGGAGTTTGCGTAGTGGGGGTCTAAGAAAGGAGAAATCTATTGATCTATTAGACGTCAGCAAAAAAAAAATATATTCGTTCTATGTAGAGCGTTTGTGGGAATTTTACTTAGAAAACAGCCTCTTCAGCACCTCACAAGACTTTGTTTTCTTCGTGTGTTAGGAGTGTGTGTTCTTTGTGTGTTAGGAGTGTGTGTTCTTCGTGTGTTAGGAGTGTGTTTTCTTCGTGTGTTAGGAGTGTGTGTGGGAGATATTTCTTGGAAAACACAAAAGAGAGATAGACAGAGAACATGTGTGAGAGAGACAGAGAGAGAGACAGAGAGAGAGAGAGAGAGAGAGAGAGACAGACAGACAGACAGAGAGACAGGCAGACAGAGACACAGACAGAGAGAGAGAGAGAGACAGACAGACAGACAGACAGACAGACAGACAGACAGACAGACAGACAGACAGACAGACAGACAGACAGACAGAAAAAACAAATCCCTTTAAAGGGCTTCCTATTACTAGTGGCCTTTCCTAGGATCAAAGACACAAAGGCGATATCCTCCTCAGACTCTGAATGATACATTACAAACAGCTTGTTTGCCTGCTCAACACATGAAAAAAAACCCAGACAAAAATATCCTGTGGGACACAACAATTTGAATAACATACTGTATCTGGCAAATCAAAAAGAAATTTTAAACCCAACACATGCACTGCTTTACATTCTGTTTTTATTCTGTTTACATAACCAGGGCTTCAGTACTTGTCTTTAGAATAAGGTATTTGTAACTGCAGACTGTGAATGTGACTGACTAGATGCCACCATCTGTGCCTGTGCGGCCTGTGTTATACTTGTACAGCACTTGATATGAAGCCATCAAGTGAATTTACTTTTTATAGCAAAACCCCATCTGTGCGCTAAGATAGTTATGATGACGGGAGCAAAGAGTTTTAAGTGGCTAATTCACATAGATTTAAATGATATGACCAACCACGGGCAGCAAAATGTGAAACAGAATTTATAAGAGATACAGTTTTGTTGAAGACCACTGACTTGATTTCACTGTGCACCCCTACACCACCCACCTCTTATAACCCAGAAGCACATGAAATGTGCCTATAACACAAGATGAAAGTGCAATGTTAATTCAATTTGACAAATGCTCGCCCCTACGCTAAAACATTTCACAAATAAAGTAGGATGCATCCCCATTTAAGGCAAATGAAGACATTTTTATACTTAGCTTTTCACAAAATGGGTCTAATTACATCACCACTCCTTCAGCCGCACAGCATGCTCACTGCCCATGTTTGCACAGCTAGCATACTGTCAGACATCTTTAAAATGATGACTTACTGAATCAACCACCATCTTTCGGTCAAACTGGATAAATGCAGTTGGACAAGTTGGAAGGAAAAGTACTGTTGAAACATTAAAGCAGTACTGGATTCTGTCAAAATATGGCGCAATAATGTATTATGCTACATAAATATACATCCAAGCAAAAGACTGCATGCACTGCTGTTTGATAAATTATCCTAAAAAGGATTAACAAGACTTACATTAATGTTTCTAAGTGATGTAAATAGAGTAGTAGGTAGTGCTATGCACAAATAGAAATGTGCGTGAGTGTTTATGTTTGCTTAAACAACACTACCCTCCACATTTCCATTTACAGCAAACCCAATATATGGCTAAGTACAGTAAGGATAGCAAGCCTATTAAAAACCCACATTCCCCCCACTATAATTCATCCCAAAAAACAATGGTTGCTATACAACACATTTTATTCATTCTTGGCACACATCAACACAGAAACTGTGATTGAATCAACAGCCACAGACACATTTAAATTCGCAGTGTTTGTCTGCAAAGGTGGAATAATTCATAGCGCGAGCTTTCCAAGACACTGATCATATCCGTTCAAGACAGAACAGCGTGCTGCAGCTCTGTCTTTGTCTATTTGCAGTGCAGGTAGCAAGTGAGGCTTGCTCACCCCCTCCCTCCCTCTCTCCCTCCCTCCCTCTCTCCCTCCCTCGCTCGCTCCCTCGCTCCCTCGCTCACTCACTCACTCGTTCGCTCGCTCACTCTCCCACTCACACGCTCCCTCTCTTTCTCACCTGGCTCCAAGCTGATTTGTGGGCCCACCAGGCAGATGTTGGCCCAGCGCCAGCTATGCAGTGTGCGTCCCTCCAGCCGCCGCTTCTGCAGAGGAGACATCCATCGCCACGCTTCGCCTAATCACGGACTGCCACTCGGCGGGGTACCAGGCAAGGGCCTGACGTTCTGGCAAAAGGTAACTGCAAAAAACTGACTCCTGCAGGGTGGGGAAGGCAGTGAATGTTTTGATCACTTGGCAGCACTGGCTATGATGGAACCAGGGATAAGGGGAGGCCAAAAACACCTCAGGTTACTCAGCCTTCTTGAAAAAGCAAACTGCTTCTGATGGGCGGCCTGTGCCAGAAGCACGAAGACAATACGTGGTTTACAAGAACTGTGAGTATGTGGCCTTAAAACTCAAAGAGAAAATTCCAGTCACTCTGAGTGCTGATATCCTTTTGGTGGTAAACAACTGCTCTTACCCTGTAGACTCATGGTAGTTGAGGTATGCCTCCCTCTCCCTCCCCCGTGCCAACCAGCAGGTTGTGTAGATACTTTTATATTGGTACAAGATAAAATGAAGTAGAGCAAACAGTAGCCAGCAGCACTTTCCCAGTTCATCATGCCACCACAGCTGAAGACAGGAGGAGTTTAAAAAAAAGACAGAACACATCACGTCCTCTCCTGCAGTCTACCATGCCGCATGCGGTAGCCTTGACAACACAGCTAATGCCACAGTTGCACACAGTTAGAAAAGTGACCCTATGCCCTCGTCAAAAGAGAGATAACGAAACACCATATGGCTTGTGTAATTGCTCTTGTCATGTCTTCGAAACTAAAAATAACATCCTTCCCTCTTCAAAAATTAAGTGCAAGTTTATACAGAGGCTGACAAGGAGCCTCGTGGACAGTTCCATCAGTGGATCGAATCCCATTCTTTTCTGCAGACCCAAAGTGCTGAAGTTAGCCACTCGCTAAATTTAGCACAGCAGCAGCAACTGCCTCCCATCAGACTACTGATGCTACAGACACTGTGTCATTAGCCAGCGAGGTACAATTCTATCAATTTTAAACTCGCCAGAGCACCTGAACATGACGGATGACATTTAGCACCCCAGGATCGATGTTTGAATGGTGAGATCAATGCTCGGGCAAATCAAAACAGAAATGTCGGACTGAATTATCAAATGTTCTGCATCGAGATTGTAGCACACATTAAGAGTGTCACTCTCGATCACACCCGGGTGCTTTGTAGCAGTGATGATGAAAAGGTGCTGTGGCTGCTAAGCTTTTGCAGTCATTAGTATCTAGTGTTGTCACCTGTCCCAGTTTTACCTGATTGTCCCGGTTTTTAATGGTCTGTCCTGGGGAGAGAAAAAAAAATTCTTCCAGGACACTGACACCCGGGTCGCTGATTATAAGCAAAAAGGTTGATTTGGTTGCCAAAGGTGCGTTTTTTTGTCAGACATAGGTGGCATTAGCATCACAGTAGCAATGCAGCAGTTATAAAGTTAGAAACGTAAATATAAATTATTTCCTTGCTGTACTTGTTTACTAA
>CM050215.1:17352967-17370467 GCA_027475355.1 Coilia nasus | reverse complement strand
CCCAGCACACAACAAGATGAGTGGACTGCTGGACAGTCAGTTGATGAGCCAACTGGGACATGTGGTTATTAAAAGAGCCAGTTTTGTGTGTGTGTGTGTGTGTGTGTGTGTGTGTGTGTGTGTGTGTGTGTGTATGTGTGTGTGTGTTTGTGTGCGCGTGTGTATATGTGTATCTGTATTTGTATGTGTGTGTGTGTGTGTGTGTGCGCATGTGTGCATGTGTGTGCATGTACGTGTGTGTATTTGTATATTGTATGTGTGTGTATGTGTTTGTGCGTGCGTGTGGATGTGTGTGTATGTGTGTGTGTGTGTGCGTGCTCTGAAATCATGCTAAACCATCTCCAATGATGCAAAGATGAACATATATTTTTTAAATCAACATTTAGACGTTCTTGCTTGAATCACCTTGAGTGCATTGGCCCAGTGTTTAAGAGGAATCACATGCTTGGCTGACAAAAACACCACGCCTGCACTGCGAGCATTATTCTAATGGCGTCCATTTCAGGCACCTATGGGAGGAACATGGTGGTCAACCGGGCGAGGCCATCGGGGAGCATTTGTATGAATGATGGATGCCCTTGTTCGGGGAAAGACATGTTGTAATTTCAAAAGGGTAGAGAGAGGTAGGGATGGTGTGTGTGTGTGTGTGTGTGCCTGTGTGTGCGTGTGTGTGTCTAAATTCAATAAATAGTATCCATGCTTTAGATCACCTCAGATATTTGACTTGCAGATCGCTCTGGCAGACGTTCAGCCTGCACATTCTGCACATTTTATTTTTTTCTGTATCTGGTTTCAGTCAGAGAAATGTGCTACCAAGCAGCGTTTTTGAACACAGAATTCAGCAGCCAGCCTTGCGCCGGCTAGGGAGCTGAGATGAAAATGTTGGAAAGTAAAAGGGAAAGGAGGCGGACATTCGCATGTTGGCCAGCGCCTCCTGAATGAACCAGGGCCAACTTTGTGTAATTCAGAAAAATACTCAGGTGTCTACTGCACCTGAATTCTGGGGGGAAACCACATTATTCACACACAGACACGAGAACAATCACAGATAACAGATACAGGTATGGGACATCTTTATATCGGTTGGACGTCCAACTTCATAACACTCTTGTATAAATTATTCAGATCCAAAAAAAATAAAATCTTCCCAAGTGCAAAAAAAAAAAAAAAACTAACGGAAATATAGGCAATGCCTGGAAATATGGTCCCTACTTTGCTTTGTTCCAGAGCAATAAAACAGCAATACATTCCCTTGAGGAATGCTTGCTAAGATGTGTAAATGCTACCGCACCCACCAACCATCACTGAATGCTATTAAAATCTATATCTCACAGCAACAGCCCTTTCAATAAAAAAAAATGTCTTCTGATCCAGATTAGTATTGGAATGAGGGTGGGAAAAAAACAACAAAAAAAAATGATGGGAAAAAAAATGTTGCCTACTCAGTGGTGATGACATTTCAAAACTGCTCCATATTTGTGCAGCTGATAAAACGCCCAATAAAACGCCCTCGCTCAAAGTGCCATCTGAGCCCAATTCATAATATCTAAAACAGAAAAGGGTTTATGTCCGTCTGATTACCGAGAGAATCATCCGCCTTGTTTCCTTCTCACCTCTGTCATACCACAAACTATAAAAATGAGTGAGGCAGCAACATCACACACCATTTGGCAACAGCAAGATAAGGAGCTACCCCAAATTGGATTGTCAAGGGTAGGCAGCGTGTTAGGAAAACTTATGTGGAGAGGGAGTTCTGAAATATTTATGCCAAGACACCTTTTGTTTGTGTTTATAAAAGAGAGAAAGAGAGAGAGAGAGAGAGATAAAGAGAGAGAGAGAGAGAGAAAGAAAAAATGGCTATCATTAGTCTGAAGTCAACCGAGAAACTATAAACAAATCATCATTTGGTTGTAATCATATATGCACGCCCCAGAAAAACAGAGGTCTTTTTCTTTTTTGTTTTTAATTTGATACATGTAAAGCAAAGTGATTTTAATTAATGAACCCCTCTCTCCAACTATCCATGACATCTCCTCAGAAATGATGTGAGCTGAGAACTTTTTAATCACAGAATGCCTTCTCATAATCCCCAAGAACCCCCAAATTGGATTTTTATTGTGAGAGGTTTCCTGTTGTGGCCAACTTTTTGATGAGAACTCTGTCAATTCTTGGAATGGAAAAATGGAAGGGTTTAAGGAGGGGAGGGCGGAGGGTGGAGAAGAAGAGAAGAAGATGGGGTGGGGGGGTCTCAGTAAGCAGGGCCATTGAAATAGCTGGAGATAGCCATGGTTTGAGAAAATAATTGAGCAGACGTTGCTGCACAGAGCAGACAATGGTGCCATGTGACTAGGCTGAGGTGAGCCTTTGCAGACACGGTTTTGTAAAAGGGAAGCGGGTATTGACACAGGAAACTGTGGCAGAGCGATTACGGAATTGGCCATGTGTGGCACAAAAGGGGAAAGGAAACACTGGTTTCTGGAGGTCTTTCAACCGGGTAGGGTTTAGTGTGGATGGGGGAGGATCAAGCCAAGTTGACCTCGCCCGGCTCTGACTGGATGTGAAAGTCTACCATGCGCAACTAAGATCAGGAGAGAGGATTGAGTTTTCTTTCTCTTCCTTTTAATGGGAGCATCAACAATACTTATTACATCGAACTGTAGTTTTTATTGGGCCTCACAGACAAGAAGGGGGGAGCTGTATTTAAAAATAACACCTCTTGACCCAAATCTGTTACAAAAATAACTTCCTCTCACACCAAATCCACAGCCTCCCATGGCAGCAAGAGCCCAGATTACATTTGCATCTCTGTGATGTTGTTTGATGCTACTTCTTGTTCGTTGCTTATTTTAAACTAAATACAAATAATTGGTTGTATCAAAAGATAGCACATTCCGTACGTCATCTCTCCAGTTTCATTTGATGCTTTGTAATGCACTCAAAGGTGACAAACACTAATTGCATGACATTATCATACTAGGATACCAAGGTACTAGACTTGCATACTAAAAATAAGGAACATTTTATTTGCAAGAGAAAGATGAAATTAAAAGTGGTACCTTTATGATAGCATTAAAAAGAGTACTATAAGGTTAACTACTCATCAGAATGGGCTTTGTATCTGATGACTGCTCACCCCGGACCTTGCCCAGCTAAACGTTCCCTGCTACTGCCATTATTCGGTTGCCATGACAGCTTATCCACTAAGGGCATTTTCCCTTAATTAGGAAGTGAACCCCGACCAGTTAGCATTCGGAGACGTTTTCCTTATGCATATTTTAAACACATCAATCGGAATAGGGGGCTCAGGGGACCATGTGATTATCCTTGCTCCATTTCTAATTTTGCCCAACAATATTTCCAGCGTAATAATCATTGTCACATCCCGCAAAGAGCGGGAAGAAAATCAAGGGCGTTGCTGATGTGACAGCTCCAGTGGTTTGCGCTTAACTATATTATATATTTTCCTCCCCTGCTTTCTTATAAATAGCTTGGGTGTATTTTGGGAGTGGGAAAGTGCACGAGGAGAGGTATTGAAGGGCATGTGTGGTAATCAGGCTGCTGTGTGCGTGCTAATGAGGGCCAGGCTGAAAGCCGTCCACCATCCGCCTGACAGATGAAGGGGGGCCAGACAGGACCTGCTCTCTCCTCCTCTTCTCAGCCCTCCAGATTTACACTCAGATGCAGCCGCTGACTAGGACCTGCATTATTTGCCCATTATTTGGTGCTCAGATGCTGGATGATGAGTGCTGCATCTGGCCCGGACCCGGTAAAGACCCGGTTTGGTGTCTGCTGCTGCTGTGTGGGAGGGAGCCCGTGTAGTCGCAATCAGCTCATCATGTGTGGGCCCCCCTGCTATGCAGGGACGTGCAGACCAAATACATTTAGAATCTTGTATTTATGGCCGCAGTCATAAATGAGACCGAAGCCGCTTATGTGATAGTCACGCATAAAGCTTTAAGTGTATCCCTTACACCAGGAAATGAGAACTGGGGGGAGTTGAGTTGGGGTTGGGGGGATGGGTGCAGGGTTGATATAGGCCTGCAATAATAATTCTGTGAGAAGAGAAGCACACAGGCAAATTATATACAGTGCAAGGCACACCTAATTTAATCTTCATTTGTCTTTTTATTTGATTCCCTTCCCACCTAAGTCTGGAATTAATTTTTAATCATTCTTAAAAGGGTTATTTATTGATCTATGTAGGAGTTAGTCACAATAAGAGCAAATTTTGCAGGTATCTTTAAAACCCAAGCGGCCTTTGATGTTTCTTCAGCTAAAGCCTGTCTCTGTCTACCGACTCGCCCAACAGAACCTCTTAAAACCTACCCAAAAATTCACAAAATATTCATAACTAAACTGCTGAAAGCACACGTATAGCTCACTATTTATTAATTTAAAAATGGCAAAAGGTTTTAGGGTGGTGTGGGGTGCATTAAAGAGACGAAAAGCGATGACAAACGAGAAGTGCTGCTATTTGAGGTTGCCAAAGACCTGTACGTCTGTGATCTTACTTTTTCTAGACATCATTTCTGCTACAGAGGGAAGGGATGACGCGATAACAAATGAGAAGTGCTGCTATTTGAGGTTGCCAAAGACCTGTATGCCTGTGATCTTGCTTTTCCTAGTTCCAGACATATTTCTGTTACAGAGGGAAGGGATGACCTACATAATACAGTTCCATGGCTGTCAGGGGCACAGAGGGCACCCTCTTTGGCTCCCGTGTGGAGGACAGATGAAAGTTTCTCCGCTCCTCCCTAGGATTAGAAGAAGGGTGACCTCCTCCCTACCAAATCTCTCTTTCTCTCCCCTCTTCTCCTCCTCCCTCCCTCCCTCCCTCCCTCCCTCCCTCTATCCTTCCCTCTCTACCTCCCACTCTCTATCCCTCAATATATATTTATATCTGCTGCTATCCCCTCAGGGGCTGATGTACTAACGCATTAAGGATCTTTTTAAGATATT
The DNA here is from genome assembly GCA_027475355.1 of Coilia nasus. Lineage (NCBI taxonomy): Eukaryota > Metazoa > Chordata > Actinopteri > Clupeiformes > Engraulidae > Coilia > Coilia nasus. The sequence continues at coordinate 17,365,508 of CM050215.1, read as the reverse complement.
ATTACATTGCGGTCTGTGCATAAAAACATGGCATTACATGTATGAAACATCCAGACAGCTGCTGCAAGAGCACAGAATAACAACTTGTGCTACTCTGACTTTTGCAAGAGGGTCACAGAGGAAGAGGGAGTGTGTGTTTGCAAAGTTACAGGAGGAGAGCTGCAAGAAGTGACTGATTACACATAGCCTACTGTTGTATGTAGAGGGGAAATATGGGAGACAGCCCGAGTCTAGTCTGCAGTGAAAAATCTATAAAAAAAGGTGAATCCAGATTTTGCTTTATATGTGTAAATAGGGTAAGACTTACAAAAACAAGTGAAGCAGCATTCTCAGCAACAATTGTGCTGATTTCTACAATATTCAATGTTAGATTTTTTGTCATGTTATTTCTTAAACTTTAAAAATTTAAAAATGCATGTCTTTGTTTCATAAGCATTCCAACGTGTATGCTATTGAATTTGTTTGTTGTCATTGTACAAATTGTACAGGTTTTTTTTTTTTTTTGGTCGGTGTAGAATAACTGTTCTGTATTGTCTCTGTGTCTCTGTGACACCTTATTATATACACCAATTTCCAATTGTTTGTGCTGCACTCTACAACAGACTTGCATCAGCCTCTCGCTGTGTTTTTCTTTTATTATTTCTATCATTGCCACCACTATTTCCTCCCAATTTCTCACACTATTTCTTTAAGCCTACTTCCACTGTCTCTATCTTCTGCTCCCACCCACCACCCCCTCGCTGTAGCCTCCTGCCTGTCCCCCCTCCCTCTCCGTGGGCTGTGTTCGCTCTCCGCTGGGCCTGTGTCATCTCTACAGCACTACGTGCCAGGTAGAGTTGGCCCCCTTTTCCCTTCCTGTTGTTTGACTGCTAAAAATAAAAGCCCCTATAGTCGAGCTGCCATGAAGGTAGAATCAGGGCCTCTGTGGGTTTAAAACTTTGCTTCCCGTTCACGGGGAGAAAAAGGCTGCTCTCTCTCTCTCTCTCTCTCCATCTTTCCTTCTCCCTCTCTCCATCTTTCCTTTTTTTCTCTCTCCTTATCTCGCAACCTTTCCTCTCTCTCTTTCCTCTCTCTCTCTTTCTCAACCTTTCTCATTCTGTCCCTCTCTTTGTCTCTCCCTCTGTGTCTTTCCCTCTCTCTCTCTTTCTCTGTCTGCCTCTCTCTCTCTCTATCTCTCACAGACAAGCAATATATCATGTCATCCTCCCTTTATGCTACCAGTTGGAATCTGTCTGTGTGTGTTCTGCACACGACCAGAATGCTTTGATAATCACCTCTAGGTACAGTAAGGTATATTTTTTCAACTTTTTTCTCCAGGTCGAGCAAGCAGGTATTTGTTTTTGTTTGACAATTGAAAAATTGACCACTTGAACACCGGTGTTATTTCTGTCCTTGTCCTCGACTCGAAATGGGAGTAGAATTCATGCTGCTTTGTGTCCTCCTTAGACTTTTCTTTTTTCTTTTCTTTCTATCTGTTTTTTTTTGGTGGGGGTGGGGAGGGCAGAATCACTGCAGCATTGGAGAAACATGCCTTCCATGCTCCAGTCTTTTTTCGGTATATCGCCCATTGTTTTGATTACAAAGCTATTGTCCATTTGATGCCGTTACTTTAAATAGACATGAATGGATGACTGAACGGGTGGTGGAGATTGTTTAATAGCCCAGAAGTCAAACCCCTCTGAGTCGAAACGATGTTATTCACATGGCTTTTGTCCACACTGCATTCATGAGTCCCTGTGTGATGCCACTGTCGGTGAATTTCCCTGGTGTTTCATTCTCCCTGTTTTTTTTCTTTCATAGCACTTACAGAAAATTATGTGTCAGGGTGGTGTGGGAGGGGGGTGGGATTGGGGTGGGGCGGGGTAGGGTGGTGGTTATGGGTGGGATGCTGCTGAACGACCCATCACTCTAAGTGGGCTAATTTAATTTTTTAAAAAGAATCACATTTTGCAAAATGGAAATGTATTTATGTGTGCTCAGTGGCACAGTAAAATTATTAGTATGATGCTTAAATAAGCAAGAAACGATTATTGCTGAGCTTCCAGATCATTTGCCATTAAAGGCGGCCGACACCCCAAAGTTTGGACGCTTTAGCTTCCCCTATTTTACAGCCGAATTTTCTTTATCATAGAGGTGTCAGCCGAGGTTAGTAATGCCAGCTCCATAAACCTGACAAGACCCCCCAATCCTCAATGGGCCTAGTTATCTCTTGAAGACTTAATACCATTCTGTTAATTGGACCTCCATTCTTCCTCCGTTCAGCACTCTATGAGTGGACAATATTTTTAGCAGAAAAACATCATTACTTTAAAACTTATGTCCACGCTTGGTCATGCGTTTAGTTGGGCTAGTTTTCGATCATTTTCTTGTGCAGTGCTGCTTATGAGTGTGTTTCTGCACTTGAGTTAAGGAGCACTAAAAAAATTGTATTTTTATATTTTTTATATTATTATATTTTTATAATTGTATAAACTAATGAGGTCTGTATGTAGAACACACCAATTATGTCACTGCAATCAAGTTTACATAACTTGTTTACACTATGGTTGCAAGCTTTTAGAAACAATCTGATGAAATATAGCACACATTTTAATGTATTAGTTATTCAGAGAAGTCATACAGCAACAAATCATGCCAACAAGTCATGCATGCATGCCTTGATATTAACCTCTAAAAAGTGACATGGGCATGTTAGAGACATATTTAGAAATATATGCAATTGACCATTTGAACCACACATAACATTTCATATTATGTACACGTGCAGTGTATAGCGAAGCTGCTGTTACATTATAAACGCAACCCCTCTGGCAAGTAGGCTGTTGTTTTCAGCAGAAGCTGCACCCTGCAGCACATTAAAACTAGGCAAAGGGACTCTCTGTGGACTTCTCTAATTTAAGCCGAATCTCTCTCCTTTTTCACTCTTGCAAATTAAGGCATGTTTTTCACTATTGTGACTGACGCTAACAACTTCACACAAATGTGAGCAAGAACAACCCACGGTTTCCGGAGAGGACGTCATGAGAGGATTGTGCCTGTTACATAGGCAGTGTACTAATTAGCTATTTGTAGCCATGACTCCATCGATCACCACGTCTGTCGACTCTGTGCCGATGAAGGTACATTAACAAAACGAGCATGATTTTTTTGTGGTGTGTTTTTCTGTGAATACAGAACTGGACAGTTCTGTCTTGTTCTCTGCCTGACTGTTCATCTGTGCGCCCATGCTGTTTGTCAAGAAGAGACAATGCTGAGAGACCTACTTTTGACCTTCGCTGTTGCAATATTTTCTACGGTGATAAACTGAACACGGGCTGTGTCACAATAACCAGGCAACAAACAGCAACAAACCTCAGCCAAAACAAGTGCGTCATAAGGTCCTGGTCTCGCAATCACAGCTCCACAGACTCTCCACATGTGCTGGGTTACTTGATTGTACCATCACCGCTTTTCATTTTACCTGCTTGATTTAAAATGGTCTTTAAGGTCAAGTGGGCCGCCCACAAGAACCCAGGCCTCTTCACTCTTTCATCTCCTCAGGTCTGGGGCTGTGATTACCCACCCCCCATTTTCATTTCCAAGGAGAGGACCTCTCAGAACTCAATTTTAGTCCAGAAGGGCCACTCCAACCAGCCTACGGTTTGGATGACAAAATGGGGTAATGCGAAGGTGGGATCGGAAATAAATGAAATCCCCCTTTCTGTGTCCCCAGCGATAAGGCAAGAGATCTGAGGGCAAACTCAGCACAGGTGTGCACTTTATAGCCTCTCTGATTCCTCATTTAAAAGTAAAAACTTGCTGTTTGGAACCATGAATTTAAAATATCTCAGTCAGAGGAACTTTTGTTGAGAAATGAGGCCTCGCTGTGATTATGGTTTAGAGCCAAAGAAGGGGGCGAGATTACCTGACAGAATCTACTATATCTTTCCTACTTTTTGCTGTGTTGGTACACAGCACAGCAGCTGTTACTGTTCTTTGCCTTCCTCCCCTTGTCGCCTCACACCCTACTCTCTCACTCCCTCATACTTTTTTCTTCCTCTCTCTTTACCCTTTGCTTCCCCTCTCTCTCTCTCTCTCTCTCTCTCTCCTCTCTCTCCTCTCTATCCATCCCACTCTACCACTCTCCCTCTCCGTTTCACCTCTCCATTTCTCTTTTGCTGTCTAGTTTTCTCTCTCTTCTCTCTCTCTCTCTCTCTCTCTCTCTCTCTCTCTCTCTCTCTCTCTCTCTCTCTCTCTCTCTCTCCTTCTTTGCCTTTCTCTCCTATTGATCCCTGCTGGAAACCTTAGACTTGCAAGCCCTCCCCCACATCCAGCCGATGTAGTTGGCATTTCCTGTTTCCCCACTGTATGTGCGGATTCCAAGCAACAATAAAGGGGGATTGATTTTAGACTCTGCTCCTTTGAAGGACAAAGGAAGGGTAGCTCCAGAGCCCGGGCAGAGGTGTACTCTCCCAGGGGAGCCTGTCTATTCATGGGGACAGGGAACGTTTTCAGACTACCGCCCTGGCAGGTGCCAATCAATTCCACCTGACACGTTTGCCATTGTGGAGTCAGAGGACATCTATTAAAAGACAGGCAAAATTAGCAGTAATTAGCGTCTGCGCGGGAGTGGCTAACAAGCTTAGGGACACATGGTTTGTTTACTGTTTCCTCTGACTAATTTCTCAGCCAGAACACTGTTTACTTGGTGCGCACAATTAATAAACACGCCCGAGAGTCCCCCTGGCAATGTCATTGGGGAACAGGTGACAAAAACACGCACAAGCTATTGCTATTAATAAGATTGTGTGATGCTTCTCCGCTTAGCTGAACATTGTTTAATGAGGGTTGGGAGGGAGTTTTTAAAAAGTTAAGTTCATAGTTGAACCAAATTTCGAGAGTCTTGCACAGCTAAACAAGCGGTACATTAACTCAATTAAAATGAGAGACTGACTGTACAGGGGAGCCTGCAGAGCAAAGCTGAGTGAATGCTTGATTTGACTGGCAGTGATTGCCATAACTCATGAGGGCAACATAAATTCTATGTAAATGCTGCTGCTGCTGCTGACTTTCAACATCAAACGAGTGAGCTGGGCAAGTAACTCCCCAACCCCATGACTTTGCTCGAGTGCCACCATGAATCAAACAGTTTAACGACTTTGTGCAAATGTTCGACGTGTGAAGGAAAAAAAAACAGAGAGTGGCAAGCTCCCACAGGTGTTGTTAGGGTAATTAGCCCATACAACACGCTAAGTGGTAAGAGGTTGAAGTCTCCGCGGAATGGGGAAGTGAAAGAAAAGGGGGTGGCGGGGTGCTGGAGCAGAAGCAGAAGCAGGAAGAGGAAGAAGGAGAGAGAGAGAGAGTGTGAAGCTAAATGAAAATCACTTCAGCAGCCATTTATAGCATTCCCAGCTCAGGATATCAAGGCCGTGGTTTCACTTGAGTCACGAACACACCAAGGTTAATATGGGCATTACCGAGATGGATTCACACTCGCATGGGCCCAACCACACACCCACACACACACACATACCCACACACACACACACACACGCACCCACACGCACCCCAGCGCCTGTAGGCTGGTCCCACTGCACTGCAGAGCCTGCCACTGGTACTAAACCACACCATCAAAGAGCGGATGGGAGATGATAATTACTCATAATTGGTTATGTGCAGTATGCAAGCGCGGGGCCGGATCATTTAGCCTTCTCTCTCAATTGTCAAAGCCGCGGTGAGCCCCTTTTCTTCCTCTTTCAGGCATGCACACTATGCCCGCAGCAGGACCCGAGGAATACAGTGCATGCCATCCATAGCAGGGCTTCTGTTTCTCCAATCACGGATGGGAGAGAGGTGGTGGTTGAGCCAGGGGGTGGAAATAGTGGGGGTTGACAGCATGACTACATCTATTACAGCTCAGGGCTTTGATATGCAGGGGTTGCGCCATGCCTGGATGGCTAAGCGTGGTCTTGGGCTGAGCGCTCGTGCCCGGAAGAACAGACAGGAAGATTTAGAGGAGTCACCTTGACGTGGGCGCTCTTCGCATCAGATTCCCTGGAGCGCAGACACTTCACCGGGGGAGCTGACTTGCAATCAGTCCAGCACCACTAATGTGTGATGAAAAATGACATATTTTGTTGTGTTTGAGAGAGGGGAAAGAGCAGAGCACCACTGACCATGCACCAATAAACACACAGAAGCACACACTCATACACCTACACACACACACACACACGGACATAAACACACACCTACATGTACACACAAACACACACACATAAAGATGCACACCTACATGTATGCACACACACACAAAAACACACACACACATACACACACACACATAAACATGCACACCTATATGTACACACAAACACACACACCGAAGTCTCTTTGTCACTAAATGCTGCCGAGATCAACTACCACCTCTGTATTGATAGACAATTACCTTCCTTGTTGGGGAGAATTTATTTGCAGGTGGGCTTACACAAGAGGATCATTTGTAAATGGAATTGAGTGAGACAAAGGTTAATATGCGAGTGGAATCCACGGCAGCATACCAATAGCCCTCTCTCTCTCTTCCTTCTCCCTCTCCTCCCCAGCCTCCGCCCCAAAAAATTGATTCCTGTGAGAAGATCTCTCCTCGTCTCACCCTTTTTTTTTCTTTCTTTAATTTCTATCCTTTCCAGCACCTCGCCGGAAAGCACATTCAAAGGGGAGGGAAGCCGAGGCAGATGGTCGCCGTCGTTGTGCTGTAAAATAACCCACACGTGCGGGGGATGTTAACGCGGCCTGATACCCCGGCTGACATCGGAACAATGTCACCTTTTGCCTCGCGACACAGAAGAAAATGCGACGCACCGTCCGTGTGTATTTTCAAACTGAATTACGAGCAGACGCCTTGATGTGCGTCGTAAATAGACACACTGTGTGTTTACACTCATGTAAAACAACAGGGGAAGTGTGGGGAAGGCCACATGTTATTGAATTGTATGGGTGCACACACCCAGTAAAGTAAATATATGTGGGAGTGTATGGGTAAAGGGGGGAAGATGGGGTGTGGGTGACTGTTAGTGGAAGGTTGTGCGTTTGTGTGTGTGTGTGTGTGTTCGTATGTGTATGTGTGTGTATGTGTGTGTGTTTGAGAGTGGGTGTGCTTGTGAGTGTGTGTGTATGTGCGTATGTTTGTGAGAGTGTGTGTGTATGTGTGTGTGTTTGTCAGACTGTCTCTGTGTGTGTGTGCGCATGCTTATGTGTGTGTGTGTGTGTGTGTGTGTGTTTAGTGTAGTGTGCAAGCATCTGTCTGTCTGGATCTGCCCTCACCCGTAACTCGCTGGAAAACCTCCAACTCCCACGTGCCTCCCGTGACACCGCTGCCTTTTCTAAAAATACCTGACATTTACCTCAGCAGAGGTAAGACAAAAAGAACAGAAAAACTCAGATCCAAAACAAAAGGCAGGCCTTGTACCCCGCCACCACGAACCCATCGACTCTCCATGGATGCGCCCAGTGCTGTGGGTGTGGGGAAGGGGTCCTCTGAGGCGCGTTGGGCATGGATGTGCCCAGTGCTGTGGGTGTGGGGAAGGGGTCCCGCTCGTGGGGCATGGATGCGCCCAGTGCTGTGGGTGTGGGGAAGGGGACCTCTGAGGCGCGTGGGGCATGGATGTGCCCAGTGCTGTGGGTGTGGGGAAGGGGTCCCGCTCGTGGGGCATGGATGTGCCCAGTGCTGTGGATGTGGGGAAGGGGTCCTGCACGTGGGGCATGGATGTGCCCAGTGCTGTGGGTGTGGGGAAGGGGTCCCGCTCGTGGGGCATGGATGCGCCCAGTGCTGTGGGTGTGGGGAAGGGGACCTCTGAGGCGCGTGGGGCATGGATGTGCCCAGTGCTGTGGGTGTGGGGAAGGGGTCCCGCTCGTGGGGCATGGATGTGCCCAGTGCTGTGGGTGTGGGGAAGGGGTCCCGCGTGTGGGGCATGGACGTCCCCAGTGCTGTGGGTGTGGGGAAGGGGTCCTGCGTGTGGGGCATGGACGTCCCCAGTGCTGTGGGTGTGGGGAAGGGGTCCCGCTCGTGGGGCATGGATGCGCCCAGTGCTGTGGGTGTGGGGAAGGGGTCCCGCTCGTGGGGCATCAGTCATTTATTTTTCCACATCCCCTTTTTCTAGCGGTGATAATTGCAGGTCGTCTTGGATACGTGATCAGCATGAGGTTTGGAAGCCGGTGAAGGCAGACGAGTGGAGTGAGTGCACAGTGGGGCACAGTGATTGCCTACGGGCCCTTTGCCTCCAGTGAGTGCATGGTGAATGGATGTATCAGGGGCGAGTGGCGTGTATCTATAAATAGCCGTAAAATATTAATTATATTGAGTGCATTTGGCTGTGCGCAAACTGTACGTGCATTGGAATGCACCAGAGAAAAACAAGACAAGGAGAGAAAAGGTGGAAGAGGAGGATAAGGAGAAGGAGAGCGGAGAAAGTGGGAGTAATTAATGACATGCTGCAAACACAAAGCTCGAGGGCCAAAGAGAGAAAAACATGTCCTCCTCCTCCATCATGACAGGTAACCAAGGAGAGGCGAAGAGGCTTCCCGGCTGGCTGCTGTGGCTGTGACAGTGGATGGCTGTTTACGTTCCACTGCTTGCTAAGCACCGTCTCTGTCCCTGACTTCAGTGTCGCCTGGCTCTCGCACGCACAGGCCGTTTGGCCTCTAACACCGAGCTGGCCGCTGTTCATCTCTGGAGTACATCAGCGGCAAATGAAGCATACTTTGGCATCTGTTTCACCTCCATTACGGCCTTGCACTTCCTGTGTTAAAAAAAACATCCAGGTAAAGAGACAGGCCTGACACGCAGCGAAGCTTTACCGAGTCTGCTGGTTTTCTTCACTAGATCCAGACCCACACACTCTCACTGCGTCTAACACAATAATGGAACACACACTCTCACCTACGGAGAGCATAACATAGCATAACAAACATAAACACAGACACACAGATATAGAAACCTTGCCAAAAACCAAAAAGTGGTCGTAACAAAACCCAAACAAAACACACACACAAACAAAACCCGAACGATTACTCTCTATGAGACATGAGTCCTTTATAAACATGACATGACGCATATCACGAACATTAATGACACTTCAGTGTTGAGTATGAATGTTGTTATTCATGTCATTCTAATAACAACATTGCGTCGCTGTGACATTACATTATTGCTTCACGCAAGAGCCCGCATAAACGGGGCATTGCATCACTACGTCATTTTGTTACTGTGCTCATCTCCTCCGACGCCACTGGACTGCAAGAAACTGTAAAGCACTTTGAGCTGCATCTTGTATGTATGAATTGTGCTATACAAGTAAAGATTGTTATTATTATTATATATTATTATATTATTATTCTCATGCAATGTCTGCATCCCAAAAATATCAGCTTGACATTACAAAAACTGAATGACAATTAATGAAGTGTCATTAATGTTTACAACATGTGTCATGTCATGTTTATAACATGCTAATGTTACTCTTATGCAGACACCTCCAAATAAAGTGATACCACACAAACACACATGCCAACATCAGAGGTGTCAATCCTGGCTTCACAACATAAAACTCTGGTATGTATTTCCCTTTGCTTGTGCACTTATAACACAGGTGATTTCATTAATCAGCCAATCTACCTGTCTGACTACTTGTGTACTCTTTAGGGTGTGCTGGTTCACAAAGTAGTTGGATCAAATATCTGGCAGAGGTTTTACTTTCTGAAGCCAAGATTACATGCACACACGCAAAGAAAACAGAAACACGTGATTCATACACACATACACACAGCCACACAATCACATGCGCTAACACAGCTGGCTAAAGAAGTGGAAGTAACCGTTTCCCCCAAAAGACACTCGCCACCTTCCCAGCGCCACCAGTCACTCGCAGTGGCCAACCTTGGAGAGAAGCCAGGGATGTGCTGACATCCGACAACACAAGGCCCTTCAGCACGCACACGCCTACAGTATGACTGATGTACAGAAGACAACTCGGAGGGCGATAAAACAGAGCTTGGTTTATCTGTTTTCTGCTCACATCTTTTACGCACCGTAGGAGAAAGAAAGAAAGAAAAAAAAAAAGAAATTCCTTGAGCTGGACTCGACTGACTGTTGATCCTGTAGCAATGCGGAACCCTAATTGACTCGTTTTTCCTGAATTCAGAGTCAAGCAGCTGTTGCGTGCTCAAAAAGCCAATTAGAGCATAATTGTTTGCATCCTGTTGACACTCAGGAGTGTGGCCATGCGAAAACCACAAAATTGACAGGTAGGACATGCCAGCTTTGAAGCCTGTCAAGGGAATGTTCTTCAAAGCTCTCAACAGCTGCTGGGAATCAAACAAAATCATTTTTTTCTCTCCCCGCATATCAGAGGACAAGTTGATGAATCTGCAGCACCAAGTCATTATTTCTGTGTCAGCATTTTGAAATGTTGATGATGTTTCGAGTGGCACTAATCTAAAATTTGTGACTTTGATTTACACACACACATACACACACACACAGGCACACACACACACACACAGGCACATTACAGAGTCTGACACAAACATCTGCGCAAACACATACAGTAAATATACCAAATACATTTCAGGTTGTTTTTTATCATTACTTTTCATTTGATGACAGATATATCTGTTTTCTGTCAGCTTATTGCTCAGTGCATGTCTGATGTGCATATAGAGTGAATTTGCCTCACATAAACATTCATAGTGTATTGGGGTTGTTTTTGCAGAGGGGCCGAGGGCTGGGTTTGGGTGTGAATTGAAATAGTGTTTTATGACAAACGGATTCATACAGAGAAGCTCGGCTGGTTCTGGTGCAACGTTGGGTTATTGTGAGGCTGTCGAAGAGGGGGAGTTAAATATCAGAGAGGGAAAGAACAGAAGAATGGACAGTGAAAATCATCACTGTATGAGTGAGATAGAAAGACAGAAAGAGAGATAGAATTAGAGAGAGAGAAACAGAGAAGAGAGAGAGAGTGTATGAGTAAGAAAGGGAGAGGGAGAGGACAGAGAGAGATAGAGAAAGAGAGGGAGAGAAGAGAGACAGTGAGTGTATGAGTGAGACAGAGAGAGGAGAGAGATAGAGAAAGAGAGAGAGAGAAGAGAGACAGTGAGTGTATGAGTGAAACAGAGACAGAGTGAGACAGGGAGAGAGAGAGAGAGATAGAGAGAGACAGTGAGTGTATGACTGAAATAAAGGGAGAGAGAGAGAAGAAAGATGGTGAGTGTAAAAGTGATACAGAGAGAGAGAAAGAGAGATAGAGATAGAGAGAGACAGTGAGTGTATGAGTGAAATAGATGGAGAGAGAGAGAAGAAAGATGGTGAGTGTAAAAGTGATACAGAGAGAGAGAGAGAGAGAGAGAGAGAGAGAGAGAGGGAGAGAGAGAGAGAGAGAGGGTGGGTGGATGAGTGGGAAGGCAGACAGAGGGAAAGATGAGCGATACAGATGCAGTGTAAATAAATGCGAACGCTAGCGAGGCCTCGCAGTGGTGTGAACCCCACCTCGGGGAGGGTGTGTGGGAAGTGTGTGTGTCTGTTGGGGTATGAGTGAGTGAGTCTGTGTGTGTGTGAGTGTATAAGTGTGTGTATGTCTGTGTGTGCGTGCCTGCGAGCGAGTGTGTGTGTGTGTGTGTGTGTGTGTGTGTGTGTGTGTGTGTATGTCATGGATGGAGATTCGCACCAGCCACCAGCCAATCGCTGGTAGAATATGAAAATGGCTGGTAAATTTTGGACACAAAATAATCATTTACTATTGAGTGGCTGGTGATTTTTTATCATGTATTTGTCAGTGGCTGGTAAAAGTTCACATTTTGCAAAGTTAATTTCCACCTATGGTGTATGTGTAGTGGGTGGAGAGGACCTCACCCCATATGCTGCTCTGCACCTCTGATGGGGATATCATCAAATGAGTCATGCTGACTTGCAGATTCAGCAAGAACCTTGTGTTTCTTTCTTTTTTTAAGTTTGTCCCACCACCCACTACCCTGGTATACCAGCCCGTACTTCATTTCATTTTTTACAGAGGGTCCGGAGTCGAGGCCATGAGAAACGATTTCTTCATGGAGGTGTGGACTCCGCTGAAGTTCAAAACGGGTGGCTCTGCCTTTACCCAATCGCTAACATCTGGTCATGTATGCAATTAGCCTACCTACGCACTACAATTCAAATGTAGCACACACAGTCAATGTCATAGCTCACAAACACATCCTCTGTTCGCTGATTGGCTAGGAGTTGCTTGGTCCTCTTACATGAATTTCAAGGGCCTCCGCTCCAGACCCTCTGTACAAAATGAAATGAAGTACAAGGGGCCAGTTTACCAGGGTAACTCCCCACCCCTTCGTCCGACTCCATCTCAAAATCTGGGAGAGGGACAGCACAGAGTGAAGGAGGCGCTGCATGCCAGCCCACTGATCGCTTGACCTGGGGCCTTTGCCATTGTTTACATACCGAGGTTGCATTGGCAGTTAGGGACTTAACTGGGCCGATTATCTAGCCGCACGGACCCCGGGAAATTTGCGCTCT
>CM050215.1:17292967-17347967 GCA_027475355.1 Coilia nasus | reverse complement strand
CATGCCTTTCCCTAGACACTACCGACCAAACTCCTGGAGGAAAAAAGCGAAGTGACGCGGTGCAAGGCAAGGCAAGGCAAGGCAAGGCAAGGCAAGGCAAGGCAAGGCAAGGCAAGGCAAGGCAAGGCAAGGCAAGGCAAGGCAAGGCAAGGCAAGGCAAGGCAAGGCAAGGCAAGGCAAGAGGCTGCACCACAACATGGCAGAGAGAGAGAAGGTAATTACGATGCACAGCAGCAGCCCCCTTATTATAGGGATGTGCTGCAATGATGCAACTCAGCCTTGCGTGAAATTGAAGAACTGACATGTTTACTTTTTTCCCCTTCCTTTCACTCAGTCCCTCTTTGACGCTGGACTGCGCTGTGCTGAGAGGCAGCAGTTCGGCGATGTCTGTTGTGAGTTGAGTTTTGTTTTGGCAGTTGTGTGGCGATGGTGGTAGTGGTGGTGGTGGGAGTGGTGGTGTGTGGTGTCTGTGTGTGTGGGAGGGAGGGTCGGGGTGGGGGTGGTGGGAGTGGTGGTGTGTGGTGTCTGTGTGTGTGGGAGGGAGGGTAGGGGTGGGGGTTGATGTTTATTGACACGTGGCTGCACTTTCTTCGATTCCTGCTGACCTTCAGCCGCCTGGGTGACTCAGTGAAGGTGGAAGGACTTCTCTTATGTGTTTGGATAGATGGAAAAGGAAAGGGGGACAGGAAACAAGAAAACTCTCTCTCTCTCTCTCTCTCTCTCTCTCTCTCTCTCTCTCTCTCTTCTTCGTCACCGGGGAACGTACCCAGGAAGCGGGACAGAACAGGAGCGGGAGGCTCAGGAAGGACTGTCACGAAAAATAAACACCAAGGGAGTCAAAACAGAGCAGCCGAGTAGCGGGCGGTTGAAACGCGAACGTCCCTAGAGCTGTACGCCCCCAACCCACCCACACACACACACACTCTCAGACATACACACTCTCAGACATACACACACACATGCACACATGCATTCCCCCCACCCCACCCCACACACACACACACACACACTCACACTCACACACACACACACACACACACACACTCTCACACATACACGCACACATGCACACATGAATTCCCCCCACCCCACCCCACACACACACACACATACTCACACACACACACACATGCAAACATGCACCCCTCCGAACCCCCACATACACACACACACAACTACATCCCAACTCCCAGTCCGCACCACTGTCATAAACAACTTCACCAAAAAAAAAGAACCGTTCTGATTTGAGGCATTTATGCGCAGAACGATGGTTGCACATGAATCAACCTGCAGGGGGAACTTGGCTGACGTGAGGCTTATGTAAAACGTGACAACCACGATGCTGCACATGTCCCATCCATTTAACCAGTGCCACCACAGCAGTGACATCACTAATGTGCCCATGACAAGACATCCTCCCGAGCACTTCAGTCACACGAAAGTAAAATGACTATCATGGGTCACACAAATCAGGACAAAATGCTCTGACACAAAAATGAGTCACTTTTGGATTAAGACGAAAACTATACATAGTGATGTTAGTAAAGAATTACATGAGGAGAGGAGAGATGAAATAAAAAATAAAATAAAAAATTCCCCCAATGCTCTGCACAGTTCTTAAGAGTTAAAATTATCAAGTGACATTTTGTTTAAGCGGCATCTTCCAGATGGTTTTAAGTCTCACTACTCAGAAGATTAATATCAAGTCTATAAAAATGTGAATATTTCCTCTTAATGTTATTTATTTGCAGTCACAAGACAAACATATTTGTTCCTGGATGTTATGTGATCTATTAACAAAACATAGAGGGAATTACGAACATGCACCCTGTAGAAATCTGGCAACATCTTGCATCTGTGAATTACTTTTACAAGATTACTTCTTTGTGATAAAAGGTGGAAGGTAATGCTTTAATAATTAAACACAGAAGAAGGATGGGCACCCCAGACCAGCAGATGGCAGTAGTGCGTTTAGTGGGTCAATAGAAACACAGAAGAAGAGGCTTATAAATGGCAGCCATTACACACATGGGCAGCTTAGAATCAGGCTCTCTGGGATCGTGCGGTGTATTGGGATACAGAGTGGCCAGGTTTCCCGGGGTTTTGCGGTGTATGGAACACGGGATAACTGAGCATTAGACACCATTACATTCAAGAGGTGTATACATTTAATGTTAAGTCAGGGGGTAGAATCGTGAGCTCTCGCCACTTTAAGCCAGAGATACGGGTCAGTTCTCTAAGGTTCTCTCCTACTGGTAAGTGGCAACAGTAGTGATGGGCAATAAAGCCCCAAACAAAGCTCCAAACCAATTTCCTTATTGTGCCGAATCATGGGTCGCAGCCTCGAACCACGAGAGACCAAAAAAAAAGCGAAATCTGTGTTTTTGCATTCTTTATTCAAGTGTCAATAAGCTGTCATTGCTGCGTGTTGACTTCCTAATTTCTTGAATTAAAGGTGATACACTAAATGTACATTTTTTGCGTCTTAGTTCACTATATTATGCCTAAAATGGGTCTCACGCTGCATTGTCTCACTTTAGCAAACACGTTAGAGGGAAAGGTCGCACCGTAGGGAGCTTCTTAGACACGTCGTTCTGGCGCATCTTGTCTCCCATCCACATATCAACCACACCTGTCGCTGCTTAGCTAGAATATTGTCAGTAGCCAGCCTATGCACCTATTCTACAGGCAGTTGTGGTCAGCACCTGATCAAGTTGCCACTTAAACCACATTCCTTTGTAAGCTTAATGATTTATAAATTTTGGTTTAATAACATTATATCAAGACTGCCAACTTTAGACTTATTTAAGAAATTAGCCACACCATTTTGAAAATGCTTTGCTGAAATAATGACAAGTTTGCAACACAAACACATGTGGTAGCCTACTATTTTATTTAAAGATTTACTTCGTGGTCAGAGTGTAATTATTATTAGGCTATTATTATTATTATTATTATAAATTTCTTATTATTGTGCATTTGTGACATAATGCTAAATGCAAATATGGTGATCTCCTGATTAGAAATCGCTATTAGAAGAAGCATCCCATCAGAAAACGCACGTTTCAAACAGTTTTGCAAGGCTACAACAACCCATAAAGCGCTGCGGTGGTTGGGTTGAATCAGGTTCCAACGCAGTCACGTGGTATGTTCAAAAATGAAGCTTCATTTCTCATCAGTCACGTGATTTTATTGTAACAACACAAGCCCCAACACCGTGGCTTCATCTGGCACGCCCTCTTTGCTCGACGCAAGCTCCGACGCCTTACTTCAGATGTCCCATCACTAGGCAACAGCCAGTTTATTATTATTATATAGCAGTCACCCATAAAAGGATCAATATGTGATTATTACTGTATTACTATAACTGAGCATTAGTCACCATTAGATTCAAGAGGTGTATACATTTAATGTTAAGTCAGTGGGTAGAATCGTCTTTAGAACTAGCATTGGCAGGGTTTGTGTAATGGCATATGCGTTAGTGCGTTATGGCATATGCGTTAGTGACTGCAAAGTGATAGTATTTGTGGTAAAATGGTGGTAAAGTGCAAATAGTCCTAATTAGTAAGTAAGCAGGTCATTTTGGAAGTAAATTGTGGTTGTAGTTAATTTTGTAAGTAAAACTTTGGAAGTCGTGCAAACAGTTGGTAATGAACAGTAGGTAGTACATTTTGGAAGTAAACTGTGGTTGTAAGTGAATTGTGGAAGTACATTTTGGAAATTTGGGTAGCAGGTAGCTAAACTGTGGACACACACTAAAGGATTGATCACCTTTAGTGGGGCCGCCTCAGGGGAGGGTGTACAGTGAGTAAAGGCCCGAAACACCCGTTGATCCTGAGGTACACTGTTGAGGATGTGTCCCACATAGTGTATGGATAATTGTAATGGCTGTAGTTAGGAAAGCCTGAAGTGTGGTACAATGGGTGCTCTCCCCACATGTGCAAGTGTCTTGTATTTTTATTTATTTATTTATTTTAATTGTTAAGGAAATGTTGGAGGAAACTGCAAAGGCTTGCCAGTGGTCCTGGATGAGATGCATGTTGTTGGCATGGTGAAAGCCATGGGGGAAAGCGATAGGTAGGTGCTGCTGAGTGGATCATGTAAACGGCCCCAGCAGCCCCAGTCACTGTAACGGTAGCCGGCTGGTTCAGGTTAACCCTTGTTGAGCATCTGTCTGTACGGCTCCAGTTGGCCATCCCCTCAGCTGCTCTGTCCTGTACAGCTCACATGAGGTTGAGTGAATAGCTGTAGTCAGCGGCCAGTTGTACGTGTTACATCTGGGAGTAGAGACTAACAGCCTGAACTATTTACTTGATTATAGATAGTGTAGGGGTAGGTGTAATAGCTATAGTTTCTCCCTAAGGTGCTCTTCCTACATGCACAAGTACTTTGTGTTCTTTGTAAACTAAAATGTACAGAGTGAAGCACATCCCTACATGTAGCCTTTATGTCCATGGTTTTATAGCCTTACGGGCATGGCGAGGTTTGTGGTCATTTGGGCATAGCTTCATAAAAGCTGGCTTATGGTGGTGCCTGAGCAGTGCTTTTGTGCAGAGTATCCCCAATGTGTTATTGACTCCAGTGCCTTAAGCTGTAGAGAGAAGTGTGTGTGTGTGTGTGTGTGTGTGTGTGTGTGTGTGTGTGTGTGTGTGTGTGTGTGTGTGTGTGTGTCTGTGTGTGTGTGTGTGTTTGTTTGTCGCCATACCACTCACCATCTGCCATTTTGTCCTGTAGTGATATTTTATCATTGGATTAAGTGGGTCTGTTACACCCCTGTAGTTTGTCAGTGGCACAGTGGTTCTTGAGTTGCTCTTCAGCAACTTTTAAAAGCCCTCCTCTTCTCTTTCTTCTCTCCGTATCCCTCGCTTTCATTCTCCAGCACTCTTTTCTTTACTCTTTCCTCTCTCTCTTTCTCTCTCTCTCTCTCTCTCCCTCTCTCTGTGTTTTCTTCTTTCCTTCACTTTGTCAGTACCCATCAGGCCTTTATTATGACCGCCTTTATTATGATAGCGAAAGCGGTCATATTGGAGTTGCCGCGAAATTTTTCCCTTTTTTTTTTTTTTTCCACCGATTTTTCGTCAATGATTCCCGGGACACTGAAACTCGGGGGGACATGAATGTTTGTAGACATGTAGCCCTAGAAGTTTGTGAGCGAATAACGCCTTTTGGTCCCCCAGGGCCACCCCCCTGCTGTGCCAGTGTCCGTTAAAGAGGGGGAGACCGGCAAAAGTTTTTGCTGAATAACTCAGTGAACGTTTCACCCAACAACATGAAATTTTTGTGATATGTCGGTCTCTACAGAGACGTATCGACCCAGCCCATGAACGCTCACTTGAACCATAGCGCCACCTAGTGATATGGGGGTAAATGCAAAAATTGGGATTTTGAGTTGCCAATATCTTGGACCGAGAAGGTGGGAACTGCGCAAAATACGTCAGGCATGATCACCACAAAGACCTCTAACACCACAGAATATGCCATAAAATTTGGTCCATAGGGGGCGCTGTAATTGTAGAAAATGTCATTTTGCCTATTATCTAGAGAATGCTAATGTTTACAACCAATCTATTTTATCGTGAAATCTATTGACCCTCATGGATTGAAAACACTGGTCGACGCCCACTTCCAATGGGAACAATTTCCGTGAAATTTTAACATTGCGAAAACGAATCTGAACGAACTCGTCATAGGCCTTTTATGTGAATCTCACCAAAGTTGGTATATGCCATCTACAGACAATGCTGACCAAAAGTTATCAAAGGATTTATCTTGAGATAAACCGCTTCGAAGTTACACGTCAATGAACATTTAACACATAGCTTAAAATTCTTCAAAAGTCCATATCTTGGCTTTTAATTGCTTAAATTTGGTCAAAGTTGACATGCCATCTCTAAACAGCTTTCTGTTCATGTGTACTAAATTTTGTGACATTTCGTCATAGGGGGCGATGTTTATTGGCAAAGCTAGGTGTCAAAAAACAGTTTTTGTTAAATAACTCGTCAACAATTTTGCCCAAGACAACGATTTTGTGTTAGTATGTCGGTGTTACAGAGGCGTATCGACCCAGCCCATAAACACTCACTTGAAGCATAGCGCCACCTAGTGATAAGGGTAAATGCAAAAATTGGGACTTTGAACTGCCAATATCTTGGACCGAGACCGACAAAATACGTCACGCGCGATCAGCACAAAGACCTTCTATAGGGGGTCCATAGGGGGCGCTGTAATTGTACAAAATCTAATTTTGCCTATTCCTTGCCTTGACAAATCACTCCTACACACTACACAAACACACACAATGTCATTCATTCAAAACCCACATCCATGCCCACTTCCAGGAAATCATTTCCACACAAATTCTCACCTCACAACACTGCTCTACCACACACTCATCCTACCAACAGTTCCCACATTTCAATATACTGCGGCGGTCATGCCATGTACCGCTATGCGGTACATCTAGTTTCTAACATGCACTCACACAGACTTGTCTGACCAACACTCTCCAAGTCTTTTTGTTCCTCCCCGTTAGCCTGTTCCTTTGTATCCTGCCCTATTTTTTTTGTCTATTATCCTCCATTTCCTCCTTTTCAGATTTTACTTTTCTGATGTTTTCAAAAAAAAAAGTCTCTTTCACATTTCATTCTTTTCCCAGCTGGAGAAAGGAGGGCATGTTGTTTCCATGTTTGTTTCATAAAGTTTTTCTTTTTCCTTTTTTTATTCTTCCTTTTTGTTTTTATATAAAATCAAGCTGCCCTTGGCTCCCACATGAAAAATTAAACATCAATATATTGCCATGGCATATCCCTGAAAAATCATAATATATTGTATTTCCTTTTTCACAATATCCTGCCTGCCCCATTGGAAATCCTTACCAATTAGCGTGGATGCTTGACACCGGACTGCACTAACCAATCAGGCCCATTAAGTCCAGAGCGCTCTCGGTGGACTGCACCAGGCAGTGCGGGGCCATGCGTGTCCATCAGAGCGGAGTTTTCTCAAATGGAAATCCAATAGAGAGAGACGCACACAAGGTGGACAAGAGAGCAGGAGACATCTGCAGGGAGCCTAGAGAACAGAGAGAAAGAGAGAGAGAGAGAGAGAGAGAGAGAAGGGGGTGTAGGGAGAGAGAGAGGGAGAGAGCAAGAGAGACAGATAGACAGACATACAGAGACACAAAAAGAGAGAGAGAGATGAAGAGAGAAAGAGACAGACAGAAAGAGAGAGAGAGAGAGAAACACACATACAGAGACACAAAAAGAAAAAGAGAGAGAGAGGTGGAGAGAGGGAGATAAAGACACAGGGAAAGACAGAGACAATGTTCATGTCTGTCCACTGTTCTATGTGTCTGTCTGGCTGGCTGGGTGAGTGGGTGGGTTGGAAGGCTGGCTGGCTGGCTGTATGAAATATAAAAAGGGCCTCACGCCATTTCCGTTGACTGTCTACATGTGCAAGATGCGATGTGACAGGCGAACTGAGCGAGGAGGGCAGAGATGAGTTCACAAATGGTAGCCCCAGGGATGCCAGGCCCAGGCATGAGGGAGGAGGAGGGCGGGGGATGGGTGGGGTGGGTCAGGGGCTGCTGGGGATGGCACAGGGAGGGGCAGATCCAGGCTGAAGAGTGAGGCAAAGTGATGAAAGGCAGATAGGAAAAGCACAGAGGTGGTTTGATGCTTTGTTGGGGTTTGTTCAGATGCTTTTGGATGCAGAGGGGTCATTAAGTGTTAGTATGGTGATTGACAGCCTCCAACTGTATCAGTGCTATGGACTGCTCTGCGGCAAGTTGTCATTCACGTGAAGCAGAGGCACCATGGCTTGTGATGTATAAAACAGGTAGGCATGAAAGTAATACTGCATGTGATGCTGGTACATACACACACACACACATACACACACACACACACACACACACACACACAAACACGCACACACACACAAACACGCACACACACACAGCAAATTAAAACCGAATCAAAAAACATAACTAAAAAAAAAAACAGATCTTGAAAAGGTCACGCATGCTTTTATAACTTCCATGCTGGACTATTGCAATGTTCTGTACACAGGAACCTGTGAATCATCCTTGGCACGCTTGCAGTTGGTCCAAAATGCGGCGGCCAGACTCCTCACTGGGGCTAGGAAGCACGACCATATCACTCCTGTTTTGGCAACTCTGCACTAGCTTCCTGTGACAGAGTCCAATATAAGACTCGAATATAAAGTGGCATTGATAGTTTTTAAAGCTTTAATTAATCAAGCTTCAAAATATACACCTCTGAAAAACAGAAAAAAAAAACAGAAAAAAAAGAGACCACTACAAATTTTCAATTACAAAAATGAGCATCTTTACCTGTATGAATGTTAGTTGAATTTGGAATTTGGGAGAAATGTTGTCAGTAGTTAACAGAATTTTAAAAAAAAATGTTTACTTTACTCACACATATACCTATAAATAGTTCAATCAGAGAAACTGATCATTTTACAGTGGTCTCCTTTTTCCAGAGCTGTATTATAGACATGCTAAGCTTACATGCACCATCACAACCTTTACAGTCTGCATCCCAAAGGCACCTGACTGTCCCTCGCTCACGTTGTCACTGAAAGGGGATCAGGCTTTCATGCGCCATGCGCCACGTCTCTGGAATAGTTTCCCATTTCAGCTCAGATCAGAAACATCTTTAACTGCTATTAAATCTTATCTCAAAACACATCTTTTCCAACTTGCTTTTGACAGCCTCTGAGCCTGTGGGGATCTGGGATGGACTTTTTGCGGTGATTGCACTTTATCTTGCCTGTTTGATTGAAATGGTTTACGTGATGTCTTTTTACTTTGTCTTGCCTGTGTATGAAGGCACTGATGTGTTTTAACCTTACTGATGTCTGTTTAACTTTCAAACCTTTTAACCTGGCTGTTTAGCCATTTTCTGTATACTGTGAAGCACTTTGGTTTTAAGCATGTTATACAAATGAAACTTACACACACACACACGCACACACCCACACACTGACACGCACACACCCACACACTGACACACACACACACACACACACACACACACACACACACACACACACACACACACAAACACACACACACACACACACACACACACACACACACACACACACACACAAACACACACCTATCCAGACCACATACCACACCCTTTTATTATTGTGTGCCAGGCTTCACACATAGTAAGCAATCTGGACCTGTGGCTGGCAACAGGGACTGGCTCAGTAACTCAAAAGAAAAAGAAAAACAACAGAGTTAAACCCTGCAAATACTGTGGACAGTCCTTACAAATAAATGACCTATTGTAAACATACTTCACTGCAGCAAACCTTTCCTTTGGCATTTACTGCAGCTATATGAAGTCATGCATAAAACTACTCCGTAGAAACTTAAACGGTTCCCTTGAGAGGCAATTGCCTCTAACTATTCTGGCTGTATTTCATAAAACTTCATAGAACTGTGAAACCTTTTAGAGGTGTTACTAAAACAAAGTTTTTGTTTAACAATAATTTAAAACAGATATAAACTTGTAACAATTATGACTATGAATTAAATTGCATTCTTTGTAGTCCTGTAGGGATAATATTTTGCACGCATCACTCCATACTCCAAGCAGCAGGTTGAAGCACAAGTGTCTCACAATAGCATGACCTCACATGATGTAACACCACAGAAACCGTCACACTTCCCACATACAAAGCCTCACATACAACATATATTCCACCTGTCATACACCCCCCTACACACACACACACAAAAACAAAACAAAAACAAGTGCAACAGTCCCCAGTCCCATAAATCAACCCCAAAAGTACTTGCCGAGGTCCAAGTAAAGTTGTTGATCTACTTTGTGTGATGTTTACCCGTTTCTGTGCTACCTGGTCCCACCTGGTCCTCTTGCACACCTAAAGATTTGGACAGAGATTAAACTTCTTCCCTATACGCAGGTCCAACACCCCCCCCCCCCCCCCCCCCCCCCCCACACACACACACACACACACACACACACACAACTGGAGTTCAGATAGGGACAGGGCGGAGTGTCCTAAAATCCCACAGATGCAGCACGGAGGTTAGCCAGCCACAAAATGCTGTGGCTTTGGCCAGGCAATGAGGGAGGCGTCGGGGACAATGCAGGTCCCAGAGTATAGGGCTCGTCCAATTCAGCCGCAACCCCAGGAGAGCGTCGTTTCCGCATGACTTTCCAGCCAAATAGTATTAGTCACACCTGAGTTTGCTAATGAGACGCCTGCAAATACATCTCAGCTCAGTCGCTTGTACAAAAGTGTGTTTGTGTGGACCTCGTGAGGGGGGTTAAGCTGACACACTCAATATGTTACCAGGAAGGGGGGAGCAACCCACCACTGATTCACTTGTTAAGCAATCCAGCTGTTAATTGACAGCCACTCGATTGGATTGTGTAAGAGGTCCATCATGTCTTCAGGGAGAGCAAATGACGAGAACATTAGTGATTATTTCCACTTCATACTTTGAAGAGACTTCAATCAAAATGTTATTTGTTTCCCTTTTAAATACTGACAGTTGATTAATCTCCATTTCTGCAAGCCGGAGTGGGCCTTCAGAATTAGTTTTCTCTGTTTGTTTCCAAAGCAACCTGAGTGGAATCAATGTTAAAAAGGGGGCGCAATAAATGATGCAATTCCTCTGGGAGGGATTTCCCTTTTAGTTAATGTCTGCACCCGACGTGTCTCACTTAATTCACCCAGAGTGGGCCCTGTCTCTCTCATCTCTCTTCTCTCTTCTCGCCTCAGCTGTCTTGACACCAGGACCTAGGAGGGGAACCTCTTTACAGCCTCAAATCGAGGGCTTCCATTTTTACACCAGAGCGCCACAGAGAGAACTGAAATTTGCTTAATAATATCTCTGCCCCCTTGTCCCGAAAAGAAGAGAGAGAGAGAGAGAGAGAGAGAGAGAGAGACAGAGAGAGAGAGAGAGGGGTAGAGACAGGGTGAGAGACAGAGAGAGAGACAGAGAGAGATAGATAGAGAGAGAGGAGGAAAAAAACTACAGCAACCCACATTTGTGTGGATAAAAATATGCACTCTCGTTTACTGCGGGATGAACCAACCAGCTGCCGGTTGCACCCATACTTGCGCAAGACTGTCAAGCTCTACGCTCTAATTTCCCCAGCCCTGGTTGCAACATATTTCCCATCTCTGGACTGCTCTTAATCATGCCGTCTGACACCAGATTGCAAATGACATTAGTTATCCATCTAGGAGCCAATCACTGCTGGTCCAGGCTCTCCTACCCTCCACTAAAGGCACTAGCACAGTGCTTCTGTCACACATTAATCACTGGCATTGGGAAAGAAGCGACTGAGTAGGAAAGTGGTTATGTGCTCTCTCTCTCTCTCTCTCTCTCTCTCTCTCTCTCTCTCTCTCTCTCTCTCTCTCTCTCTCTCTCTCTCTCTCTCTCTCTCTCTCTCTCTCTCTCTTCTCTCTCTCTCTCACACACACACACACACACACACACACACACACACACACACACACACACACACACACATATAATTACTCTTACATACACACATACTAATCCTCTCTCTCTCTCTCTCTCTTTCTCTCTCTCACACACACACACACACACACACACACACACACACACACACACACACACACACACACACACACACATAATTACTCTTACATACACACATACTAATCCTCTCTCTCGCTCTCTCTCTCTCTCTCTCTCACACACACACACAATTACTCGTAGATATTATTCACTCTTTCTTTCTCTCTCCCTGTCTTCTGCAGAAACTCTCTCTCTCTGTCTCTCTCTCTCTGTCACACATACACACACACACACACACACACACACACACACGTATACAGAAGATCCAAAATATATATATTTTGCATTTTCCATAGCTGTGCGATTCCCGGCTGTGCAATGCCACATTAATTATAAGACACTGTCGGTCATGGCTGAACAGGAAATCTCCCTCTTCTGCACAGTCAGAGAGTGTCACCACCAATGATCTTTCTTCTCCCTCCTCACCGCGAGACACCTAATCTGGCCTTTGCGACTTTATCATAATTGGATGAGGATGATTTATACTCTGGCTGTGAGAGGAGTGATAGGGAACTCCCCCCTCCAGCTTCTTCCTCTCTCACAGCCTGGGGCTGCCGCTGGATTTCATATTTGTACATGGTGGTGGCACTCCTGCCTGTCCGTGTACACACAGCCAGTGCTAGAATTACATTCGCTTCAGACTGACACCGTTCACTTAGTTTGACTGGCATTTCATTACAGGCCAAAGACTAGGGCAGTACATCATTATGGTGCTAAAATTCAAGTCTCAGAAATTACAGCAATTACATTTAATTCTGCAAAGAATGAACATTTATTTCATTTCATGACATTCAGGTTTCTGTTGAATTGTGAAAAGGATTACATGCACATTTTGATAGGAAAATATAAATATGTAAGACAATGAAACCTTGCACATATGTCACTACCATGGGATTGGCTGGGGTAATTTAAGTACCATTATGCCCAATGGATTGTTTCAAAACTTTTAACAGCAGACTGCTATCACCATGTTGTAAATACTAGGACGCATACAAAGCCTATTTCCTATTTTTAATTTAAAAACATATGCCAACGTTTGTGAAACATTAAATATAAAACATATATAATTTTCAGTATTTCATTAAATGTAGTCATTCCCCATAATATTTCAATCAGAAACCAAGCCCATTTGCTATTGCATAGATGTTTTACATTTGAATTTCAATTTCAGTTAATCAACGTGAATATTATTTCATCTAAACTTGTTAAATTGATCTCATCAGAACACATTTAAAATTAGATCCAGTCTGGGTGGATAATTCATATCTACCAGTTCAGTTTTTGGATTGGTCTGTGTTAGGCACATATCTGTTGAATTGATATCCAGGGAAACCATCTTTTATATCGCATATGACTAACACTAGGCCCTGTTCATATTCCAAGGTACAATGTATAAAGTCATCACCAAGGATACCACTGATCATTAAGTACACTATGTCCACATACAAACAAAGTAGGACTAGTGGCACAGTTAATTGGATCAGCAGTTGTTCTCTCATACTTCCTGTAACTCTGCTCTTCTCCCTCCGCTCCACCTACACATACACTTTGGGAAGCCCTGAGTCAAATAATAACCTTAGCTGTCCTTTGCTTGTGGGGCCAACTGAAACTATTCTCAAAACTCTCATTCACTGGTGGCAAGTTGTGGTGGCGGCTAACTGGTGAAGGCGACATATGGAGGGTGCCTGGGGTGACAAAGCTCGGGGGAGACACGGATGGAGAGGCTATCATGTGGATATTAAATTAGCAACAGCTGTGTTTGTGTTTGCCTAAAACAAAACAACAAGAAGCGTGTTGGTTCTGGCACACTGGCAAGGTCAATCTGCACACGACACTCATACTGTATGCGATCCATTATTTAGCACCTACCCCAGTTTGCCCACTATCGCAGCCATCCATCTGAGCAGTAAGCCTCCTCAGATCCTGCCCAGGAAGGAAGACAGGAGTGAGTGATCCTGTCCAAACATTTACAGAAGGAGCCGGGTTTGTGCTGACACTGAGGATGTACAGCAGGGGGACATGGCAGGGACATTATTGTGTTGTGCGCTGCCGCAGCCAAGGCAACCGGTGGGGTAATGGGAAATTCAACAACACTCACGTCTGTCCATGTTATGGCCGTCGAGTTTTTAGATGATTCATACTGTGAAAACGGCAATAGGATACAGATTCATGAATATGATATGTGTACATGTCAGATGAATTAATTGATACATTTGATAGATTTTTAAGACTTGTTTACATTGAGCAGACCAGTGCTCTTAAGGAGCGTTTGATATGGGAACAGATAGTTTATAAATACACTATGCGACCTATTAAGGCATTTCTCTGCCCTAGAACAGGAGGCAACAATGCCTTGTCCGTCACAAATGCCACCAGCCACCTCCAAACGAATGACAAAAGGGTATCCCGCAATGAGCTCTCCAATTTACAGCTAACATCCATCTGTCAGAGCGGTTGCGATTCGGACCAATCCTCTTGCATCACCTGCCACCTGCCACGGCCTCCCCCAGTGACCCTGTGTGTGTGGACAAAACTTTCCATGTTGTCAGACTCTCCGACACAGCAACGACTGGCACTTGCCTCTCCTAGCCTCGGCTCTTAGGGCTCATTTCCACCAAACACTCTTCATATACAGACAGCAAGTGGCCATTTTCTGTTCGTATTCATTTAGCATGCACGTTAACAGATTAGACCACCGCACGTGTGATCTGAGCGTATTCTGTCACACATACACACATATTGTACACAGTTACGTGCTGTACACGCTCAAGTCTGTGGAAATTAGGCCTTAGTCTGCACCGAGGTCGGTCCAGAGTAAACGCTCGCTGAAAAAAGTACAAGCGCAAAAAGCTTTTAACAGGTCTGAACACTGGTGACAAACCATCGGTACAGATGGCTTCAGTGTCCGCCTCTCGCTCATTGGCAGTGACAGCAACAATGTTTGGAGGCAGCCTGGACCGGACAGCTCATGATTAATTAAAGAGCACTTTACAGGTGTTCCACCGTGTTGCGAGAGTTTAAATACATTTGCTGTTCAAAACCTGAAACAACAGATGATGGAGGCCAGCAGCAAGAGGATAAATCTACTGTATATGCACGCAACAATTTTCTTCCAGAAAGGCAGCGTCAATTAGTTAAGGCTTACGGAAGCAGTGCAGTAATTGAACTTTTAATTTGATTCAAGTAACAGGAGCTTAACTGTTACAGAGCGCAGACATTAGCAGTGTGGCCTGGCCTTGGTCTACTGTCATAATTCTAAGTAAAAGTCAAACTGACCTGTCCCACAGCTGTGAAAGGATGTACTGCACACTGTGGTGTAATTACGTTTCCTGCTCTCGTTTAGTGGCACTGTCACATACTGTAATGTAGGACCAAAGGTATTGTGACGGCATTCAACCATGGCCAGTGGTGGTGGCTGCACGTGCTCTGGACTCCCTTTGCACAAAGTTAAGGGTGGGGGTTGGGTCTAGTGTTGCCACCTATCCCGGTTTTACCTGATTGTCCCGGTCCCAGAGAAAACCAATATTGTCCTTAGACACTGAAACCCGGGTCGCTGTTTAGAAGCAAAAAGGTTGATTGGGTTGCTAAATGTCCCGTTTTTTTGTCAGAAGTAGGCGGGCTGTGGTGGAATAAAATGGAGTCCGTGGAGGAGATGATCTAGCCTGGTCTCCCTCACGTGTGTCCATTACTCTCCTGCGACGTCTCTGGGAGCGTGACTGCTTTGGTGCCGACGGATTTACGAGGGGACGAGTTCCTATCTCAGCACCCTCAATCATGAGTGGGCGTGTACAGAACCTCCGCCACGCGCTGCCACTGCTGCCACCGTACCGCAACCTATCCGGATCGCTTTAGACGGAGCCCGCCGACGCCACAGGAATCAGCACGGGGTCCAAGTGCCCTCTCTCATTCCGACACAATTAGCATACGCTAATAGGCGTGTAGGTGGAGGGGCGCCGTGGATTAATTACGCTGTCTACCCGCAAATGGGGTGCATGCATGTTGTGGGTGGGAACACAAATGACTTACTGCTCAAAATGAGCTGTTAAAGAGTTTTAGGAAGAGACGTAACTAGTTAGGTAGCGCTTAAGTGGTGTTTGGAGACGTAGGCACAAAGAGGGCTGTGAAAAATTAGACAAAGCTGTGAGAAAAATAGAGAGAGAGAGAGGGAAAAAAAGTACTACACAAGAAGTGATGATATTGCAATCGTTGTGTCAATGTCACTGTTGTTCTGGGGACTCCAGATGGTCCATTAGGTAAAAGAACATGATTTGATAACACCAAACGATTAAGTCAACAGCCTGGTCTGTGACTTGAATATTAACACCGGCGTGGATTCCTCACTGCTGCGGCAAGGCAAGGAAAGAATCCTCTGAGTGTGACATTAACTCAGCCTAAATGAAATGAAAACTGCATTAACATTTAACCAAATGATACATTCCCATGAAACAAACAATGACACCTCAGGGCAAAGCTAAGCATTTCTTTATTGGCCTGTTTACAATTATGTAGATGAGGTGATCATGTGACATGGTCTTCTTTTACTGCAGCACTTAAGCATGGCATGACCTCCACTGTCTGCTTACTTAGGATGGGGATTGGAAGATGTTCACTTTAACTAGAGAGTCTAGCCAATGCTGAGTTCATACTTGCACTGTGATGCTGGATACTCACAAATCATCCATGTGCTTGACCCTGTTAGTGCCAATATAATTCTTGTGATAATTTTTAAACGGCATGCAGAAATATATATGTTTTTCTCCCCTTGCATGTCCACATGCAGGATGTACGGATGTAATTTTGTATAAAGATCAATGTAATAATGTATGTATATGTAATAATGTATCAATAAATGTGATAAATGTCAGCCAATGACATTGGGGGGTGGGGAGACAGACAGAGACATGTATACTGTAATATTTACACATGCACAAATACAGAGAGAAAGAGAGAGGGAGAGAGAGACACACAGACAGAAACAGAGAGAGAGAAAGAGAGAAAGAGAGAGAGGGAGAGAGAAAGACTCAGTTCTTACAAAAGAAAGACTTCAGTTAATACAAACCAGATATTGGCAAGTAGACATCGGACATGCTAAACACAGTTATGCTAGTACAGTAGTTACCAACAAAACCGCTTCTGTGTGGCACCTTCAGGACACCCCCCCCCCCCCTCCCTTCACCACCACACTATTCGCCCCCCTTATCATTCATTTACATCCACAGAGAGCAGCTTTAATGTTCCCCTCCAACTCCCCGCTACCTGAGTGCAACGCTTGATTTACAACAGTGCCAGGCAGCTTATGGCTTTGTGCAGGGCATCTAAGAAAACACAATGGCCGCTACTATAAATCTGCACATGCATACTCTGCTGGTATACCAACCCCCCCCCCCCACCCCCCCCCACCCTACCCCCCCCCCCCCCCTTTTTACCCCCACGAACACCCCCACCCCCGGAGGTATGATGCACTTGCATCATCTCCATTTTACTGGCCCAGGGCCCGGAGTGCAATGCCGTAAAGTGCAGATAAACCACGCGGTGCTATTAGGGCCACATGGCTCCCGCGTACAATGCGGAGCGCTGTGATTTATGGAGCGTTCCCACCATTCCTTCCTTCCTCGTCCACGCACGGCATTGTAATTATACTCAACGACATTTGGCCCGGCGCTCCGCACTCAGATTGATGTGCATAATTTATTTACTTTCTGACATTTTTTTTAAATAAGAAGCACGTACTCACGGCATAACCTTGGCTCTCACGTCACTGCCAAGTTGAATAGGAGTGGAATAAGAGGAGTATGCAAATTCACACTTCAACAACTATGGAAAAGGCTTCCATGGAAAGCGTGTTTTCTTTTTTTTCTTCTTCTTCTTCTTTGTGTGTTATAAATATGGAAGAAGGGAGCAGGTTACAGTATTAAACACCCTTTTAATGACTCGCTTTTAGTGCTTGCCTTCATGGCTCTTGCATGATGTAGCCTATCTAGTCTGCACACTTAAACTGAGCACAAGGCTATCAAAGTTTAATTACAAATCCACCAAGACCACAGTGGCCCGATGTCGTATTTTTACCCGTGCACCGTGACACTGAGAGGAAGGTTACAGAGTTAACACAGGACTTTCACACTGTAACCCTCCTCCACTGAGTCATCCGCATTCAGCCAGTGTATTCTGGGCCGCTGCATAATGTACTTGCCCTGGCTGCTGCTGGCTCTGCTGTGGTGGATCCAGACCTGAAAAGTGGTCAACTGTGCTACTTTCCACACGCATTACCAGCGAGGTTAATGAACACAATGGAAGTCCTGAAAAATGCCCACAGGCAACACTTTTGCCTCTCACTCTCACTGCAACACCACCCAGAGAATTTTAAAATTAATATTGCACAGCGCGCACAGGAACACCCATCAGACAAATATGTGCAGACGTCCCGTCAATAAACGGCTGCAAGATTGATGAAATATGATGGCCTGGGGCAAGAGCTGAACCCTGGCGCGTGGGTGTTGATACACAAGCTATTTTAGGAGGATTTTGAGTTTTTCCCCTCCGAGCTAGTTGGCTGGGTGTGTGTCACGTTAGCATTGTAAATGAAAAGCAACAGCCGTGATGCTGGAGCAGCCTGTGCCATCCAATATGAATGTTCTGGCTGCAGGTAAACTGTACTCCTTAAATAAACTGGGACTCTCATTTGAACTGCAGGATTTCCATGGCATGGTCAAAGCCTCTAAAGCACTTGTGGCCCTGAAAATATCATTACCATAACATTCATTGTTTTGTACCACTCTGGTTGTCAGACATAAAATATTGCATAAATGTGAAGGGATACCTTTTAAAAATACATCAAATGATTTGCTAAAAAAAAAAACACACACACACACACACAGTCAAAAGGGTGCATGTTGCAGTCAAACCTTAAGCCACATTGACTGTCTGTCTATATGTTGATAATATGCCACCAGCAATTCTTGCACTGCTCCTCTCATTAGACATAAGACACATTTAATCACCAATTATTATGCTAATATGTACCAGCTAATTAATATCTATTTACACATTCATGTCACATGTCATACAATTCATTTACCACATGCTTGTTTTCTCTCTCACTCTCTCTGTGCATCTTTGAATCTAATGTTTTTAATGTGGCATGCAATGATGAAATCAAAAAACGAGGCTTAATGACTGATGAGGCGCTGATCAAAAACAGATCGCACAAACGACACTTTTGACGTCTTCCGACAGGTCTTGACAGTGACAGATTAGGGCCCAGGTTGGGGCATTGGGTTGATTTGATCTGGATCCTGACCAACCTGGCCAACCTGTCTAATCTCATTTTGGTTCCGACGCTCATCCCAAACGCAGTTAGGGAGGCAGCGAGGCAGGTGAGAGGAGGAGGCCAGGGAGGCTCTGGAGCACATGTCTTTGGAGGAAGTACTTGTTTGCCAGAGAAGGAAGAGAAGGGAAGTTGGTATGAAAGGAATCGGAAACAAACAATGGTCTCTCGAGGGCTTAGAGCTTATATGAAGGTTAGCTTGGCAATTTTATGCAGATATAAGTCGGGAAGTCAATTCAATTATTCCGCAAAGCCTCCGCCAGCAATTAATTTACGCAGCGAGCGTTACCAACAAGATTGAGGATTCTTTGACCTTCTTTTGCACTCCATAAAATGCTCGGCTATACAAATAGCTTCCGCATGCAATTACATGCTTAAATGCAGTCTTCTTTCACTGGAGCAATGGCAACCCTGACTCCAGCAAAAGCGGAGGGCTCTTGTCAAGGTAAAACCAAGGGTCGTTAACCACCACATAGATACTGTATGACGCACAAGGAAGAGCACGTTAGCCTCTCGCTGTGTCTTCTGGAGGTCTTTATTTTTTTAACACACGTGCATATACTGTACGTCTTTACAGACACCCATAGATGTAAAGGCCAACATGATGGATATATACATAATCACATTAATCACATCATCATGGTTCAGTTGGCTCTGTGCAACACTGCTGGAGTCCAGTAGGTAAAAGCTTTCATCCTCGGAGCAAAGCGTGTAACCGTTAGTAGATTCACACTGAGGAGTGCCGTCATCACTCTGCACTCACAGAATAAATTACTCTAGACTTGATAACACCCAGAATCCCACTGTTTCTCCTACGAAGATTTGATATCAGTTGTATCCACACTTCACATGACATAACAAATCAAAGACTAAAGGGTTAAGGAAAAAAAAACTTCTAATTGGCTATTTGGATGAGAGAGCTGGTGTGAATTTACCTCATCCTATCTTCCAAACAAAGATCCCAGTGAGGGCAAAACATTTAGGTGAAGTGGATTTAGAATGAGACGGTTGTTCCTCAGTAGGGGATTGGAGTCAAGTCCATTGGGAACATATTCATCAAAATCCCATTTTCGGCCGCGTTTCTGAAATTGATGTGAAATTGACACAAACCCTGGTTACAACATACACAATCACACAGTCAGTGTCTTTCAGCTTAAATTCTCAAGGACATGCATTTCCACCAAGCTAGTTGCTGCTATTGATTCCCAATTGCAACCAGTTTCCAGTTTAATTGCATCATGATTGGTCACAGAAGTGGGTCCCATGCTGCTTTGCGAAAACAAATCGAGTTTAATAGGTGATTATGATTTGGGTCGTGATTCATTTTAATTACAGACGTTTAGGCACCCTAATGAAACAAATCGTCTCCCAGACAGAGAAAAGAGTTTAATATCAACGTTCTTGCTGTATGCCCTATTGTTATGTATGCCATGTCTTTACTAAATCAATGCAGGATTTCAAGCTTTGTGGTCTTAGCCGCCTTAAGTCCAATATCGGTGGCGCCTGTGCTTGGGTTTTTCAGGGCGGCTGACTTTCAATTTGCACGTGTGGGCCTCCTGGTCGACATAAGACATGCCTTGAAGACAACCAATGAAGAAACGAACAAATGAAACGAAGGCCGCTTCCTTGACAGTACTCATTATCCTCTCCCCGGGCACCTGAGCATCAAACGAGAGAGACATGATGAATGCTGATCTCTGGATGCTTGAGATATGAAATCAGATACATCAGATCTACTCTCCGTCAGTTAATTGTGCCTCCCGGCACGCTCTCATGACTTAGCAGATAGATAGCGTCCCGCTGCTTGACTCCTCAAACACAAGTTAGTGCACTTTGCGCCAGTTGTATGTGTGTGTGTGCGTGTGTGTCTTTCTGAGTGTATTTGTGATGTGTGTTTGTGTTTGGTTATGTTTTTAAATGTTTGTACCACAACTCTGAAGCCCTCCTTGTTATTCGGAAAAGGATTGTGTATGTGTATGTGTACATGTGTATGCTTTTTGTGTGTGTGTGTGTGTGTGTGTGGGGGGGGGGGGGGGGGGGGGGGGGTTATGGAGGGGTTAAGGTGGACAATATACAAATCCTGACCATATAATTCATGCAGTTGGACACTGTACTTTCTTCACTTCCTGTACCTCACCCACCCACGCTCTTAATGATTAAACTTCATTGAAGTAATTAAACCCCTCCTGAGAGCAGGCACTGGGAGGCAGCGTACAGGAAGTGATGGGGCGACGGTAATGACCCTCGCTGCGGAGGGTTGATGATACAGAGCCCATCACGCTCTACTGTGCGCCGGCATCGAGACAAGGAGGAAATGCCAAGAGAGAGACGCAAGCCACGTTCCTAATGCAGCTTCTGGAATGTTCTCCTAATTTCACCCCTCCTCTTCCAGGTCCTTTGAGATTTCAGTACCTTCGCATCTCAACTTTTTCAGACAAGCTGGATCCCAAGGGCAAGACAGAAGAAGCACTCAGCCAGGAAGAATCAAATCCCTTCTAGTACCAGAGGTACACACACAAGCGGAGTTGCCAAGCTGTGTCACTTTGGTACATATTTAGCTCAGGGTTACCAACTTTCGGAACTGTCTAGCCTAAGACGGAACATCCTGTCTGCTCAACTGGCCTTACATGCACCACTGTGGAAGTGGAAAAAGTCCAGGAGTGTTTGCATGATGGTCTGAAATTGCCTAAAAAAGGCTCAGCAGAGGCTTGGCATGGCATGTCATGGAAACTCGTTAGATCAGGGTTCCTTAGTGAAACTTTTCCTTCACATTTCTTGCACACAACACACACACACACACACACATCTTTGAACATGGCCCCCGTTTTGTGCTAGAGATCTATAAATAATTAGGCGTTTACATGCGGATGTGGGCAGGCCAGCAGACCCTGAGTCTGAGACCCTGCTGCTGGTCATTGCATTAAGCAAGATTGATCGGCACACCCAGCATGGCACTCATAACCATTTAAAAAGCCATTGCTGGGAAGCCATCGCCAGGACCAGGCGGAGGGGTGGGTTGCTGGGTGGGTGGGTGGGAAGGGTGAGACCTGGAGCGAGCGGATAACAGAATCGCAGAGCGGGAGAGTCGAGTCGAGGCGAGTCGCCGTCATAAAGGTATAGACCATTAAGCCCGCCACCAGCTCAGCCGCCCAGCAGGGGAGCCACTCAATAGCCATCGTGCGCCGCAGAACGAACGGCTTAATTAAAGTTTCATCTCACAAATATTCATGCGCATTTAATGATCCTGAATTACTTCATTCTGCATGAATTATGATATGAATATGAATGAATGAACGAACAGAGGGATAAATTGAGCTAGAGAGGAAGATTGTGTGTGTGTGTGTGTGTGTGTGTGTGTGTGTGTGTGTGTGCGTGCGTGTGTGCATGTGCGAGTGTGTGTGTGTGTCAAAGAGAAAGAGAGAAGGCATGAGAGAGAAGGCAAAAGTGGAATGAAGGACTGGAGTGGGAATGAATGGTGGCGACTGTGCGCGCATCCTTGTGAGAGGTTAAGAGCGGGGAACAAGTGCGCGGGAACAAAAACAGCACGTGATCAGCCGGCGCGAAGGCTGGTGGCCTAGATCTGAGGCCCAGCCGTGTCTTTCAGCTCGCTGAATACCCATTCACATCCATTTCCCTGGAGTGTGCGCATGCTAACGACAGCAGCCAGGATGAGAGAAGACTTTTTATGGGATGCGGGTGGGGGTAGAGAGAGGGAGGAGGATGCTCCCCTCACCCCCCTCTCCATCACCACCACCACCCTTTGTCACATTTCCCAGTTTAATCAAAATAATGCCGACGTGTGTTAAACAAGCCGCGAGATACGAGATAACACAGCAGCAGCCAAGGGAGCCAGGCGTGTTGCAGTAATCATACCGAATGTGACGTCTGACATCCCATGCCAGGAGGGGCAGCACACACACACGCACACACACACACACGCGCACACACACTCCAATCTTTCACACACATTCAATACACTTAAGTGTCTCTATAATGATTGGACTGAAGCTGATTGGCAAGGGCCTAGCTTTACCACAGCCCACTGGAGTAAAACCAATAGATGCCATTCCAAGTAATTAGTCAAGAGAGCCGATTGCAAAAACGCACTAAAGGTTAATGGATGAAATAAGGCATGCATATTGAAATATATATGGCATACTAATGTTGGACTAAAGCGCATTAGTCTACTGCTTTTCACCCAACATGAAGACGATGCTGCTACTGCTGTGGGTGCTAGCTGCGCAGTTTAGCCCCCAGGAGCCCCATATTACCATATCTGGATGCACACACTACATGCTAATACTCATTAGAAATCATCCCCACAGTCTGTTATTTTTTCTCTCTCTTCTTCTCAGAACAGGAAACAGTTGAAGAATAATAACAAGAACATGAAAGAATAAATGAATAGATGACTAGCGGTGAAATACTGTCATACAGAGTTCTAAGAGGAGGTGACATGCTGTGTATTTATAGAGTAATATGATGTCACCATTATTACCATCTAATGAGGATTTCCTTGTGACCTCGCTCAGAGCTTTTGTCAACACTGTGAAAACAGCTCTCTTAATTTTACTCAGCCAAACACGCGCGGAGTCACACCCTGGAGATAATTAACGTTGACAAGTTTTTTAGCCAAGATTCTTTTGTCACACCAAGGAGCAGCATCTGTGTCGCTACTGCGTTCCTTAGCGCGTCTGCAACAGAGAGGAGCTGGGAGTGTAGCTCTGTGCTCACAACTGCATCCTCCACGTCTTCTGCCCCTTCTTTAGTATGCCATAGGAGAGCAGCATGAAGATCAGATAAAGAAAGACAGACTGGTGGACACAACACACACAGAGAGAGAGAGAGAGAGAGAGAGAGAGAGAGACAGAGGTTGAAAGAGTGTGGCCTTTGGACAAGAAGGACATCATCTGTCTTTCCCCACATCTATCTCCTATTCCTTTTACCTTTGTTCTGTCCATAACCTCTCTTCATAAGGCACCTAAGCCCCAGAGTCAAATAATATCTGCTTATATTTTAAAGGCTCCAAACATCATTGTTTCTAGCTCAGTTACTGAGCCAGAAACTCAGAGGCACTTCTGCTTCAAAGGATCAACACTGCCATCTAGTGCTAATGTATGAGAAGGTATTCTCCAGAGTGCCCAGTATTTACTTAACACGTGTCCTTGTGCCAACAGTGACACTCCTAAGAATACCGCATGGATAACACAGCGCCCAGAGCAACTTTGTTTTCTTTTGTGTGTATTGGCTGGTTTCTCACTGCTTTAGTAAAACAGTCACAAATAACTCCGAGCCATGTGGTGGCCAATAGGACTTTAAAGGCATTACTACAAAGCAAAACTACAAAGACACCTTATAGCTCATACCTCATTCCTAGTTCATCAGTTTTGAAATCGATCCTCTCCCTCATGCTGCTTAGCTAAGCCACACAGAAATTACTCCCTCCACTCCTGTGACTGTGTAAATAGGCCAACAGAGAACCTGTGAAAGGACCTCTGAAAAGCACAACTAAGTGCCATATATTGCAACATTAACAAGTTAAAACTGACCGAAATTCATGCAGGCCCTCCATGCAATGTACAAAATGAAGTCAAACAAAATTCACGCAGGCCCTTCGGGCACCAGATCCTGTGTAATCCTGCAAACAAATGAAAAAACAACAAACCAGCTTCCTAACCAACCGACAAGTGGACACAGGTGAAAACATAATCACCTTAGTGGAGGAAATAAGCAACACCCCTTCTGGATCAGTGAATCAACACACTAGGCAACGCGGTGACGCCATGTCCAAAGAATTCTTGTTCCATAATGTTCTCTGGACGCTTACCCAATGTAATAAACCCAAGAATTGTGGAAAAGCAGAGATAAAATATAATTACTATCTAGGGACAAAAAATATTCCTGTTCGTGTGATGTTAAAGAGAGCAGCACAGATGTGGTTTTATGCTTTTACAGTCCTGATATTTAGGGCTGCCAATTCAAATACCTAAAAAAACTACTTTTAACAGCCAGAAACATTTAAATTAGGTCCCATAAACTACCCCTTTATTGCTGTCCGAGCAATTACACTACTGAATAAAAAAATTGTAACAACATTTACAGTCCCAAAATTACTACAAATAATTCCTTAAGAATGAAATATGCCAAGCAACCATGGGAAAATTTGTTGGCCAGTAAGTGTCAAAAGTTGGAACAGTAGAAACAGAGTTAATGCAACCACTAAAGCACTTTTAGCTGTAACTAAATTGATTGGCAGTGTTAACTGTAAGAGGAGACCACTATCTTGCATAAAAAAAAGAAATCATTCTGCTAATGTATTCATGACATAACATCATTAATGAACATTTCATGGTCAAAAATGATTCTGCTATGAAATATCATGTTGGAGCATTTGATTGTCAAAAACCCAAACGATGCACACAAAACATGTCCAAATGCGCCAGTGCACCAGGCATTTCAAATGGCACATTTGCTGCAGTGAGACACGGATCTCCTTTGATGTGCCACGCCTATCTGAGCACAAGCGCAAGACACAGCTGTAGTCCTTCTATGTGTCCCTCAAGCGTGACTGAAAAATCATTACACTTTCAATTATACTAATTAATTCAGCGGGCGAGGTCTAGCCTTGGGTCTGATTAGCATGGAGGTCAGGTTCTCCTTTGGCTGGCTTGGCACCAATGCTCTGTGGGATTGCCTCGCCCAAGTCCCCTGTCGTGTCGAGGTAACTGCGACTCAGCAATCTGATCTTGGCATTTACTTGGGTAGCTGAGGAAATGTCTCATCAGCATTCTGGTAGTCAAGTCTCTTTTTAATGGATAGGGGAGAGACCACCTGCTGGCGAGAGCTTAGCCAGACTAGGGTTATCTCTAGTGGGACTATATTAGCTGTCTTCCAGCCTCACCTCAAGGTCACAAGTTTAAGTGAATGTGAACAGGGGCTACAATACAATGGGCATTTCTGTTCTTGGTGCACCTTGGTGTCTCATAAATTATTGAGGTCCTGAATGGTGAGGGTTCATTTGTCAGGGCAAGCTTGTTAAAGGTATGGGTTCATTATTAAATTATACCACAAGCAATGGACAGGCATCCAACATTCAGTTGCATACCAAAACAGCTGAATACCTTTGTGCAGCCATAATCCTGTAAGATAGGTTGTGACATGGCACAGTTTTACTGATCAACTAGTGGTTTCTCATTTCAGATGCCAGCTGTTGGCCGACAGTGATATCTGAAACAACAAAACAATCATCATTTACAATTAAGCTTTTGCAACAAGGTGATGACTAAAGTCAATGTTAGTATTGTATCGGTATTGTAGGCATCCACCCAACTAGTTTTGTCCTTGCAGTGTTGTAGCTTTGCAAGGTACCAATATCACACTGAAACATACTACAGCAAAGCTATACCCTTGGGAAAGTCTAATCAATCTACTTTGGAAGAAATCTAAATTCTAACGCAATACTACAATGAGGTCACATACCAGCAAAGTATAACCCCTCACGTAATTTACAAAAACTAGAACAGTTGCAAAACTGGAACAGAACTATACAGTGACTTTAGCCAAACCAAAACAGTCTTCGGTTGGCACCTTAAAACGTTATCAAACATTGTTTTTCTGCTGTAATTTGTCCCTATAAAATATCTAAGCACATGTAACGGGGAGAAACTTCTGCATTGTGTTTTTTTGTTTTATAAAAGAGGTGATGACCGAAACAGTTGCAGTTTATTTCTGTTGACAACATGAAATATAGTGAGTCCTCCAGGCAGCGTTACAGCTAGATAGCACTCAGCAAAACTCTTTCATGTAAACGTAAGACAGGCAAAAGAAATATACATATGTTTAAAATAGAAATAATAATTATGGCACACCTGTTGACAACATGAAATATAGTGAGTCCTCCAGGCAGCGTTACAGCTAGATAGCACTCAGCAAAACTAGCATCCACATGTCATGACACAAAACATAAATAATACAGGATTAGAATTTAGTCGACAAAAAGAACCCAACAATAACACACATATATTGATTGTAAATAAAACCGGATAAAATAAACTAATGGATGACATATATTAACATGAATAATAACTGGATTGATCTGGGGCTTAAACAAATCAAACCTACCTCTTTCATGTAAACGTAAGACAGGAAAGAGGAAGGGGGGATCCGGTCAGATGAGGGGAGCTAGAGGAGGGGCTTACTATCAGGATACTCACTGTCAGTGTGTGCAACCAAATGTACACAGAGATCTTGTGCAATTATAACGGAAGTACTATAACCTGTTACACACACAATTAAAATGTAAGGCCATATGTGTGCGTGAATGTGTGGGAAATATCCTTGGAACAGACTGACAGCATTCTATCACACACGCATGCATACACAACAAGCATTGAAGCGGACCTGAACAAACAAAAAAATACTTGTCAGAGCAAAATCTCACATGGAAAATTTCGCAGAAAATTCTTTTGCAACAGGCGATTCAGTTTGGCACTGAAAATCTCCTTGCAAGGATTAAAGAGACACTCTCATGTGGTGTGATTTTAGGAAGACTTTTTAGGAAGAGGTGAGAACACAGTTTGTGGGGATAGGGACTACAAATGCAGATAATCTCTTTTTTTCCAAGTAGGCTAGTTTGACTAGTTCAGTTAGTTCACTATGCCTCAGTGTGTCTTTGCATTAGTTCTTGTTCCTGTGGGGAGCCTATTTTTATTGTAATTTTCCCATTAGGCAAGTTATGTAGCTTTTGTACATAAACAGGATGTAAAAATTCAACCTGAACTACATGACTCAGGGAGTAATGCCATAGCAGCTATTTCTCTTACTTGCCTAAAGCCTTATTGCAATTTTGACCTTTGCTATGGTACAAAGTAACTTCACCTTGGAGTCTAGTACAGTTCTTAAACTGTGTGGATTTTTTAAACACAAAAGCAATATTAAAATTAATATTAATCAGTAAAAAAAAACAGCATCTCGTCTATTCCGATTACATGGGCTTTGCAATTGTGTAAGCAACAAACAAACAAACAAACAAACAAACAAACACAACAACCGAAAGGACATCAATTCTGTCGTAGTGACTGTACGACAGCACCCCCTTTACGGCACAGCCTGCTTCACGGCCGTCTGTGGCCTGGTTATTTAGCCTGTTAGCCAAAAAGTTAACTAGACGGATCTGCCACCCAAAAAATCGAGGTGAAAGGACATAACTCTTGCAAGTTCACTAGGAATGGGTGCTTCGATGGAACCAGATCGTACACTTTTCGTGGGAAACCTCGACCCACAAGTCACGGAAGAGCTGTTGTTCGAGCTGTTTTTACAGGCAAGTTGAAGCGTACCTCAGCGTTTCAACACCATTACCCGCTAAGTGCTAATATAACATGCATTGTAAAAAAATATATACATTTTTGTTGACGGAATAAACAGACAAATTGTAGTTTTCAACCACATCCTAAAGCGCGACATTAATATTGCAAACAAACTAAACAGACAATCATTCACTGGCCCCATTCCTTTTAAACAAGCTAGCTATGTCGTTAGCTAATGGATACTAATAAGTTTGTGCTTATTCTTACTCCTCTTCATATGGTATATGTCCATGGTCTCTATCGGAGCTGGCTTTTATCAAACGTTGCTGTTGTTGCCCAACTTGAGTTTGAAAGCGGTATTTGAACCCTCGTCAGCAATGTTTGGATCTTTGAACGGCTAAGTGATTTTACTCAGGGCTGGCGGTCATCTCGGTGCCGAAACATTTTGTTGTTGGCGTTTGGCAATGTGTTTTTTTTTGTGATTGGTTAAGCTAATGTTACACAGAGGTATGCTCTATTTGCCAATAGATAATGAGACGCTTTTTCGCCTTGCAGGCAGGTCCCCTGTTAAATGTAAAAATCCCCAAGGATAATGACGGAAGGCCAAAACAATTCGCATTTATCAATTTTAAGCATGAAGTTTCTGTACCCTATGGAATGAACTTGCTCAACGGAACAAAACTGTTTGGGAGACCTCTAAAAATTCAGTTCAGATCAGGTAAGTTCTCTTTTTTTGTCGTTAAATATTGGAGTAGTTAAACTAAGCAACATAGTGGGTCTCAAACTTCTCTCTAATACTGTGTTAACGACAGGCAGCAGCCATTCAAGTCAAGAGGGAAAGAGTCCAGGAAGCCCTCAGATTCCAAGTCCATCAAACATACCTGGAAGGTAATTGAACATGGCAGTTATGCAGGTTCTTTGTCCAGGATAAGCAATTATACTCTCAACTTGTTTTTACAAATTCTAGGCTACTGTTTCTATGTTTTCTTCCTTCCTTACCACTATCTGCTCTAAGCTAAATTATCTGATGAGACACTTAAGTAGTAACAGTTTGCTCATGAGTTGTTCTGGTGGTGTTTTTTTTTGTTGTCAGGTTTGATCAGATGGGATCTCCACTCTTTAATACTCCCCCGCAAATGCAGAGGTCTTTCTCGTCACCCGATTCACTACAGAGGCAGGCACTGGTGAGTTGGTGTGCAAACGAGTGCAAAACCCTGACAATGCAGAATCCTCTCAAAGCTTCAATCAACCATTAGGCCTAAAATAGTATTTAGGAAAAACAAAATCTGTGCAGTTAAATTTCTAGCTTTAGGTTGTATAAGTATGAAAACTTATTTGCTCAGTCATTGCAAAAGGTTTTCCTTGTGCTGTGTGACACAGCTAGATTGAGTAGACATAGGCCATGTTGGAATGAACATCCATGCAACTACATTAAAATGGTCTGCTACTGTAGGTTACCTCATGACTTCATTACTTGAAATACTGCAGATATACTGCTTTACTTTCAGCTTTGTCATGACATTGTTCTGTTAGGACTACTCAATGTGCTGTGCCGTAGTCTGGAATCTTTTGTGCTTTCCATTGTGTTACTAAATGTTGAAAAGGGTCACTCTTTGCAAGGTATTTCACCAGAAGGGAAATATTGCAAAAGCACAAGAACAGATTTCAAAAGAGAAGGGCACTGACACTATAAAATGGCCCGAGACAAGGTTGTTTTGTTTGAAAAATGTACCTCTGCAAGTAATCAGAACCTGGAGGCTGATTTGTAGTCAAAACATAAATAAGAGAAAAGATGCTGGTTGGTAATTGAGTTGCTGTTGATGTGAGTCTATGTTTAGGTTTCCTCTCAACCTTGTATCTTGCAGTCATCTCAGCTCATTCATTGCCAGTCACAGCACTTTCCACACCACAGGTTTTGGACTCTTCCTGACAGGTCCAGATTTATAACCTGCTTTATGTCCGGGTACCCCTATCTGCTTTCCATCTGCTATTGTCTCCGATCCCTAGTTTGAATAATTCACACCTAGCAATCAAAGTGCTGATTTGTGAGTGCTGAGCATATGATGATTTACCTCAGATCAGGGCTTTGTCAGAATCTCCATAAACTGTCAGCGAGTGGAAATTAGGACTTGGCATAATAAAACCAAACAAAATACATGTACACTTTATGGTAACCTGGGCCAGTATTTGCCAGCTCAGTTACATCAACTCTGAGCAAGTACGTGAGATGCTTATAACTGCAATGTCAGAACC
The DNA here is from genome assembly GCA_027475355.1 of Coilia nasus. Classification (NCBI taxonomy): domain Eukaryota; kingdom Metazoa; phylum Chordata; class Actinopteri; order Clupeiformes; family Engraulidae; genus Coilia; species Coilia nasus. Next base: position 17,317,468 of record CM050215.1, on the reverse strand, counting down.
CTTTAATCCTGCTAACATGACTTTAATATGCTACAGTCTTAAATAGTGTGTGGTGTGGGTGATTTGTAAACAACTACATGGTGGGAACTCTGAATTATTATTTCAAACCTGCAGCGATGAGAGGCAGAGGGTTATAGGAAAGGGTTATATGAAAGACAAAACCAACATTAGTGAAGTTCTACATGTCCACATAAGACACACGCCCACACACTCATGCCTTACTCTTTTTGCTGTGCTAATTCCATGGCTGTGCTTTAAATAGTTAATTAGTAGGTGTAGCGAAGGGGAGAAGTCACCCCAGCTTCCCCGGGGTACCAAACATGCGCTTTGACCGCAGCGCCAAAGAGCAAGGCTCATTGGTATGGCAGTCAGAGCACACCCACAACCCTAAGGATATTCACTCCATCACACTGCCTTTTTACAGCTCGAATTTTTTTTTCTGTCTTCCCCTTCCGGAGGCACATCCATGCACACTCAGGTGCCCCTTACGCATCTGCTACCATACTTCTCCCATCTAGGGTGCCCCACATACTGATGCTTTACCCATCACTGGGGTCTCTCACACTGGGGTCAACCTAACATGGGGGTCCCTCATATGGCTCACACAGTGGGTGCACCTCCGATGGCCTTGCAGCAAGCCATCCCTCTTCTGACACCATTTGTAGCGAAGGGGAGGAGAAGTCACCCCACCTGGCTCCGTACCCGGGTGGTCGGGGTACCAAACGTGCACTTGGACCGCAACGCCAAAGAGCCTGAACTTCTCCTCCCCTTTGCTAAAAGGCAACATTTGTGAAACACCATAGTCTAGTGCTGTTGGGCATTGCATCTGGAGGACTGCTGGGTGTGCTGATTGGCACTGAGATGTGGTTCAAGGTGCCATGTGATCCTAATTGTTGATGAGGAAATGTTTAGACGCTGGCATATGTTCTGCAATTCTGTCATCTTGACCTCAAGGGGCTCACTAACAGTGTGTTGACATCTCTATGCTTTTATTTGTAATACTGAGTGTGTTGGGTCAATGGCTCATTTTTACAGCTAGATTTCTTTTTCTAGTCTGACAACATTCTTTGTTCTGCTGTTTGGCTGCTACCGAATTCAAAACAAAAAAAAAATGCTATTTGTACTGTTGTATAATAGTATCGGTTACATTTAGCACGCAAGAGTACAGAGATGTGGTATAGGCTGAACTTACCGTAAAGTCAGTCCCTCTGTCGACCAGGGCCCTGCCAGATTGCTTGTCCCGGTCTTGAAGGCCTGCCCAGTCTTATTTTTGACCCTGCCCAGTTCATTCCACTCATAGTGTAACTGTAGTTCATACAGTGCAGGTCATGTTGGACATGGGATGATGTGTACCAACTTAGTATCCCTTCTTATTCACTCACGCTTATGACGGTGCCTTTTTTTTTTTTGTTGTTAATTATGTAAACATGTTTTTCATTGGACATGCAGGCTAGGCAGTACAAACTTCACTTTAAATTAATGTGATCATATATAAGTTTGCCTTTCCATTTCTTGTCTCTTTAAATAGGATATCACAAATATGAGAATTCACAGAATAAGGGTAGCTCCTATAAAATTCTTTTTTTTTTTTTTTTTTTTATGGTGCAGAGACCACCTGTTACAGCCTATTTTGTAGTCATTGTCACACGTTTAAAATGTATTCGTTGTCGTACTCGAATCTAAGAGAGGGACTTTTGATGGGATTCATAGTGTTTATAATTACTTTTTTTTAAAATGTGTATATATATCTAAGCCTATAGAATAGCACATGCCTGTGCCAACATACACAATGCACAACACACACACAACACACAAGGTTCTTGAAGACAAAAACATTTGGCTGACAGGAACACCAAAACTTAACTATTCAACCCTGCCAAAAATAAATCAAGTGGGGGAAAAAAGCTTAAAAGAAGAAAAATTAGAAAACTTCAGAGAAATTACTGCAGTCATCCTGTGCCGTGAGCGCAAATGCCAAATCTCTGTGAAATGAGGTAATGCAGGGCAGCATATTTCTTATCTTTTTATTTTGGAAAATAAATGGGTGGTCTCTGTCGCAGATGAACAACATGTGGCAGATCCAGATGCAGCAGCTCCAGCAGCTCAACGGGGCCCTGCACATGGGCTTCCCCCCGGCCTTCGGAGGAGGAGGAGGCGGAGGCGGAGGAGGTGGAGGTGGAGCAGGGATTCTGGGCAGTCCGTGGCTGCAGGAGAGTTCGTCTCCACGAGGGCACCGGCACTCCCATGGGCAGGAGTCCGCTGGGGGAGGAGGTGGTGGTGGAGGAGGAGGAGGAGGAGGCGGCGGCCACCATGGCCGGGATCAGCGCTACAGCGACGATGGACCCGAGCGACACCGCCGAGACTACGGCCAGCGCGGTAGCGACTTCTATCACCACGACGACCGCAGCGGAGGCCGCAGAGACTACCCCCCGGACAGACGGAGGGACTCGCGGGACGGATCCAGAGACACGCCGCGAGACGGACGTCATAGAAGATACTGAGGAGCGGAATTCTGCTGGGAAAAAAAGAACTGAAAATGTGAAGATTTCAAATGTTTTTAACTTTGGGTATATCACTTTGTTGATGCTAAAACAGAAGTCATGGTTGAAGAGTTTTTAAACTCTGAACTTGGACTGTAATATTTTTAAATGTTAAGCATAAGTTTATATATACCATAACCCATAAGATCTTAGTCCTATAAAATTGGACGTCACATTTTTATGCCTTTTTAAAGAAAAAAAAAAGAAAATACTTTATGTACAGAAGGGCTCTGTCCCTTTTTTAGAATTGATCAGATTTTTTTTATTATTTTTACATTTGTATTATGTTAAGGAAAAAACAACAAAGGAAAAAACAACAAATGAAAAAACGGGAAGCTTACTCAGGTTTAACCAGTATTTGTAATCAGAACTTAGAAATCACCCATAAGGCACCATCCTTTTTAGTAGATCCTTTATTGCATTCACAGTATGTATGTAATCCATAAACCGAAAGATGCATCAGTTTTAATAAAAAATATCGTCATTGTAGTTCTGGTCTCGTTCAGTAACTCTAAGTCCCCGTAAAGCCTCATTGAGCACACACACCATAACAATGTGGGTGTACAACAAACGAGCTTATCATGGCTATGACTGATATCTTGTTTCTCAGTAGGTGTTTGGGAAGAAGCTTTGTTATCTTTAAAACTCTTGTCATCTGTTCCGCAACACTGATTTGTTTGGAGAATAGCTGAGTCTTTAAATAGATAAAACATGAGCGACGTGCTTAAGAAGGGTTTAAACAGTAATCTGCAGGTGGCGCCACATATTGCCACAGTGGAATCAATTAACAAAACAAAACTGGGCTGAAAAGAGATGCTCTTATTTACCCGTTTTATCCCATGCATGCTGTACAGAGCCATGGAGCTCTGAGGTGTAGCAGTGCAGTGTCACATTGGAAAAGCAAACAAGTCTAAATACGTAAATTATCAACATCTGTTTGTTACAAACTGCAGTCATCTGAAAATCTGTGGTAGAATTGGGTTACATTTATTTATAGAGATTATAGAATATAAAATGGAATATATATTGCTTAAGTAGTGAGTTCTCAGAGCGTTTGGCTCTTCTTGATCTAACTGGGCATTGCAACTTAATCTTTCATTTGATGACTTCCCCCCTTTAATTGTGATGGCTGGACTGTCATTTTAAAGAGCACTACATTGTAATGAAGAATCAACTTTTTAAGGGCAGCTTTGCTTGAGGGAAATCTAGCTTTGTATTTGACACACACCTGTCATGGATATGGTTCAGCATTAACACAGACATTGATATTACATTTCTTTGTTATCCCATACATGATAGCCTCACACAGTGTCCTGATTATATGGGTGCGTAACTAACCTAATATATCCAGCCCCCTTTTTGTTCCACTGGACTTGAGGCCTGATCGAAGGCTTCATGTAACACGAAGCAGCCCAGTGGTGTCCCTCTCCTCCCTGTCCCCACGTCGCTCTGATCACAACAAAGTGAGAGCAGAAATCCTTTAATGTCCGCACCGAGGTCGTAATCTACCCTTCCGAAAGTGCTTAGGGCCCCTCGGCAAAAGCGGCTCCCGTTCGTTCACGTCGGGGGGGGGGGGGCCTACATCCCCCCATAAAGCTCTGCGCGGCCTAAAAGTGGAGGTGCATTTGCACCCGGCTGCTCTAAGCTCTTTGTCTTGCCGTAATCTGGTGAGTGTCAGATTCCGGCCCTGATGCCGGGAAGCTGCCTCTAATGAGGAGGATCCTCCACTGCCGAGGCTGGCGGAGAGGGAGCTGCTCCTGCTGCCTCGGTGGAGAGCAGGGTGGGGGATGGGGGGTGGGGGGGCAGAGGGTTCTGGGCATAACTGTTTTAATTGATTGATCTGGCTGGCGTCGCTGGCCTGGGAGCAGCTGGATTAGTGTTCCTCTTTTGCTCTCGCCACCCCCACTACGCATACACACACACACAGACACATACACACACACACACACATACACAGCCGCCCTCTCTCTCCCACACACACACTCCATCTAAAATATTGGTGTTGCTGTGCAAACTTTTACAGTGGTGCACGTTAAGTCATGATCCACGCACTCTCTGCCCTAACCTCCCGCGTGCAACCTATTCCATCCTACTGAGAAGCTGCTGGCGTCGTCCACCACCTCCCTGGATCTTAACACTCTAAAGTTACAGGCTCGACTCTGGTCCCCCCACCTCTTCCTGTTGTACCACCCTGGCACAGACAGACAGATTCGACTGCTTTGTGCAGTTGTTCAGATCTCCTTTGATCAGGTCCTCAAACTCAAAAAGGACCCAAAGCTTTTCCTATATAGATCACCAAATTTCCTCTTCGTAATCCTGTACACTTTGAACCCTCCTGCCATATCCTCTGTGGTGTTATATTTACTCTGCTCTGGTTGGGAAAAGATAATCGTTTGTAGAGCTGTCCCTGCTTTCAGAATGTGAACTCGAGACTGCCCTCGAGCTCAGATGAAAGCCTGCGATCCATCTGTAATAAGCATCATGCCCTTTCAGGTTACCACTTAGCCTTCGAAGTAGTTTATTTTTACGCTTTGGTTTTTAATGTGAAACGACAGTAAATATTTGCTCGAAAAACGCACCTTGGCCACAGTGCAAATTTTAGTCTTACTAAAGAACCTTCGTTTTGATGAACTTCCGTTTAGTAAAATCACACTTCGAAGAATATCCGTTTAGCTCTTACCAAACACGAATTTAACATCAGCCCTCTTGAGTGCCCAATATTATTATTTTGTTACTTTATGGTAGGCTTACGCGACGTACAACAGACACTATAAAAGGTAAGGCATCGAAAAAAAGAATAGTTTGAAACCAATGCAAAACTAAAAAACAGCTATAGGCTAAAGATATCGATGTTTTATATTTTTTTTAAACAATAACTAAATGTAATATCCACTTAATTTATTTCCCTTATTGGCTATAAAGGAATTAAGTTAGACGAATCGTTTGTGAAAACAGCCTCTTCCTCAACCAACTTCAGTTTTAGTTACTTTTAAATTTATTTCTCAATAGCCCCACTGTTACCACTAATTAATGCCCAACAAATACGTAAACAAGTTTATGCACTGACTTCTTGGCCCTATAGTAAATATCAGTTTCCCCCAAAACTTAACAGCAGACGTATTCATTAACAATCCAAAAAAGTAACAATGATTGACCAAAATAAGTAAAGGCAGCAACTTAAAAAAAAAAAAAAAAAACGAGTTATACTTTTTAAAAATATATATCTTTTGAACTAGTACAAGAATTGGCACACAGACTTTATTGCCTGTAGCAAGCTGAATTTAACCTGTTAAGACTGCACTTTACAAAAAGCATGAAGTATAATTATAGCTTTAAACTACATGTTGCCTCTTGCTCAACGTTTTAATACACAGGTGTTCGCATCTATTCAATAAAAAACAAATAAACAAGAGAGCATCATCATAAGTTTAAGTTTTGATTTCTTCCTGTGTAGTTATGGGCTATTTAACGACAGCCTATTTGTTTTTTCCCCCCTCATCAATCAAATTACAGGTTTCAACATTACGTTACCCTACTAAGCGTAGAAACATGCCCCAGACTGTTCCAGACTGAGGCAATGCAAACAGTTAAGTTTTAAAGGCTTTTTACTATTAAAAGTAAACTTTGTCTTTGCTGCTATCTTCCTGATAAAAATAGCATATAATTCCCCAATTTGGGAATTCAACTTATATTTCCACTCACTTTCACACTCATCAATGTCGAAATAATACAAATAACCACAAGGACTTAATGGCTACACTCTCATATGCTACATGTCTTCATTTTTCTTTTCGTTTCAAGTTAAACATTTTTACACAATACGCCAATTGACAACATAAATTAGATGATTAATTCACATTAACCTAATGACTGATTATTATTGATGTTTTTTGTGTTGGTAATTTTGGCATTGAATCACCTCAGATAAGCATCATGCACAAGTAGCCTACTTTTATTGTGTATGTTTCATTTGCAAAAGTATTCATTTAAAAAAGAAAAAAAAAAGTTTTTTTTTTTAATTTGGGCAATTTTGGATCGTTCAGATGTTCTTACAATGGCATTTCAGGACTTTTCTTGATTCTTAATCAAAATATGAAAATGTGCTATTACTGTGTATTTATGTATCTATTTTGCGTCATTGGTTGTAAGTGCGAGGAGAGAGAGAGAGAGAGAGAGAGAGAGAGAGAGAGAGAGAGAGAGAGAGAGAGAGAGAGAGAGAGAGAGAGAGAGAGATGAATGTTCTGTTGTTACCGTACTGATTGGGGAGTTGGTTTATATAGCGGAGGCTGCGGGCTTGTTCAACTCAGATGATAAGTATCCGCTCGGAGGTCAGTGTAGCTCAGTGCTCTTGCAGACGCTGACTAAGACTGGTGACACAGAAGACCAGGGATCGTCTGCTGAAAGTTCTGGTGACATGCATCATTACAGCAACGGCAACCTCTGAAGTTTCTCAGACTTTTAGCAATAGAGCAAATTGCTGTTTTGACTTTTGAGAACTTTTGCTGCGCAGTGACGCGCACGTAGCGAGCGAATATGCACTGTCAAGCCGAGCTCAGACTCGCATCGCCTGGCCAACTGAAAGCAGCCAGGCGGCGCTACAAGACGTTCATGATCGACGAAATTCTCTCCAAGGAAACTTGTGATTACTTCGAAAAGCTTTCTCTTTATTCCGTGTGTCCCTCGCTGGTCGTCCGTCCCAAACCTCTTCACTCATGTTCGGGTAAGTTGGCTTGAAAATTGGAATATGTTGCACCTGTGTAACTTAAACCCGCTTGACTGTGGTTGATACAGTAAAATGAAATTGTGGTAAGACGCAATGCCTACTGACCCACTGACGTTAAACACAACAGTTTAGGCTACTCATGAACTATCAATCGTACTTTTGGGATTAGAAATGCGAGTTGGTATAACAGCAAGTTTAAGGATGTCAATTATAAGGGTAAGAGACGTGGCAATCATTAGATTCCATGGCAAGCATAAGCATGCTGTTCAACGACTGAACAAAAGTCATTTTTAAAAGCGCGATTTTGTAACAATTATAATGAACTGCAGTAGCCTATTTGCTACTGTGAACCAATCATTTAAGTTGACCTATGTATTATATTCTCATAATGAGAGGACTGTGGGGGAAACACCTGTTGATAACCCGTTATGTCAGAGCACCCGCAGAAACCGGATGCGGTATCAAGAAGAATATTAATAATGAATTTTAAGAAGCAGTATTTTTATTTTAATTTTTAATGATAATTAGCAAAATACCAGCACAAACGTGTGGTCAATTTACATGTTTGCACAAATGTTTGAAAAAGAAAATGACTAGTGTGCTAAAATGTTAATCTATTATTATTATTATTATTATTATTATTATTATTATTATTATTATTATTATTCTCAATGGTGATTTACAGAAATTGCATATTATTTAATGCGTCATAAGTAAATCTAAACTTCTGATATTTGTCATTTTCATTGTCAGATTTCACAGAATGGTTGCAAACTTTATCAGCCAAGTAAATTATTTTGAAAGCCTATTACGAAACCAGTATGTTATCAAATATTCAACAGCTTCAAAGCAAATTATTGTATTATTTTAATGACAGGAATTCTTTCAGAGGTGACGTTTGCACGTCGAAGTATAAATTGAGTTATTCTTCTAAAGAAAAGGCCCTGTCATCACATATAAACCACTTCATCCTTTGGCTTCCGGTGTCATTTATTCATTCAAAAGGCGCATGGCATTCCAGTCGTTTCACAAAATCAGAAGCATCGAGAGCATCGAGGCCTACCGAAAGCGCGAACAATTTTTTGTTTATTTGGGTTATGCCGTCGTCCCTGAAAGATGATTCAATAATCTTTGACGTTGTACAAGAAACATAATAGAGAAAGTATTCACTCATAACAAATGACTTCTGTCACCTGGCCCATCAATCTGTTGAGCCTATTTCTAACTGACAAAATCATTAGGCCTACTGTTTATTTCAAATCACGCCCACATAGTAGGACATTGCCTGCCGCCATCATTTTTTATATTTATTTTAATTTTTAGGCCTAAATAGGCCTTAGCCTCATTGCCCCGAAATCTTTAGACCTTACTTTTTGACAGAGGTTCATCCGAAGCCATTATCGCTAAAGTAACCTCCAGTCAGTAACAGAGAAAAGTGGAGTCAACAACACACTTCTTGCTCATCTTGAGGCATGTGCAGGTATCTTTGAAGGCCAATGTGCAGCAGAAGTGATGGTTCTACTGTTACTACTCCAAAACAAGGGTCAGAGGGGTCTCTTTTTAGTGTTTGAAACAAGTTTGATGTGTCCTTTGACAGCATTAAATAAGTCATTTTAAGGGGTTAACTCAATGTAAGTGCAAAGACTTGTGCTAAAGCCCACACCTAATGTTTTAAAAGATTTGAAGAAGTGTTTTGATGTATGGTATTTGAAAATAAGGCTTCATGTCAGTGGCTCATGAAACCAAAAAGATTTACAGCCGTTGCAGTCTTCCTCAGGGTGATATGATCAGGTTCAACAGCTCTTTCTCTAAACAGAGATGCAAGCATGTCCTGCGTGTGGAACAGCTTAGTATAATTGTTGTAATTATTTATTCTTAAAAGCATGCCACAAACAACTTGAAATGTGAGTGACAGGGCACATCTGGAATATTTTTAATTTAATATATCAATGATAATGCATTGTTTTACAAGGGAAGTCCAAAAGTTAAAATAAAGGAAAATAAAAAGCATTTATGATAATAATATAAATAGAAAAGAACAATTTGTCCATTTGGCCAACTCCAGCTGCTTATGTTAATGTCAGAGCACAATCCACACCCTGTGCAGTGGGGCTAAAACATTTTCGAGCATTTCCCCAAACCAGCCCTGCCGCCCCAGATGCGAGCGCCCATCATCAAAAACAACCTTCGCCACCCCATCTTGTACACCTCTATGTAAACTCTGTAATCAGACACGTTTGCGTTTGAGCTCGTACGGCAACTTCTAGGGATAAAAATAAATTGGGGCAAAATTCCTCCTATCATTCTTATGCGCTGCTTGATCAGAACAAGAGGACACAGTGTGTGTGAGGATTTTGGCAGCCGGCGACCGGACGGATAGGGTGACCTCCGTAAATATCAGAACCCAGTGCCCACCACTTATTTTCAAGGCGGAGTGGTGTGAGACACTCAATATGGCACTACTTCAATGGCCCGTAATGCTCAATATAGAAGCTGGCAGCCATGAAGAAGGGGTTGGGAGGTTGAGGGCTGGGTGGGGGGTAGGGGGGGTGGGGGTGGGGGGGAGGCCATGAAAGGCCATTGAGCTGTAATCTCTGAGGATGAAGCCAGGCCGCTGTACTCAGTGGTGGCGTCACACCTCTCCTCGGTGGGTGGGTGGGTGTCATGACAGATTTTGTCCACTAGAGGCTGACAGACGACCTCAGTGTTAAATCAAACTGGGCTCAGTCTTGATAAACATTGTGATAAACAAATTGTTAGGCGGTAGTCGTACGTGCACAAAGCGTTGATGAGTAAATATTGCATCTGCAGCCAGGATGTGGTTATCAGAAATGTGCCCAGCAATTCAAGTCAGGCGACTTTGTGTCACAGTGTGGGAAAACAATTAAGTGACTTCCTGTGCCTGAGTCCACATTCACACAGCTCCTACTTATCTAAAAAAACATGACATATGATGTACATAGTTGCCTTTGAAGAGAGAGAGAGTGACAGAGAGAGAGAGAGAGAGAGAGAGAGAGAGAGAGAGAGAGAGAGAGAGGGTGAGAACGAAAAAGAAAAAAATACTTCAGCCCTGAGAACAAACTCTAATATTAATACATTTCAAAGTCAAAATCAGAGTCAACTTTATTGTCAATTCACTATGTAACAAGCATTACACAGAGGATTAAAATTGCATTTCAGCAGACACCAAATGTGCAATTTAAACTAGAAACGCATACACACACACACACGCACAAACACACAGTTGCACTCATGGACATGAAGTGTATACAGACATTAACAATAAATACACATAAGGCATACAGGTCTTGGACTAACCCCTTAGAGCACAGCTACCTGGACGGGAGACTGGAGATGCGAGCGAGAGGTAATGGCAGGTTGTAATATTTCATTTGGAGACGTGTCTCTCAGCGAAACCCAGGGCAAGGCTTTTAGTGGCATCTGGAGGAAGGAGGTAAAAAGAGATAGGGATCAGCACTGGTGTAATCTCCCATGTCAGAGTGATGAAAAATGGTCAAATAGGAGGGTGTGTCTATGTGCAGGAGTGTGCAGGGAGGTCTTTGGTAGGGCTTAGGCAGGTAAACATGAGGACAAACTGTGTTTTCATCCTGTCTTAGAGCCTAATCCTGTGTAGACAATAAGCTCTGCAATTGACCATGACCTGACCTAATACTTACACACACACACGCACTGACCAAAAGGCGTAACATACATGGGTTTCATATGCTTGAGTACGTATATGTCACACACACACACACACACACATCGGCTTATTTGTATAGTGATGCACGTTGGAGTATGCAAGTGAGCAAACACACATTTACGTACTTACTTACTTGCTTACACACACACACACACACACACACACACACACACACACACACACACACACACACACACACACACACACGCACGCACACACACACACACACACACACACACACACACACACACACACACACACTGAGGAGAGAGAGAGAGCTCAAATTTGTTGATTCCAGAGACTTAATAATAGTAAACAGTTCTGACATCACTTTTACTGTTTTCCCCACCCAACTTAATGTCAACCTCAAGACTAAATTCAATAGATGTCAAACGGGTTCAGCTCTGAAATTTGCCTCAAGGTGAATTTGTTTGCCAAAGGAAAATTCACAGGGTTGCATTTCATGTTTAAACACTTATATAACACTTACGGGGAACTTGATACCCTCCAGATTTGTGAATGGTACTCAAGGTATCGTAAGAGCTCAAATAGTCTGCATACTGTACAAGGCATAGAGTTGCATCGCAAGTGAGTTCACCCCCATGTCCAGCAATCAACACTGTCATGTTCAGAAGCTGTCGCCCATTAATACTGATCTTGATCAGGACCTGTCCAGACAACTGTTTACATTCCACGGTAAAGTGTTCAGAAATGTAGCCATTCCTTTTTTTTCTTTTTGGCTTTTGCATTTATTTATTTGGCAGACAGTTTTGTAAGGAAAAGCAAGGTGTATTACAACCTTAACACCAGTAGGCTAATGACCACAACTTTCAAAGACTTGTTGCCTCTTGCTCCAAAATACTGATATCTGGCTGTCAGTTTGGTTGGCTTAATTTGATGGCTGTTGAGTGAAACGAAAAGGGAAAAAACACACAATTAAAGAAGAACAAAAGAAATCCTACATGTAATCGAACAACTTCTCTGGCCTGTCACCACATGAAAATACCAAAACAGGACTTAAGGCTCAAGTTCATTTTGTAAGCCGTGGGAGGAGCCTGGGTTGATATCATCTTTGGAATCTAATGACAAAAGGCAGCCAGGGCTAAAATGAAATAACCGTGAGCTTAACACAAGCTACTGGGAATTTTCCCTCATTAAGTAAATTCAACAAGGATAATATGATTGGCATCCTTTTGAAACATGACAGCTACACTGACTGCGAGCTCTGTAAAAAAAAAAAATCTCTCATCTTCTCACGAGATATTTATAATCTGTTTACCATTCGGAGGCTTACATTTTGGTTGCTGAGCTGAACCACCCAGAGTGCTTGAAAGGACGTGAATTGAAAGGAGGCAGATCAAGGTGCTGGCTGAGGACATACAGCTCTACTAGAGGTGGAGATGGTACACAGGAGATGAATAGTTTTAGGATTGTGGATTTAATTACACAAAATTTAATTAGGGCCAAAAGCAATATAGGCCATACCGAAAAAGGAAATACAAATGATTTGGGTCTAGCGAAAAGCTTTGCAACAGCAGCATCATAATACAGATGTTGCGACTGTGTAGTAGAGTATTGACAGGCCAGTGATTGGTGTATGTGGTTGCCAGAACAGTGTCATCTCAAGGGTTAGCAGTGGCAAGCTGATAGAGGTCCAATGTGGTTTCCAGTATTAGCAAAGCCTCGAAAGATTGTTTGTCATGGACGCTCTTACAGAGGAGATGTTTTGACATCCGCTGTGCTCATTTACTCACATGCACAGACAAATGACACACACACACACACACACACACACACACACACACACACACACACACACACACACACACACACACACAGACACACACAGACACACACACTTGAGTGCACGCGCACACACACACACACACACACACACACACACACACACACACACACACGCATACACACACACACACACACACACACACGCATACACACACACACACACACACACAGAAACAATAAATCTGTCAATAGGTATTCTGATTATATGTTGGATTTACGTTTTTTTTGAGTAGTATGACACTGGCACATTTTTCTTACCATTATGAGCAATGTTTTCTTTAATAGATGGTGCAACACAAAAAATTGATTTGGAGTGAAAGACAGAGAAAACAGAGAGAAAGAAAAAGATAGAGAGAGGAAAGAGAGAAAATAAAGAAAAGTGAAGGAGTAAGTGCGTAGAAGTGAGAAAGAATGAAGCGTAGCGGAGAGAGACATCATGCCCAAACTCGCAGCAGCAGCGCACTGACTCTCCGCTGTGGAAGATTAGCCATGAGCTCAACATTATGCCATGATGTCATGCCTATCCATGAGCGCCGAGCTGTCGCTAGGGGGCTGATACACACACACACACACACACACACACACACACACACAACACACACACACACACACACACACACACACACACACACACAGACTTACAGAGGTGCACACACACACAACCAGACTTACAGAGGTGCACGCACACACAAAGCGCATACACAAACCACACACACACATGCAAAAAGACACAGATTTTGTGCAGTACATGTACACACAAAAAAACATTTGCACGCGCACACACACACACACACACACACACACACACACACACACACACACACACACACACACACACACAGCACTTAAGCAGTCCTTAGACCACCCGTTCACGTGCTCAAGGCCACACAGTACACCTGCTGACTGTGGCTTTGCATCAGTCATCTTTGTCAGTGCTGACAGAGGGATGTATTTCTCTGTGGGGTCAGTCGTAAAGCACACCGCCATCTGGCCCCAAATGGAGTCGTGTATAATTTACCCTGTCTCGCTGCAGATGGACCGATAAGTAGTACTAGGTCCACCACAGCGACGCTCTGCAAAGAGGAGAGGATAACATCCAAGATTTTACACAGTCGGTGCACAATAGTCTTTCTTATTGCTCCTTTGTTCGTCTCGTCTCTGCTGACCTTTTTTTTGGTTAGTGTTGTGAAAGCTGAGCCAGCGTCATCATCAGCGCCGGAGTCATAAATCTTAATGATATAATAGTTTTTAGATATGTCGAGTTGATGTACGGTATGTTCTGTAGCTTAAGGTAATTCTGCAACCTCTTTCTTCTTCACCTCGCTGTAACACACACATTCTGAGTGTAGTTTGTGTGTGTGTATGGGTGTATGTGTGTGGCGTGTGTGTGTGTGTGGTGTGTCTGTATTTCTGTGTGTATGAGGCAAAATGAAACAGAGTGAGAGAAAGAGAAGGAGAGTGAGAAAGAGAGAAAAACAGGAAGAGACATACAGAAAGAGAGAGAGAGAAAGAGAGAGAGAAAGAATGGTGGAGACAGAGAGGTTGAACAGCAGTTGAGAAAGAATGTGGGATTTAGTAAACACAATGAGTTGCAGGAGAGCACTTGCATTTCAGACAGTCGTTTGCCGCCCAGAACCAATCGCTCAGTTCATGGAGTTCAGAGGGCTCGTGTAAAACACGGAAGACGTCATGCAGGCAGAGCCAGAGTGCGTGCCCTTTACATCAGCGAGGACAGAGCTTTTACCATTAACCTCTCCAGGGTGGGGGGAGTAGTAAAAAGAATTAGTGGAAATGACAGTCCAGCTGAAGTCATTCAAAACTGGGAGATATGAAGTTAAAGTCTAGACTCTAGAGGAGCACCCATTAGATAAGAAATATTTTCATCCATGTTCTTGTATCATTTGAATTTATTGACAAAAAATCCCAAACATTTTTTGGATTTTTCTTTTCAGGCCCCCATCTACAAACTAATCTAGTTTTGCCTACAAATTCCAAACTAAGAGTTCTGGGTACATTGGGGGTGTTAAATTGAGTGTCTTATCTCTTATTGAGTCACTTATCTCACCGTCAACCTTGTGAACAAACAGGTTTAAGATCTTCCTGTCTCTCTCCTTCTCTCTCCTCCTTCTCAGGGTCCTCCTCCATGCGTGCTTATCCCCTCCTGTCCGTCATCACCCGGCAACCGCCCAGCATCCCTCACCTCTCCCCCCCTTCGCCGTCTGGACAGGTGGCCCACCTGCCCCTGCTGTCCCCTCACCAGCCCCGCCCGACCGAGCCCGCCCCGAGCGAGACGCCCGTCAGCATCAGCAGCGAATCGGAGACGGAGCACAGCGGCGCCGGCCGCCTCAAGAAGCCTCGCCGCAGTCGCACCATCTTCACCGAGCTGCAGCTCATGGGCCTGGAGAAGAAGTTCCAGAAGCAGAAGTATCTCTCCACACCTGACAGGTGAGTAAGTGCACCTCTTAGAGAAGGAGAGAGCAGAGCAACTTATGGATGAACAGATACATCCACTGAGTATGTAAAAACGCTTCATAGACAGAGGGAGAGCAGAACACTTATTGATCAACAGACACATCTTATTGATGAACAGACACATCAGAAAATTACACATAGGCTGAGGTGCCAAACCCTGCCTGAGGCTTCTTCCTAAACTTACAGATTACTAATGCAAACAGGGAGTTTTTCCCCACCCCTGTTGCCCTGGTGCTTAGTCCTGGGCAGATAAAAGTGGAGCTCTCCACAGCACTCCTATGGATTTGTTTTGGTGCTACTGGAGTATAACAAACCTTTGTGTGAAATGTGCTATACAAGTACAAAATTCTTCTTCTTCTCCTCCTTCTTCTTCTTTTTCTTCTTCTTCTTCTTCTTCTTCTTCTTCTTCTTCTTCTTCTTCTTATTATTATTATTATTATTATTATTATTATTATTAATACTTTATTTTGGCTGATTTTATATCAGCAACCTATACACCAACTTCCACATCAACATTCAACATCAACACTGAGTCCTGAAAATATAGAGCAAGTCATGGAATGTGATCTATCTGTTTTTACTCTGAAGCTAGTGTACCCACCTCTGGGTACAGGTTTCTTTTAGAGGGCCCCTCAGCTTGGTCTGAGTCAAGCAAGCAAAGAATGCAGAGCAATAGCTAATGGGTCAAATATATAATAAATATAATATTTACGTGCAGTAAGCAAAGGAAAGTTGTAGAGCCTCATGCCCATGAAGCCAACTCAAGGAACATCTAAATCATTTGACTTGTGTTATACTGATTTGTAGGGACTGAGCGTGGAAACGGTGAAAAATAGCTCCTCTATTGATTAGTTGCTTCTTAGTAAATCAATCAAAGTAGTATGTTTGTGCCTGATGTTTCCTGTGTGCCTTCACAAGTAGATCATGAAAATGTTTTTCAGCTAAGATAAGGTGAAGTTTGTGAACAAACCGATATATCACTTGAAAGTATGATGGTTCTGAAGATAGTCTGTCAGTAAATGTTAGAGGAGCCAGCGAGGGCATGTCTGGGGCAGAAGTGAGATGGCTTAGCGGAAAAGGAAAGAAAGCTGCACAGATTTTTGGTTTTAGGTTGATCTCTGTGCTCGAGTGACATTGATTAACATTGTGGCATTTTGATTTATGTACTTGGGAACGTGTCATTCATTGCTGAATGCAGTATACAGTAAGCCAGAGAATTACCTCAATGTTCTAGTCGAGACAAGAGTAACATTTTAACCCTGCACTGTTGAACAGAAAAAAACAAGCCTCCAAGAGAAACACTGCCCCATTCAAGAATTGGGGACAAATGCCAACAAAAGCAAACAAAAATGTATTACACTGATTTAATGCCAATCGTTTAATATACATGCAGGTGTGTATAAAATACTTTTTTTTCCTCTGCACAATGAGATGAGGTAATATCCCTGTCTTACAGTGCTCTCTCCTGGGTTCACTTTGGAACCCTGAATTAGGGCCATACACACACTTTTTCCAGCCCACTTACGGACTACTTTTAGCCTCTGCCTTGTGGCCGTATTTCCATTATTGCCCCAGTGTGGATTTTTGAAAAACATCACAGATGTATTTAACTCCTCCTCTTTCACAAAAAAAATGAATCTGAAAAAAAAAAAAATCAAAAAGAAAAGAAAAAGAAATCAGAAAAGAAAAAGAAAAGAAAATCAAATTGGTTAAAAAAAAACAAAGCTATGTTTTGTTTTCTTTTAACTGACATACATCAAGTCATGCCAAAGGCAGTTGTATTCGCACAAGCCCATTATCATGTTTGTATCTGAACTTGAAAGTCTCCAGGATAAAACTGGTGCATAGTGTACGCTTAGTGGACCTCCAGCTCTCTCAGCACAAATGTCTCAGCTAGACACACTATAAGTCATGCAGAAGTACAGTACATGCACTTCATCCCCGGAGACTAAACTCCCACAAAGCACCTGCTGAAACAGCAGAACCTCTTCGGACCGCACCTTATCATTTTTGAGTCGACAGCACGCCTAGCAAAGGGGAAGTCTCCGGCAGCGATCAAAAATAGCCCCCCCTTTAAGTGTTCCTGCCAAGTGTCTCCCTCTCAACCTTTTCTGAGGTCTCTGTAATGAGTTGATTAAAACCGCAGGTGGGTGTGAGGCACACAAACACAGGAATTCCCCTACTTTCTTAAAAGCAAAAAAAAAAAAAACACCCGACGTGATGTTTGTTGTCATTGGGGGGATAAGTTGAGGTATGTCTTGAGATGCTCCTGGCTTCGGGATATTGCGGTCTCTCTCTCTCTCTCTCTCTCTCTCTCTCTCTCTCTCTCTCTTTCTCTCTCTCTCTCTCTCTCTCTCTCTCTTCTCTCTCTCTCTCTCTCTCTCTCTCTCTCTCTTCTCTCTCTCTCTCTCTCTCTCTCTCTTTCTCTCTCTCTCTCTCTCTCTCTCTCTCTCTCTCTCTCTCTCTCTCTCGCACACAAGCAAGCAGGTAATCAAAAAGGATCAGAGAGGCATAAATATACCACAGTTGGGCGGTAATAGTTTCTATCATTTTGCAATAACGATTTTATAATGTTCAAATTACTATCATCATCCTCATCATCATTATGTGTAATGCTGCACTTAAAAATAAACGCGTCGTCCTCGACTGGAACGCAGGCAGTTTACCGAGGTTATTTTCCCGCAGTTATTTTAACTGCTCTTTAAGTGAATGTGTGGTTTCCCACACCAAAATATTACAGTAAAAATCATTGCGAAGCTGGGGGTACATCTGTGACAATTACACTTTCTTGCTCAAAGTGATTTTTTCTCCCGCCAGGCTTTGACAAGACTCGCATGATGGATGATATGATAACTGACTAGGAGATTTGAATTTACACTCAAGTCTTGTGATGGCGTGTTCGCATAATCCTGTGACAGTAATTTGTCAAAAAGGGGAAGAAAAAATGCCAAAAACCTTCAAGGGATTGAGATAATCATCAGCAAAATCTCGAGGCATTGGAGGTGAAAGATGACGCTCTGAATAGAAAAGTAAGGTGAATTCAAAGAGGAAAGAGGACAGTTCTTGTGTCTCAGAACTTACGCCTGTGCTGTGGGCGGTCATCTCTTGTGATTTACAGAGCACCTGTGTTGTGATAGGTTATTTTTTCAAGTTAAATCAAGATCAAAATCAGAATCAGAAAAAAAAAACTTTATTGTCTGCAATGGTAGAAATTGTTCTTCAGTGTGGTGCAACATAAAGAGTAAAAAAAACAGGGCAATGACACACCAAGAATATTTGTAAAACCCACAAAGTTCAAGTGAAGTCAGAGAAAAGAGAGAGCAGTGAGTGAGGAGAGGGCATGAATCACAAGCACGGCATTACGAGAGGGGGTGCACCCATTTCCAGCCGGTTCCCCCACCCCCTCTAACCCCGCTGACGCTGACGCTGCCTGAGAGCCCTGGGTCACCCCAAACCGGCCGAGGTCGTGGAGTTGGAAAATCCTCACATTTGAGTGTGAAGGACCCTTGAAGGGAGATGCGAGTCTGCGAACTGTGCTTGATCCATCCAGCAAGGCGCCTTTTGATATCTACCCCCCCACACCACCATACAGTACACACACACACACACACACACCACACAGCAACCCTTTTCTAGTCTCCCAGATATCTCCTCAGCCTCGGTCTTTAAGCACTCATCCCTACTCCCTTGGGTATCACATTACAGGCTAACCAATAGCTTCATTAGTCATGGCTAGTGCAGATGCTGTGGAAGTGTCCAGAAGGAACACAGATTCTCCCATCCCCACACCCACCCTTACCCCCAACTCCCCCCCTCCCCTCTCCGTCCTTCCCGTCCTCCATGTCCCAGCCAGCAGGCCTGTGATGGGGGCTTCCTAAGCTCCTCCAGATGTTGGGTGAAGGTTGCCAGGCCTGGGGGTTTATGATTTCAGTGAACCAGGGAAGGGACCAGCAGTGCTGGCTCTGTCTTTTTGTTGCCCTGTTGGGATTAGGGTATTGATCCCACTCTCACTTTGAGTCAGAAGCGTTGGTTGCCACCCAAGAGTGTGAATGAACTCGGACTTACTGGTGCCCTCTGGATGACACTTTCTGGATGACAATTCTGTTGTTAATACTTTCAATGTGTATACATCTGTTAAACACACAGTGATGAAGCCAGTTAGAAAGGTTTGGTCGCTCAAAATGGTGTTTCTGTCTTGTTGTTTTTGCAGGTTGGACTTGGCCCAGTCTCTGGGACTTACTCAGCTGCAGGTGAAGACCTGGTACCAAAACAGACGCATGAAGTGGAAGAAAATGGTAAGCTTGAGTTTGATGAATCATTTGTGCCTAGGGGGGTAAAAGTGTGTGCATTCATGCACAGATAAGTGTGTGTGTGTGTGTGTGTGTGTGGTGTGTGTGTGTGTGTGTGTGTGTGTGTGTGTGTGTGTGTGTGTGTGTGTGTGTGTGCGTGTGCGTGCGTGTACACGCATGTGTGTATGTGCCTGTGTGTACATGCATGAGTGCATATTTAGTTCATGTGTGTGTATGGTATACATGTGTGTGTGTGTGTGTGTGTGTGTGTGTGTGTGTGTGTGTGTGTGTGTGTGTGTGTGTGTGTGTGTGTGTGTGTGTGTGTGTGTGTGTGCGTGTGTGTGTGTCTGTGTTTGTGCACCCCACAGTGTGTATTTATCGTGTGTGTGTATTTGCATGAGTGAGTGTGAATTGTGTGTACACATGAAAATGAAACGAATGGACTGTAAGGGGGGGAGGTGGGGTGGGGTGGGGGACATGACTGATGATAAGGATGGACCAGTTTACGTCAGCGTGGTCAACTGTTCACCCAGGAACAAAAGGGCTCTAACAGTGGCACTGGAGATTAATGACAGCACAAAGGAACAGCCCATAGTCATATATCTTCCTTTAATTACTATAATAACCAAACTTGCCTTTGACCGTCATCATCATCATTTAAACTGTGTGCCCCGCTCTCATGCACTGTATGTGTGTCTCTCTGTTTGTGTATGTGTGTGTGTGCATTTGTGTGTGTGTGGGTGTGTGTGTGTGGTGTGTGTGGGTGTGTGTGTGTGTGTTTAGGTGTTGAAGGGAGGACACGAGGCCCCCACCAAACCCAAAGGCCGCCCCAAGAAGAACTCCATCCCCACGACCGAGGAGATTGAGGCGCAGGAGAGGATGGCGGCAATGCTCGCCGAGGAGGAGCGCCTGAGACAGGCACAAACAGAGGCCCAGGCCCAGGCACAAGCGCAGGCCCAGGGTCACCCCTACCAGTCTCCAGCCCCAGGACCTGAGCACGTCCGGCGGGTCCACGGAGCCCCACAGCCCCTTGGCAGCCCAGGTGTCCCCCAGCCACCAGAGAGCAGCAGCAGCAGCAGCAGCTGATGATGCGTCCGCTGTCGTCACCCGGCAGACGCACGCGGGCCACCTAAGCACTGGCCCCCACCAACCCCCATCCCAGCAGTCCAGGACTGGGCCCGAGTGGCATTGCTTTAAGAAGCACTCAGTGCCTCATGATCCCTCACCCCAACAAGAGCTATGATCACTGCTGTCCAGAGTCAGTCTCTCTCTAAAGTGTTTAGCGTGGGGCTTATACCTCCGAGTGATCCGAACTGTATTACTGTTACACAGCTAACAAACAACAAAAAAAGGGGGGGGGGGGGGGTGTTGGATCGGATCTCAGTTGCCTTTCCTGTTACTATAATCAGTGTTCACTGCTCGAGCTGCCAGAAATGCACGCACACACATGCAAGCTAACGATCACTCCACTCAGCTAATGAGGTTTGACTCACCTGCAGCAAAACTCTCAAGTGAATCATTCAGACAAAACACGCCCTGATGAGATCATGCTCTGACTGTTTTTTTTTTTTATTCTAGGCTAATTTTTTTTATTAGCGGGCCATTATTTATGTATAAAGCACTGAGATTGTATCCAGCCGTAAGGTCTACCCACGGTGTGCCATGAGACAGACACGTTAACTTTGCCCTGTGGGATTGTATGTAGTGCCTTCTTGCTAATTAATAACGCAGATTTTCCCCCGTTTCTTTTTGAAACAGGGGTCAGCTTAAGTATTAGGAACAAGTGTATATTTACCAGTGTTGTATTTTTTCTATTACAGTAAATATTGGTTTCTGCAAGAGGTTTGCTTGGGTGTATAGGTCTGTTCTTCTCCCACATCTGCCTTTTGAGCGAGTGATACAGCTATCTTAACCAAAACTATAAAGTGTTTCTCAAGCACAGTTTATCTCTACTGTTCCTCAATAGTGGTCTTTGCAAGACATGTGCCGTCTACACCCACCTTTGTTCCACATTTACATTCAGAAATGAGAGTGTACCACAAGGATTGCATCAAAATTATATTTAATGAAGTGGGGGGATACTCTAACGCACCATATGTAAAGTATTCTATTTTGTATCTTCATGAATAGAAAGTAAAGAAGGCACTGACTTCCTTTTTTTCTGTTTCTCTCGTTCTCTCTCTTCCTCACCTTGCTCTCTCTTTCTCTCTCTCTCTCTCTTCTCTCTCTCTCTCTCTCTCTCTCTCTCTCTCTCTCTCTCTCTCTCTTTCAACATCACTATGTAGGATATTTAGTTTGACATATCTATCTATGTATCTATATATATAGAAAAAGGTTTGATATTTTTCTGATGTAAATACTGAGTTTTATTGGGAAAAACTGATGATACCTTTTTTTTGGTGTGAACAACAATAAATGTTTGATGAGAACCTGCTTTGTCAGTATTGACAAGAATTCTACTGAATATGAGTGCATGCCTGCATATTTAATGACATTTATTATTAATAATAAAAACTTCCTTTACACATATCTGCACATACTTTGTATAAATGTGAAAGTCATGTAAAGGGGAGCTCAGTTTTGGTTTTGGTTGTTGCTGGAGATTAGTAATGACAAGAATGAGTCATCTGAACCAGGAGGATAGTCTTAGCCATAATATCTAAAAGCAAGAACCCATAAATAAGGAATCAGTGAGACGCAGACATAAACTCTTTTCTCTATACTTTCTGACACACACACTTACATTCTACATATATTATGTATGTATTATATACATTATGTATGCATGGTTCGTCTATTCAGTAAAATGAGAAGATTATGTTATGTTAGAGTATTGCGCAAAGGTTAAAAATAATAAACTGCTTCAAAAGCTTAAAATGCAAAACTAATAAATGGTTTCAAAAGCTTAACATACAAAAGAATAAATAGCTTTGCCACATACAGATTGCAGCATGGACTGCTCTCTGCAAAACCAGTTCTCTAAGCGCACAGGCAGTTGATGCACATTGTGTTGTGACATGCTTCCAAGCTTAACAGTGCTTCTTACAGAATGGCCTGCAGTGAACTCTCTGAAGACATTTCATTAACCCAAACAAACGAGTTCCTGTGTGCAGTGTATTTTTACTGTTTGTCAAGGGGACATGCATGAGGCCAAAAGCAAACACAAAGGGGATGTGTCAACGTGAGGTGAGGTGTGTGCCTGCTGCAGTGTGTGTGTGTGTGTGTTCTTCTGCAGACATACACTGGTTCTGTGTGTGTGTGTGTGTGTGTACACGTGTGTGTGTGTGAGAGAGAGAGAGAGAGAGTGTATGCTTGTGTGCATGTATGTGTGTGTGTTTGTGTGTGCGTGTGTGGTTGTGTGTGTGTGTGTGTGTGTGTGTGTGGGTGTGTGTGTGTGTGTGGGTGTGTGTGTGTGTGTGTGTGTGTATGTGCATGTATGTGTGTGTATGTGTGCACACGCAAGCGTGTGTGTGCATGTACGTGTGTGTCTCTGCACATGTGTGTGTGTGTGTGTACGTGTGTCTACAGGGGGGATTACCAGAGAAGTGTCCTAGTTCCCCCCTGGGGCCTTTCCTGGGCCTTTTAGTGGGGCTCTTTAGGGGATCTTTAGGAGGCAGTGAGTGATGGCAGGCAGGGTCGGGCGATGGAGAGCAAGGGGTCACCTTCGAAAGAGGCAGAACCGAGCCATTAGCATGCTGCAGGAGCCCCATGCAGCCATAGGTCAGAACGGGTCTCCATTTTGTGCTTCACGGTGAAGGTGGCACATAGGCATCAGGGCACGATATGGGCTGTTGAAACCATGATTGGGACAGCTGTTTGCCTCTGTGCTATAAACTGTGAGCTGTAAAACCTGTGTTTGTGTGTGTGTGTGTGTGTGTGTGTGTCTTTGTGTGTCTGTCCCTGTTGTCAAGAAATAAAAATGAAACAAGAAAAACAAATCTTTTATTTGTGTGTTGAGTGAGGTCATTGACCTGAAGAATCATACATATTTCCGATTGACAGGCGTTACACCACTTGTCATCGTGCTGTCAGCGGCCATAAAAATATGTATAATTTTTTTTAGTGTGGACAGGGGAGGAGGAGGAGCTGAAAAAAGTCAACAAGAGTGACAACTGCCAGCCTTAAGCAAGCGTCGTCAACGCGGCAGATAGTCATCTGTGGCTCGATCGGTTTCTATTAGTTTTGGCGGCCCGCACCGCTGGCATGCGCCACGGAGCTGGAGCCGGAGCCGGAGCCGTAAATAAGAGCGCAGCAGGTCTGAAAGCACGCTGCATCCTCAAACAAACATTTCTGCCCTACCATGACCCCTCCTCTTCTGCCCAGTGGGGGCAACCCAACCTCTTCTGCCCAGTGGGGGCAAACATTTCTCTCCTGCCATGACCCCTCCCCATCTCTAACCAACACCACCACCAACACCACTATCTTCAACTTCCAAACTTCCACCTATTCTGCCCAATAGGGACCATTTGTCATTTCACCTGCACAAAAACACACACACACACACACACACACACAGACACACACACACACACACACACACACACACACACACACACACATTTTTCCTTCAGCGGGTAAAAAAAAACTAAAAGAAAAAAAAGTGTGGGACAGGGAGAAAAAAAAAAGAGAGAGAGAGAGAGAGAGAGAGGGAGGGATTCTGTGCGTCCAGCGGCAGTGATCCATGCTAAGTCCTGTGCCATGCACCCCTCGAGGGCCAACACAGAGGAGGCTTTACCTGCTCTGTGGGGTGTTGATAGCTCCGCGCTCCACAAAGCCTGAGCGAGCAGCGCTTTTGGCAGGCAGGCAGGCAGGCAAACAGTGCAGGCAGGCAGGCAGGGAAGGCAGAGAAGGCAGGCAGGGCCCTGTTGTCTGAGCCGCGGTTGATTCAGCAGGTCTCGGCAGGTCCGGCGGCACGGCGGGTAATTGTTGTGTGGCGAGGTAAGGAAGGGTTATGGCAACAGCCTGCAG
>CM050215.1:17282967-17285467 GCA_027475355.1 Coilia nasus | reverse complement strand
GCCTGCCTGCCTGCCTGCCTGCCTGCCTGCCACAGAGTGAGTACACACACTCTTTCTCTTTCTCCCCCCTCTCTCTCTCTGTCAGTGTGTCTTTCTTTCTCTTTCTCTCTGTCTCTCCCTATCGCTCTCTCTTGCTCTTGCTGCCTCTCTCTCTCACAATCTGTGTCTCTCTTTCTTTCTTTCTTTCTTTCTTTCTGCAGCTCAGCGTGGTGAGATGGGCACTCAGCCAGGGGCTGAAGGAACATGATTTCATAAGCACTTAAAAGTGATGAAACCAAAGGGCATGGCAAGAGATGAGGAAGAGAAATAGGCGTGTGTGTATGTGTGTGTGTGTGTGTCTTGTGTGTGTGTGTGTGTGTGTATGTGTGTGTGTGCCTTTGTATCCCTATGTGTATGCATGTGAATCTTTTTTTTTCCAAACCACAAAAGTATATGCCATTTGTGACCTGCTTAAAAAAAACAACCCTGAGAATAAAAAACACATTAATCTGTCTACTGACAGCGCTGCTCACTCGTATTAAAATATGGCTGGTATTCACTTATTCTTCAGGGAAACAAGAGAACAAATAAAAGCAAAATAAACTAGCGGAAAAGACAGATAAATCTTTCCGGGACTTTTCTCTGAAGATAGATAGACCTCACGTCATGAGGAAAAATGTAATTTTCTGAAGGGGTCATTTGCGAAGGCCGTACACAAGCCATTCTGAGGAGCATTAAGGATGATGATGCTTTTCTTCCCCCTGGTGTGGGTGGTAATGATTTGATTTCTCTAATAGCCCTGGCCCAGATGCTTCCTGATTAGGCATTACGCGAAAAGCGGGGGAAAAAATACACAACACTAGTGGACAACAATAACACAATAAACACAGTACAGTACACGATCAAGCTATCAAAAGAATGGAGATATCTCTGTGAATAGATGAAGTTGTTTGAATTTCCTCCACAAGTCAACTGAAGTGAATCGGCCCGATATCGCCAAGTGTAAAAAAGTCTTAAACCCCGAGCCAAGTGGACAGATGGGTGTGTGATATCTGAGAGGACATCCCTAATCCACGCTCCCTCTCATGTCCAGTGGCCCAGCATCTTGGGATGGCCCCTGGAGGGGGGTAGGATGAAAAGAGGCACTCTTCTGCCTTCCCCTAAGCCCATGGGAAGGATATCCCATGGTGTTGTGGGGCCGACCCAGGGGTTTCGATCTTCCAGCGTCCTGTGCTTTGGGATCCAGTGAATTTCACGCAGGGCTTTAGAGAAGACTCGGAGGTGTGAGCGAGTCTGTTTGCTTAGTGATGTGACCCTCCTCCCCTGCCCCTGACAGGCACGCCGTGTGGTCCGGGGCGGCGATTAGGGCGGTAAGGTCGGATAAGCAGTGCACTCTGGCCGAAGACCTGGCCTCTCACTCCCCTGCTCCCCTGTGGAGTCTCGTTTCAGACGCACCGCCACACCTGACCTCCACCCATGCTCTGTAGAGACCCCATGAGACTGGAGGTCAGGGTCCTCTCCCTGCATACACAATGCACGGACAACTTTACAAAATGTATCATGTTTTTTAATTGAGAAGAATGCATGTAAAGACTGGCATCTTGCAGGCTTTGTGGGCTCACAATTACCACTGATTAAAAAAAAGAAAGAAAGAAAGGAAGAAAGAAAGAAAGAAAGAAAGAAAGAAAGAAAGAAAGAAAGAAAGAACGAAAGAAAGAAAGAAAGAAAGAAAGAAAGAAAGAAAGAAAATAAGAGGTTTGATGTTTGCAGATTTTGTAGCAATAACTGCAGTATTTTTTAAACCATTCCTCACAGAAGAAATGTTTTATTTTTAAACTATGGGTCCTGTTTGTTTTTGCCAACAGTGCATGTTTTTTTTACATAATCCAAATCTATCACCATTCCCATTGAAGTTATTAGGGTTGCAATAAGTACAAAATATGAAGACAGTCCAACAGCCAACAGTGAGGAATTATTTGCAGAGGAGTTGGTCTATTCTGTCCTCTCAGGCATTTTCCACTTTAAGTTCCTGAAAGAAATGGTTGAATTTGATCCCAGCTAATCTGGCAGATGACTAACATGAAGGTTGCACAAAAATTGTTCATTGACAGCCTGATGTGTAACTAATGGACAAACACAACCAACAAGTCAAGCCTCACACCATATGTGTCAACATGGGAGGATTTTGACAAAGACCGCACTGTTACAGGAGATCGTCAAAAACTCCACCTAAAGAAGAGATTTATTTAACGTCAGAAATAGAGAGAATGTTGCAACCTCCAAGTTGCTAGAGAGACCAAATAACACACAACACACAAACACAAATAGGTGTACTCATACAATGAAGCATGTTGCCAAACTGGGCATACCTCTGTTTATGTGCCTCGTCTATGCCAAGAGATGAATTAAAGCAATAAACTGTAATGGGACGATGAGTCTTCCTCAGTGAACACCTGCCAAACTGAACTTACTTCTTTCATAACAGGGAACAATTCAGGTAACTGAGCTTGACATTTTTAAC
>CM050215.1:17272967-17277967 GCA_027475355.1 Coilia nasus | reverse complement strand
TTTTTTTTTTTTTTATATTCTTTCACACTCGAGGAGCAATTACACTTCGACTCTGTTGTAATAACCTGTCCACGACTATGCAAGGCCAGGCCAGTGAGGTTTGCAGCTCAAGCAAAGCAAAGAAAAAGGTTAACTACATTATTTGACCCTGATGGGGAAAAGGTTCTTCTTTGAAATTCCATTATAAATGGAGCCCAGACTGGTATTCCCTACTGTGGAGCTAGCTGGGTGAAAGAAATGAACTTTTATTACTTCGGCGAAGTTTGCTCAGAGCGTGTTATTTTTCCTCCACCTACTCTGCACGCTGAATGAAGTGCTGAAATCTGCTCCCTCTGTGTCCTTTCGGTATTGTTGTGAGTCTGCACTGATACTGCTGTTCGGGTTTCGATGTAGTTCCACTCGACCGGGCAGACCAGGACATTCCTGTAAAAGAAGACACAAACACACACACACACACACGCACACACACACACACACATGTTATTAATTTGACACATACATACAACACACCCACACACACCCTGAAAGATATACAAGAGCATGTGTTACATGTTTGCTAGACACACACACACACACACACACACCCCTTGTAAACTGTACAGCAGCATGCACTCTGAGTGCCTTGCACACATATCCACACCTGTCAGTAAGTTTGCACTGAATGAGCATAACATCAGCGGAGATGAGTATACGCAATCACCTTCCTGTGAGCTGAACAGGTTAACCTTTGGCCGGGTGTCCACACCCTTTCTACACCTACCTCCATCAACACTTTTGTGCAGCCTTGTACTTTTGTGCGGCCTTAATTGAAATCCACCTAGCTCCAGGGATGTTTCATGTAGGCACACAAATGCACATACACACGCACACAGACACACACACGCATGCATGCACGCACGCACGCACGCACACACGCACGCACGCACGCACGCACGCACGCACGCACGCACGCACGCACTCGCCCCCACACGCTTACACCTTACACACACAAACACACTCAGAGTCACAATGCAAACAAGCCATGGACATATGATTGCCACAGATTTGCCAGTTGAATGAGAGCTCAGAAGTTGAGGTAGTTGCGTAAACAGCACTGAGAACACCTTATGTCGGGCCAGAGGGACTCTCGATTTTCAGCGGGCCATTCACTTGCAGCATTCAGAGAATGCCTGCCACAAATGGTTTACAGCAAAAGCTGACAGCTACAATTACAAAGCAGAGCTGTCATCGTATTAATGCGCTCGGCATGCAGGTATCTAAATAGGAACACAGATTTTCCATTTTCGCCTTGACCGGGAAAATAGGTAGACAGAGAGATAGATAGAGATAGGGAGAGAGATTTACAGAGACAGAAATTAATTGCTTTAAAAGATGGAAAAAGAAATCCAAAGTGGCAAAGAGAGAATGAAAAAGTGAAAAAAGTCATGTGCGATTCTTTCTTTCTTAACCTGACCACCTCCACCACCACCCCTACTCCAAGAGACCCACCAATCCATCCACCCTGCTGCTCTTGTGCCCCCGGCTGGGTGTCGGTCAGGCCTCTCGCTACCCCCCCAAAACACACACACACATACACCACCAACAACACCCCCCATACATACACTCACAAACCCCCCCCACACACACACACACATACACACACACACACACCACCATCACCACTGTCCACCCCCCCCAAACACACACACACACACACACACACACACACACACCACCACCACTGTCCACCCTACCCCTGCCCACCCATTCCACCCCACCCTGCAGCTGCTGCCCGTGTCACTCAGCACCCTCTGGGAGGCAGCGTGAGCTAACGGGCCGGGCGTGACTTCATCACACGGCCTAAGTGGCGCTGGGCTCTAACAGAAGCTCAGGCAAGTGCAGGGGAGCCTCTAATAAAGCTGTACAGCCAACAAGGGCGGCGGGAAGGAGGGGGCTTGGGGTGTGATGTGGTGTGGGGTGGGGTGTGGGGTGGGTTGATGGAGAGGGGCCACGGGCAGTTCACAGCACAGCAGCCTAACTAGGGCCTAGATGTCCTCCGTGACGCTCTGTCTGTACTGCTGTGTCTGTGACTGTGCAGATGCTTGAGAGCATTCCTTGCTGGTTCTAACAGTCCACTCGCAAAAAGCTTTGTTGTATCATACAGTTTTGATTATGATGTTAAGACTCCTTGACTGTTTGTTATGCTACAGTTACTTAATATGACAATAAATGTACATTGAATTGTTCAAGACAATATATTGGTACACCATGTCAAGGCTTAAATACTGTATCGTAAGTGTAAACTACACACAAATCATTAGGGCAGAAAGAGAGCATGACTTATAGCCCTGAAAAATTACTCATGTCACCCCTCCGAGTTGGTGTTGGCAGCGCAGTTTTCAAGAATTCTCTAGTTTTCACCGTGAAAAGGTTAGTTGGCGACCATTAAAATGACAAACAGACAAAGTGAGCAATATAATTTTTCCTTTGGCACCTCTACCAGCCACCTGGCTACTGGGCTATTTTGGACATGCCATGTTGATGGGCGCCCTTGTGGTGCGATGAGAAACAGATTTTTGCGCAAAGCGCATGCCCACGCCACGCAGTATAAACACCGTGCCTGTTCCTCTGTATTCCATGCCGTACAATTCCCACAGTCCCATAACAGGACTGAATCTTAGCCCAAACACTCCCAAATAAATTCCACTTTCTCACTGCGACCACCTACCGTACCACACCAAGGTGTCGGGGGATGTGGGACTGGGTGTGAGGTGAGTGAGGTTTGTGGTGGCAGCACTGCATGGAGTCAAGGTTATTTCCTCACAGACTCTAGTCTGTTTCTCAACACAGCGGCAACTCTGAAAAACAAACCTTTTTCAAATGCATAATATTAATGTTTGTTTGTTTTCTTCTTCTTTGTATCCTTATTATTATTATTATTATTATTATTATTATTATTGTTATTATTATTATTATTATTATTATTATTATTATTATTATTATTATTAATAATAATAATAATAATAATAATAATAATAATAATAAATACCACTACTACTACTACTAGTACTACTACTACTACTACTACTACTACTAATAATAATAATAATAATAATAATAATAATAATAATAATAATAATAATAATAAGGATGCAAAGAAATAAAAGAAGTCCATGTGTATAGGGGGATTTACATGCTGAAGCTGTGGCTAACAAACGTATCACAAGCCTCATGACAGGTGTTAGGACACGGTGGCAGCATGGCCCCCTCTGTCCCCCTCATCACCAACAGACAGGTTGCATGATGGAGAAGGCCTGTCAGGGCTTGTCCTCGTGCTCCTGTGGCATCATGCCAGCTGGGTACCTGTTGAGAGGAAGGAATGCCGATATGCCAGCCTGCTCAACTGAATGAGCTGTGACTGTTATATAGCAAGAGTGAATGAGGACAACGATGAATGAGGTAACAACTGCAAAGGAAGTGATAACACTGATAACAAGATGGTTGCAACATCTGAACACATAAGGTAATAGTAAATTTATTGGCAGGGACACTGTGATATTGTATGACAGCAGTCAAACAGCTTCAGTATCAGGTAGATTTTTGTTCATCTTCCCAAACACTTCATGTGCTCTGTGTCGAACCTCTGGATGTGCACATTCACATCCACATGCGTGTGTGGACTAAAAAGACATCCTGGCTGTGCCGACTGTCATGACATCACCACTGGCACGGGCTTGAAGGTATGGTAAACACACAGCACGCTGCGACACAGGAAGCCATAAAAAACACTGAGAAAGTTTTGTTAGAAGACCTGGAAATTACACACTATTGGTGTATGCTCCCTGTGTGAAAAAAAGTAACACATACGTAGCAGAATACAGTTAGCCCCCTTGCACCTAAATCAGTCAGTACACAGTGGCTATTGTCATGCATATACACAGTAGTGTACTATAAATGTCATCATGCCCAGAGAATTACACCCCTTAGACGCAGTGCGACCAGGTTCCTTGCGGTGCAGTTGTGCAATCATAGGCCCCGCCGCTCCGAGGCAATCCGGGGTCGTAAATTCAAAACAATTATACCCCTCCGATTAAAGCAGAGCCGTGTTTGTGCGGCAAGGCTTCATGCAGGCGCTCTCGTCACCTCTGTCAGCAGGTAATAGATGGCCGTGGCGGGGTGTGAACAGCGCGGACGTAAATCAGTCGTCTTAGTCAACGCCGAGACTATATACACTCCTCCAGTCCCCCAAATCTAAATGCCCCCATCACCATCAACCTATCCACCCCCCATCCACACACACACACAGACACACAGACACACAGACACACACACACACACACACACACACACACACACACACACACACACACACACACACACACACACACACACGCCGCCCTTCCCCAACTGCAAATCATTCACATTGCATGAACATGGAGTTTTTTGTGATACCAACACAGACTGGTTCAGTAGGAAAGAAAAATCTAAATAGAGGCCTTGTTTTCACCCTCTCAGACAGAAGCCTGCTATCAGTTTTATTTGGTGCATAATGACAACTTTTACTGACAAATATCTGGCAAGTTTTAATCTTTCCGCCTGTGTGTAATAACATTGTAATTGAACTTGATAACATGTATTACAAAGATCATGTTTTTGACAGATTAGGTAATATTTGCAACATTGTCTTATTTGTTACTGTGTATTACTCATTCAACACCCTCCTCTAAAATGGCTCCACAATTACATATAGAAGGTGCATAATAAATACATACAGTACTGTTGCTAGAGTTTCATTACTGAAAGTAAATTTAGAGTGTTTATAAACCACAAGTGACAGCATACATTCACACCACGTTGTGTTACAGTCAGTGACCTTGAATGTTTTTTTTTTCCTTTTCTGTGATTATTTTGCAGCATTTGGATGGGTCAGGAGATGACAATCTGTCACTGAGCATTAAGTGTTTTTCACGTTAGCCGTCACTGAAGTGAGAGGAAGACTGTACAGCCTCTGATGGCTTCTG
>CM050215.1:17242967-17267967 GCA_027475355.1 Coilia nasus | reverse complement strand
AGGTCTCATCCTGGTGTGTGTTTACCTGAAGAAAACTCACTGCTCAACATTCTGAGAGAGAGAGAGAGAGAGAGAGAGCGAGAGAGAGAGGAAGACGGAGAAAGAGAATGGTGGTGTAATGCAGGTCTCTGTGGGCTTTTGACGTGACAGGCGGAATAATAGATGCACTGTCAAATCATGTGTCACGCTCCGAAACAGCCTCGCGGTGGGGAAGAGTTTGAAATTGCGCTACTCAAATGAAATGGAAAAAGAGTGGAAAAAGGCAAGAGATTCATCTGTAAGAGATGGCAGAGATGGCAGAGAAGGGGGAAAAAAGGGGAGCGGCAGTTGTGCTCTGGAGGGAAGCCAAGCCAACAACCTGGCAACCGGCCAACAGGGATGATGTAATAAAAACATGAAGCACTTCTGCTGCTGTGGCAGTTACAGAACAGTCATTCTCTCTCTCTCTCTCTATGTCTCTCTCTCTCTCTCTCTCTCTCTCTCTATCTATCTCTCTTGCTCTCTCTCTCTCTCTCTATCTCTTTCTCTCTCTCCCTCTCCCTCTCTCTCTCCCTCTCTCTGTCTCTCTTTCTCTCTCACTCTGTCTTCTCCAACTCTATCTTTCTCTCTCTCTCTCTCTCTCTCTCTCTCTCTCTCTCTCTCTCTTTCTGTCTCTCTCTCTTGCTCTCTCTCACTCTCACTCTGTCTGTCTTTCTCTATCTCTTTCTCTCTATCTCTGTCTCCCTTTCTCTGTTTCTCTGTTTCTCTGTCTCTGTCTCCATCTGTCTCTCTCTCTCTCTCTCTCTCTCTCTCTCTCTCTCTCTCTCGCAGGCACACACACACACACACACACACACACACACACACACACACACACACACACAGTCTCTGTCTCCCTCTATTTTTGGGGGGTGTCCATGCAGCAGGTGAAACATACACAATCACAGCATGTTTTCCCCATGGGCATACACACACACACAGACACACACACCTGCACACACACATATGCACACACACACACACACAGACACACACACACACACACCTCCACCTTTGCCCACTCAGCGTCCTCATCTCCTCTGTCCCCTGTCATGCCTTTATGTCACATAGGAGCCGTCTGTCCACCTGGGAGCTGCCAGCAGCAGCAGCTCCCAAGACTGAAAAGGGCACTTTTGAGGGAGTGATTCATAAAGCCAGAATGCACCACAAAAACTTAAAGCAACACTAAGTCATTTTTTCAACCTTAAAATAATGTTTCCAAAAACCTTCAACTTGTAACTGAGTGAAGGGCACTTCTGAATTCGTTTTGCCGCCCTCCATGGGCTACAACCGCACAAAGTAAGTTTGGAGGAGTGGAGCGTCTCTCTGTAGTTTGAATGAGAGACAAATCCGCTTCCAATGAAAACTACTTAGTGTTGCTTTAACTACTACATATACTTCACTTCACTACCACCACCACTATCCCACATTTATATCAGGCTTTACAAGTCCAGGGTACAGCAGATACTCAGAGACATCCACCACCCTAACCACAGGTTGTTCCAGTGCCTCCTGTCAGGAAAATGGCTCTGTTCACTGTGGGTCAGAACTGAACAGTTACTGTAAGAAGGAGCCTCTTTCCTCCAGACTATAAAGAATGCCACCTAGGCATTCAAACACTTCTTCTGTATAAAAATAGTCATTTTTCATTACTAATTTTCTGTAAATGACTCACTTCCTTTCTTTTTTAGACTGTGTTTTTTATGTAGACCAAATGTAGAGTTTTTGTAGCCCTCCAATTTGCAGAAAGAGTTGCAGTTTCATTTCTCTACTGAAATGGACAATGCTTTTAGAGGAACCTCCCACCATACTGTACTTCTAATGTACAGATATTTGTTTACATTTTACTATTCATGCTTTGTGTTATTGTTTCTAAATGTAATGCATTTTTCTTTTCTATTACAAATACCTGATCATAACATACATATAAAACTCCTCCAATGTGTTTTCGAGGATTGCTCTTACCCATTTAAATGTCAGGTTAAATATTAATGAGTTTGTTTTATAAATATACCTTGCTTTTTACATTTCAAATATTTAGTTTCTCTGGAGTAGATTTTTCTAATATGTGATTTCATGTAAATTGTAAAACAGTTAATGGTTACACTTTATTTTACTGTCATTGTTACATCAAATAGGTACAGTGTAACAAAGTGTGTAACAATACATAACGTTATGCACTTACACTGCACCATGTTAGTGCATAACATTACATGTTGTTACATGTAGATGCACTAAAAAAGGAACCGTAAAATATGGTGTTACCCAGTTGATCTTAGAATGTTACATGTTATAACATATAACGTAATGTTAAATACCTGTCGTATACGTCTGTATGCCTGATTGCCGCCTTTGGACATTTACATCAGCAGAATGCTGTGATGAAGGGGCATGAAGAAGACTTATTGTGGTTATGATTCATTGAGAAATCCTAATCGAGCGTGCCCGTGTGGTGTTGGAGCTGTTCAGACTTGGTTTACACAATGCTAAGGTACATAAGACCGAGATTACTCTACAGTTGAATGAATCACTAGGATAAAGTGGAACAGTTTACACAGCAACCAGGTGCATTATTGTCTCATTGCAACACACACAATCCCACTTATTCTTAGGAAGTTCAGTTCACCCACACATAGGCACACATGCATATGCACACACACACACACACACACACACACACACACACACACACACACACACACACACACACACACACACAAGCAAGGCACACACACTCACACACAAGCTTGCACATATACCTACATGCACAGACACACACAGACACACACACACATGCAAGACATGCTCACACAGATTCATGCACACAAGCATGCGCCCACATACAGTACATAAACGGTTTTATTGGTAAGGTAATGACTTAAAATTATTTATTCAATGAATGAATGAATAAATGAATGAACTTTATACAAGAAATATTCCACCTCTCACCTCCAAACAATCTGTTAAGCTCACAACTAATACAATTCATTATCCAGTCTGCTATGTTGGAAAAACCTGATTCTCAAACACTAAAGTCTATTGAAACCTATGAGAGCACACAAAACATTTATTGACTAAGGTGGCAGTGACAAAGATTAAAAACAGGTAAAACGTGCAGTATGTGTGTCTAACATCTTTGACAAAAGATCTTTGATGATGGTCTTTGAAACTTGACTAATTGTATTTGTACAAACAATCTCAGGCCACAGCTGTCTCGTTCGGCCAGAATAAAAGGATTAGAAATGACTTATGGTCGTGGTGGTTTTCAAAACATCCATGGGAAACAGCAAACTTTTCAAATTGATTATTTTCTTAAGGCCTAGTATAACAGAAGCCTCCCCACAGACAAACAACCAAAAACTTCCATCGTGGTCTAACCATGACACCGGATCATTTGTCTTAATATGAATGTGGATAAACCTGAACTGTACAGAATGTGAAAATGATTACAAGCCATACAAAACATTAGATTACATTGCCTCTGTTTCTGGGCAGTGAAGGGTATAAGCTTCAAAAACATTAAAAACAAATGACAGACATAGTATGGTAGTGCAAAGTAAAAAAAGCTAAGCTAATTTCATATTTAATTTAATTTTCGAAAATGCAAAACAAAGTAGACTGACTTAAGTGAACTCTTGGCTACCTTTGCACAGTTGAAAATGAGGTCTGTTGTCACTTGCCTTACTAATCAGTTACCAATTTAATTCAACAAAAGCCAATGTCTCTTTACACAGCTCAGTGATAATTATAGCAAGTGCAGCCTAGTGTGTGTGTGTGTGTACCTAAAAACACTTCGGGTCACTATGGAAACTCATAAAATGACAACATGTCAAAATAGTCTAAGAATTTCTATTCAAAGTCAACAGAGAAAAGTGCCAGGTACTGCAATATTAGTCATGGCCACGAGCGATCCCAGCTACATTTCTGGACATGTGAATTAATGCAGGACTGGGACACATTAGCAGAGGTCCTGTGATGTGAGTTGAGCACTACAGACCCACATTTGGGCTGGTGGCAGTGTGCCTTTGCAACTCCTAGCCTGTGCCCGAAACGTCTTTTTCTGGCCCAGCAAATCAGCTCGAAGCACCGTTACGAGCCACATGAGAAGTCATGGAGCACCTTAGCGGAGAATGGTTTCTTTTATGAAGCAGCTCGTAAAATCGGAACAGCACTTAAAAATGTCTGAAAATAAGACATGTCATTGAAGTAATTACTTTAAGCCACCCGAATAAAAGCATGTTTACTTTTCAATTAAGGAAAGTAATGGTTGCGATACATCACACAGAAATCCCAAATCTATTTTTCTTGGAGACTGTAGTGGAGTTATTATATCAAGTTCAAACTGGGAGGGGAAACAGGCAAGTGTTAACATTTTCACTGGGCTGGGAGTAGCAGTCATGAGATTTTCACTGGGCTGGGAGTAGCAGTCATGAGCTTGGCCTTTCAAGTGTGTGTGTAAGTGTGTGTGTGTGTGTGTGTGTGTGTGTGCAGCTGGGAAGGGTCCACTGGGAACCCCTTTTGTGACTGCAGTTATGAAATAGGTATATAAGTTAACCAATAGAAAAAGCTAAGTTAATTTCATATTTAATTTAATTTTCGAAATGCAAAACAAAGTAGACTGACTTAAGTGAACTCTTGGCTACCTTTGCACAGTTGAAAATTAGGTCTGTTGTCACTTGCCTTACTAATCAGTTACCAATTTAATTCAACAAAAGCCAATGTCAACAAAAGCCAAAAATACATGAACAAAGAAGTTAAATAATTTTACTAAAACTCAAATAGGTCAAGGTACAAAAACACCCCAGTGTTATAAAGAGAAAGGTAACTTGTAATTCTTTTCAATAATCATTTATATAGGCTGAAACATCAATATATTTGTGTATGGTAAAATGTCTTTGATAGTAATGAATAATTTCCATAACGGTTTACCTCAAAAAAGAAAAAAAAATCCTCCTTAGCATGGTGTCAGTTAATCTTAAAGGAGAGACTTGGTGTAAAATGAAAATTGGCATGTTAAAACATCATACCGAGTTGGTATGTTTGCTGAGGAGCAAAATTGAGTTAGCCTGTTGCATTCAGAACTTAACTATTTTTTACCGTTTGTCCCAGAAGGCTAACAATGGAAGCGGTAGGGGCCCTTAGACGAAGCATGAAAACTACGCTATTATTAAACCATTAAAACACCACACTCCATCGGTAGTACAACAAAGGCCCTGGCATTCAAAACGAGGCACTGAGAACTTTGTAAGTGTACACAACTTTTATTAATAAAACAGTTTTGATAGGCAGTACCTTGCTGTAGTTTCTCATCGCCGCCATGATGAAAGTCCAAACAAGTTGATTGTATTACCTCTCCTTCTATTCCTTCTGCTGGTTTGTGTTTGTCAATTGACTTGTGTGGACTTTCATCATGGCGGTGATGAGAAACTCTGAGAACTGATTCCCTTATCAATTCCAGTGGGCATGACTAACGTCATGTATCTTACGCAAGTTATGCAATGTGTGTAGCGACGTGCAGTCAGCAGGAAACATGACACCCACACTGTTGTATTTATTATTTTCTACAGAAGAATATTTATTTATTGTTATTGTTATCTAGGCTGTAGGCCTCTTTTGACCTCACTGTTGGGTTTGTAAGGTCATGTTACTTCTAAACTAAACAAAGCTGATGCTAATCGACCTGTTTGTTCTCCTTTTTTTCCAAATGAGAATAGATTCGAAGAGAATCGATTAAAAAAACGAATCTTTAGGCAGAATCGAAAATGCAATTGGAATCGTAAAAGTCCCCATCTCTATTACACAGTAGTTATGATTTGCAGTAGCACACCCCACATTAGAAGTTAATAATGCAGGAACATAGCAAAAGAAAATATATAGGTCAGATGAAAACCATAGCATGTGATCTTAGACCCTGACTCTTTCGCTCGCTTTATTCCCTTTTTTTCTCTCTCTCTCTTTCTCTCCATCTCCCTTCTTGTCCCCGTTGGCCTCTGTTTCCTTTCGTTCTGTCCCAGACTGGCCACCTTCAAACAGGGGAACCGAGGTGCTGTGACCTAATAGCCATAAAATGGCAAATAAAACTTATGGACAGCAATGGCAATGCCGCTCCACCACCAAAACACAATGGATCATTGTAATGGAAGTAATGAGGTCATGAGGAAGGCCAGTGATCCATCTCGTACCACGCCTGGTCTCTGGTGTTTGTGAAAAAAAAAAAAAAATTATTAATTGTTTTTTTTTATGCCATGTGATGTCATATCCAAATGGCTGCCCTTGATCGCTCAAGATCAGCTGAAGTGAAGGTGAAATCATTTAGAGTGACTAGATTGATAGACCGTCTGGGATAATTGGCAATAAATGTTTTCAGGGAAACATTATTCACACTGACTTTGACATGCAATTTTAGTGAGTCTTTAGAGTGTTCGATTTGCCTCGATCTATTGTACAATGGATCATATCAGATCACATAATCTAGAATATTATTTATCATATTTGAAATATCAAGTAGTCACAAATGTCTACTCTAGCTCTTTCAGCGTTAACCATAGTTATATCTTTCTGACTGTATAGTTTTCATTATTTATGGCATCTGAAATATTTTTTTGACTATGAGACATAGTCAGTACAGTACATAAACATATTATCAAATGCAGTTTCCCAATTTGTGAAATTTACGAGATACTAGAGTACATAGTTGCATACCAGCCTGCCTGAATCACAAACAATCATTTTTAGCCTCTTGACAGTTGCCATTTAATAAAGTAAGCCCTGAAGAGGTTGGTGAACTGCCCAGTCTGGGCATCTGATCATCACGCGTTGTATTTCATCCCCATCCTCGCACGCTGGCAGGTAATAATTAGCCAGTGGGGTGATAAATCTCTCAACTCCCCCTGACAAACTTCTCGTCTCCTTCCCCACTACTGCGTGCCGCTCGTTGATTCAGAGCAGAGGGTAGTCACCTTTTATTTGCCTGTTTACGAAGGGAGAGAGGAAACATGCAGCGGTTACTGCAGCTGGAGAAGGATGGGATGGGGGGGGGGGGGGGGGGGGGGAGTTATGATGGAAGGAAGTACAAGTAAGCAAGAGCTCCTTATTTCTGTCTTAAAATGTAAAGTGTGTTTCCACTGTCAGGCTTTGTCTGGACAGAAAATACTTTGAGCCATCACGACTGCAAGAGAAATGGTCATAACCCCCCTGTCTCCTCAGTGAACACCAAAGAAAATGATCACCATGAGATAAGAGTCTGGTGACACTGGTTCTGTCTGTATTTTTCTTTCAACATTCTTCTCCAAAGCTATATCATCTATTGTAGTCTCAAACAACCCAATCTCTGCTTCACGGGCCAAGTGGCATGGACTTCATACGTATCAAGGCTCGATGTTGACAATGGCAAATGCGCTGGCTTCATCCAAGAGGTCTGGGGTAGACTGGAAGCAAAGCCTGGGCCTTAGCTGGTGTAACGTAAACACCGCATGTCCACTGAGGCTGGTCGACTGCGATAAAGACAAATCCGTCACAGTTTGACTGTAACACTGCACCAGCCGCCAGGCTCAACCCTGGCTGCTACGGTCCCATCTGACTCTCTCGTCTCTCTCTCTCTCGCACTCTCTCTTTCTCTTTTTCGCACTCCTATCCTCTCTCACTCTGTCCTCTCTCTTTCCCTCTCTCTCTCACACTTTTATCCTCTCTCGTCTCTCTCTCTCAGCCTCTCCCTCTCTCTCACACACTCTTATCCTCTCTCTCTCTTTCTCTCCCTCTCTCTCACACTCCTATCCTCTCTTACTCTCTCCTCTCTCTCTCCCTCTTCCTCTCTCTCTTGCACTCCTGTCTTCCGTCTGTCTCTCTCTCTCTCTCTCTCTCTCTCACTCGAAGGCCAGGGAGAGGACCAGCAGAGACACTTTTTGCCACCCCCCTTCATCACCACTACCACCACCACCACCACTGTCGCCAGCCCAGCACCGCCACTGCCACGGCTACCGCAGCCGTCGTTTGCGGGCAGCGCCGTCCTCCGTCACCCTGGCGTCGTGTGACATTCTTTCCCACAGGCAGCCACATAGTTCCAGCGTCGCCTCATGGCGAGGGGGGGGGGTGGGGGGGTGGGCCTGGGAC
The DNA here is from genome assembly GCA_027475355.1 of Coilia nasus. Lineage (NCBI taxonomy): Eukaryota > Metazoa > Chordata > Actinopteri > Clupeiformes > Engraulidae > Coilia > Coilia nasus. The sequence continues at coordinate 17,259,840 of CM050215.1, read as the reverse complement.
TCAGGCGGGGCAACAGGCGGGGGGCACTTCAAAGTGCCGGCCGGCCCACAGCTGCGGCCTGTCTCTCCAGCAGCCCCGCTCCAGTTTGTAATCATTATTAAAGGCTTGACCCGGGGAGGCATCTCTGCCGCTGTTCGCACCCCCATAGCCCCCCACCACCCACCCTCCTAGGCCTGTACACATCTCTCTCTCTCTCTCTCTTTGTCTCTCTCTCTTTGTCTCTCGGTCTCTCTCTCTCACTCTCTTACTCTCTTTCTGTCTCTGTCTTTCTCTCACTCTCTCTGTCTGTCTCTCTCTCTCTCACTCCATTGCTGCTGACCCACCCTGATAATGCTGCTGTTGGTAGTGGTTGGTTGGTGGGGTCCCCTCTTAGTGCCACTCCAATTCCACTGGGTTGGTGGGTGGTGGTGGTGGTGGTGGTGGTGGTGGGGGTATGGAGTGCAGTACTGGATTGCGGCAGGGAGCTTAACCCTTTCATCGAGACCAGGCCATGCAGCGGCCCCTTTGACACCCACCCGGTGCGCAGCACACGCTCAGGTGATCTTTATATCTCTTAAAGGCATGAGGAAGTCATTACTGTTAAAGAAATCAGCCCTTTAAAATACACATCTTTCATACTGTATACCTGTATAACCACAGTTTTTTTTAAATGCTGTAGAGATTTGTGTTGGCATTTTATGCTCTGGGCAAGACACAATTTACATGGAGGAAACATTTTAATAGCCTTCAACGTGGTTACGTTTAACAACAGTTAATATCTCATCTTAATATTTCAAATATATCAGTGGTAAATTCAATGCGTTAAATTCAATAGATTCGGTCAGCAACAATTCCGTCTTCTCCCTGTCCCTATGTGTTCCATAATTTGAAAATTAACTGCCGTCCTCCACAAGGAACCATATCACGCAGTGACTTCATGACAAAAGCAGTCAGTCGCCGTCGTAACTATTGGACGTGTAATGACCATACACTCAATAAAAAAGTCCAATGTAAAGCTGAAATCAGTGGTCACCTCTGTAATGCCTTCTGAAAGGGGCAGTGAGGAAATGAGACATTGAGACATTGCTAGCGCGTGGGGACAGCAGCAGCAGCAGCAGTGGCGGCGGTAGTGGTTGGTCGGTCGATCGGTCGCTGCTGCCCGGCCTCTGGGCTCTGGCCTGGCCAGGTCGGGCCTCGGGCAGCAGGCGTCTCCTATTAGCTCGTTAGCCCGGGTGCGATGAAAGGGAAATTTATAGATGCAATTTGCAGCCTATATTAGTCCACGGGAAACCTGATCCCCCCCTCCACACCCCCTTATTACAACAAAACAATATGCCGGAGGGGTTTTGCTGCCGGAGCTTTCACGCTTTTCCCGGTTCGCCTTTGAAACGCTAAATCCCTGCGCATTTCAAAGACCACAGGCCGGCAATCGCGGGATGCTTTTTTAAACCACGGGTCACCCGCTGGCTAAACAACATATTATCCTCCAGAGCTACCGCACACTGCGGGACAGAATATATATCGGAACCTTGGCTAATAAGACACTATCTCACCCCTTGTACCCCCCCTCCCCACACACACACACACACACATACATACACACACACACACACACACACACACACACACACACACACACACATACTCCCACCAGGCAATCGGCTGGTTGGAAAAGTTTGTCAGCTCTGTTACTTCTATTATCTCCTTGCCAACCTCAAGCTTCTGTTTGGCTTCTCCGTCTCCTACGACAGCATGTTGTTGATTATAGAACTGCAAGCTGACTGATAACAATAATCAACAGCTAGGCCATCCTGTCCGGCCCCTGCTCTGCATTAGCCAAGAGGGGCAGAGCTCTGCGACTCGAGCGCTCCAGGCCTCCCTTTCCATTTCTTATTAATGTCAAAGGCAGCAGGCGGGAGGATGAGCTAACATCCTTAAGCCCTCTAAAACAACAACAGCTGCCCTTATCAGACACGTGGTATCCTCCTTTCCAGGTGTGCCATTGTAGTAAGCTGCGATGCTGATGTTTGCTAACTAGTCATTAAAGATGCCGTGCTCTTAATGGAATGCAAAGCGCCCCGTGATTTTGTCTGCACCAGGTAAACAAACAATGAGGAGATATTGCTCCAGGTTCATTGGAAGTCTTCCCAATGTAGCAGGTGTCTCTGTGTAAACCATGGTTAAGTTTACAGTTTGTTTTGTCTCAGCCCTCAGAGTTTTTTCGTTGTCAATGAAAGCGTCGTGAAAACCATATCGATCCAGTCAGATTTATGACACTTATTACACTTATGTTGTCTGCACTGTCCTGACTTTTGAAGAAAGCTGTTTACATCATTTCTCAGGTGTCAAAATCAACTCAACAGAAATCAAACAGAACATTTCTTCCAAGGTATCAATCTTTCTGTGAGCTTTTCTCTCACACTGTCCAACATATACCAGATGTGAATATTCGGCTGTGTTTTTGCAACAGCTAAGAGACGCTGAGTACCTGACAGTGTACATTTTCTTTTGCCAATATCAGATGCTATCAGTGGTAAGCTGTTGGGACACACTGCACTTTATGATGATCGCTGGCTTCAGAAGGGGGTGATTTATGCCTCATTGCACCACATTTGTACAAACGGCCCACACAATGAGCTATTGTGGGCTGAGAAAGGAAAAAAACAAATTCATTCAAAAGATCTCCCAGAGCCAGGAGAGCTCAGAAAAGTAATCCACCCTGGATGAATTGGCAAGGCCTGGAAAAAGCACACACACACACACACACACACACACACACACACACACACACACACACACACACACACACACACACACACACAGTCTCGCTCTCTTTCTCTTACACACACACACACACACACACACACACACACACACACACACACACACACACACACACACACACACACACACACACAGTCTCTCTCTCTCTCTCTCTCTCTTACACACACACACACACACACACACACACACACACACACACACACACACACACAGTCTCGCTCTCTCTCCCTCTCTTACACACATACACACACACAGGCTCTGTCTTTCTCTCTCTCTCTCTCTGTCTCTCTCTCTCTCTCTCTCTCTCTCTCTCTCTCACACACACACACACACACCCACACACACACACACAGCACAGCACACTTCCATTCTCAGCCAGTCTGTGCATAAAGCAAGGTTACTGGGAGTGAAAAAAAAATCAGAGCTGTGCAATAAAACACTAATGCCCCTAGCCGCTGTAACCCTATCTAACTGGCTGAGTACAGTCTCTTGCGGAGGCCTGAGCACCAGCGCTTTTGTCGCAGCATTACTGTGCCTCTCCGCAGCCTGGGGAGGCGACCACGCCTGACCACGGAGACGAAGGGGGCTTGCGGGTGGGGTGGGGTTTTGGGCAGGGGAGGGGAGGGGAGGGGCAGCTGGGCTGGAGATGAGGTCGGTCGGGTGGTGGAGGAGGGGGCAGGCGGTGGTGTGGTGTGGTTGTTATGGGGGTTTAGGGGTGAGGTGAGGGATGCTGTCCAAGGGACACGGGCTTCCATGACATTTCCAAACAGATGCAGGCAGGCAGGCAGGCGGACCAGGGCACCCAGCGCTTTTGTCCCCGCCGAAACCCCTTTTGTTCTGTTGATTTGTTTATTTTTGGTTTCTATACGGTTAAATACTCAAGGGAGGGTGTGTATGTGTGTGGAGGGTGGGGGGTGGCAATGGTAGACATAATATGGGCATGGCGACGGATGAGAGAGAAGCGCTGTGCTGTGCTGTGCTGCGCTGCGAAGGGGACCTCCCAGGCGTGGAGGAGAGGGCAGGACAGGGGGCAGAGAGGCTCAAGTGGGATGCCACGCATGGCTCCGGGCTCCCTACGGCACGAGTCCCTCACACTTAACAAGCTCCTTCCAGTTGTCCTCGGCCTTGACCCTTTGTACTCTTCAAGACGCACACACACACACACACACACACACACACACACACATAGTCTTATACACACATGCACACACACACACACACACATGCGCACACACACACACACACACACACACACATAGTCTTATACACACATGCACACACACACACACACACACATGCGCACACACACACACACACACACACACACACACACACACACACACACACACACACACACTCACTCACACACACGCACAGAGCCAGGAGAAATGAGCAATATCAACTTCTGCATTCTGTCATGTGGCACGTATTTCAATCTAGGCACACACAGCTCTGGAAATAAAACTGGTGAGCTACTCTTTTAATAGCAGCTGTGGGTCTCCAAAAGGATTACAGTCGCGCTTTAGAAGTTCGTGACAACTAAACAGTTTGCTCTCACTGTTGCAACTACATGAAATACTTGCTTGCACATAATTATGTGCCTATTGTACAAAAGGCATCCTACTGAACTGAGCTTGCTGGCTTCTGCCCAAGGATACTTGCAGTATAGGGAAGATCTACAATTGCATGTTATTTCATAATATATGACATGTTAAGACAGTATGGCAGCTTAGTGGTGGAATGATTAGCATTGCTTTTCAGTTTATAGTTATCCAGGGTTTATTTCAGGAATGCCACAGTTTTATAAGTCGGTTTGCTAAATTCCTATTATGTCTGTGTTCCATCTCTCACTCTGTTTATTGCTTTACTGATGCAGTGTACTACTGTCTATGCTATTCTACCAAAACAGCAGACTTTTATGGAAAGTCCAACAAAAAGACAGATCAAAGCCTCTTCCACATACGTATCTCTACAAATGCAATATATTTTAATACCAGTGATAGAGGTTTATGCTATTCATTTCTGACAGCTTGTCCTACTTTAAGATGTAGACAAACGAACAACAGAACGTTGACAACACATTACACTGCTAGAGGAGGTCACTGATAACTACACTAATGTAAAGTGAAGTCTGCTTGCTCAAGAGTCAACAGAATAATAACCCTCTTAATTTTCTCCGAAGCATCGCTCAAAGTCAATGGCTAACCTCATGGAACACAGCGTGCCTGTTTGGAATAGCCTAGGATGTGTATAATAGCATTAAGAAAGAATTTCGATGACTAACGGCAGAGTTCATTTATGTTCTAAAGTAAGAGAGTTGACAGGCCTGTTGCGAGTCACGACCTGACAGGATCTTGGATTTTATTAATGTTTCCACTATATAAAAAAACAACATACCGCAAGATGAACAGTAACGTCAGGCTAATGCTTTCGTACTTCCACTGGTATGACCCTGGAAAAAAAAACACATCCTATACTTCAATAACACTATGACTTTATCGCCCACTGGCATTAAACGAGCAGTGGAATAATACTATGCCCTTAAAACTGTATGCATTACGATATTGTCTCTGATCTAATCTATTCTTTTTTATGTGAAAAAAGTATGCCAAATGGTTTGTAGTATACAAATGCCAAAGTATAAAATAAAATGAACATTAAAAAGTTTCCTCTTAAAGAAAGCTCGGAAACTTGGTGAATAGTTTCCCCATACATCAGGGCACTGCTGCTCAACTGTCCACAGCCGACATGACTTTCAATGACTCTCTAATTGGTGGGCATTAATCAGGCCATCTCCATCAGCAGGGCCTAAGAGCGCCCACTCTTATCCCAGGCATACGCTCCTTGGCCTGGGAACAGCTGGCTCATAATCTGCCCCGCGCTCCGCCCTACAAATCGCCTTTGACGCCATCCATCAAAATAACATTAAGATCTCCACACCGACTGCGGCCTCGCGCTCCCTCTCTCCCTCTCTGTCCCCGCTAATTACCTCGTGCCACAGCCAATGGAGAACTAAGTGGTGAGACAACGCACCGTATCGAGCGCCCCCCCCCCCTCCTCCTGTACCCCCTTTTTTTCATGTCCTTTACGATACACTTATACCCCGCAGGGAGCCAGCCTCGTCTAGGCAGGGCCAGGGCTACAGGGCTGGGGGCCGGGGGCCGGGGGCCGGGGGCCGGGGGCCGGGGGCCGGGGGCCGGGGGCCGGGCTAACACAAGCGGGGGGTTTAGGTATCAAGAGAAAGCGGGACAATGGCACCAACTGCACATCTAATTTAGCCACTTGTTTATCGGGAGACGGTAACAGGAGCTGCTGGACAATGGCCGCGGAGCACAATGGAATGGCGATTGGGGAGCTATTGTTTTTCAGGCTAATTAGGCTGAGCCTCATGCCTTCTGTCCCTCTGCGCTGCGACCCGAGGAGAGGCCGCTTCTAAAAGTGGCGTTCGTCCGACGACCTGTGTTTTCAAAAAGAGCCTTACAAGTCCATGGTATTTTAGGTGTGCGTTGGTGTGCGTGTATGTGTGTGTATGCGTGTGTGTTTTTTCTGTGTGTGTTTTAGTATGTGTGTGTGTGTGTTTGTGGTTGTGTGTGTGTGTGTGTTTGAATGTGTGTGTGTGGGTTTGTTTGTTATTTATGTGTTTTTGTGTGTTTCTTTGTGTTTGTGTGTGTGTGTGTGTGTGTGTGTGTGTGCGCGCGTGTGTCAGTGTGTCTGTCTGTGTGTGTGTGTGCATGTGTGTGTGTGTGTGTGTGTGTGTGTGTGTGTGTGTGTGTGTGTGCGTGTGTATCTGTGTGTGTGTTTGTGTGCAGGGCGCATGATACATGGTGTGCTAGCCATCTCAACTCATCCCTGTTCCAGTCAGCACCGTCTGCGAGCCACACATCAACGCGTGCACTTTGGAAGCCTGGTGTCCGCATGACAGTTGTTTGTGCTTTCAGATGGCTTTAATGTGACTCGTTTAATCTTTATTGCCTCCTGCCAATTTGCATTGTTCTAAAGCTGGCAGTCACAAGAACCTCTCAGGAGACGAGGTAGTGATGAGTGAAGGCTTTTGACTTTTCCAAAATGAAAATGGGCCTTCTGATTCATTAACATACTTCCAAAGCAATCAGTCAAAGCTTCTAAACAAAGCAATGCAATTATTCTATTTTTGTGAAAAAGATTTTCCCTAATGATAATGTTATTAATCACACCAGCAAAAGTAAAAAAACAAACAAACAAGAATAAACAAGAATAATAGCATTTATACATAAACATAAAACATTTATTTTGCATTTGCATAACTCTTACTTTACACTTTATCATTTGGTAGCCATTGCTTTTACACTATTTCTCATCAGTAAATCATTCATAAACATATATACAAATGTTAAAGCAGACAGAGAAGATAATAGACAGAAAGGCCGAGAGCAGGCTAAGAGATAGGTAGGAGGTAGCATAAAGACAAACTGTTAGACATACACACAGATAGCTAACCGACATCCAGAAAATGTGTGTCAATATGTTTATAAATTATTTGCTAATGGGAAATAATGTAAAAGCAATGGTTACCAAATGATGAACAATGTGTTAAGTAAACGTTAACAAATGTTAAATAAATGCTTATTAGGAAGTAGTTATTATAAAGTGCTACTTACTGTGTCTATTCAAAACTCGCTAATATAGTAATACTCTCCTTGTCACCATCTCAAACCTCTCAGTTAAAAAAAGCATAACAATCCAATCAGGTCTTGTGACGGCAACCTCTGACTCATAGCATTAACCTTTGACCCTTGACAGGTGGAGAGGGTGTCTTTGGAGCAAATCAGACCAACTGAGAAGGTCTGCTATAGTCTCCACTTGACTCTTGAGGAAAATATTATGGTTCAGAGAGGCCTAGACTCGCAGGGCATGGGGCTGACTGCTTGTGGGGTCCAGGAGCTTGTATGGCCAGCGTGTTAAGGGTGTGAAAGCCTAGTGTTTGCGGCTTAACCTTTTAGGCTGAAGGTGGTGGAATGAGCAAAAGTTCACCCACACACCTGTCCAGCAAACCTGACAACCATCCAGCAAAAATCTCAATATGTCAGCATTCCCCCTGTGTCCCACAATTGGTGAAGTATGTCATTTTTAAAAGTGTTTGGGTTTTGCTAATTGGTTAAAAGCTCACAGGGATTTTAAACACAAACATTATGTTTGCAGGAAACAGATTAATCAGGACATTTAGCTTCTGTAGAACTGTTTTGTTGGGAAAATAGTGTCAATTAATCAAATTTATGAATACACTCACAGTTTTAAAGTAATGTAAAATGCAACAGTTGCAAATCTTTTCATCATAAAAATGCATTTGAAGTTAATCTAAACAAAGGTGGTAATTTATCTTTTCAATTCATAGTGCTTGTCTTTCTCTTGAGATGTAATATTTTACACTGTTGCCTGTGGAAAATTACATTATTACATTATTACATTATCAGACAAAATTGTTGTCATCTTTCTGTGAGTTTAAAAAAAGAAGTCATTTGAAAAAAAAAAAAACCTAATAAACACCAGAAGACTACATTTGTTCGTCGTAAAAAGTCAACTGTTGGTTTTTCAGGCAGATCATTCAATATGCCCGACTTCAGTTAGTGCCTTTCCCCTTAAAATAAATCCCCATCTCTCTGCTTCTCTCTCTTCTCCTCTGCACTTAACACATATTTCTCAGACATTTGTAGCGTGTAATGGTGGCTATGTTAGATCACGCTGCGACTGCGAGGAGCCGTTTTGTCTTGCACCAAATGGATTATCTTTGATGTGTGGTTATGTATCTGTGAGGCCAGGCGACGGACAAGCTCGCCCGAGTGAGAGTAGAGGGGTTTAAGAAGGGGGGTGCGGGGTGTTAGTGCTGCCGGGTTGGGGTAGTGAGTTTGACATGACAGGCCATAGGGTAGGGGAGAAGAAAAGCTTTTCAATAGGTGTTGGCGATCTCTCTCTCTCTCTCTCTCTCTCTCTCTCTCTCTTTCTCATTCTCTCTCTCACTCTCTGTCCCTCTCTGCATGGCTTTTTCTCTCTGTCTCTCTTGTCATCACAGAGGGAATGCATGCAAACGGTCCCCTGAGACGTCCCTGACGTGCCTCCGATGGCAAACGAGTTTTTTTGTGGTGGGGGGGCAGCGGGGCAGTGGGACAGTGAGAGTTCCTGGCTGCTGGTACTGAGGGCCAGGTGGCACATCAGAGCGTCCCCAACACGCGCAGCCATCCCCAGAATGCGACACTGTGGCGTCGGCAAGTTTGCCTCTGATCTGGGCTGAGCTGAATGGTTCTGGTGGGGAGGGGTGGGCATTTGCCAATTGCTAGCCAACTTGGGAAATGGTCTGCCTCATGGAACATGGGAGTAGAGCTGGGGAAGCTTCAAACTGCTTCTCTTTAGCCATGTGGCAAGTTGATATTTTTGAGAAATTCACCAGCATCATACTTTTTTTTTTTTTTTTTATCTCTGTCTCTATATAAAAAAGATGTTGGTAGTTATTGTCTGGTTATGGACAGTATATACCACTTAGGGATATGTTCCTGAACAAATTAACAACAAAAGCACGAAGCCCCAGTCGGTAAAAGTAGATAAGTAAGAAAGTAGTTAATTTAATTGTTGATTTACATTTCAAAGAGGGCCTGTTCTCCTGACTCAATGGAAAAATCAACTTAAAAGGAAGAAAAAGAAAAGCACGGGACAAATATGACTATATTTGAAGGGATAATAAATGAGCTTGCAACTAAATAATTGAACTTCTAATGCCATCTACTGGTCATTCCACATATTAGCATAGGAGTCTGTGACAGAGGAATGAGCAGCTCCGTGGCTTACTCGCTACAACACAGAGCACAGAAATTGATACTCAAACTGTTTTCTTTTTTCTCTTGAATGGATTAAGACAGCAACACATTGACTCGTTCATTGTCAGTGTGATATTCAAGGAGGCCATTTGGCCCTGCTCTTTCAGTCAAGTATCACTGCTTTTTGGGAGAGCGAGCACTGTTTTGGAAAAAGGCTAATTAGCCCACTTACTGCTCACAAAGTGAGTCTGTCATCCGCTGGCTATTGAGAACTGAAGTGGCAGCCTGTTGCTATTTCCAGCTGCTCTAAGACATTAATAACCTCTAAACTTTCCAGCTGTCTCATAGTTTTCATCTTCTAAACCCCTACAAAACCGCAAGCTTTCACTGCAACAGACCTGACTAGCGTCCTCATGTTACACTCAAGATGAGACGACTAGAAACAAATAAGGTAATGCCAAAGAGCACAGGGGACAGATTCTGTGAGGTGTTGGATCATTTACTACATACCAAACAGCGAAACAGTCAAACTCTGTGTACGATGTGTTTCACAGGGTCCATTACGCTCTTATTTATGTTTCATGTATTGTACATTATTGCAGGAAAACATTTAGAGGATTTATAGAACAGTTTCTTTCTGCAAAACAAAGCTAGACTAACATTTATCACATCATAAGTTAACAACTTATATTTATCTATGCCATTTACAGAGCTGTGTAGCCTACATGTATTTCTCAAACATGTCTTTGTCAGTGTCACAATTAAGTTTTAACCCTTTAATAGCTTTTCACAATAACAATATCAGCAAGTAGATTGGATAAAGTGGGTAGCCTACACATTTGTTTTGATGGCAACACCATGGTATAATCTCCTGCTGGCAAGCAATCTGTAAAGAGGGTACATAAAAGATGAAGTATGGTTGATACAAACAGGCTCTTATGAGATCATATGAATTATTTTATCACTCTCTGCACAATATGTAAGCGGACTAGATTCGGATTTATTTTACAGGACCCCCTACATATCACGTTCCCCAAGCCTAAGTGGCTTCCTTCAGGGCACAGTCTTTGCTGCCCGGGCACAGAGCACATACATTAAAGGAGAACTTCGGTGTAAAATGAAAATTGGCATGTTAAAACATCATACCGAGTTGGTATGTGTACGGAGGAGCAAAATTGATTTAGCCTGTTGTATTCAGAGTTTATCTATTTTTTATCGTTTGTCCCAGAAGGCTAACAATGGAAGTGGTAGGTGCCCTTAGACGAAGCATGACGGCTACGCTATTTTTAAACCATTAAAACAGCTCGAAGAAACTCCACACTCCATCGGTAGTACAACAAAGGCCCTGACATTAAAAACGAGGCACTGAGAACTTTGTAAGTGTACACAACATTTATTAATAAAACAGTTTTGACAAGCAGTACCTTGCTGTAGTTTCACGTCGCCGCCATGATGAAAGTCTGCAGAGGTCGATTGACGAACACGAACCAGCAGGAAGAATAGGAGGAGAGGTAGTACAGTCAACTTGTTTGGACTTTCATCATGGCGGCAACGAGAAACAACTGCAAACGACTGCATGTAAGAACAGCTTTTTAAATTAATGTTGTGTACATTTACAATATTCTCAGTGGTTCGTTTTGAATGCCAGAGCCTTTGTTGTACTACCAATGGAATGTGGAGTTTCTTCGAGCTGTTTTAATGGTTTAAAAATAGCGTAGTAGTCATGCTTCGTCTAAGGGCACCTACCACTTCCATTGTTAGCCTTCTGGGTTAAACTATAAAAAATAGTTGAACTCTGAATGCAACAGGCTAAATCAATTTTGCTCCTCAGTACACATACCAACTCAGTATGATGTTTTAACATGCCAATTTTCATTTTACACCGAAGTTCTCCTTTAAGGGCAACCTTTTATTACCTGCGCCAGGTTATGTAGGCTAATCATTGCCGTTTGTTGGTTGGTTAGCAAGATAACTCAAGAAGTACTGGATGGATTTTTATGAAATTTTCAGGGTAGGTCAAAAATGGGCTAACTTAAAAGTGATTAGATTTTGGTGGTGATCCGGATACTTATAGAATACTTTACCATTGCGATAGGGCCAATTTGTTCCCCATAGAACTGTCGCCCTCTTGTGGTGACATGCATTCGCTCTCTAAACCACCTTTCTGGGTAGGTGAAAAATGGGCTAACTTAAAAGTGATTAGATTTTGGTAGTCATCTGACTTGGTAGATCTGAGGTCTGCACTCTCTGAGTGCTTTTCTAGTTCCCAGAGGTTATGTTGCTTCTCAGTGACCAACATCCCTGATCAACAGCACCAACACTGCTGCACCAGGGTGCATTAGTTGAACTTTAAAACAACAATCCAGTGGTTTATTTGATGTATTTCATACTTTTATTCTGTATTTATTGCTATTGCTATTATAAGTACATGTGCCTTTTTTAATTGTGCCTTGGGGACAAATGCATTGATGCATTGACTACATACAGTACTGTATGTACAGCAGGGGTTTTTCATACTAATTAACAATGTTTAACAATGTATGGTATCACGCGCTAGTACATGTGACCACCCTTGAGCCTGAAGAGTGTCCATGCTAGTTCTAACTGTGACTTTTTAAATGACGTTTGAGCTCTTAAGTTAGTCTCTAACAGCTCTACTTCAGTTGCTCATTGTTGTCTCAGGCTATGGTAAGCTTATATTTCAGTACTAATTTACCTTGCACAAAATTTGTGCAAAAGCATAACACAGCTTATTCATTTACATCTATCTATACATCAAGTTGTGCATTGGTCTCACCTTCATCAAATGAATGGCAAAACACTAATCTAGGCATTGTGGCATCACTCACTGTAGTTGAACTGTAGTCCCTAGAGTGCTGTATAGCTTACCAAAAATTGTCCTTCTCCGTCAAAATGTCCAAAAATAATGTAAAGGTTAAAAAGGTATAATTCAATATGTGATGCATTTTAAAGGGACTTCTAGCCAGCTCTAAGCTGTCGATTTCGCCTACCTGTATCAAATAAATTAAAGGGAAAAAATGACTAGACAGATAGAGTGATAAAAAATGCAGTAGTCCAATGTATTGTAAATACTAGCTTGCATACTTACAGGCACTTTCATAGCCCAGCAATGTGGAAAAACTGCTGTCCATTGAGGCTCAGTGACAGTTTTGCTCGTCTTTATGTTATCGGGAAGGCATGTCAACCAACAAATTGGGAGATAGGGGTTTGACGCCAGGGCTTTGATGCACATAGAAGTATATCCTCTTGCCACTAGTCATGACATAAAAGTCTGTCTTCATCTGGGCATGCTGAGTGTGAAGTACATAATGTACTGGTACATTAGTGAATGCCGTTTTAGAATGGGTGAGTCAGAGATGACTGGAGTATGTGGCATAACTATCCTCTCTAAGGTACCAGTATCCCAGGCAACCGTTATGGGGTCTGTGATGTGGGGCCTTAGCTCAGGAGATGGCCTGGTTAATATTGCCGGTTGCAAGAAATATCAAAATGGTGTGAACAACACTGCTTACGCTCAATCTAACGTTTTAGTTCCAGAAGATGAAAATGTCAAGTGCCTTGGTATTTATCCTGACGACTGTGGCATAAATAATTCTGTCTGTCAGAGAAAATATAGAGGTACAGGATGTATTCCATTTGACTGTAGTGTAAGTGCAGCGAACAAAGCAGTGCATACATTTAGCAGATTATTGTCTTGGCAACCAAAAATAACTAGCACGATACTCAGAAATGCAACACATGATTGGCTATATTTGGCCACCGGTTCACCTCTCTGGGTGTTATATATTATTCTGCTAATACTCCTAACCAACATTTTGAGGGTCTGAGGGTGTGCTGTTAATGACTTTTACATTACATTACATTACATTACATTACACTTAGCTGACGCTCTTATCCAGAGTGACTTACAGTTATTTAGGTACAGGGTTTCAGTTACAGTCCCTGGAGCACTGTGGGGTTAGATGCCTTGCTCAAGAGCATGTCAACCATGGGCTCCCTAAGCACTGGACCACAGCTACACACTATATTATTTATTATTTTATTTTCCTTATTTGGTGTCATATACTATCAAGCATGAACATGGACAAACAGGTTGTTGTCCCTTACACCCTCCTCTCCCTTTCTTTATTTTTGCTTGAGAAAAGGCAACGTTGTGGGGCCAACATATTTTTGCTTGAAGCCATACACTTGCTACTAATATAATGTATATAAAAGGAAAACCCCACTGATATTGCATCTTGTGAATGACATACTGTATCTCTCTGTCCTTAGCCAAACCCTAGATGATGAGCTGCAGTCAAGGACAAAAATTATAGATTACTTGTGATTCATGATATTTATAGTTTCATACATAAATAAATAACATCTTTGAAATGTACATGTTACCAGACATTTGCTGAAAACCTGATTTACACCAGTATAAGCAGTACTGTAGGCCCCAACACTGAGGTAATCTCAGGTGCACTCAGTTGAGTGAACACTAATAATTACTGTAAACAGCTTTGGTAGGCTGTGAACACACGAATGGGTTTATTACAGTTTACATTTCGCATTAATTTATGTCGCATATTCAGTAGTACAACATTTGCAGTCAAGGTGCATGTTTTCCTCAGGTAAGACATACTTTTCATAACAGCTGTCCTTGTAAGTCAGAGAATTGTTGCTTTTTTCATTGTGTTGCAACCTTAATAGAGACAGACGCGTTGCAATTCTGATCACGCAGAAAAGGAAATGTCGACATTCAACATTTTTATAGCTCTGCATTGCCTTCTTATCCCCTCATCATCAATTATTAATAAGTAAAAATGTCTTTTTAGTAGCATTTCAGCAGAGATTCTCTCAACATTTAGACCTGAGCACTTTATGGAGGGAAAAGAGCACAGTTTTATATAAGTTTCCATCCATCAAAACTAAATTCATTCCCACCCACACACACTCTTTCTCGCATCTTCTTCTTCTCTCTCTCTCTCTCTCTCTCTCTTTCTCTCTCTCTCTCTCTCTCTCTCTCTCTCTCTCTCTCTCTCTCTCTCTCTCACACACACACACACACACACACACATACACACACACACACACACACACACACACACACACACACACACATACACACACACACACATACACACACACACATAAGGAGAGGCCTTTGAGGAAGCTTACCCTCCCCTCCTCTCTATCTAGTTTACATTGTTTTCCTCACAGAGATCTAGGCAAAGCCTTCTCAAAACTACCCCCACCCCACCCCCCTCACAGAGATCTAGGCAAAGCCTTCTCAAAACTACCCCCCCCCCTCTAGGCAAAGCCTTCTCAAAACTACCCCCCCCTCTAGGCAAAGCCTTCTCAAAACTACCCCCCCCACCCCCTCACAGAGATCTAGGCAAAGCCTTCTCAAAACTACCCCCCCCCCCCCACCCCCCTCACAGAGATCTAGGCAAAGCCTTCTCAAAACTACCCCCCCCCACCCCCCTCACAGAGATCTAGGCAAAGCCTTCTCAAAACTACCCCCCCCCCTCTAGGCAAAGCCTTCTCAAAACTACCCCCCCACCCCCCTCACAGAGATCTAGGCAAAGCCTTCTCAAAACTACCCCCCCCACCCCCCTCACAGAGATCTAGGCAAAGCCTTCTCAAAACTACCCCCCCCCCCACCCCCCTCACAGAGATCTAGGCAAAGCCTTCTCAAAACTACCCCCACCCCCCACCCACCTCCACCACCACCTCTTCTCATCTGTGCCCACTCCCCCCCTTCCTCACAGAGATCTAGGCAAAGCCTTCTCAAAACTATTTTGATTTTTTTCAGTGTTGCGACGCAAAGAGTCAGCCGAGTGGTGTTCTGAGATGCTGAACTCGGAGCCGGAATTGTTTTCCCATTGAAACACTTGGGGAGACAGGCAGACCCAGAACACTTCGCAACAAGGCCCTTTTCTTCCAGAACATTGTGCAGCTTGCTAACACCCGGCTTTGCTCAGACATGTGAGAGCAGAGAGCATACCTTGTGTGTGTGTGAGGAAAATTACGGCAGTGCACTGCACAACTTCTTCAAGTAGTGGCGACTTTTCTCAAGGATTTCATTTTAATCCTGCACAAGTGCATTCAGTTTGCCATAGATAATTGGCTCAAATAAAAGTGTGTTCAGTTTGTCATAGATAACTGGATTCTGAAACGCAGGAATATATAATTTTAATTAATGTTAATGATATGTCACAATTGTAAGCCAGTTGCAATTAAACATATTTATTCTGGCACGTAACCGGTACTTTACTTCAACCATTTGTCATAGGACATATATATCCTTGTTACAAACAACTTATGGTAGAGTCAGTCAATGTCCAGTTAATATAGCAGTATCAGGAGAATGTTTGAAAGTGTTCTGTTATATTGTACTGCTCATTTGTTAAATGTTCAGTGCTATGACATATGAAGAGGATATGGAATAGGCTGTCATAATATCCACAACTACAAAAGCAGCCATACTAGTGAGTCAATATTCACTGACTAATAGTGACAGTAAGTGAATATTGACCACCTTGATGACTGATGACAGGATATGGAATGGTGTCTCCTGTATGTTCAAAGCTCATGTCACTCAAGTGACAGATTTCAAATAAAGTGTTGCCATATATTCAATATTCATTTGAATCGTTTTCTCAGGGTACTCCTAGTAAAAGAAGGTAATACTTCTGAGACCAACACACTTCACTGTCTGGTTTTCTGACTTAGTAAGATGTTTTTTTTATTGATCTTGCTTTAAATCTTAGCTAAGTGTTTCACATTGAGATGAAAATGAGATGCTGGGATGAGGTGCTGTGTTAGATTGTGCAATTATAAGTACATTTATTATTAAGTTTGGGTGCATAATACTGAGACAGACATTAATTATCCGCTAAACAAAATATTTTCTTGTGATGCCGGCACCATCATGTCTGACTTATCAAACAACTATTTTAATGGATTTTTGTGGGTTTCTTCCAAAGAAAATCAAACACTCTGTGATCTTTATACCTTTTATAATGGAAAGTAAAATTATGAAGCATATTGGGCATAGGAGGTGTTGGATGCGCTGGCAATTAGAGGGAGTGAAAATAGAATTGGCCACGTTTGCAATTTATATGCGGCATTCGCTTAACTTGGTCTGAGGGAGGGGAAAATCAAAGCATATGGTGTGTGCGGCACACTGTAATTGGATCAGGATCCAATACTGTGGAAGCCAGAGTCTTTTACTTGGTGCCCCCTCTGGCAAGGCAAGTTGTGCTGTTTTTTTCCTGTGCTGTCTCCACTTTATTCGGCTAATTATTGCCTCGGAGAGC
>CM050215.1:17225467-17237967 GCA_027475355.1 Coilia nasus | reverse complement strand
AACTCCTCCTGCAAAGGACGGTGCCAAGAAAGGCTCCACTCTTCCTGATATAGCCTAATTTCTTCTAAAGGCCTCTCTCTCTCCCTCTCTCTCTCTCTCTCTCTCTCTCTCCCTCACTTCATTTCTAGCGAGCGGTGCCAAGTCCTCAAGATGTCTTTTGCTGCTTCGGAGACGATCCCTTCCCTCCCCCTTACTTCCTGTAATGGCACTGCACTTTCACCCGAACCATAAGTCAGTAATTTAAGGCTCCCATATGGAGCGAAAACCCATCTCTCGCCAAGCCCTCCCGTTGGCGGGTGTCGGGGGGGGGGGTGTTAAGTGGGTGTCTTAATGCTGCTATTTATAACACACAGCCATTCCCATTACAGTACCTGGAGGTGCAGACTCGTGTATGGATGTCCACTGAGAGGAGGATGCTCGTGGAGGAAGCTTTTGTTTTTGTTCACAATATTAATCAAGGAGCATCTCTATAGGTGTTTAAATCAGAACGTGTGATGTGTAGTAATTGCAACTGTTCTCACAGTATGCCAAGGGGTTTTGGAGAACAGTGAGGGGGGAAACTACAATTTCAGACTGTAGTACTCTATTCAGATTCCAGTAGTCTATGGCAAGCTGTTTTAACAAAAAGCCCAAATATTATGGCAGTATCAACCATTTTTGACAACCATTGTGAAAAGTATAGTACAAGTGATGGCATTGATACACCATCCAAGAGATAGAACACAATACAAAAATGCAAACGATACCTTGCTGATGGGCAGATAGGCAGGCAAGCCATAGGCCATCTTATTTCATTCGGTCCCAAGGAGATGATTGAACAGCATTTTTACAACTCCGGGGCCTGCCCAGATGGTGTACTTTCTTGCTGTTTTTGTCAGACAGTGTTATGTATATTCATAGCCATTAGGGAGGTAAAGATAATTCTATGAAATAAATACAAATAATACAAAACAACACAAAAAGCCTCATAGATCTGGGGGTATGAGGAGCTCTGGTGAGGTCATGCTTTTTTGTTGGTTTCATTAGATGATGTAATGTTTTCACAGCCATTGGGATGTAAAGGCTATTTTCAGACATTGAAAACAAATTACCACAACACATCATCCTCATTACATACAATGACAATTAAAACCATTTACGTTGCTTCATAGCTCTATGGTATAAGGATCTCTGATGAGATCATGCTCACGCTCCTGAAGACAGGAGTTGCATCATGGGCCCGCTGGCTGCTGCAATCTATTCATATTAGCGCCGAGCACAGATAGCCCATTCGTCAAAAGGTAGGGCTTTATTAATGATCTGATAGATCAGAGGGGCATAATGGACTCCTGTCTATGGCCCAGGAAGCAGGCGCACGTCCACCCACACCACAGCGGCCACTTGATGAAGAGTCATCAGCGAGCGTCCAGAGGGCCTGTCCTGCGGCTTCATTAGAAGGCGGAGGCGGCGTAATGGCAGGGCAGGATTCTCGATGTCTGCCCTCGTTCCTTTCTTCCTTCCCACTCTCACTCCTCCTTCCACCTGTCATCATTCCTGCCTTCCTTTCTTCATTTCCTTCCTTTCCCTCCATACTTGACTTGCTTGCCTGTTTTTTTTTCTTCTTCTAATAGCAGCAGGCTAATGAGGCATGCAGGCTAATTAGCAGCAACAACGATCACAACGCTCGCTTTTCTTTGGCTTGGTTTACTCACACTCCCCCCTTTTTTTTCTTCAACTCTCCCCCCCCGCCCTCTGTTCCTCTCTCACTCCGTCTCTTCCTGTCTCTCCAACTCCCTCTCAATCTGTCTCCCTTTCTCTGTGGGAAGAGAAGCCCCATGAATATGAAAAAAAGCAGTGTGGTTTCAGACTAACTTCACTACTATAAAAGAATACAAAATTTGACATGTGATTGATGGCCGAGAATGGTAGACAAACAAGCAGTGCAGTGTCTCAGTGGCATATTTGTGAAGAAACATATTTAGTTTTTCTGTGATATATTTAGATGGAGAGACTGGAAATGCCCATTGATGAAATATGATGTAACCCGCTGAAATCTGTCCACAATCTGGTGAAAACAATACCAGTCCCGCAGGATGTAGATACAGCTCAAACGACCACTCTTCTCACTCAGAGCAGAGTACACATGCAGTCTAAACAGGGAAAGGAAAAAAAAGCATGACAGTAACACAACACCAGCTCAGACTCAACATAAGGGTCAAGTGTAGGGTTGCCACCTATGTCTGATAAAACCCTTCAACCCTTTTGCTTATAAGCCGGGAGAATATGTTTTTTTCTCCGGGACAGACCATTAAAAAGCGGGACAATCAGGTAAAACTGGGACAGGTGGTAACACTAATCAGGTGTAGCTGTGGTTGATGTAGATGTTAGCCGTACATTTGCAGGAACAATTAAAAGCAGGATCTGTAGTAAACGTATTACTACATCTTGTCTCTTAAAACTGCACTTGAGCATAGATTAAAAAGAAAATCCCTTTACCTTTATCTTTATAGTCAAAAAACAAGGGTTGGGTTTTATGGTGTCAGTAAGCCTTCTAACTGTTCACCCTAGCAGATAGAGCCAGAGCCAGGAGAGAGCCAGGTCGACGTTGAACTAATGTACCTCTCATATTAATTACAGTGGCCAATGTTGTACTAGATATTGAAGCCCAGGATACAAAAACCCAGCTGAGTACTGCATGAAGGATGGCCACAGGCACTGAAAAAATATTGTGTCCATGGGGATTTTTGCTTGTTCCCAGCTGGGAAAAGACGATGGCAGTTGCACAGTCATTTGTTAGCGCGTATACTGTAGTTCACTTAACCTGACACAACTTGGCTTACTGGTAAAACAACATTTTGTAGCTCAACATAGGTGTAAAAAAAAAATCACTATATGGACAATTTATAGACTGCCTGTTGTGCATGGTTTTCAATACATCACCCTGCTAATGTCATGTGAACTAAATCAAGCCAACTCAAATTAAACAACACAACTTACTAGTAGCAGTGCATACTCATTTTTTATTACATTACACTTAGCTGATGCTCTCAGCCAGAGCGATTTACAGTTATTTACAGGGTTTCAGTTACAGTCCCTGGAGCAGTGTGGGGTTAGATGCCTTGCTCAAGGGCATTTCAGCCATGGGTAGGACAGGATTTGAACCTGCAACTCTCCAATCCCATGACCAACTCCCTAATCACTAGACCACAGCTGCCCCACTCTTAAAAGCAGTTGAACTGAAGCATGACAGGAGAAAAGGGCTAATTTCATCTTACTTGACACAGTAAACCAGAGAACTGCTTTAAATTAGAGGTGTGAACCTTCACTCATCTTACGATTCGATTCGATTACGATTATTAAGCTAGCCATTCGATTCTTCACATCAATTTTCTATATTACTGCACATGGCTTTGATTTCATCAACAAGCACAAGCAGTCAGATATTACCTTCCTATTTTATTTAATAAAACTCAACAGCCACCAATATTCATGGCAAATTAAAAACATTATGAAATAAAAAGTAACAGCACAGTTTAGTAATACACAAGAAAATACATTATTATCGATTATCATCTGCTATTGAAACGATTATTAATCGTTCATGTCTGCATCACGATGCATCGATTACATGATTAATTTCAACACCCCTACTTTAAATGCCACTCTCTCTGTTTATAACTGTTACGAACCCATGAAACAATAAAATGTGAACACAACATAAGAAATACCCCAGGAGACGGAAATGCAACTGTAGTCGAGCTTTTTTTAATTTCAGGTGTTCTTGAAACAGAAAGGCGTCAATAACGGCCAATGCACAACAGAAAAGGCTTAGAAGACCAGCAATGCAAAACAATGAGTTGCACAAACAGAAAGGCGTCAATAACGGCCGATGTATAAAAAGCACAGGTAATAAGGATTATTAACAACAAAGACAAAAAAACCCTGCAATCTTATCTCCACTTTCTGAAAGGGAACAAAAAATTATAAATTATAGCCCTGAAGGATAAGGCTCCAACGCATCAATCGTTGGTTGCTGTTGCACATCCTAGTTAAAGGGTTGTGATCCGTATATACCGTCACTGTAGCCGAACCACCGACATATACTTCAAAATGCTGCAGCGCCAGCACCAGCGCAAGCGCTTCTTTTTCAATGGTTGAATAGGCGCGCTGGTAGTTATTAAACTTGCGCGAGAAGTAAGCTACAGGGTGATCTAGACCATCACTACCTGTCTGGTATAGGACAGCACCAGCGCCCAGATCGCTTGCATCCACCGTAAGGGAAAAGGGCAGATTAAAATCTGGAGCGGCTAACACAGGAGCAGTGGTAAGCAGCGCTTTGACAGGCGTCATCCCACTTGAAAACGCGCTTGGTGCTAAGCAGATCAGTAAGAGGAGCAGCTACGGTGGAGAAGTTTTTGCAGAAGGACCTATAGTAGCTCACCATACCTAAAAAACGGCGCAGTTCACGCCGGGAGGTTGGAGCTGGAAAAAACAATATTGCCTCAACTTTAGATTGGACAGGACGAACCTGTCCACACCCAACAACCTTGCCAAGGTACACAACAGACGCCTGGCCAAACACACACTTCGCCAGGTTCACCGTTAGATTAGCTGTGGACAATCTGTCAAACACGGTAGTCAGGTGTTCCACATGTGCCCGCCAGGTGGCGCTATATACAATAAGGTCGTCCAAATAGGCCTCACAGTTAGAAACTCCATCTAACACATTGTTCAGCAACCGCTGGAAAGTAGCCGGAGCGTTCCTAAGACCGAATGGCATACAGACATACTGCAAAAAGTGGTCCGGTGTAACAAAAGCAGAGATCTCTTTGCCGCGCTCTGTTAACGGGACTTGCCAATAGCCTTTTAGGAGATCTAATTTGCTGACGTGATTAGCCATACCAAGACGGTCAACGCAGTCATCCATTCTAGGCAATGGGAAACTGTCTGGCTTGGTCACTGCATTGACGCGCCTAAAGTCAGTACAGAACCTGTACGTACCGTCAGGCTTAGGAACTAGCAAACATGGAGAACTCCACGGGCTAGAGCTAGGTTCAGCAATATTGTGCTCCAGCATGAATGTCACCTCATCCTTGAGTATTTGGCGCTTCAATGGATTTGCGCGATACGGGTGCTGTTTAATTGGCTTGGAGCACTCGACATCGATATCATGCGTAATAGCAGTGGTACAACGGGGAACGTCAGTAAACAGATCTTCATATGACCTAATCAAGTAAACCAGATCGGCACATTCGGACACAGAAAGGTGAGACAGGAACATAGGTAAATCTTTGAGTATCTCTGAGTTTTTAAGCCTGCCTTCAATAACCTCAACAGAGGGGCCAGGAACGTCAGTATCAGAAGGCGGGTCAAAAACAGCGGCAATAACGCATGGGACATGAACAGTGGCGACTTCAGCACTAGGCGGAGTGGACAGCGTGATTTTGGAGCTGTCAAACCGGGCAGCGGCCGACGCATCAGAACTCATCGGTGGCTGTCGTACACAGTAGGGCTTTAACATGTTAACATGACACAGCCTGGACTTTTTCTTGCGATCAGGTGTGGCAATTACATAATTTAAGTCACCCACTCTGCGCTCAACACGATATGGACCAGCATAACGGGTGTGTAACGCAGAGCCTAGCACAGGTAAGAGAACCATTACCTGGTCACCAGGGGCAAAACAGCGAGAGGCAGCCTTAAGGTCGTACCTTTTCTTCATCCTCCCCTGAGACCTCTTGAGATTCTCTTTAGCGAGCTGGCATGCCCGTTGGAGCCTGAAACGCATTTTAGAGACATAGTCAGCTAGATCATTGTAACTCGTAGTCTCAGTCAGCCACGCCTCCTTTAAAACTTTCAAAGGCCCACGGACAGAGTGGCCAAAGACGAGCTCCGCAGGACTAAATCCCAAGCTCTCTTGGACCACCTCACGTATGGCAAAGAGGGCCAGCGGCACCCCTTCGTCCCAATCGCGCTCAAACTCAAGACAGTAGGTTTTTAACATGGTTTTGAGGGTTTGGTGAAACCTTTCTAGTGCATCTTGAGACTGAGGGTGATAACAGCTAGACGTGACATACCTGACTGACAGTTGTTGCATCACCTGCCTGAACACTTTAGACACAAAGTTAGTTCCTTGATCAGTCTGAACGACTTTCGGGAGGCCAAACATGGAAAAGAAGTTTAACAGGGCTTTTATAATTACAGGAGCCGTTATCTTCTTCAGTGGGATAGCCTCGGGAAAGCGAGTTAAGCTACACATTATCGTGAGCAAATACTGATTACCAGACTTAGTGCGTGGTAAAGGACCAACGCAGTCCAAGATGACGTGTTCAAATGGTTCGGATGACACAGGAACAGGCTGTAACGGAGCAGGCGGAATTATTTGGTTGGGTTTTCCCACGACTTGACAGACATGACAAGTTTTACAATGTTTAGCGATGTCGCGCTTTACACCTGTCCAAAAAAAATACCGTAACACACGGTCAGCAGTTTTATTGACACCTAAATGCCCTGCAAAATGGTGATCATGAGCTATGCGTAGAATTTCCCCCCTATAAGCAGTTGGCACCACAATTTGACTGACAGTATGCCAGGAATCCTGCGCTGGGGCCGTCAACGGCCTCCATTTGCGCATCAGAACGCCGTCCTGCAAAAAGTAGCCAGTAGGGCTGAACAGAACATCTTTTTCAGAACCGGCCACTGAAAAGCATGGGAGGAGAGAGGGATCTCTCTTTTGCTCATTAATGAGTTGTTCGCGATTAAAAGCCTGTTTCTTCGGCTCGGAAACAACATGAGGCAACGTAACGGTGCCGGACAACAGAGGATGGGCCATAAACGTGTCACATAAGTCGACTACCTCGTCTGATTTGTCCAGATTTGCGCGTCGCGTCATAGCACGGGTAACAACGCTAGAGGCGAACACTTCAGGATACACTGCAGACAACTCATCAACACCTGAAGATACAGGAGACACTACAGGACATGGCAACACATTTCCACCGGCCAAATCATTCCCCAGCAACATCGCAATGCCGTCAACTGGGAGAGAGGGGCGTACACCCACGACTACTTCACCGGTGACTAAACTGCACGAGACACACACTTTATGTAGAGGGACATTGACATAACCCATTTCAAATCCTCTCACAAGGACACTATCCCCTGTATTTGTCTTGTCGCTAAAGGGCAATACACTTTTCAATAAAAAGCTTTGAGAGGCACCGGTGTCACGCAATATTTTTATGTGCACACGCTTACCGGGCACTTCAGGTAGAGCGACAGAACCATCCATTATAAAGGGCGCAAATGACGAACCTTTAGGTCGGTTCGCGAGTTCATTTGACACGCACAGGCCAGTTTCAGTCTTTACTGGACGAGGGGGATACGTTTGACGCCTTCGCTTGAACTTGTAACAGTCAGCCATAATATGACCCAGTTTTTTACAATATACACAGGTCGGAAGAGAAAGTGGAAGACAATTTGTGAAATCTTCGGAGACAATCAAGTTACGCAAAGCCTCGAAAGTGGTGACATTTTGAGAGGCAAGCCAGCGATCGAAAAGAAGCTCTTTCTCTCTCATAAACTCAACGTAAGTGAGTAGATCTGGTTTTTGAAACTTGCGGAATTTTTGTCGGTAAGCCTCTGGGACTAGTGAATAAATCCGCAGCACAGCTTGTTTGACCTTTATATAATCAGACGCGTCTTCAAGGGGCAGGGATGAATATGCCTCCTGTGCCTTGCCAGTGAACACGCATTGCAAAACCATAGTCCAAACTTCCTTTGGCCACTTTAACGTTGTAGCTACACGTTCGAAATGGTTAAAGAATTTGTCCACTTCTTTTTCATTAAACGGTGGCACAACTCTAATATTTCGGGCTACATCAAAGTCATGCCGGAGAGGGACACCAGCCTCTCTAGCACGTATGTCCAAATCTTTCAAGCGAAGGGCCTGTTCAAACTCCATTTGTTTAATTTTGAGCTCATGCTCCCGCTGTTCCTTTAACTTTAGCTGCTCCCATTCGAGCTCTTTTTCTCGCAGCGCTAAGCGCTTCCACTCAAGCGAGTTTCTAGTGGGAGTGGAGGGCAGTTCGGGCGTGACTTTTTCTACTTCACCAAACAATCCGCGGCTGTACAAAGCCTCAATAAGTTGCAGCTGAAGATCAGCTTTCGTTAGGCCACCTCGCACCTCAACTTTGTAATGACCAGCCACACGCAAAAGTTCATCACGCGTAATACTGAGGAGACCCTCCTGAGTCAGCGCCTTAATGTACTCCTCTAAGTCGAACATATTTGCAAGGTGTAAATCTACTACGCCCTAATGGCCCACAAAAGGTAGAAGTCAGGCAACTCACCCACAATCCTGGGGCTTGTGAAAAAACAAGGAAAGGGTAATCCACACGATATTCCCAACAGCAAAAAAGCAGGTATATCACAGTGTGCCGGCTGCAACGCCGAAGCAAAAAAAACGTGCAAAAAGCGAGTTGGGGAGTTCAAACAATGAATGTTGCGGTTAATCAGCAATTAATTAGCCCAATTAACTAATTAGTCCATCCCGGACGAGCCCCCATTTATGTTACGAACCCATGAAACAATAAAATGTGAACACAACATAAGAAATACCCCAGGAGACGGAAATGCAACTGTAGTCGAGCTTTTTTTAATTTCAGGTGTTCTTGAAACAGAAAGGCGTCAATAACGGCCAATGCACAACAGAAAAGGCTTAGAAGACCAGCAATGCAAAACAATGAGTTGCACAAACAGAAAGGCGTCAATAACGGCCGATGTATAAAAAGCACAGGTAATAAGTATTATTAACAACAAAGACAAAAAAACCCTGCAATCTTACCTCCACTTTCTGAAAGGGAACAAAAACTACCTGACCTCCTCGAAAAAAACACAGGTGAGTCTTCCGCAGTTTTCTTCCCTGCTGCTCTGTGTAACTAAGCTGCGCTACGTGCACAAAGAGAAAAAAAAACACCAACCCGTCACCATACAAACAGGCGGAAAAAGAGAAATTAACGACAAAGTACGACAGAATTGCTTAGGTAAATCGTAGGCCAACGTGTTGCCGGGACAAACAGCGAAGGAGTGAGCTGAGCCATGATCCGTCTGGGCGGCTTTTATTGGCAGACCCAGCCCCCTTCTCCAGCGCACAATCAACGCGCACCTGCACAGAATTAACATAGGTAGGCAAGAACCCAGCATTAGAGACACAGGCAACGAGGCACGTAACAATAACCTACAATACAAGTCTACATGCAGTGATCAGACTTAATAGCCTACATTACCACACAAATAAAAATAGATTTTTAAATTTAAAATAAAAAAAATCTAGATTTATTTATCTGGTGCAGAACACAACAATGACTGTCATATTAGCTCCTAATGTAAGCTATTGTTTAGCTTCTAAATTGGCATATACTAAAATATTTCTTCATATGAGGTCCAAATTGTGTTACCAGTGTCAGTCTTTATTATATCATATGATGCTGATGGGTTTTTTTTTTCAAATAGCTTTGCATAGTTTATTGTACAGGAAATGTAGTAGTTCTGGCTTAATTATGTCAAGTGTGACACAAACCTTAGGTGTTTGTCTTCGTTGTGTTTGTTCTTGAATGAGAAATTGAACTATGGGTAACATTTTATTTTACAGTTCCTTTTTTAATGTGTATCTACATGTAACAACATGTAGTCTAATATTATGTACTTACACTGTACATACCTAACACTAACTCTAACCCTAACCCTATGGTACAGTGTCAGTACATAATATTACGTATTGTTACACACTTTGTTACACTGTACCTAATTGATGTAACAGGGACAGTAAAATAAAGTGTAACCGAACTATGTAGTCAACATGCTGTACATTAACGTCATGCATGAGCATTGCTATCAGTAGCACAACTTGTATGACGAAAATACAAAAACATTTTTTTAAATGTTATTAGCCTGTTTAACATTGCATAATTGTTCTCACTGAGAAAGGTCAAAATGATGAAAAATCCACATATTTCAATTGTGTTCTACTGCATGCACTGGGTCTTGGGTCTGATTTGAACTACCTTTCAATTCAAACCAGAAATTAGAGTACTTCACATTAAATGTCTAAAGCTAACCCTTCAAATCCTGGCCACCTGTTTGAAATGACTTACAGGCAAGTCTTAGATCAGCATCTCAGTGCACATGCAATGCCTCTATATTCTCCACATTTGATTACAGGAATGTTAGCGCTATAGCCTACTTGTTTGGAGGCCCGCCAACAGATGTCTGGGTTAATTGTTGTTTTATAATGTTGTAAATGTTTTGTGACAGTCTCATTAAAGGTCTAAATGGATTTCTTTGCATAAAAACAAACCTTGCTAGCAGTAATTAGCTATAAGAACTTGTCTGTAATCACTTACAGCTCATTTGACAATTTCAGAAGTTGCTCATCCGAAGTCTGCAGAAGTTTTTGTGTACTTGAGAGAGTGAAATGAATTCATAAATGCCAAAACAGGCCCGTCATTCCTATGATTCATATGCAAATGGATGAGATGTTTGGCCACACAGACTCATGTGGTGGAGCTGAGGCTCAGTCAGGAGAGTGTGTGTGTGTGTGTGAGAGAGAGAGAGAGAGCTAGGGTGATTAGTACATTCCAGTCCTTGTGAATTTCTCACTTCAAAGATTCCACTTTAGCTGTTGTTGTCAACATATGCACTCACTCACTCTCTCACCTACTCACACACACACACGCACACACACACACACACACACACACACACACACACACACACACACACACACACACACACACAAACAGACATTATTATCAGCAGGTGGAACATCATTTGCAGGGTGTTAATGTAATTATGCCCAGCCTGAGAATCATTTCAAGCACTTACAGTATATGCTTTACCAAGGAATGAAAATGAAGGGAAAGGAACTGCACTCTCTCACTCTTTCTCTCTTTCATTCTCTATCTCCTCATGTTGTCTGTCTCCCCATTGTCACTTTCTTTCTCTCTTTCTCTCCCTGTCTCTCTCACTTCCTCATTCTCTCTGTCTCTCTATTTTTCTTTTTCTCCCTCTCTCTATCCTTCCCTATCACTCTCAGCCTGTCTCTCCGTCTTGCTCTTAATCTCTCTCTCTCTCTCTCTCTCTCTCTCTCTCTCTCTCTCTCTCTCTCTCTCTCCCCCTCTCTCAGCTCAACCCTGTCTGCTACTGGGGCCATCTCAGTCTCTCGTCTCTCTCCCTATCTCCTCCCCACACCCCACCCCTCTCTCTCCCTCTCTCTCTCTCTTTTGTTGGTGTGACTGGTGAGTGTTGAAGGTTATGGCGTCATGCTCACTCCTGCTTTAAGTGTCATGCAGGCTGAGCGGAGAGGTATTAAGGACTGCAGGTATCAGTAGAGGTGAGGTCACCTCAGATGCTCACACACAAAAGAGAGATGCACGCAGTGGCAATGAAGGACCCCAGAGGTCAACGGATACTGGTGTGGCATGAAAACACCAACATGTGAACAGTTTGACCTCACTGTTATCTTGAAGGATTATACGCGCCATTTATCAAGTATTCTGTGCTGCAGGATTGCAATGCAAACATCACCACGCCCTACAAGTACACATACTCACAAAAAGCACACAGACATTATACATACAAAACCTAACTAGTGCACACAGAATTATACAGAAATCTTGTTTGTCATACATACTAATGGGATAGATACTGCATCTAAAATATTCACTGCAGTAGCATTCTGGATAGCCTTATATGCTTTGTGATGGAAAAAAGAACTTTGTTTTCTTTTCCTTTTCCTGTTTCCTTTAGACATGAAGCAGTCATGCAGTAGTACCTCTTCTGGGATTATCTAAAATTCCTACTTGGGAATGACTGGGATGAAGTCTTCTCATGCTGGCCTGCGTCTAAGATTACCTCTGTGCTACACATTTGCGGTGGCAATCCTGCTCTGCGCGCATGGTTGCCTAGGGAGACAGAGGTCACGGCACAGCTAGCAGATGCTTGAGTCAGATAAGATCTGATGAAACCCCTTTCGACCTGCCCGGTGGGAGGGTTGTGATGTTGTGCTGATCCTCATGTTCTCATCCTCTTTCTGTGTGTGTGTGGGTGGTGTATGTGTGTGTGCGTGTATGTGTATGTGTGTGGGTGATGTGTGTGTGTGCGTGTGTGTGTGTGTGTGTGATGCCACAGTGGCACCAGAACAGACACGTGCAGTCCTTTCTGTGTGCGAAGGGTCCCTGGTGCCGTGCTGTCCCGAAAACTATCTTGTGCCGCTGTGATGCGCGACGAGGGGAGGAGGGAAAGGGGTGATGTGGGCGGTGGGACACAGAGGTACAGATACACAGGACCTGGTGCATACAACAAGCCCTGTGCCCTGAACCATGCACACAAGCCACACACCATGGGGAGCAGCACTCAGCCGGTGACAGAGAGGCGGATGGAGGATATGGATGTAGTGGAGCGTGGGTACTGTATGTGTGTGTGAGAGAGAGAAAGAGAGAGAGAGGTATATATGTGTGTAT
>CM050215.1:17185467-17222967 GCA_027475355.1 Coilia nasus | reverse complement strand
GGGGAGGGGGAGAGGGAGGCGGAGGGCAGGAAGAGGAGCAGGAGGGCGCGTTGCCTTGGATCTCCTCCAGCGTCGGCTGTGACACGCGCATCAGGGAAGTGGCCATTAGCGCACGGCAGCACGCTGCAGGCCACACGGCCAGTCATTAGGGATCCTGCCTGGGTGACGAGTCTCTCCAGTGCTGATTAAGGCCTGCCGATGCCTGCCTGCCTGCCTGCCTGCCTGCCGCTCTCTGGTCCTGGGCTGGAAGCCGAGCCACACGCCCAGGCTGCATGAGGCCAGTGGAGGGGGGGGGATGGGTTGGGTTAGGGTTTGGGGTGGGGCGTCTGGAGGATCAGAGGAACGACTGGAAGTACAGAGGGAGAAAGAGAGGACATTTTTTGCCTTTTTGTTTCGTACCTCCTTTTCTCTCTTTTTGTCTGCCTCTCTTGCTATCTCTCGTTCTCTCCCACTCATTTCTCTCTCTCTCTCTCTCTTTCTCTCTCTCTCTCTCTCTCTCTCTCTCTCTCTCTGTTGGTCTCTCTTTTTTTCTGGGTATGTGTGTCTCAGGTTCCTTCAAATGAGCTCCTGAATCTCTTTGGGGTCGCAGGCTGTCGAGGGGCCCGTGGTCAGTGGCTGTCATGTCTTTGACAGCAGGGTTGTTAACAAACCGAGACTCCTCAGGAGAGTCCAGTGGCATCCCTGGGCAAGATGCAAGTTGAACAAAAGACAGAAAAAAAACACAGACACATGTACACACACATACACACGCACACACACACACAACGCAGCACATATGCACACACACACACACACACACACAAACACACATTTACACACATACAACACACACCCACGCATGCCACACACACACACACACACGCATGCACAAGCGCATGCCAGACTGCCACGCGATGCGTCAAAATGGCAGCATTTTTCCACACTGATCCCACTACGGCACCCATAAATCGTGGGCTGCTTCCTGCAGGATTTATGGGTGTAATACTATCTTCATCAATATAATTGACTGGATCTGTTACTGTTGACTAATTCCTCATTTTCTGCTTCCTCCCTCGGCTTTGGCCTGCGCGTGGGAACAATTCATTTGCTAGCCGCGAGGCCGTGGCCATCTCTCTGGCTGTGTAATGGTGACTGATTTAGGATCTCTCTCTCTCTGCCGGCTTGACTTTAATAACAGTTGAACATTACGATCCACAACACTAATCCCAGACATGGAGAGGAGATGACTGGGCACGGGGAGAGGCTTGCTGAAGGCGATGTGCTTCTGATGGGGCCATATGTGTGTGTGTGTGAGAGAGAGAGAGAGTGTGTGTGTGAGCGAGAGAGAGTGTGTGTGTGTGCTGGCATGTGGTCATAAAACGCACGGACGCCCCTGCACATTCTATCATGGCGGTGGCGAGTATGACAAGGACCATTTGTATTCTGCTTTATTTCTGAAGCCAAACTGCACATACGCCCGCGTATATGTGTTTGCTTGAGTGTGCATGCTCATATTAGTATGTTGTTGTGCATGTGTGTGTGTGTGTGTTTCTGTGCATACATTTCTGAGTATGTGTATGTATGTGTGTGTGTATGCATGTGTATGTGTGTGTGAGAGAGAGGGAGAGAGAGAGTGTGTTTCTGTGCATACGTTTGTGAGTATGTGTGTGTGTGTGTGTTTGTGTGTGTGTGGGTGCATGCATACATGTGTGTGTGTGTGTGTGTGTGTGTGTGTGTGTGTGTGTGTGTGTGTGTGTGGGTGCATGTGTGTGTGTGCCTGTGTCTGCATATGCACCTGTGTTTCTGCTATGTGTGTGAACACGTAAAAGGGAGAGTACGATTAATTTAATGGAAATAATAACCGTCCCTCTTTGCACGTGACAGTCACCCAATGGCTACACAGATAATTGTGTGCCAAATCAGGGCGCCTTAATAATTTCAGTGCTGTTTGCTAATGTCTTTTTGCATGACCAACTTTATGGTCCATATCATTAGCATTGCTGTATTTACCAGTTATAATGATTTATGAAGCGCATTATTGTCATCATCAAAAGCTTGACTCCACAATCATTTGGTAAATACAGTACAAGGATTAGCACCTGAAACATTAACCATTATGCACACTTATACATGCTGTGTGTTTTACTGGCCTGCAAAATTGTATTAGAAATCCTGTTCCGTACATTCTGTAATGGAGCCTTGTAATCTTTAAAAGCCGCTGTAACCTACCATATAAAGCCACTTATGATACAAACAGTCATAGAGGCAGCCAAAGCACTCATGCCAAAACAAAGTCTTGTAAATCAAAATTTCACTGCACACTCCTGCAAACCACAAATGCTGAGGATTTTGCACAATGCCCCAGATTCATCTTGTCAACTTGTCATCTTGCCAACTGTCAACTGTCAGCTTAAAACGTTGCCCTCAAAACTAGCAGTCTGAGTGTTGTTTCTGAAAGTGAAGATCAGACAGGGAGGGTCATTGAAATGGATAAAGTCCACAGGACCAGTAATGTCCTTCCAAATCCTTTTTAGAGTAATTCAAAAGAATTTGGGAGTGTATTACTGGTGTTGCAGAATTCATCTATTTCATAGGCCTATTCCGTGCTCCAGCACCCAGACTTGAGATGTGACTTTTTTGTTTTTGTTTTAGCCTAGTCTCCATGACAGAGTTAGCCATTAGCATGCTCATGAGGAGTGTGGGGATCTGGCCGTTCAGCAGTTGTCCCCAAAAGGTCATATCTAAATCTGGCCTTAGCTGGGGAAGCTCGGAAGGGAATTGATTTTGTGGAGGGGACAAAAGGGATCTCCTGTGTCTGCTACAGATAAGGTCAAGCTTCTGTCCAGACAGCGCTGGATTCTTCTCGCGTAATCTGGCTTTGGCTGCCAGTGGAGGGGAATAAAAATGTTCTCTTTGTGCCGCACAGGGTGAGCGGAGCATTTTTTTACTGACACCTGACAATATCAGCGGTGAGTCATGGATCAAGGCTGACACTTACACGATTCCCTCCAATACAATGCGCATGTTGGCTGCACCTACAGTCTGCAATTGTTCTACCAGTGTAGCCCTGTGTGTCTCTTAGGAGCTTCAAGAGTTTCTGTAAGCATTAGAATTTTCAAATGATCACTTCTCTTTGCTGCTAAACTCTGGCAATCACAATTACAGAAATCATCCTGGCGGAACATGAAATACCCACACGAGGCATTTTGTAGATAATGTGTCATTTTATTTCAAACTGCCTGGGGGAAGAAAGTGATAAACAGTTAAATTATTTTACCGCGGCTTTACACTATACCCTTCGTAACATTCAAATAAGCAGGCGCAATAGGAGATGTGACAGCTCGTGCATTACAAGGGCTGATTATCCAGTTGAGCGATGAAACACGTGCTCGGCCTAAGCGGCGGATCGAACTGAGCAGCAGGGGTCAAATCACACACTCTCCAGTTACCCACCCTCACACTGTGAGCCACGCTAATGTACACACTCGCAATGATGTACACACTCACATGACGCCATTGCTCCTTCTGTGTCGCAACCACACAGTAAGGATATGCCTGATATGTTTACTCATTTACTATGTAGTGCACTTTATAGAGTGTGAGTTATATTGCTTTGTTCCCTACATTGTGCACTAAATAGCAAATTAGTGAACTCTTCAGCCTTACTGTTTGATGAATATATAGGTACTGGACTACAAGAAATGTTGCCTTGTGTTTTTCCTGTCAAATCAAACTGTGAAGCACTTTCAGCTGCATCTTCTATGCATTGTGCTATACAAGTAAAGGTTATTATTATTATTATTATTATTATTATTATTATTGTTGTTGTTGTTGTTGTTGTTGTTGTTGTTGTTGTTGTTACATAGAGCATATAGTGCAATTTATGGGCTTTGAGTTACATTGTTTTCTTCTCTATAAAGTGCACTATACAGTATAGTGAATGAGTGAACATTTCTGATTCAGCCTAAGATTGCCTTTTTTTGCTTTAGGGACTTCATGTAACGGACAGTGCCTCTGGTCAGGATCTACCACTGTTAAAGTATGCGGTATGAGTTTTGTTGTGGCTTCTATTATTGATCATTTTCATAAAGTGTGCTGTTTCTTGGCTGGCAGTCATGCATGTGTAATGTATTAATAAAATAGCACAATTTTGTCTGCTGTGATGCGTAGGCACAATTATATGCACAGGCAGGGCCAGAAGACTTTGAGATGACATGAGCCAAGAGAATGTGCCTGAAGATTAAAAAATAATATGGACCCATCAAAGCCAAACAATCATTATCTTTTGCTTCTGCTGCCAAAGCTGCATCCCGCCCCCCCCTTTCCCTCAGTCGGAACATTATAGATGTCACATCGCGTTAGAAAGGACCTGACTCTCTTTTTGCGTGGGACAAGCCTTTTCCTTGTATGCCTAGTCAAGTGTGCAGTGCCTCAGTGGAACCCCAAGCCGCAGCCTTGTCCCCTGGTAGAGAAGGGGCGGGGGAACAGCAAATGTGATGGAACAGGTGTCACTTTGATTATGTCTCCCCCGGCACCCCCCCCCCCCCTCATCGTTGGCAGGCAACCGCGACAACGACAGGAAGTTCGGTGGCACGTTTAATTAACCTTAACTGCTTGGCCATGCCGCTGCTGTCGTGATGAGACAGAAGAAGTTAAGCTCTGGTGGGGTCAGGACAAATGCCTATGTGACACAACAAGGCTGTGCTTCTGCCATCTTTCCATTTTGTCATGACCACCGGGGATGAAAGCCATTTTGCCTTCACTGTCATGTCCGTGGCGAGACGTCACGTCTGCTACCTCTACTCTCCTTTTGCAGCCTTCAGACAGGGACTACAGCAGGGACGTTACTAGGAATTAAGCTTTACTGGGACACTGTCCCCCCAGCTTATCATGCACTAAACGTTACGCTCGTTACAGTTTGCAGATAGAATGTATGTGAGAATGTCCCAGACCAATAAAAAAAATAGCAAGTAGATGTGATAGAAGTTAGAAATACCGTCTTTTCCTACAGCCTACTGTTCATCTTAATTAATCTGCCAAAGAGACTAGTTTGATAGTAAAATCTTTGAACATCTTTTACTGGGGCACAGCTGATTTTTACTGGAACACGTGCCCCAGTGAAAAAGGCCTAGTGATGCCCATGGTCTACAGCACAGTTTGAAGTATGAGTCTGCAAGTCGTCATTCTGATCCTCCTTGTCATGCTATTGATTTCTCAAGGAGACTCCAGATGGAAAGGATTGGGTTCTTTTGAAACTGGTACACTGTGTTTTTTTTAATTTGCAGTCCATATAAATTTTCGAGAGAAAAACACGCTTGGACTTTGTTAACATCGAGACCTTTTGTTAGACTGTTAAAAAATCCCTCACACTCAAAGTTGTTTAAATCTAACTTTGTCGCATGTCTGCATAAGGACTAACAAGGACACCGGGCTTTCAAGATGATAAGAAGTTTCCCCGTTTTCCTCCAGCTGAGAGGATACTCATTTATATATTATGCTGGCTCTGGAAGAATGGACATTGATAGACATTTTTCACTGTGCAAGTAAAAAGGCCTGTTGAGCTACATTAGTCCTTATAAATCAAGGTGAGCTGCAACGGAAGGGTCATGGCGAGGTGTCAGAGTTGAATGCACAGCATATTTTGCACTTCAAGGAGTGATGGAACACAATCTGCATGGGTAACCAAGCTCAGAGCAGGCATGGGAAAAAAATAGAAATATTACATACAAATAGGCTCTCTCTCTCACACAAACACATCTAGGCACACACACACGCACACGCGCACACACACACACACACACACACACACACACACACACACACACACACACACACACACACACACACACACACACACACACAAAGAGCATGCATCAACCGAGAGAGTGAGAGCGAATTCCCTTGCCCCGACTTATTTTTGTCTCTCTCTCTCTTTCTTTCTCTCCTCCTCTGCTTCTCTCTCTTTGTCACTCTCTCTCGCTCTTCCTCTTCTCGTCTCGCCTCTCTTTGTCTGGTCGAGAGTGCTCTGTGGTGGTTACATGATGTCTTTGGAGCTAGCTATCTATCAGTCATGGCTTCCACACTCTTTGCAAACCTCCTCTCTCTCTTCCATCAGGGATCTGGCAGGCCACTGATGGTGTCAGTCGTATGATATTGGATTTCTTTTTCTGTTCTTTGGCTGAGAAGTTTCCTCTATTGTCCAAACACAAAACCCTCCTCCTTGCCCAGTGTGGGCATGTAGGGGGATTATATGGGGTGAGTGTGAGGCTTAAAAAGGACAAGGATGAAGGCATTTTTTAAGGAGTGAAAACTCCTTAAAGGCACATGCATGAATTCATGGAACACAGCATGAATGTTTTTTTTTTTTTTTGTTAGCTGCATGTGTTCGTTGTAGATACGTGGTTTTACATTTGTCAGTTATACAACTGTGTATTTATGAATGTGTTCCAAAGATCTTGTCTACACAATTGCCATTAAAAAGAAAATCTCTTTTTGTCTTTATTTACCTATACCAGAGCCCACATCTCTGCTTTTGATTCACACTATACTTGTTTGTACTACTTGTTTGTTACTTTGTAGTTTGTTACTTTGGAGTTTTCAAGCAAACCCTCAGGTTTTCATTTATTTATTTATTTATTTATTTATTTTGCACACTCAGGCTGTACTCCAGCACTAAATTTACTTCATCTGAACTCCACAGGAAAAAAAAAATGCTGAACTATCGACATAATGGTTTGCAACACAGCAAATCCATTTCACAAAAGGTCAGTGCACTGTGCAGTACTTGGAAAATGGGGCCATGCTGTTGGAATTCCCATCCAAACACTCCATCAATCTCACAAGGTCACTGCAGGCTTTGAGCCCAGCATGCTGCGCCTTGCCGGCCACTCACAAGGACTAATTGAAGCATTTCTTCCTGGGGTGAGAGGAAACTCAATAACACCAGAGAAACTGGATGAAATGGAAGGGGCCTTTGAAACAAACAAACACACACACACACACACACACACACACACACACACACACACACACACACACACATTCTCGCTCTCTCTCTCACACACACACACACAAATGCACACATACACACACACACACAGACACACACACACACACAAAATGGAACTCACTCAAAAGAGACTATGGTCATGTTATGTGTGAAAGAATACCTGAAACTGCAATCCTTTTACCTGTTCAATAGATTGGTAATTATACTCAGTGTGCCGCTTTTCATGCACCTATTGGTCCAAAGATGTCTTTGTTAAGTTTGTTTTCACTTTTCACTTTGAAAGATGAAAAAGCAGTAACAGAGGGAAGTGAGAACGCATTTAGCTTTTTCAAGGGTGCCACATATCTCACAATACCCCCCTAAAGCAGCACTGATGGAACAGGTGCTGGCATCCTCATTTGAATATGCTAATAGCGCATAAACTCCCCAAGCAAACTTACACGTGCCTGATGTGAAATGAAATATCTGCTATTTCTAAGCAAAGATTTATGAGGTTCCACAGCAAGATTAATTGCTCTGCTGCTGTGGCTCATTCACGTCATGTTTATCCCAATTTTGGATAGTAAGCACTTTATTATTTTAATGGCAAACATGAATTTTTTACCATTCATTTAGAAATTTACAGAAAAAAACATCTGTTAATTTACTTGTACCAGAACACATATATTCAGATTTTCTCTCTTGTTATATGACACCAAAAAGTACAATAGTAATCTCAATAAAACTATTATAGTCAATCAGTCATTCTGAAACAAAGGGGATTTTGAGTATATGCATTAATAACAACTGCAGTAAAATAAAAACTCTCTCTCTCTCTCTCCTGGGGTGCCTGAGATATTCTCAGTATGTGATGGATACTATAATTATATCACCCTCACAATGCTTCCACTGAATACAGCAGTTTTTCACCTTTTGTAGTGCATCACTGACTCTTGTGGCTATCTATAGCACTGGCAGTCCACAGGGGGGCAGTAGTGATACACATGTGGGTGGAACAAAGATGGCGCGTGATGAATGGCAAACAGCTAGGGTAACACACATGAGGAGTGTGAGCCCTTACATAGTTTTACAAAATAAGAACAATACATGTTTGCATGATTGCACAGGAAGGCATCTAACATCTTAGAAAAGTGACATTTGAAATACTCCAGGATTACAAACAAACAAGTGAATGCTATATAACTGGTGTTATGCA
Organism: Coilia nasus; assembly: GCA_027475355.1. Classification (NCBI taxonomy): domain Eukaryota; kingdom Metazoa; phylum Chordata; class Actinopteri; order Clupeiformes; family Engraulidae; genus Coilia; species Coilia nasus. The sequence goes on along the minus strand of CM050215.1, from coordinate 17,214,784 downwards.
CATGAGTGGACTGCACGTGAGTACCATTCGTCTACATGAACACAAACCATCCTTCTGAATTCTGTGCTACTTTTCATTGCCATGTGCGAATACAGCTTTGCACAGAGGAGATGGCAATGAGGAAAACTGTACATACAAATAGCAATTCATTGCTTACCACATACCTCAAGACGCAATGTTATTGAACCCAAACAGTGACAGCCTTCAAGCAAAGATTCATCATCCAATTCATCATCGTCCAATCATCAGACGTAAACATATGCGCAATCTAGCATTTTCTACAAATCACTCCTCTCTTACTGAGAAACTCATTTATGCCACAGTATTGTGAGTGGTGTGAAAGTAAGCTGATGTTTTCCTGTAGCAAAATTAGTTAAGGTCAGGCTAATACACATCATGGGGTTAGGATTAGTTGGAGTCAGCCGTTAGTATGTAACAATATCCCTCGTGTAAACAGTACATTGTCTTAGCGACATGCATTTACAAACACAATGCTGTAAAAATGTATTTGTCCCTCTTTATCTTTTGCACATTTGTCACGCCTAAATGTTTCAAATCAAATACTTTTTCACAGCACTGAGTAATACAGGAACAATTTTAAGTGGCAAAATAAAATAAAATAAAAACACTTTAAAGCAGACTACATGAATGAATGAACAGCCGTCAGCCTTGGGTGGCGTGGACTTGAAACTGGAGCGGTTCTGCAAAGGTTAGACTGCTTGTCAGTCATGAGTCACGGCTGGCGGAGTTAAGCTGTCCCCACCACAGGCCCGGCAGCATCCCCCTGCCCTCTGTGTCAATAACTCGATGACTTCTGTCAGTTGCACAATTAAGGCATTATTAGACCCTCGGCTGGCTCCCTTGGTCCTCCCACTGAGGGGCTAGACTTCCAGCCTCCAGGGGCACTTCCACACTTTGCTTCCCACCTCTCTCTCTCTCTCTCTCTCTTTTCTCTCTCTCTGTCTCCCGCTCTCTCTCTCTCTTCCGCTCTCTCTCTCTCTCCCTCTCTCTGTCTCTCTCTTTCTCTATGTTTGTTTGTGTGTCTCTCTCTTTCTCTCTCTCTTTCTCTCTCTCTTTCTCTCTCTCTCTTTCTTTCTCTGTCTGTCTGTCTGTCTCTCTCTCTCTCATCCTGTGGTATCCTGGCACCCAGATTCCCCCACTCCCCAACCCAGACTCTGGCCTCATCTGTGGTCCTTGCGCACTCTGCCTGGCACACCCGGCGGGCATGGCGGATGCCAGGCTGAGTCACTGCAGCCGTGGCAGCTGCTGAGTGGGAGTCATGCAGGGGGCCCAGTGTCATCTGCCAGAGCTGGGTGGAGGGGAGTGTGACGGGGAGGCGATGGACAGCCGCTGGAGTTGGGTGTGTGGGGAGTTGAGGTTGGGGGGGGGTATGGGCTAAATGGAGGAACAGCATGGCCTGATGTGGAGTGATGACATCCTCCACATGTACCCCTTCCACCAATACACACACAAACACACACACACACACACACACACACACACACACACACACACACACACACACACACACACACACACATATACACACACACACACACACACACCCCCTTCCCATCTCCATCCCATCTAGTCCCATCAACTCAGCTCATCTCTGCAATGAAGGAGGCATCTGGGATAAGCCAGCTGTTAAAATCACCACACCATACTTGCAGTCACCTCGGGGAGCCTCCGATGCGTGAGTTAACGCCTCCATATGGTGGACCCGCATCATACCGCAGCACCTATGGATGGTTCGGCACCCAAGGCTGGCTTTGAAAGCGCTTACATCCTCTTGGCTCTGGCTGTATTTCAGTGCAATCTGTCCCTCATTCGCTCTTTTTTTGTAAAAAAAAAAGAAAACAAAGAAAAACACAATTCAGTCCTTTTTTTCCTCCTGATTTCTCTGCTCTTAATTGAGTCAAGACTACAACCTTCAACTGCTCAGAGTTACTGCAGTTTGTCACAGGCATTCACTGTCTTCATCAGCAGACACAATGGCTTCCCAAAATCCTTCTTGTAGATGTCTTTGATTGGCTGTCATGATGCACAGAGTGTCTTCAAGGGAAACCTTGACCCCTTCGGTTGGATCTCTGAACAAGGGGCCAATTTAGCAGTGTTCTGTATTTTGTTCTGAAGAATAAGAAATAGGAAAAAAGGAATGCCATACTCAGCAACAAGATCAAACACACATTACCAAGGATCAGAAGAATACAGGTTCAGCTTGAGGGGAGTGGTAGGTATGAAATTAGGTTTTGTTTTATAAATGTTTTACTTTCCAAGTAGCTTGTTTATGTCAAGAAAGCAAGAAAAGAATAGTTTTTTAATTTATTATTTATTATAGAAGAAATGTTTTCATTTATTTTTGTTCATCTTGTGTATGTCCTTCAACGTCAATGTTTGGTGAGTCTAGACACACAAACTCACCACACTCTGCACACTATTATAAACTGTCACTGCACAGAACACTAAAGCTACACTCTAAAAACTAAATTTGCTTAAATGGTTCTTCATATCTCTGGAGGGTTCCATGGAGAATGAAAACTGTGTTGAACTGTTACATTATGTGAAACGTTCTTCACATTATAAATGGTTCTTAGGTCTTCAGGTCATAATGGGCTGTGCTGTGCCATATCTGTGTCAAAAGGTTCTTCAAAGAACTGTTGCCTCGAAGGTTCTTTCAAGCACTGAAAAAGGCTCTTCTATGGCATCGATGTGAAGAACTGGTACTGCCCCCATCATTTTTTAGAATGTAGTACCACTGTAGGATCTTGCCTTAATATCGTACAGTATTTCACTACAGTACTCCCGCAACTCTAGTACAGCTTTGGTTTGCAAGCTTCGGTTTGCCTCAAGCAAATCTTGGGTCACCAGTCAGCGAACAAAGAGAAGGCTAGTGTGAGGGCTGAAAGCAGTGATGTTGTGCTTAAGAATTAAAGCAGCACTATGCAACTTTTTCAAGTTAATTAATCATCTTTACAAGTCGGTAGATGCTGAAATTAGTCATTCCCATGCGAATAAAGACTTTCTCAACCAACCCCAATATCTGGGTGTCCGTCCCGGCACCTCTCAAAGTCTTAAATATCATGAGAGGCAGGATCGCGTTAAATTCCGAAGAAATTCGGACTTCACTTACTATGGTAGACATGACTGTATTCAACGGTTACTCTGATTAGTTGAGTTGAAAACACGCACATGGTGAGGGGAAGGGAAAACGGTCAAAACGGTGTGTATTTGTGGGTCGTATGACGTTTTGTGTTGAAGCATTCTTAGTCATTTTCTTTCACGGACGCATACATACAGATTGTCGCACGCATACACACACACAATACACAAACATGTTGTTAACCGATTGTTTACAAGTAGTCAAGGGAAAAGGGGGAAGTGCGAGGCAGTGATTGCAGCGTAGTGAGGGCAGTGCGGTCGCTAATTGATCGGCTGGCAGGCAATCAGGGTGACGTCTATTAGTATACCTGCGTGGTTAGACAGAGCCTCTGTTTGCTTTGATTCTGGAAAGCAGTGGAATGTTGGTGCTGCGAGGAGCGTGTCTGTGCTGGCATCCCGTAGACAGAAGTGGTGGCTTATCCGTACCAGTGAAGGTTGGCACCGCAGAGAGAAAATTTACTGCTGGGGAAAGTTGTGACAACCACATTCTACAAAAAAAAAAACGGATGCTCATTGATCAAGACATATGAACTGGTGCCCAAGTTTGGCTTTGTGACCAGCCCAGGGGGGAGGTGCCAGCAAGACGGCTTCGTAGCTGCAGCTCCAGCGTTTACTGTGGTCACTGTTTTTCTCCCCGAGGATTCGGATTGGACTGTGAGCCCTTAGAGTGAGCCTCCGAGTGCGGGCCGACAGTAGAGTTCTAAAGTGTGCGTGTGCGTGGTTGTGTGTGTGTGTGTGTGTGTGGGGGGGGGTATTAGAAGGGTGACTGGGGGCAACGTGCAATGCAGTGATTTTGTTGATTTTACTTGACTGTGTGGATATATTTCGTTTATTTAATTAATTTTCTTTCTTTACTTGTGTGGTTGGCCTTGCTCCTGGACCGTGGGGGGATCTTTGAGACAGGTTGGCTTGGTGCAGTCAGTCTTGCTTGGGATAGGCAGGTTGCCGAGGGCTGTGCTGTGGTGTGAAACATTCTAATCATATTGGGGGTGTGTAATTGTTTTTGAGTGGCTTGTTTAGTTGCACATTTGTGTGACTCCTATGCATGTGGGTGCTGTCATCATTGTGCCTTGACCAATCTAACTGTACTTGCTGACCTGCCACCTGTCTCTTTCCTTACTCAGGACCTGGGAGGGGGGTAGGGTATTATTCTGTTTATTTTGATTTATGTTTATAGAGCTGCAGTTGACTGGGCCCAGTGTTGTACTGTCGGCACAGCATAAGATTGCTGTGAATTTGCAGTGTGACATTTGTATTTTGTTGTGTGACTCCTGGTGTGTTTATTTTGTTTTCTTTATTTCATGCATGTTTTTTTAATGTGATTTGTTTGGGTTTCTTGTGTGCTGTCACCACTGTGCCTGGGTCGACCTGGTTTCAGACTGTGCCTTGGTTATACTGCTGGTTCTAATTACATCAACATTGTGCTTTCTTTGTTATCCACCCAAGTCAAGACTATTTTAACTATTCAAGATATTAATAAACATAATCAGTGTATTTCCATCACCTGTGTCCTAAGCTCTCCTTTTAAGTACTGTGAGGCCAACACCAGACCCAAAGCGGGGAGCTACCTGGGGTAGCCGATCAGGTTCGTTCCTGTCACATATTTACATGTCCTGTTGAGAAAAAGATGGGAAAAAAGCACTCAAAGTTGTATAGTGTTACTTTGCAAGTTGTGTAAGAGTTTCAATGCGGCATCAGTTATTTAGAAATGGTTGAAGGCAGCCCCAGTGGGTTTTAGGTTCACAGAAAGTATCTGCCCACCAGGAAGCAATCACATGGCACACAGTAAAATGACATGAAAGAGTCTGATCCACTGGCCCAACAGCACACCTCATCAACAAACAAAATGGCTCTTTACAACTTCCTTACTGATGTCTTTAGTTTGTGTTTTGTGACAATGAAAGCCTCCTTTCATGACTTCTGACAGAGATGAAAAAGGGGATATATCTTTTTGACGTAGCCCATCTTTCGAACACTCACGTTCATTTGTTACACGCGCCAGGCAACAGACGTTTGTGCCTCTGAATCAACGATGGGCGTTGGAGTGGAAGGGGGGGCTGCTTGACAAGTTGCACATTGAGAGGTTTGTGAATGGCAAAAGAACGGAAGGGCATAGAAATGCCATATCTGCATGCTGGATTCATTTTGAACGCGCTCCAACTGGAAAAAAGCAATTTGAGGAAGCCAACCTTTTGAAAGCACTTCTGCCGCTGAAGTGCAAACGCAAACTTAATTAGGAAGTGATAATTGCCGCCGCTGTTTCCTTTTAGATTCTGAAGCTCTGGCTCCTACACACTTCACCATACAAATTGCGCCGCGTTGCACGTCGACATTTACAAAATGTCAATACGTTCTCAGACAGTAAATCATAAGCAAACTCCGTGCAGAAGCCGCATTTGTCATGTCAATAACGACAGTTGATTAACTGGCCAGAGCTTCCCTCTCTGCAAGTCTACAGAGTTTAATTTATGTCCAAATGGGAACAACAAGACCTGAGCTAAGCTCCAAGCCCTGTCAAATTCACAACACATGATTGAAAATGTAATTAAGTCGAATATCTGCCATAGCCAGTCATTTTCTTCACCATCCGCCATTGCATGTTTTTTTTTTCTTTTTTACTTGTTTGGAAGCATCAAAAAAGTGTATTGATTTAATTTTGTTTTCTAATTTCAGATGACGAGGACAATGTGTTATTATGTTGTTGAGAATGTCCCCAGAATCAATTTGGTGATGAATCGTTTGTCAGAGCGGGGATCAGTTCAATAATGCATTCTCCCCCAACTTTGAGAAACAATTACCATAATAATGTTTCATAAAGCCAGGCATTCAGAGTGCATGCCAGTGACAGCCAGGCACGCCGTGCAAACTCCGCAAATCCGCAAGGGGGGCCGTAAGACTCCAGCAGGGTCACCTGTTTAAATTTTAGACAAACAATCCCACGCTAATTAACAAGCTGGTATGGGAACTTATGTTTGATCAATCAACACTGCCCCATAGGGCGAGGTAAGTCAACAGTAGTGTGAGCAAACAGAACAAAACCTTAAACCACAGAAAGGTCACTGGATCAATAATCCATTTAAGATGCTCCCTGCGATGCACGCTTCATGCCTGTAGGAGCCTAGCGAAGACATTTATTTATTTATCTATTTCTTATGTTCACATTGGACTCACAGGTGGTGTATGAAAAGTGACTGGGGCATTTAGTTTGTTATGAAACCCCACCAGTGATGGGGTGTGAAAATTATTCAGGCTCTTCCTTTGTGTCTTATGCCTTTTTTTCAGCTTCAGTCTCTCGCCCATCAACGGAAAATGCGCATCATCTACACAAGAGAAGTGAAGACTGGTGCTGCTGAGCCTGGCAAGAAAATAAAAGGTGCAAATTAGCATTTTTGTGCATAACTTAGCCTAGAGAGCCTCACTGATTTACAATTCATAATTTACAGCATTGACAGATGTTTGCTGAACAAGCCTCTCTCAGAAACATCTGGCCTTAAACAACAAGCCGGCAAGGCAGTCAGTGGCAATCAGGCACCGGAGTATGTGCTGCCGGTGTCGAGCTGTTCACCGAGATTGACAGCCCTCTTCAAAGTACACACAGTCAGTGGATCACAACACGCCACACACGTCAAAGAATGCAGTGTTGATGCATAATAGTGAATCACCATAACTGAGGGAGTGGAACACATGACTTCTTCCCAGGAAGGCTGAATAAAATGGTTTATGCTTCTGTCTTTATGCCCTCATACAAAAACCCCACTGTAATTGTATATTATATGCTACAATTGAACTGAAGTTACATGCTTAAAATCTCTGGGATAAAATCTCTCTTGTATTGCGCAAATGTTTACCCCACACACTGATTCAAAACTGTTGAAACATGAAATGCAGAAACATCTCTGGGAGAAAGTTTTAATTAAAACTTTATTGTATCATTTTGCCTCACTGCTGTATCACAGTAAAGGCACCCATTTCATCAGTATGCAGTGCTAGGCCTGTGATGACTTCTATCATAATAAATAATCCTGCTTCTAATATGCTCTGTCTGAGTATTCACGAGAGAATGGAAAATGTTAATTACTTTCCAAGACAACAAACGCTTTCAGAAGCTGTGCCCTGTCTCATTGAGAGTGTTATGAGATTCACTTTGGCGTGATCCGTTATAAGTATTACCTTGTCACTTCTTCAACACGCCCAACAAAAAGAAAGGGAGATGGTAATGAGGGAGTGCTTCAAACAGGTGTCTGACAGACACAATTACACACCTTCACAACAGGCCAGACAGATGAAACAACTCTCCTCACAAATCTGTAACCTCAATAATTCTTGCAACCTAGTGGCACAAGACAAGGACTATAGTTGCTACTTTCATTGGTCCTTGGCCACCTCTGTAGAATCTTGATGTGTGACATTGTCTCAAGGATGTTGTCGTACAGTACGTCCTCCCTGATTAAGCTGTGTCCTTTTGTCTGGGGGTGTTGGAATGTCAGTTTGTCTTTGCAGCTAAGTGTCTCTCGATGGCTGAATGATTTCCTGACCGAATGCGGTGCAGTGTCGAATGAATGCATCGTCATACGGTACGGACCGGAACGTTTGTATAAAACCATACTTCACTTGCAAGATTTGTATATGCCGCTGAATCTGCCAAGTGTTTTATTATGAAAGTAACTTCCAGAGTAACAGGGTTAATGGCTAAAAGTTATGGATACCTGTAAAGAATGTCAGGCTCTACAGTAACTGCCATCCTCTCACTTTGATGTGCAATAAATTACTTCTGTCAGTGTCATTTACTAGCTCGGACTTATCTTCTTCAAAATCCCTGAGATGTGTCCATTAATACTGTTCTAATTTTATGCACCGGAACATTATTTTGCCACTTTATCACTTCAGTCTTGAAGGTGTGTGAGGGAGGACGGTCTCACAGACAGCCTGCGATGATTTAAGGTATTCACAAAAAAACTGGCTCAGACAGGGATGGTTGACACTAAATCTCTGGTCAAGGTGAGAGGACTCTTCAAAGTGGCATATCTTGTGAGTATTTTGGGTTATCCTTTTTTTCTCCCCGCCAGATATTAATGCTTGTCCAATTCAAAGGAGTTGCTGCTTCTCCCGGACTATTTGTGATCTGTATAAAAATGAGTAACTGTCTGCTTCCTCTGGTAGGGCCCCTCAGACGCTTAGCATTAACAATCGCTTTCTGTGGTAAGGTCATGACCACGACACTCAAATGCATTAAAAACCCAGGTGCAAGTGCAAGGCTATCAAGCATACATTCGAAATGAGATCACTCGCACGCATACAGCGATGAATGAATGTGGACGGACTTTAGTCACATTCAACATAAATGTAAATGCTCTCAGCACATAAACGTTGATAACGGCAACGGAGTGAGTACAGGGTCTTTTTTTGTACTTTACAGATTCAAAGAGGTGCTTGTGTGAGATCAAGCTGGAGGTCTGGACCAGTGAAAGAAACATTTTAAGTTCCCTGTGGAGGAATCCAGCCAGCCTCTATTGCTTTGCAGGCTATTTTCTGGGGCCCAAAACAGTCATTCAGAAAGTCTTGGCCTTCATTACTTTTGAAGTTATTACAACCAACGGCTTCCCATTTACTGCTTTTGAAGAGGACGGTGAAATATCAGAGTATTATGGTCTATTCGGCTTAAGAGAAATGATGAATGCTGATAATGATTGATGATATTCGTGCGGATGTTTTCAAAGCTTTCTCCTTGTATCAGTCTGTCCTCTTTGGACAAGATTTTATGAAGAACTTAATAAAAGGGACATTGCTGATTAGATACTAAGTTAAGTAAAAAAAGTCAGTCTGTAGACACCACAAATATAACCCTTGTGGCAGGAGTCTTTTTTATGAGGATGCAAAGTGTGATCTTTATCAGGCCATTGCGGAGACACAATTTTATTCATGCTCAGAATATAATTTAGCTGAAGTATATCTCTCGACACTGTCCAGATATTAGACAGATGTTAATGCCGGATGTTAAGTGGGCCCAGGGGAGCAGAGTTACATATACCATGACTGTGATACAGAGCAAGCGTCCTTACTATTCTGTGTTCTGTCCCAGTATATTGCCAAATCACGCTTTTATCTAGAAATATAAATGTAAATGTAGATTTACATTTATATGTCTCCTGGTTTAACCAGCTACTGTACTGAACTTTTTTTTGTAATAGTATGAATGTTGTAGCCTACTATAAATGTATAAGTGCTATCTAAAGACCTTATTAACTGAAATACCTTTTTTGGACAAAATAAAAGCTTTTTATTGGCCAATTGCCTCGCTGAGTAGATCTGCTGATTTTTAATGCATGAGAGCTGATGCAATACTGTATGAAACATGACGTAGAAGTGTGCAGCGCGCAGCAGTTTCACCATGGCTTCAGATGTTTAGGGCTCCCTGGGAAGGGATGGTGTGTTCGCCTTGTGCAGACATGTCATAAACCCTCCGTTATTACAAATAAATGGCTGAATGAATAGTTGTACTTGTGTGGTGTCTGCTTGAACTCTCCAAAGAGACTCCTAAACTAGCCACAAACTTGGCTGTATTGATCTGGATGGTGATATCATCTGTACAGTCACTATGACACTTCTGTGGTGTTTTAGTTATTTCTTTCATTTGATTTCATTCATTTGAATGTAGAGGAAACACAAAGAAGATTACAGTGAATGGACATAGACTGCTTCAGTCTTACTGCCAGTTGAATTATGTAGTGAACACTGAGAAAACAACAAAGAGATTAACACAGACCTTAATGAGGTACATAACCATAACAAATCGTGATGTACTTAAAATCTACCATACTGAGGAAATGGCCAAAAAGCATAGTGTGTTGTCAGCCTGAACTGAATAGATTGTTTTCATTGCCAAAGGGCATCATGGCACTAAAGTTCATCATGTGTTGCACTCTGTTAAAGTGACAATGTCATAATGTTCCTACAGAACATGTTTAGTGTTACGAAGTGGCTGTGGCCCAGCTTGCAAATGTATGGACGCTGTCTAGGGGTTACAACTAACTGGACCTCAGCCACAACACAACTAAACAAAAAGGTCTTAAAACCCACAGCTCAACCTACACACTGCCCCTATATGATGTACAGATGTGGAAGACCTAACGTGTGTGGTTGCAAGGTGTGTGTGTGTTAGCTTGGCAGAGCTCCAGTGAGAGGTCACTTACCTTTGGCTCCCACTGCACTGAACAGCTCCAACACCTGACCAGCACAAGTGTTGTATCCTGCCTGCTGATGGCTCTGACCAGCACAAGTGTTGTATCCTGCCTGCTGATGGCTTTGACCAGCTCAAGCAGTCTTTTCGTTTACGTTGAGGTTTTTGGAAGGTGGTACAAATCCAAACGAAACTAAGGCTCAACGGTTCATCCAAAGGCCATGACACACAAGTGGTCGATCAAAATCCAGAGGGAGACCCAGGCCTTGCTTCAGCAGCAGGTCCTTATTCAGTGTGAGCTGTTTGAAGGACAGGTGTGCACTTAACCAATTAGCCACAGGTAGTGACATCACTGAAGTCCCGCCTGCAAGTCAGTGCTTAACCTATCCTAACATTAGGGCCACGGTCTTTATACTGTACACATGGTTGTTATTCACAACAACACACAACGTAAGATCAGCAGTGGATGGTCTGCTTGTAGGTTTATTATTAGCTGTACATTAGTCTTTCCATTTATTCTACCACTGTTTCAGGTGAAACGTTAATCCATATTTAAATGTGTGGATACACTGTGAGTGCGCACCTGTTCCATGTTGGTTATGTTCCATCCAACGCAAGTGTTAGTCCTATACCATTATTCTCATAGCTCCACAGATGGTTGGGTAATTGCAAGGCTTTGCCCCAAGCTGACACATTGTGTACTACCACACGCAGAGAGGGTACCATTAACACACAACCACACCCACACATATGCATGCACAGGTGCAGACATTCAAGCGGAGCCCTTGTGTGACCCACACAAAGCCTTTTGGGAGATACACATACAGACATGCACACACACATACACAAACACACACACACACACACACACACACACACACACACACACACACACACACACACACACACATACAAACACAGACACAACTGAACATACAGTTGAAAGAAAACATTCTTACACAGAAATCAAGAAACAGTTTTTTTGTCTGGTTTTCATTTTTCTTTCCCAAATATACAGAGCAAAAGCATCATAGATTCACAGACTGATACAGGTAAAATACAGTTTTTCTTTTTCTTTCCATTGATATAGAGGGCCACTGCATGAAAATAGTGGTTTACTTGATGACTTGTATTTTTTGTTACTTTTCCATGACATTACAGTTTAGAACTTTTGATTTGCTATATATCGATTTTTGCCACAACCGTGTACAAACCTTTTCTTGTTACTGTAGCATGTTATTGAAGGACTAACGAGATATTGATTGGGGGAGGGAGGGGAGGTTGGGTTGGGTTGGGGGTGGAGGTGGAGGTGGGGGCAAGGAGAGGGTCCTTGTGGCGTTTACACTGAGGTCGGTGGAGTTTCGTCATGTGTTATCCTAGGGGCCTCTCGATGTCTTGGCCCCGGTCCATCCAGACGAGTATCGCCACGTGTAGCTACTCTCGCTCGGACCTGATGGCAGAGCTCAAGGGTCTCCCCCACATTCTTTAGTAAACCACCCTTTTCACGCAGAGCTACATGTCAGCAGTGTCTGTTTGGCATGATATATACTTTTAATATTTTTTTCGTTTTTTTTTCCTTTTCGTTTTTTTTTTCCCATTATTTAGACCAAGCAAAAAAGGTTTTGCAGAGCACAATTCACTGATGCAATATAGCCACTGGGCACAGAAATGATTACAAGGAGAACTGTCAAACCATTAGAGACCCTCCATCCCAACTATACATAGTGATGTTCACACACACACACACACACAGCAGACACACACCACCACCCACACTCCCTCCACTCCATCTCCCGTCCCTTATCTCCAATGCTGGGGCCCGTCATCATCGTCTCTGGCTCTGGACAGAGAGCACGTATGAAGTGGTAGTCCTCAGTGCTGTCCTCCTGCCTCTAGCTTAATAGACTCACCAACGCTGCAACTGGATGATGGCATGCCAATGAATGCTCTTTCTCTCCTCTCTCCTCTCTCTCTCTCTCTCTCTCTCTTCTCTCTCTCTCTCTGTCTCTCCCTGTCTCGCTTTCACTGTTTTTTTAATGAGAGTGTGTGTTTTCTTTTCACATCAGTCAGGCCGGTTCTGACCTCTCGTTATCAGAGCGGTTGTGTTACTCATCTGTTTGGTCGTGGGATGGTGGAGCGGCTAGCTTGGCCGGCGGCCAGGTCTGCGCGTGTCCGAGAGCCCAGCGGGCGCGCTCCAGCCCACCAGCCCACCAGGGACGAGCGATAAGAGCGCTACCGCTGGGCATGCAGAACACATGCAGACATGGCAACACCACTCAATTAATCCATCTCATCTGCTGCGCTTTGGAGCCAATGAGACGACAGCACTCCAGAGAGGGGGGGGGGGGGGGGGGGGATAGATAGACAGAAAGAAATAAAGAGAGAGAAACAATGAGATAGAGTGAAACAGAGACAGGGAGAGATAGACAGAAAGAAGAGGGGGTAGGACAAGAAAGAGAGAGAGAAAGAGAGAGAGAGAGAGAGTGAGAGAGAGAGAGCACGAGAGCAGCCAAAGACAGATAGAAAAAGGGAGCAGGAGAGAGGGGAGAAAAAGAGAGAACAGACAGGGAGAGGACAGACAGAGAGAGAGGGGGACAGAGCGAGGGAGAGAGAGAGAGAGAGAGAGAGAGAACCTCTCTCTTACAAGCCTTTGAGCACTGGAGCACTCCAATGGGAATATGCAGCTTAAGTCCTAGCATGGTAGTTGGAGGCCAGGTTGAACATGATTCATATGTGCAAAAAAACACAACAAAAACCCTCCTGATTAAGAATAGCTGTTTTTTGGTGATGAATGTTATGTGTGTGTGTCTTCATTATCAGGTCAATTTTCAGCCTCATCCTCAGTAGAAGCCAATGAATCAAGTGCTAATCTAGAAAACTTAGGCATGGGGGACATGAAAACTTAATGACCACTTCAGCAGTTTTTTCTTCTTTAAAAAAATACCATTACACTTTCATTATTCTAGGGGCCTCTCCTCGTGACATCTATTTTAACAGATCATTATGTGAAGGAGCTTTTGAAGGCTTGTGGAGAGGAGGAGAGGTCTGACTGGCCTGGGACTGGAGCTTACTACGTGCTGCACCCACTTCTTTCATGACAGTCTCCCTTTGATGCTTTTACACGGCACAGTCTGCTCTGTTGGGATTTCAGTGCTACCAAACTAAAATATGACACAGAGAACCGCTTTTTAGCAATAAATTAAGACATGATTGTCTGTACAGGGTGGATGACGTGAAAGTTTGCTCTGCCTGTAGTATAGCAGTTGACAGAGGGTTTTTTTTTCTTAAAAGAGAAAAGAAAGAGTAAACTATATACAAGTAGCAATAAAGAATTATATACAGAGTGCCAGGTTGTAGGCAAGATTATCAGTATAATGTCGGCCATATCCATTTAGGCTGCCACATGAATAAGTGTGTAAATTAAGAATCTGACACCAACACTCCGACTTGGTACTCACTGAAATGCCAGGTGGGTAATTATATGTAAAGTGCTTGCAGCAACCGAGTCTGTCCCTAGGCAGGACTGAGGGTGTGTGTCTGGGATATCAGAGTACAGTGGATGTTGTGAATCATAAGAAACCGCAGCCTCTCTTATCTGTCCTTCTTCTTCCTTGGCTTTTTAGAAGCTGTCCACTTGCTATCTGCCACAACCCCAGCAACCCCCTGCGGTCAAAACAGCAGATTATACAAAACAGGAAGAGGAAGAAAAAAATAAAGACAGATAAGGTGCAAGGGAAGAATTTCGAATCAGATGAAAAAAAATGTGACAAGTCCAGTTATAGCTGACATTTCCTCTTACCATCTGTAACCACATACATTATAAAAAATAGACTGTGATTAAATATGACCTAAACTCATTTCATAGGCCAGCTGCCTGGGTTTTGGCAAGTGGGATACCTCTGGAGCTGTCTGACAGGAGAGCATTATGGCACAGGACTGCCTGAAGGTCAGAGAGAGAGAGAGAGAGAGAGAGAGAGAGAGAGAGAGGAGAGAGAGAGAGTAGAGAGAGAGAGAGAGAGAGAGGAGAGAGAGAGAGAGAGGAGAGAGGAGAGAGAGGAGAGAGAGAGAGAAGAGAGAGAGAGAGAGAGAGAAGAGAGAGAGAGAGAGAGAGAAACTGATCAGGGCAGGAAGTTATCCTGGCGGCGTGAGGTCAGTTGTGGTGGCTGGTTTTGACTCAAAGGTCTCTCAGCACACTGGGGCTAATTTTTTTGCCTGCCTTTTAAGTGCTCATATTCCATCTGCCTGCAGTTTCATCAGTGAAGTCCAGAGCAATGGCTATGTGTGTGTGTGTGTGTGTGTGTGTGTGTGTGTGTGTGTGTGTGTGTGTGTTTGTGAGTGGTACACATATCATATAAGATTTGATGGAGATAGAGGCTAAAAGAGGAAGAGCGAGAGCAGAAGAGAAAGAGAGGAGATCCTAATCGTGTCAATCAAGACCCAGTATTTGCTCTACTTCAGCATAAATTTGTGCATTGAGTATCTCCAGCTGTCACAACTAAGTGGTCACCACAGGAAAACAGATGGCAGCAGAAGAAGCACAGTGGACCTAAAGCGTAATAAAAGTTTGTGTTTGTGTGGGTCATTGTGTGTGTGTGTGTGTGTGTGTGTGTGTGTGTGTGTGTGTGTGTGTGTGCATGTGCATATGTCTGTGTCTGTGTTTTGTTTGTTTCAGCGCTCCCAAATGATATGGAACACTAAGACTGGGAGAATATGTCACACTCCAAACTTGCCAGATATGCAGTTCACTTAAAACAGTGAGCATGCATTTGCCCAATGACCGAAATTATACATATTTCATGGAAGTAGACAAAAAAAAAGAAAGTAACCAGTACCTTTGAAGTTGTCAATCTCACAGTAGTACAATTAGTTTAGCTCAGCCTCAACTTGGCAAAAAAAAACAACCAAACAAACAATTTTTTGTCAAAGAATTAAGCCACACAATTGTCTGGTTAGAAATGTATACATTTGGCATCTCACGCTCTTCAGATGACAGAGGTCGTTGGTCGGTGTCCGAAGTGTGTCCCACCACGTTGGCAAAGTGTACACTGCAGTCTTTGTGAGCTTTGCTTGAATTCATCGAATGCGACACCATCGTCAGCCACAAACCAATATGACAGTCCTCTTACAAGATGTAAAAAATAGTTGCGTCCACTCCAGAGAGTAATTTGGTGGCAAAGTCTGGTGGCGTATTTGGTGGCCTATTAAATAGTTCTACTCAAGGCAAGAAAACACACAGGGACACACATATCCTCTTAGCTCCCAGTGTAAGTCCTCAACATCAGCGAGAAAAAAAAAAACAATCAACTGAGCCGAAAAATAAAGATAGCTAAATTAGACGGAAAAAATGTACAGTGATATTCCTTTATCTCTGTATGGCAAAAAAAAAAAAAAAATCAAATTGGCCCTCTGGTTGAGACCACAGCAGCCCTTATCGGAACAGTTGTGAGGGCTGGCTGGGTTTCACAGCTGCAGCGAGCTGTGCCATTTTTTAAAATGATTTTCGAGAGTTCAAGAGTTTCTTTTTTTTTCGTATTGGGAGTTCATTTCACCCACACGCGAGCCAGCGCCATATCTGTAAATGGCACAACTGTCTCTCGCTTCCATAAAGTTGTTGTGCTTCACCGGACCACAGGCCAGCCAGCATTAGAACCCTGCCCTGCAGTATTTAGCCACAAACAGAGGAACAGAACCTGGGAAAGAGAGGAAAGTAGCATTTCCATAAGACTGTTAGCTTCTCCTCTCTTTCTCAGGTGTCATGGGTCCCTAAAGAGAACGCCCGGTTAATGACATTACGCACTGACAATCTAGTGTGTTTTCTGTACACAGAGTGCCCACAGTCATGGAGCAAAATAGAAAGCTTACAGGTTGTAGTCTGAATGACTTTTTTTTTCTCTTCAGCATATGATGGTGGTGCAGACAGTTAAAAAGGTGTGCACCAGGTGAAAGGCTGAAAGAAAACAGCTAGGGGTAAAAAGAAAAAGGATGAAAAAGTTGGCTTGCAGGGTCTCAAGCCAGATCGTGAGGTTTGTTGGGGAATGTAAGGCTTTTTCAAAACTTAAAGCTCTGAGGTCGAGGGAGAGGGGCCATGGACAAGTCCTTGTGACACACTAGGCCACGTTTCCTCAGGACCAACCTGCATCCTGTGCTTAATGTGAAAGTTAACGCATCCTTTCACTTTCCATTTTGGGCCAGTCCCTGTTGCTGGCTGGCAATCCCGGAGCGGTTGACTACGCCCCTTGCCCTCCCATCTCCATTCCTCAACTAAGCGCGTGCATGCCCCTCCTCCCACCACCCTCTCGGCCCCCCCATCTCCCTCACCCCCCCGGGCCCCTGGTGACTAGCAGGTCAGACGTGCGTCTGCATGCGCTTCTGCAGGGGCCTGGTGAGGTCCGAGTTCTGCGAGGACGACTGCGAGTAGTGCGAGGAGGACGAGGCGGACGCCTTGCTGTCCTTATCGAACTGCACGTAGCCGTCCTGCTTGCTGTAGCTGCTCACGCTGCTGTCGCACTGCGTGTCCAGGAAGGAGCTGGAGTCGCTGAGCGAGCCGCGCTGGAACTCGCGCTCGCACAGCTCGATGGAGCTGCTGCCCATGCCCAGCACAAAGCGCTGGCTGTAGTCATACAGGCGGTTGGGGCCTGCGCCCAGCGTGGAGTAGATGTTGGTGAAGGACATGCCCGTGGGCACGCGCTGCTTCCCTGCTGTGCCTGACGTGGAAGCTGACGGCGTGCGGATCTCTGTGGGCTGGTTGCTCGCCAGGGTGATGGTCGGGGTGGAGTGGTGCTCTTTGAAGGTGTTGACGCTGTAGTATCCATTGGTCGGGTCCTGTTAGAAACGAGAAGTATTTGCGGTTGTGTTTGAAACCCTTTCTCAGCATCATACAAGGATAGAATGGTCTCTGCAGGTGCGGTAGGTAAATTACTGTAAATTACTGTAGAATTCAGCAGGGAAATTGATTAATTGGAGTGCTTCATGAGCACATAAATGTTTTTGTTTGAAATATCTAGCAATACACATCCTCTTGGCAGGAGCAAACCTCCAAACAACATTTGTGGGATCTCTAGACGATTGCTTGCAGAGAACAACAATTGGTCTTCTTACAATTAAGTAAAAAAAAACGAAATGAAAAGAAACCAAAACACCATCAAGGTCAAACTGGCAGTAATTACAAATAAAATGACAAGAAAATAAGGGAAAAAGGAACCAATGTCAGTGGGGATAAGAGTGCTTGAAAGGAATGTTTTCGTCCGGGGCGTAGCACAGCGGCCCTGTTACCCACTAATTAAGTACACTTCCATGAGTCACAACAGTAGCATGAGGAGTTCAGTAATATTTCAACTTTAATTGGCCCAAAGATGGCAGTGAGGATGCTGTTGTTTGCTCCCCTGATCTTGCTGGATGAATAGAAATGTGTGTATGTGTGTGTATCTGTGTGTGTGTGTGTGTCATGTATGTATGTTATATATGTATGTGTATGCATACACACTGAAACACATAGACACATGCACACACGCACGCACCCATACACGCACCAACATCTGTGTTTGTTTGTGTGTGTTTGTCATGTATATATGCATGTGTGCATATGTGTGTGAAAAAATGAGAAAATAAGACGGAAAAGGTGGAAGAATTTTGTAGGAGTTTGTGATGGCCATGGTTGTGTGCAGCAAGGGCTCAGCACAGTTGCTAAGAGGCCAATCAGAGCCGACTGTGAGGACATGAATGTCATTTGGAGGGAGCGCTCTGACACAAACCCCCGCGGAGGGATGCTAATCACAGAGATGACACTGCTATGACAACCCACGAGAAAAAAAAAAAAACCTCATATGCAGTGTAATCAGCAATCCCTCTTTCTCTCTCTCTCCTCTCTTTTCTTTTTCTGTCTCACTTCCTTTTTTTCCTTGCCTTGCTCTTAACATTTCCTGCACTGTGACAGGGACACCGTCCCTTCCGCTCGGAGGCAAGCGAGGACATGGAGGAGAGGTAACGTTCTCCTCTGGGCTGGCTGCTCATCAGCCAGGACTTAATATCTCCCTGTCCTCCATGAGCTGGGGCCGTCTGAATTATGAATGATTTATTTACATGCTTTAATGTGCAGCGTTGAAGAGGGTGTCTCATGCTATGTGTTTTTGCGGAATAAACAAGAACTCTGTACATACAGATGTTTGTGAATATGCTTTAAAAGATCGTCTTTCAATGTTACGTTCAAAAGCAGCTATAATTGAAAAAAATATCTTTCAATATCTTATTCCCAGGAAATACTGTGTGGCTGACATGAATTTTATGACTTCCAAATTAGTTTTGACGGTTATCAGTGATTGAATGAAAAATATTTCCATACCAAACACATTTCTTCAACATAAGATGGATAGACTTGGCATCTTGATCATTAATTTTGATTAAATTGAATTAAGCCCTTTTTTCTTCTCTTTTTGCTTGAGCAGCAGTGGATCTCCTGAAAATTTCCCCTATTTTGGGCCTGGAAATTGTTTATTTTTACAGTGCAAAATGATCAACTCACGTACCAAGAGAGTAATTATGGCAGTCAATGAGAAATGATTGGTTTTGGTTGACTACATTGACTCTGAGGATTTCCATCTTATTATAATGATTTTTTTTAAAGCCATTTGACTGCGCAAATGGTAAACCTTCATTGGAAAAATGGCAACAACAACCAAGCTTTACTGGCAAACAAAACCAGTGAATGTTAAAATGAATGCTATGATGTCTGTCTGGTACAAAAATAGTATTCCAGCCATTCAAAAAACATTTCCCATCTTATCTCACCCAGCGGGATATCTTAGACTATCTTTTTGATGTATAAAATGCCACATGAAAAAAGGACTGCATTTTAAGCATCTGCCCATTTTACACTGTTTCCATGGTAAGTCCATGGATATTATCAGTGACACCTCTGAAGTGGAGTCAATGGATATCGTTTTAGACGGCGGATGAAGCAAAAGTTTTCCGGAGCTTTTTTTGGGTGACTTTGCTGTTCCCCTCCAGCACTTTTATGTAGGTGGCCCCCATCCCGCCCCCGGCCCCCACCCCCCGTAATGTATGCTAATGAATGAAAATCACAGATCCTCATTATATACCCCGGCATGAGGATACCTCCTGCACGAAAAACCTCACAGGAGGGTTTTGCCGGATTTAACAGTTGTTATTCTTTTTCCTCCAAACGAATGCCTGTGTCCCCTGGGCGCCCACCTTAATGTGCTGGTATTCCTTTTCCTCCTCCTGCAGGACCTCCAGCTGCTTCAGCACCGACTCCTGCTGGAACTCACCCCGCTCGATCTGAGGAGAGAGAGAGAGAGAGAGAGAGACAGAGAGAGAGGGAGGGAGGAAAGGGAGACAGATACAAAGGAGGAAGGAAGGGAGAAAGAGGGATAGAAAAAGGTAGATGGGGGTAAGGAGACAGAAAAATAGAGAGGCAGAGACAAAGAGATAGAGACAGGGTGAGAGAGAGAAAGAGAGGAAGGGAAAAAGGGAGGGAGAGAGGGAGGGAGAGAGAGAGGGAGAAACAGAGAGAGAGGGAGAGAGTTCACTTTATTACTTGCGGCTTTGGAGATTTGTCCACCTGCCCACCCACCCTGGCTCTGCACAAGGTCCACTGATGGAAATTTTGCTGTTCTTTACAAGGGGCTTGATGATATTCAGGCTAGGCTCGAGGCACATTCCATGAATATTTTGTACACATGAATGTCATTAGGGAAATAAGCACAGAACCGAACACCAATATGCTTAGTCCTTCATCTCAACTCACTCAGTCACTCACTGGCTAACTCACTGACTGACTGACTGACTGACTGACTCACTCACTCACTCAAATAACCGTCACTCACTCACTCACTCACTCACTCACTCACTCACTCACTCACTCACTCACTCACTCACTCACTCAAATAACCGTCACTCACTCACTCACTCACTCACTCACTCACTCACTCACTCACTCACTCACTCACTCACTCACTCACTCACTCACTCACTCACTCACACTCATTAAGTCGACTCACTCACTCAAATAACCGTCACTCTCACTCACACACTCCCTCACCCACCTATATAACACTCACTCACACACTCACCCACCCACTCAAAGAGCGCATGCTGTGATTTCTTTTCAACCGCTATAGTAGTAGCCACCTGTGCGATCCAACCCACTTCAATTATATATTTGTTTACACATTCATCAAGACGGGGTTACGGCAGGCAGCAGCATCACAGCAATAATTAGCCACACAAATTATTTGATTATTTTTTCCACCACCACCACCATCATCATCATCATCATCGCTGTTGCTGCTGCCTGGCAGTGTTTGCACAAGAGGCAGTGACCACAAAGACCCCTGATGTGCGGATCACATAGCCATGGCAACCCCTCATCCCCTTCTCCCCAGCTGCCCCCTCGCCCCCCCCCCCCCAAGGAAATTCTGTCCGGCCACTAAATATAGGCTTGCGTCGGGGACGACAGGAGCTCGACTGGAGAGACGCGGGGCACTGCGTTATTCATGAGGCGAGCACGAGCACTGGAGATTGGTGTTATTAGTGTTGTGGTGGAGATAATTACCATTCATTATCACAGGACGTGACAGGGCCTGGCATAATGAGAAGCTGGGGGCTCAGTGGCAGAGGGTGGGTGAGGTTGGTGGTGAGAGGGTTGGTGTGTGTGTGTGCGTTTGTGTGTGTGTCTGTTGGTGTGTGGGTGTGTGTGTTTGTCTGTTTGTATGTAAGCGTGTGATGTGGAGCAGTGATTGTGTGTGTGTGTTTCTATTTGTGTGTGAGCATGTGATATGGAGCAGTGTGTGTGTGTGTAAGTGTGTGTGCTTGTTTTGTATTAGGGGTGTGATGTAGTAGTGTGAGAGTGTGTGCATTGTGTCTATGTATGTATGGGGTGTGGAGTAGTGGTGAGTGCCTTTGTGCATACATGCTTATGTGCTGATGTATGTCTGTTTGTGCATCTAAGGGGAGCTGTTTATTTTCCACACACACACATGTGCACACACACACACACACACACATGCACACACACACCCTTACCATCAGTTGCTTCATGGCGGCATGCTCTTCGTTCTCTCTGGCCGCGTTGTGGTCCTTGTGAACAATCTCCACGCGGATGTCATTCTTGGCCGACACCACGCCTTTTAGGTCTAGAGGCAAGCCAAACCACAAGAGCCAAATGTTAACACAGCCACCTATTCACACAACGAGATGCAAAACATCCCCTTCTGCCACTTCACAATGCTCAGTCTAAAAAAAAACACTTGAGAAAAGATAAAATAGAACATGAGAGAGAGAGAGAGAAAGAGAAAGAGAAAGAGAGAGACAGAGACAGAGAGACAGAGACAGATGGAGAGAAACAGAGACAGAGAGAAAGAGGGAGAGAGAGAGTGTGTGTGTATGTGAGAGAGAGAGAGAAAACAAGACAAAAAAAATAAAAAATAAACAGGAGACCCCACTAGAGAGTACACACACAAAACAGAAACAACAGCGCTCCTAGGCAGCTTCTACTTTTCAGTAATGTTTGGGTAGGCGGGGTTAATACTTGTCATATGGCGAAGTCTTACTTTCTGTCTTAATTTTGCTGGCAAGTTCTCTCTGCTGAGCACAGATGGAGACGGGCAGTGAGGGCATAACCAGGTGTGCGTCCTCTGTGGTATACAACAACAACATGCTGAATGCCAGCAACTGATGGCCCCCACAAGGGTACATCATCTAGTAGCACAGTTCTGCAGGTGCATTAGCTGACTAGGCTAGCCTGAGCCTCTGGATGCGATGCGATGCGATGGAGACGAGTCTTTTTACATTTTATACAGTTTATCACTGAGATATGGGGTGAGAGGATAATAACAGGATGGTGTGAGGAGGAAATAGAAAAGAAAGAAAGAAAGAAAGAAAGAAAGAAAGAAAGAAAGAAAGAAAGAAAGAAGAGAAATCGAAAGAAAGAGCACAAGAAAAAAAGGAAGAAAGGAAGAAAGAAAGCAAGAGAATGAATGTGTGCGATTAGTCTTTGAAGAAGAGCGGTGTAGTGAAGAATAATGAGCTGTTGCTTCTTCCTGTCTGTCTTGCTGTAGAGCTGTGGTCAGGTGACAAGATGGCGGCATGCAGGAGCGAGGCGGCGCTGGGGCTACTTACTCCTCTGGGCGCGGGTGCAGCAGAACGCTCCGATGGTTCCCAGGAGCACAATGAAGGCCACGAAGGCACCCACAGCCACGCCGATGATGACGGCCACCGGCACCGATGCTGTGGTTCCGACCAGAGGAACACCGAGACAGACAGACAGACAGACAGACAGACAGAAGGGAAAAAAGGCAACCCTCAGACACAGCGAGCCATCTCAATAACACTCAGCCACGCTAATGTATTCAGCATGATAAACGGAGACAGATAGCGCAGGCGGTACACAGATAACACAGAGATCTACACGCACAGGGACACGGGGGAACAGGCGCTGGCGGGGCAGGGGTGCCATGTGGCCCCATCTGCCGGTTTGACCGATGATCGATGTGCGATCGCCACGCATTTAACACCCTCCTAAACAAATCTGCGATAAACACCGCCTCTGACTAATACGTGGGCACTGGATGCAATTAACAGCTTGAGCAGAATAATACTATACTTAGTATAATGACCTATTACATCTCCGTGTACTTATTGGGAGCCAGTCGAGCGCAAGACAGGTGCATGATTGCTCAGCAATAAAACAAACAAACGCCGCATATGCACGCTAAGGGTTTTTTTTAGTCTAGCTGCGCAGTGGGGTTTTATGGTCAGCCCTAAGCATGATTTGTTTTTTTGTTTTTTGTTTGTTTTTTTTTGTTGGTAGTCGTTGTTTATTTATTTATTTATATATTTTTTTTTGCGTCAGACGACAAAATGCAGTGGAAGAGCTCAACGCATTTGCTGTCCTGGTTCTGCAGCGGTAATGAACAGCTGACTAAGAGCAGGGGCAGCGCTGGCATTAATTACTCTCTCCCCTCCTTAAACAAATGCAACACAACAGAGCCCCTCTGCAGTCATTAATGTCTGTTTAATGTCTCCATTAATCTACGTCTGTTCCAGGGAGGCCGAGCATGTATTTCCATCGGCTGGAACTTAAAACTCCTGCCAAACTTTGTTATCAACTGTGGTTGTTGTACACTTGGGTGAACTGATTTTATTTTATTTTTTTAAGTAAATGGGACATAGTGGGACTAAATGGGACAAAAAAGGACTTAAAAATAAAAAGAGAAAGAGCTGAAAGAGTAGAGAATAAAAAGAGAAGAGTCTGAAAGAGCTGACTAGGACATGCTTTTTTTTTTCATTTTTTAAGGACAAAACACCTATCTTATTCTGATTATTCAGTATATGGTCCTTGTAGACAGGTGGAATCCTGGCTTTAAAAAACATGTGAAATATTTGTGGACAAATGTAACATTTCCTTTTAACTCATACAAAAGAAAACAATTCCCAGTGACCTTCCCAGTCACACACACACAGCACACACACACACACACTAATACACTAATCCACCTACAATCAGCAACAGAAACAACTACACGCTAGCACACACAGTACAGCACAAAGCTCAACTCCACAGCCTGCCTCGCTACCACCACTACCACCACTACCAGCCCTGTGGCACGGCCACGCGTTGAAGAAGAGAAGGGGAAACCTGTCGAACCTTGGCTCCCACCTTGTTCCTGGAGCCGAATGATCTCGGTGTCAGAGCCGAAGCTGTTCCAGGCCGTGCAGTTGTAGATGGTCTGGAAGTCGGCGGGCACGATGTTGCTCATGGTCAGGGTGGAGATGGCGCCATCCTCCGTGCTGACCGTCTCCACCGTGTAACGGCCGGACGTGCCTGACTCCAGCACCGTCTCCTTCCAGGACCAGGCCTGAGAGAGAGGGGAAGGGAGCGAAGAGGTAGAAATATGAAAGTCCCATTTTTGTCATTGTGATCACACAGCACAGCACAGCACAGCACAGCACAGCACAGCACACAGTGCACACAACGAAATTCAGCTCTGCATTTGATCCATTACACACGTGAGCAGGGGGCGGCCATGGCCAACAGCGCTCAGGGAGCAGTGCGTGGGGACGTCACAGGTCTGATACCTTAACCGCTAGGCCACCACTGCCTGCCACTGCACCACTGCAAATATTACTGATCCACAGCTTCGCAATGCCCCCCTGTTGCATGTTGGGACCTCTCATGTCCACCATATGACTGCTTTCCGCTTTTATCCAAAAAAAAAAAAAAATGGTCGTCCTCCAAACACTTTTTCTATTAAAATAGAAGTTACTTTGTTACTTTATTGAAGTAATTTTGGTGGCAGGGGTACCAAACGCCTTCCTCAATGTGAATATTGTCTGCCCACTTACTACTCTTAAGATTGGATCTAAAATTCTAAGGCATGCTTTAGAGCGCTGTTTGACAAAAGTGAGATTTATGTTTTAAATGAATATCATTAATATGTTTTGACATACAATAGATAGAGATTCTGAACGGCTGACAAAAGTTGTATTAAATAGAATAGATTTAGTTCAGATTTATATAAATGAAAAGCATAGAATATGTCTACAAAAATATAAGTATTGTTGGTGGTTTAATGACTAATCCGATAACAGAGGTCTTAATAAGAAAGCCACCACATGCTATTTTTATCAGCATCCAGTGTAGAAGAATTTGCAGTCCATATATGCACACACACACACACACACAGAGTAAGTAATGAATCAAACATTGCCCCTAAGTGTAGGCACTGTTTATTTAAGCCCTATAAATCTTAATAGGATCTGTGGTATCGCAGCATAAGCATGCATTAAATGAGAAATTAAGAGTGTTAGTCTGCCATGCTTAATAACCTCCGATTCGTAGCAGCGAGAAATGATTTTGCAGTGCAGTTCCATTTATTAAAGCAACCCAATCGTAACTCAGGCGCGGGTGGCCGTGTTTTGCTGTTGCCAGGGAAGAGTGGTTGGCACGTAGCTTGGGATGGACTCACTCGGGATGACGGCATCGACAACAACCCACAGCCCCAACTGTGCTCTGAAAAGCACGGAGAAGGGGGCCGCGCCGCCTTTAATAACACTGATAACAGGTGGCACAGAGGGAGAGCTAGCGAGAGTGCCAAGCTAGAGAGTGAAGACAGGGGGAGAGAAAAGAAAGAGAGAGAGAGAGAGAGATACAGAGAAACAGACAGAATGGGCAGTGAGGGAAGGACAGAGAGAGAAAGAAAGAGGGAGGGATAGAGAGTGAGAGAGAGAGAGAGAGTGAGAAAGAAGAGCAAAAAAGAGAGAGACCAAGATAGAGTGAGAGTATGAGAGAGAGTGAGAGAGACAGAGAGAGAGAGAGAGAGAGAGAGAGAGAGAGAGAGAGAGCGAGAGAGAGTGAATAAGAGAAAGGGGGGGGGAACTTAGAAATCGCCATCATGAGGCCGACCCTTCTGCACCGAGTGTGGGTGATGCCAGGTGGCCCTCTCTGGAAGCCACCCAGGGTCTTAAGAGGAGAGAGAGAGAGAGAGAGAGAGAGAGAGAGAGAGAGAGAGAGAGAGAGAGAGAGAGAGAGAGAGCAGAAAAGAAGTAGGGAAGCAGGGAGAAGATGATTCATGAAAGAGAAAGAGAGAGAGAGAGAGAGAGAGAGAGAGAGGGAGAGAGGGACTCAGGAGATGACTCACAATGCGGTCTGGTGGAGGAGTGCTGGTTATGAAGCACTGTATCTGTCCTTTCTCTCCATGCTGCTCCTGTTTTGTCTGGGTCTTGGAGATGGTCGGAGGGCCTGTTGTACACAAAAACAACAACAACAACAAAAAACAGGATGAATCACACATTGTCAACAAAGCAGTCGAGTACTGACTAAGCAGACAAAGCCAAGGCCTTGGGTAGAACAATACTCAAGATAATGGATGCTTCTACTGTAACTGAAGGAACACAAATGACTTTATGTAGACAAAAGCCTTTTTAACAGTTGAATGTCTTGTTTTGTTCTTTAAAAGACGAAAAAAACATACACACACACAAAGTCACAGACACACAAAAACAGACACATGCAGATGTACAGTACACACTGTACTACAAACGCGCACACACCTACACACACACACACACACACACACACACACACACACACACACACACACACACACACACACCTACACACACACACACATACACACACACACACACACACACACACACACACACACACACACACACACACACACACACACACACACACACACACACACACACACACCTACACACACACACACACACACACCTACACACACACACACACACACACACACACACACACACACACACAACCACAGAGGCACTGCGCAGCATAATACAAAGCAAGAACACACTGAAAACCTGGGCATCTGTACAAAAATCTCATCCCCAGTTCTATCAAACAGCCTGCAGATAGATAAACCCCTCATACAGTCATGTCAGCCTCTTACACTTCAGACTCCCGGCTCTCAGCTGTGCAAGGCCATGTACTTAATTTGGTGCAGATGTTCCATATATTGTCAAATCACCTAGGACTGTATGACAGACAGCAAAGGGACAAGAGAAAAGATGCAAAGTGAGAGACGTGGAGAGAGAGAGTGAGAGAGAGGGAGGGAAGAGGGCTGATGCGAGTGACAAGTGAAGGGAGAGAAGAGAGAGAGAGAGAGACAGAGAGAGAGAAAGACAGAGACAGAGAGAGAAAGAGGGAGAGAGAGAGGGGGAAGAGGGCCAATGAGAGTGACAAGTGAAAGGAGAGAAGAGAGAGAGGAAAGAGAAAGAGAGAGAGAGAGAGAGAGAGAGAGAGCGAGAAGTGAAGAGTGATCATAGTACTGTTTTGCCTTCTAGTGAGGCACTGATTTATGGCAAGCTCGATGTCTCCCCTGTGTGATAAGGGCGAGAGCAAAGCTATTTCTATGAACCCCAATCAGGGACCCCATGACGGCGGAGAGGAAAGTGTGGGTGGGAGGGAATAGCCACCATTGCGAGATAAGACCCATCGCTGCATCACGGCACATTCAATTTCGCTCAACGGAGCTGTGAACTTTGACTCTGCACCACGTCCCCTCATCACATCGCCACCACAGATACTCACAAAACAATGCAGGTTGACAATAATAAAAATGTCAGCCGAATAGAAAAAGGGGGGCACATTGCTGTCCTTCAAAAAAAGAAAGAATGACAAAAGCCAGGGTATATAATATAATATAATATAATATAATATAATATAATATAATATAATATAATATAATATAATATAATATAATATAATATAATATAATATAATATAATATCATATCATATCATATAATGTACACAGTGTGAGTCCAGATCACACACTCTGGTAAACACAAACTCATCTTTGAATTTACTCATGTAGGTGAGTTTATAGCTTTTACTTATAACTGATAATACGTAAGTACCTTGAGCAATAAAGTGGTGTGGTTAGGGGCTCATTGGAAATAAAACAGACTGATGATGCGCTGGGCACTGCAAGGTTGTGGTTGTTTGCAAACTCAAACATGAATAACTGCACAAACACACAGAACCTTATCATTAGATAGAATCCCGAAGGATATTCTTGAGGTTTCCTGAACCTTTATTCAGAGTCTGTGTGTCTGTGTGTGTCTTTGCTCAGAAATATGTGTATTTGTTGATGTGTGTATATGTGTACACATCTATTTGCTGATGTAAGCTCCTCTGTTGACAATTGTGTGTGTGTGTGTGTGTGTGTGTGTGTGTGTGTGTGTGTGTGTGTGTGTGTGTGTGTGTGTGTGTGTGTGTGTGTGTGTGTGTGTGTGTGTGTGTGTGTGTGTGTATGAGAGAGCGAGAGAGAGAGAGAGACAGAGGGTGGATTTGTGTGTGTGTACCTTTGGTGGTGAGCATGTGAGTGCATTGGATGTTGCAAGTGTGTTGGGCATGAGGGGGGTAAACACGCTTCGGATCAATTCCTGCTGGGGCTGCTGAAAGAAGAGCTCACCGTGGATGTGGTGTGGTGTGGTGTGGTGTGGTGTGTGCAGTTACAAAAAGAGAATAAGAGAGTGATAGGGAGAGAAAGAAAAAAGAGAGAGGGGGGGAGAATGGTAGAGAAAGAGGAAAAAAAGATAGTGAGAGAGGAAGGGATGGAGAAAGAAAGAGAAAGAGAGAGAAAAGAGAGCAAGAGAGAAAGGTAGTGAGAGAGGAAAAGGAGAGAAAGAGAATGAGAGGGGAGGATGAGGGAGAAACAGAGAGAAATGGCAAGAGAGAGAGGAGGAGGAGGAGGGAGAGAGAGCAGAGGATGACTGAGAAACAGAGAAAGAGCAAGAGAGAGGAGGAGGAGGAGAAGGGAGAGGGGGGGGAGGATGAGTGAGAAACAGAGAGACAGAGCAAGAGAGAGAGAGAGGAGGAGAAGGGAGAGGGGGGGGGGGGGGATGAGTGAGAAACAGAGAGACAGAGCAAGAGAGAGAGAGAGGAGGAAAAGGGGGAGAGAGAGGGGGGAGGATGAGTGAGAAACAGAGAGACAGAGCAAGAGAGAGAGAGAGGAGGAGCAGGGAGAGTGGCTCAGGAGAATCTGCAGCGAAGATCAGGCCTGTAAATGAGGAATATAATTAGACAGCTTTATCTCACCGCCTCAGCCCGTGGGTGAGCTGGCCTCTCTCTGGGGGAGCGGAGCCAGCAGGGGGGAAGAGAGGGAGGGAGGGAGAGAGGGAGAGAGGGACGGAGGGAGAGGGGTGGGGTGTGTTGGTGGCGGGTGGATGGTGGTGGTGTTGAGGGTAATGATGGGGGGTGGGAGGGGGAGAGAGAGAGGGAGGGAGGGAGAGAGGGAGAGAGGGACGGAGGGAGAGGGGTGGGGTGTGTTGGTGGCGGGTGGATGGTGGTGGTGTTGAGGGTAATGATGGGGGGTGGGAGGGGGAGAGAGAGAGAGAGGGAGAGAGGGAGGGAGGGAGGGAGGGAGGGAAGGGAGAGGGGGGGTGGGGGGTGTTGGTGGCAGGTGGATGGTGGTGGTGTTGA
>CM050215.1:17167967-17182967 GCA_027475355.1 Coilia nasus | reverse complement strand
TCTCTTTCTCTATCTGTCTTTCACTGTCTCTCCCTGCCTCTCACCCTCTATAGCTCTCTCTCTCTTTCTCTCCCTGCCCTTCACCCTCTATCTTTCTCTTTCTTTCTGCCTCTCACCCTCTCTCTCTCTCTGACTCTCACCCTCTATCTCTCTCTCTCTTTCTCTCCCTGCCTTTCACCCTCTATCTCTCTTTCTCCACCTCTCCCTCTTTCTCTCTCTTGTTCTCTCACCCTCTCTCTCTCTCTCTCTCTCTCTCTCTGCCCCCTCTCTCTTTCTCTCTCTCGCTCTCTCACCCTCTCTCTATCTATGCCTCTCTCTCTCAATCTCTCTTTCTCTGTGGCTGCTCTTTCATACTCCTTCATGCTGCCTTTTCTTTCACCATCTCCGCTTCTTTCTTCATCAGCAGTGCTTTCTTTGCTCGCTTGGTTTTTACTCTCATCCATACCTACCCCCCTCGGCCACCCCTCCCCATCTTTTCTCTCCCTCTCTCTCTCTCTCTCTCTCTCTCTCAAGCACTCATTCCCCACTCGCTTTCTTTATTTCTCTCTATTCTGTGAGATGATCAAGGTTCTATCCCCCCACAAAAAAATAAAAGACAGCCTCAGAAGAGAAAGCAGCATGGTCATCAGTCACGCTGCTCCTTTACTGTCAGAGTACCCAGAATTCAATGGCTCGTCAAAGGCGGCAGGTTGATGAGGGGCCGAGGGAAGGGAAGCGCGAGGCGGCCGCGCTTCATCTGCCACGCCGCCCCACCACCGCTCTCACCACGCCGACGCAACGCACGAACCAACCAACCAACGCACAAACCAGCCAATGCCGACTTAAAACAATCAGCGGGCCGAGCCACTGGAGAGAGAGAGCCCTGTCCTCTCCCAGCGCCACATCAAAGGAGCATGAGCTCTATCTGATGGGCCTGTAGAAGCAGCGCGATAAAACAGAGAGATAGACAGCGAGGCGTGTTGTGTGGAGGGATGGGGTTGGTGGAGAGATAGACAGCGGGGGGTGTTGTGGGGGGGTAGGGTGGAGAGATAGACAGCGGGGGGTGTTGTGGGGGGGTACGGTGGAGAGACAGACAGCGAGGGGTGTTGTGGGGGGGTAGGGTGGAGAGATAGACAGTGAGACATGTTGTGGGGGGGTGGAGAGATAGACAGTGATAGCGGCGCGATAAAACAGATAGACAGCAAGGGGTGTTGTGGGGGGGGGGGGGGGGTGGGTAGGGTGAAGAGATAGACAGTGACGCGTGTTGTCTGGGAGGGTAGGGTGGAGAGACAGACAGTGAGGGGTGTTGTGGGGGGGCTAAGGAGGAGAGATAGACAGCGAGAGGTGTTGTGGGGGGGTAGAGTGGAGAGATAGACAGTGATAGTGGTGCGATAAAACAGAGAGATAGACAGCAAGGGGTGTTGTGGGGGGGTTAGGGTTAAGAGACAGACAGCAAGGGGTGTTGTGGGGGGGTTAGGGTTGAGAGACAGACAGCGAGGGGTGTTGTGGGGGGTTAGGGTTGAGAGATAGACAGTGAGGGGTGTTGTGGGGGGGGGGAGTAGGGAGAAGAGAGGGAGGGGGAGGAATGGAGGGAAGTGGGAAAGCAGGTCGGTGAGAGACAGAAAGACAGGCAGAAAGCCAGGGAGAGGCGATTGAGCGACGACAAAAGGCGAGATAGTAAGAGCAAGTTACTTAGAGACTTAGTGTGTTTGTATTTCGGGGAGGCAGTGCTGGGCTTTTAGTGCAAGTTGGTGAGAGACATAGAGAGAAAAGCAGTAAGACAGGGAAGGGGAACGGGGCATTGAGGGAGAAATAACAAAAGAAAGCGTGATAGTGAAAACAACTTAAGAGACTATGTGTGTGTTTTAATTATTTAAAAGGACCAAAAGGAGGGCGCGTGTGTGTGTGTGTGTGTGTGTGTTTCTGTGTGTGTGTTTTTGTGGCGTCAAAGACATATCCAGGCCAAAGAGGCTGCAAAAGAAAGATGCACGTAAACAAACAAACAGGGTGAACAAAAGAAAAGAAGGCAACACTCGTTCAGACATCAAATCAGCAGGGACCAAAGAAACGTAATGAAGTGTTTCATCAACTTCCCCATTTTTGGTTCTTTTCAAATGAACTAGACTAGCTAATGTCCTTGGTGGCAGAGCAACCCATGAATTATGAATACCAAAAAAATCATATATCTAAGAAAGGAATGGGGAAATGGAAGAGAGAGAGGGGGGCTGGTTGAGGCGCGTGCATAAATGTCTAAACTGGCCATTTTTGGGTACAAACAGATGCAAACATCAAAATGGATGTTTCACGAGAGGATAGCTGTAATGAAGTGCTGCTGCTGCTTCCATTATTGCTCACAGTGTGTTTACTTGGCGCAGTCACAGCAGTGTCCCCACTGTACACACACACACACACACACACACACACATACATATACTCTCATCCAACAACCCATGCACCTCACATACGCACAATTTTCTCTCTCTGTCTCTTTCTCTGTCTCTCACACACAAACACACAAAAACACACACGAACACACACACATACACACTGGTGTGGGACTGCTGACTAAGTCTACTTGTGATGCTGTCAAATTGAAAATCACAAGGGCTGTTTGGGTAAAAAAAAGAAAAAGCAGGGCTTTGCTTTCCCCTACTTCCAATTTGCGCACCTTGGCCTGCATTGTTGCTGAAGTGTGTGGGTGTATGTGTGTGTGTGTGTGTGTGTGTGCATCTGTGTGTGTGTGTGTGTGTGTGTGTGTGTGTGTGTGTGTGTGTTTGTGTGTGTGCATTTGTGTGTGTGTGTGTGTGTGTGTGTGTGTGTGTGTGTGTGTGTGTGTGTGTGTGTGCGCGCGTGTGTGCGCGCGCGCGCGTGTGTGGTTGGGGGGGTTATTTCACAGCAATTAGCAAAAAGCTCAGGATGTTTTCCTCCAGTCCCCACAGCAGTATGTTGCACAACCTTACTGTACGTCTTTTCCCCACTCCGAAACATCACCTTCCACTTTCCATCAGACAGGCATGGACTGAGACAGTGAGTGAAAGAGGAAGATTAAGGTAGAGAGCAGAAAGAGGTTTTTCCCTCCAAAAAAAAAAGCTTCTTAGTGAGGGCTGCTATGTCCCTAATGCTTGCCGCCTTGAATATCAAGCAACCGTAATGAAGCTATTTGTCTGAGAAGCTTCGGGTCTCCCTTTCTCTCCTCTCTTCCTCAGCATTCATTAGTCAGCCGAGAGACAGTGCCCAAGACATCCAGCCTCCCACCTTCAGAGTGAATCAATCAGCATTAAAACATATTCCTCCCTGCCTCAAAAAAAAAATGGCAGCCGGCTACCGGCAAGGCAAATGCTATGGGCGTGCTAGCTAGCTAGCTGTTGTAAATATCTAATAAAGCCCATGTTAAACAACTCCCAGTCAGTGGAGCTAACCCAGCTTTAGCTCTCTGGGTTATATAAATAAATAAGTGCTGCTGTATCTCTCGTTGTGCTGTTATTATCAGATAATTAGATCCTCTCCCTGCGACCCTTGTGGGCTAGTGAGGTCAGCTGGACCTATTGAGGTGAGCGGTCAGCGAGTCCCGGGCTGCCACCATTATGAAGTCATCTCATTCGCCAGGGAGGCCTCCTGCAGTGACCTCCTGCAGCGTTGTGTCTGATTTATGGAGGTAGGCCAGGAGAGAGAATGAAGGGGAACCAGAGGGGGGACCTTCCCTTGCTCCTGTGTGGCTGCTAGAGGTTGGGAGTGGGGAGTGGGGAGAGGGGTGTGTGAGAGGGGGTAGGGGTTTGTGGAGGGTAAACACTCACCTCTCTCATCTAGCCCCAACTCTTTCCCCCCACCTGAACCTCACATTGACCCCTTGAGATTGGGAGATGCAATGCACTTTCCATCGACCGTATGTGAGACCTCATTCAAAAGAAACTTTTGTCTTGCTCCTTGCTCGTGGCCCTGCTGATGGGAGCCAGAAGCAGGAGTGAGTGTGAGGGGACACAAGAGGTTTTTTTGGGGGGGTAACCCAACCCCCCCCCCACCTTCTCCTCTATGATTTCTTCCCCTCCCTGCCCGTGCCTCCCTCCGACCCCGTTAGAAGCGCCATAAAGATTGGGAGACACACTGCCGCTTACCGTTGACCGTGAGGGAGACCTCCTTCTCGCCCGCCCCGACCCTGGGGACCACGGCACGGCACACATACTTCCCAGCATCCTCTTGCCTCACCGACTTCAGAGTCAGGATGTTCTCGTTGCTCAGTACCTGCAGCAGAAGTGGGGTGGGGGGGGGGGCATGGGTCAGAATAATGATAAAAAAAATCTGGCTTCTTTTCAAAACCTTTTGCTCTACAGAAAAAGAGCCCCATCCATACTCCCCGTAGACACTGAAAAGGGCCCCCGTTTAATTATTAAAATCCAATTTGGTCGCAGAGAGGGCGAAATGGCGGAGACTTTGAAGTGTGAGCTGGTTGATGCCGGTCAGAATGGAGAGAGAAGAATAAGCTGGCTAGCTTTCACCTTCAGAGTGGCAGGCCGCGGCTTCTGGTTTTTATGTCCACCATGACGGTGGAGGGGACACAAACAAAACTAAAAGGCTATAAATTGCCGCTCTAATGGAGCCTTTAGAGTTGACTTCTCAAAAAAAAAAAAAAAACGAGCCTGTTTATGCTCACTAGTTTAAGCAGTGTCTGGGTGCCAAACTGTGTGCCAGAAGTGCGCTGCGCTATCTTCATTTGACAAACACATTTGCTTAAGAGGCCATATGGACATTACGTCCAATTTCTAAATATACCTTTTTTTAACAGAATCTAAGATTTCTCTACAACATTTTTCAGTGTATACTGTCAATATACAACCCAGAATTTGAGATGACATTTAAAAAGCCATTTATAATAGGTCCCCATCTTTCCATTACGCTATGTATTTTTGAATTTTAAAAAGCACTTTACAATCATTAAATGCTTTGCAACTACTGCAAAATAAAATGTCATGTCAATCTGTTTGGCTTTTTCCATTGCAAGAGGGTAAGCATTGCATTTTTTAATTAACAGTTGATTAAAATAATTTGAACACTTATGCTGTCATGCAGTAGAACCCACAAACCCAGAAGATGATCATTAGAGCTGGCTTTTTTAAGCAGTTGGTAACACTTTATTTGGATAGTCCACCCACAGAGACATTACAGATGGCTTGCTGAAAATTTGTTTCATTTTGTGTTTTCTTCTCTGACTTATCAGCTTAATCAAGCCCAGTCCCACCCTAGCCCACTCTAACCTAAACAAGACACAGAGTTTCAACAATTCAACACACGGTTTAACAATATTCAGCACCTACAGGCAGCCTACAGGACCAGCTACATATATAGGATGACCCAAATAAAGTGTGACAAAACAGTTCTCTGTGAACATACCACTCCAGATCCTCGCTTCATCCAGACGATCGTGAGAGATGGGTTGCCTGTCCAAGCGCAGTTGAACTCGGCATCTGATCCCAAGTCTACCTGCAACGACTGTGGCTCAGTGGCCATGCGAGGGCCAACTGCAGGAAAAGGATTTGAAAACTCGTTACTCCATAGAGATTTAGACATCTTTTTGACATTCCCAAAAAGCTATCAGCTCAGCTGAGGCTGAGCATACTGTGTTGCCGCAGTGGGAGCAAACATCTGTTCTAGCAGACAGTATATTGACACAGCTGAACATATTTTGTATAAAGGCAGCCGGTATGGCACTCACAGTAAACGTCTACGTTGCGACTGATGTTTGTGCTGCCCAGGGGGTTGGTCACTTCGCAAGAGACGGGTTCAGTGAAGAACGAGTGGTCGACGAGGACTTCATAGGTGTCACCTGACACCTCCTTTATTATGCTGCCTCCTTTAGCCCACCTGTAAACGACAGAAAACAAGACATATTGGGTGTCAAGGCCAAGAGAAGCCACTGGACTGAAGCTGTGAAATGCTGAAAGGCATAGCTTAGGATGCTTGCATGCCTCATTGATTTAGTGGCATCTCTTGGCAGAAAGCCCCAAGAGTTGAATAATATTTCTCTTTTTAATTAGACAGCAGTATCTCTGTGACTGATCAGAAAGCAATATCTGCTTGCAAAGGCTTGCAGAATAACAACAACAGGTGTTAGCAGATCATACAGCTGTTTTGATTTCAACCGGCACAAAGGGAGCCGGAAAACAAACACTTCAGTCGAGAGGCAGGCCAGTGATTACCAAGTCGATGCAGAGGCACAGCCATTTCTTTCATTTTCTCATCACCATCACCATCTTGCTGTGGCAGTGGGCATCAACAAGTGCAGATAACACATGCTCAATGGCTATAGAGGCTTTGAAATGAGAGCGAACAGAATGTGCCAGTCCGATTTGTCAGCCGCTCACACTTAGCCACCGGGAAATGATAGCACTGTTATTGGGGGGAACCACTGAAGGACAGCGTCCGTGCTTGCTTCAGCATGTTTCTTGGCTGGGTGAAGAACAGGCAGCACGATCCCCTCCATTAACGCGGGGGACCGGGGACAGGCTGCGAAAAAACAAATCTCGCCATGACAAATAGGCTAGAACCCCACTCAATGCGTGGAAATGACATCCACTGTACGTGCTCATAAAGGAGTCTGAAGGTAATAAATTGACGCAGGCCACGGCGAGGAACGTTTTTGTTTGTGTTGCAGACACCAGGCGTCTAGTGACAGGAAGTCTGCGCCGCAAAAAATAAATAAATAAATAAATAAAAATTGTGGGGAGGCGATGCTTCTCGGAGTTGTCACCGCTTGTGTTTGGAGCTCATTGCCGCGGATGGCTCCCCGTCGACAGAGGAGACAGAAGCCATTTGTAAAACCAGAATGTGTGGAAACCTGGGGAAGGGGATGGGGATGGGGAGGAAGGGTTGTCCAGGCCCAGTTACTTGAGACTTTTCAGACAAATTGGAACGCTCAGCAGCTGCTATATCCCACTAAGGCAGAGCACTTTGGCAAACTGACTGCAAGCTAAGAGTCCCAGGTAGCTCTTTGAAGAGGAATTGAACATCGGTGTCCAACGCCAAAGGACAACCTGAAACCGATTCATTAGTGCCAAAAAACAACTGACATCACTGAAGCGGTGTCAACTAAATGGAAGAAGATATCTCCCCTCACTCTCCCTCAAAGGACAAAGGAGGATCGCTGTAATTGGCTTGGGTAGCTGTACTGTAGCAGGGATTCTTGCAAACTTGTCTCACTCTTTTACATACAGAGGGGTGTCGATGATGGACTAATCGCGCAGAGGGACACCTGTGTTCTAAAAATATTTGATTAAAGGCAGATGGGTACACTTGGCTTCCCCACCCATGCACACTAATTTGTTTTATGGAGGGATGCTAATAACCAATTAAAGTCTCTCTCGCCTGCCTTACAGTAGTGACAGAGGAGAGCAGACAAAGGACTTCCTAAATGCGAGCAGACATAAAAGACATTTATTTTGATCTGCATGTCCAACATTTCACATAATTGGCTAAATATACACCCAACATCACGGCAGAATTCAGGAATATAAAAACATTTCACTGAAGCATTAAGCCATTTTAATTCACAACCCTATGTCTCAAATAATTAAAAACACATTATTGTAATGTCCATTTTTTTCCTTTGATTCCTTACAAGGATGTATATTAACATCTTGCAATATAATACTTTTTTTTTTTTTTTTTTTTTTTTGAAAAATCGTTGCCTCAGAGCCCCTTAGGAAGATATGGTGAAATAGACGTCCCTTTCAGGGCTCCATAGCTGTCAAAAAAATCTTTAAAAACACTCTAATGAATAAGTGACATTGATAAGTAGCATGTGTATGGGAGTATGACTGTAGGACTGCTCATGAGGGAAGTGGGGTGTTTGTTTTGGGCTCTACGGTAGCCCTTCTGTGGAACAAAATGGCAGCCCCCTATGTGCAACATTGATTTTCTCCTTTTTCCTGCCTGTCCTCTTCGAAATAAAGTTATCAGGGCCTGGCTGGAGAGTTGCAGGGGTGTCAGGATGTTGAGATGTTATTTCAGTGCTGATATCTCCTCGGCATTCAAGGCTGGAACGCCTGTGTGAATTATGAGCTGGTCTCCATCCAAGATCAGCAGGAGCAAACACAGCCTGTTAACTCATATCCCCAGCTGGCCTGGGCAAACGTTACACAGAAACATCAATACAGATGGAAAATATAGATGGATACAGAGAGAGACGCCTGTACTCTGTGTGTGTGTGTGTGTGTGTGTGTGTGTGTGTGTGTGTGTGTGCGTGCGTGCGTGCGTGTGTGTGGAAGTATGATTATGTTCCCTTGTGTGTGCACGGATGATCATCAAGAACGTGTGTGTTTGTCTTGTGTATGTGTAGGTATGTGTGTGAATGTCAGAAAGTGTGTGTGTGTGTGTGTGTGTGTGTGCATTTGTATATTTGTAGGCATAAAAGATAAGACACTTTTAGCTTGCTTACTATTAAAAATTCATTAGAATTCACTAAATCCCAACCCTTTCACTGACAACTCACAGTAAACAAACAAATATTAAGACCAAAAGACTTTGATGTGGCATGTCTATGTCAAAGCCCCATCTCCAATAACTGAGTGGTTTGTTATCTTCCGAGATGGCACTATCGAAGTATTAAAGAGGGAATGCAATAATAAAAACGGAGACATTCTGATACTTTTCTCCCCGTCTTTCTTTTTGTTTTGAGTTTTGAATGACATTTCAATATTCTCTTAAGGGGCAGAAAGACATGAGAGTGTGTGTGTGCAGGATGAGCTTGTCAGGCTGCTACCTCTCAACTTAAACTCTGATTACATGTCTAGCAATAGAGACACAGTGTGGCATTGCGAGTCTGTTGTAGGTTTTTTCTCCCTTACAGCATCGCAGTGTGGAAGCCCTTGCGGCAGCACAGAAGCCAGATCACTCCAGCGTGTTGGCCAGCATGCAGAAGATTTAAATTGCTGCTGGAGATATATGACTGCGTCCATGCTGTGTTGTTTGTTTGTTGTCGTGGCGCCTGTCAGCGGATGAATCATGTGCTGCGTGGCACTAGGGGTGGGGTGCATGCAGAGGGTCGCCGGGGGGGAGACGCGGTGGCAGAAAACAATTGGAGAGCGGAGCGGTGTCGCTCATGCCCAGTACGCACACATCAAACAAAGCATCGTGGGTACTATGGATGGAGCAAAAAAAAAAAAAAAACATCCATACAGACGGAAAATAGAGAGGGATACAGAGAAATGCCTATATGGGGAAAAATCTGGAAAAAAAATGACATTAGCCACTTCCAAGACATCACCAGAAATGGGGGAAGTGGGCATAGTAACAGAACGACAAACAACAACAGTAATGGTGGCAACAACACAATCAAGTCCACAGATAATCAGAGGAAACGTGGCACCAGTTCAGGAGGTGAGACCGGAGAGGCTGGTGTTTTGTTAAACGCCTATGTTCGACACATTAGCCAAGTTCCCCCTGTCCTTTCGTTAGTCCATAAGCACCAGGCGTTAGCCTTGGCTGGTGCATCATGCTCTCATATGAGAATCTGCATGTCAATACCGCAGATATAGAATTCTACATCTGAGGGCAACACTGCGACGCTGCATGCATTCAAGTATAGACACCATCAACAAGTCACGTGCACACAGACACAGTACGAAAAAAAACCCTTCCAGGCTGTGGCATGTTGTCATGTCAGGTTTGATAGTGAAGTAAAGGGACAAGTCACTGTGAATTTTATGAGTGACAGAGTAGCTAAAGTTCCAGTTGCTGACAGGAACGCATTAATGATTCAGTGATACTGCGCCGACTGTCTCGACTTGTGGACATATTTCCCTGTCAACATTATAGGGGGAAAGGCACAGTCGAGGCTGGTGGAGGTGGCGGTGGCGGGGGAGGCAGCTACACTCCTCCTTCTGTATGGTATGATTCTTTGTTATCTGCCCTTTGCTGCTGACTGAAGTTGATGGAGTTGTCATGAGGAAAGATTAGTATTTCAAATTTCAAATTCGCCTTCGACAGTGTCACCAGTGACATATTACAGTCATATTTAATCTCGCTTTGGCACCGTGATGGCTGGAAATGTTGACAAAAGCTCCCCTCACATGACATTTCATTCCCATTATAACACACTTCCTTATCCCTTATAACACTCTCTTCGAAAAAAGAAAAAAAAAAAAAAAAAACATGGGCGAACAGCCGTGGAAAAGGCCGTTAAGAGATCATCAGTGTCAGTTTAACGAGGACCGTTCAGTGTTAATTTAAGGGATACACACGGACTAATGATGTCCCAGGAACTAGCGTAATGGAGTGGCACGCTTTGTGCCTTAGACTCACTCCTACCTTTACTATTGTCTCTGCATTATCATGTAAATATCTGAAGCACTAAATGGAGCTTTGTTTTATGCCGCCATCGTGATAATTACACACACTTCTGTATGGTGATTTTTTTGGTTGTTGTTTTGTCTTCTTTTACAATACTCCCCTGAAAACATATGGCGTACACTACCATGGGACAGTATGTTTTTTTTTTGGGTAGTGAGTAAACAGGTTTCACAACCTGTTTTGTTCTCGCGTAACATTAAAGGTGTACTTCCATCGTGTTTTCATTAATTTTGCGGTGTTCTCTAGTATTAATAATTGCCCTGTGCGCTGGTTTTAATGAAAAAATGTTCTAGTGCTTCTGTTTCAGACTGTTTTAGTTTGGTGGAGGGGGTGGGGCCGGGAGAACGACACGATTTTACCAGAGGCACGCTCCCTGCAGCTTCCTTTGCCCCACAGTCAACTTGATAGCAGAGTAAGGTAAAGGGGAAAAGTCAACTTGACAGCGCTAAAACTGCACACAGAATGTCTACGGAGATACAGCCTTATGTGTTTGATCCTGAATCCGAAGAGGAAGGAGAGATGGCACAAGCACAGTCGCTTTCTGACCGTTTGTAAATGAACGTTTCAGAATGGTAATATTTGCATGACAAAACAGTGCAAGTGCCCGGCTGAATACAGTTAAGTCATTCAACTAGCCTGCTAATCTTATGCGTCAGTCACAGGCTAACATTATTTAAAGCCCATTCGGTCAGTTTCTCTTATATGTATTTCCACGTCTACGTCACGCTGAAGGCCCTTTTCGCATTGGGTCGTTTTTCCGCCTATTGTCTTCTTTTGACTGATATAGAAAACGGGGATAGAAAAATATTTTGATATGCAGCATGCATATGCAACTCGGGGTGACCTATCATATTTCAAAAGAGCAAGTACTAAACAGTTTCTCGTGGAAGTACACCTTTAAGGAAGCCATTTTATACCCTGCACATCAACCACCGAGCGGCATTCCTCTGATATTTTCCTGGGGGCTCCCCAGACGCAGTGGACAAAAGAGGGGATAAATGGCCGAGGTCCCTGGTGGCTCTGGTGGAAGAGTCATGGAGCTGTGAATGGAACTGTTGCAGCTGGGATGACATATGGTTGTTTTCCTTCCTCCATTTTTTAACACCGGCTTTTCCCATGAGCTGCAGCTGACACTGCGTTGGATGCTCTGCTGTAAGTGGCATCAACAGCAGGTTGGGTGGGCTGGTAGGTAAGAGGTATCTCATGTCGTCTGCATTATCAGTGTTTTGCAAACACTGTAACAAGTGATTAGCCAAATATAAACTATATGAAACAGGATATAGAAACCTGTTAGAGATGTGAGTCATTGTTTGATAATTTCAGACAGGCACTAAGACTCTTTCTCTTTCTCTCCCTCTTTCTCATCAGGTGGTGCCATCCTCCTGAGTCTTCCCTCCTTAGCCTCACAGTTTTGTAGAGAGATCTGGTCTGCTCCCTGTCCAGCAAGCCCTCTTCACACCACACAAGTTTTTGTGTGTGTATGTGTGTGTGTGTAAGAGAGAGAAGAGAGAGAGAGGGAGAGTGTGTATGTGTGTGTGTGTGTGTGTGAGAGAGAGAGAGAGAGAGTGGAGAGTGTGTATGTGTGTGTAAGAGAGAGAGAGTGGAGAGAGTGTGTGTGTGTGTGTGTGTGTGTGTGTGTGCACGCGCACACACCGAGACGTCAGAGTTTATCAGCACTCTGTGTCAAGGGCAATCAGCGCCTTGGCGAGTGAGCTCCGATATGCTATTTTAAAAGGGCAGCGTCCATTGGAGGGGATGGACTCTCTGTCTCGCTGCCTCTACCTGTGAGTGGGTTGTACATCAATTCCATTTCCCAATACATGCTCGGGATTCATTGCTGAGCAATCCCCCTCCCTATCGATTTTGCTCCACTTATTCCTCGCTCGCTTTAAAAACCCACAAAGAAAAGGATGTCTTGACAAATCACCCCGGTATTACCCTTTTTCCAAGGCCAACGCGTGGCTCGGCCGGAAATAAATAACTTTTTTATTTCTTCCACATTCTCGCCTATTTGCTGGGAAAAAAAAGGAAACATTTTCTCGGCGAGTGTGACATCGGTGTCCAATAGAGATATCGCTCTCGCTGTCTGAGGGCCCATTGTGGCAATGCAGCAGCTAGGCTTGCACAGGGATTCCACTTTGCCTGCCAAGGATTCACAGATGCAGGAGTCTGTGTGCAGTACAGTGCGTGTGTATATGCTCTCAACGATCATTATTTTCAGGTCCTAACAGACCAAAACGCATTTCATGCCATGCTTTAAAGCATGCTGTCAATATCTAACGGCTTTTATGCAACCAAGTAAAATGGTTAAATGTGTTTAAACTCCCTATACACTGACACATTATAGAACGCCATTTT
Source organism: Coilia nasus (assembly GCA_027475355.1). Taxonomy (NCBI): domain Eukaryota; kingdom Metazoa; phylum Chordata; class Actinopteri; order Clupeiformes; family Engraulidae; genus Coilia; species Coilia nasus. The sequence continues at coordinate 17,170,289 of CM050215.1, read as the reverse complement.
TCAGACTCTGAAGATTTCATTTTTGCTTCTGGCTTTCAGTAAATAATGTCTAAATTCTTTTGTAGGTAAAGAAAGAAGGAGGTGAAAAGCTGAGGGCCATGTGTTTCATACCCACATAAACTATAAAACAACAATTGCGACACTCAGGCTTGTATACAATCATTTACACAGCTGAGGTTCAAAGGCTTTCCATAAACTGAAAATCTTACACAAATATCTCCTTATTATCTCCTTAGTTTCTTAAAGAACGCTACGAAAATAAATGGAACTAAACATGATATAAAGGTTTAAGTCTTCTGCTTGTCTATTGTATACAGTATATGAATCAAATACCTATTGAAATCTTTCGCTGCTTAGTATTTTTAGTGCTCATCTGTAATATGAATATATAATAATGTGAATATATAATAATACTGTGTTATATATATATTCATATAATATATGAACAAATTACATGAGTTTTTGTAATCACATTTATGGTGCTTAGCAGTGAACAGCAGGGCTGGGATCATGGCCTTTAGATAGCCTTGCCTTGCCAAATGCTCACACATTTTCATTTTACCGCAAACAGGTGGTGTTTGGGGTTGGGTTACAGATCTGAAATCTGAAGAAAAGAAACAATGATCACAGCCTTGCCAAGTTTAACCAAGCCAATTTAGAGTTTGGGGTTTTGGACAGTACTCAGCAGTAAACATAGTACTAACAATAGCAGTAATTCTGCTGTACTTCTAAAAAAAGTGCCCCAGGTGACATTCATTTTTCTACAGACATGCATTCTTTACAGAAATATATTTTTATGAGGGGCGCTGTTCTGTATATAATTGAACAAGCATCTGCAAAATAATTCAGCATCACATTCATCATTGCTCTACCTTAAGTGGAAAGAAGCCTATGCTTTTGTTTCTCACTTCCCAGAAAGTAACAACTTAATGTTTTACAGCCACAGGATGCTGTAAACATCTGAAAAAAGAGGTCCCTACAGATTTCAGGGGGAAACAAAGATGTTTGCTCACCTGTACTGCGTAACTGGGGGATTGGCCTTGGCAGAGCAGTGGAACCTAACGAGGTTGCCCTCCAACACGGGCTGTGGCTCCACCGACAGGTTGACTAGCGGCAAATCTGCACACACAGGTAAGGAAATACAAAAACAAGCTTAGGAGCTGGGCACCAGCTGCCCTTTTAATCATTTGCAAACTCATTTGGTGTTCAAGCGCCACAACTTATGAGCCGTGGCAGACTCGCTTTATGATCAAGGAAAGAAATTACAGGTGTTTTAAATAACAGGACGGCTAATTAATTTTGCTGTCTAAAGTTGACATTAAAGGGAGGCATGAGAAAAATATCAGGAAAAATAATAAAAGACCTTTAAAAAAAATCATCGTGTTAATTGCTCATTTGAAAACAGAGATTAATTGGTACTTTGTTTCACTGTGAGAACAACCATTTTCTCAAAAATTAAGAAAAAAAAACAACCAATTAAATCACCACACTCTCCAGCAAAGCTTAAAATCACACACATGCAAAGTGAATAAACAATTTAGATGTAAAACGGGAGTTCTGCCGTCACTTGTAAACATTCCTGTTTTCCGCTGTCCTATTTAATGATCACACCAACTAGCTTACACACAAGTGAATTAAGGGCAATGGTCTATTTTTACTTTTTTGTAGAAGCCATCTTCAACCTTGTCATTATCCATCCTACACTGTATCTCGGGCCCTGAGGTAAACAGTACTCTTGTGTCAACAAATTGCTGAAGTATTTGGCGTTCGGTGATGGGTAGCGATACATAAGCCACGGATTTCCTCATGGCTGCTGCATAGCTGACAGCGACTACATACTTTAACTTAAAGGTTGTTATGCAAATATTTTTTCTTTCATCTCCAGATGTTCCATTCCAGTAACCGCATTTTTCACCGTCATTTTCAGTGGCTTTTTTCAACAGTATACAAAATGGCACTTTGAAATGATGTTTTGACAAATCAAACAAGGCCACTTCAATCATAATTATCATACCATAAAAATCATACATACAAATGTATCACCTGTGCCAATTAGTCTAGTTAGTACATGTAGGCTTGCTATCTGTGTGTAAACCTATGGATACTGACAGCTGGATACTGAGAGAGAGAGAGAGAGAGAGAGAGAGAGAGAGAGAGAGAGAGAGAGAGAGACAGAGAGACAGAGAGACAGAGAGAGAGAGACAGAAATAGATGGAGTCTGAGGTGCCAGCCAGTTTTTATATGCAGGTGCTTCCCATGCATTTGGAAGATCTCCTGTATCCATGTGCTTTGTGTCCAATTACACTAATGCAATCTCCACTG
>CM050215.1:17157967-17165467 GCA_027475355.1 Coilia nasus | reverse complement strand
GCACGTGCAAACACACACAGAGACACACACACACACACACACACACACACTTCTGCTGCTTGACCCCAACTGTGAAGCTCTTGGAAGCAGACACATGCACACACACTCCACGCTCTGAAACCGACAGGGGGTGCGTGGAGGACACCCCATTTGATTAGCACACAGTCGCCGTAGGCAAGGCGCTCATACATTCACAATGAGCGCAGAGCTCTCCCGTGTTTATGAGACCTGTTTGTCACAACTCAGAAGCGTCTGACAGCAAAGTACACGGGTTGACTTTAATATTTGGCTTGCCGTGCCATCTTGATTTAAGAGCTTGGCACTTGGGCTGCGCCGTATCTCTAATGTCTCTGTTTTTCTCCCCCCTTGATGCTCCCGCCAACGTGGAGATACTGATGTCTGCTCCAGCTAATTATTCGATACAGCAAGTGGCATACATTTTAAATTCAACTTTGCTGAAGGATGCTGATAAAATGTGTGTTTTGTGTGTGTGTGTGTGTGTGTGTGTGTGTGGGTGTGTGTGTGTGTCTGTCTGTCTGTCTGTCTGTCTGTCTGTCTGTCTGTCTGTCTGTCTGTCTGTCTGTCTGTCTGTCTGTCTGTCTGTCTACGACGTTAGTTTGTGTTGAGCTCAGAAAGTAGACGCTTGGTGCACAGTGTCACGCAGACACATCCACATACATATTATGAGAGTACATCAAAGAAAGAGAGCCTTAACTGCCTTAACTGCAAAAGGGATGCACTAATGGGGAGGCAGAGGGCGAGGAATGTAATGACAGACAGAAAAAAGGATAGAGAGAGAGCATGAGACAGAGAGAGAGAAAGGGAAAAAGAGGGAGAGGGAGAGCGAGAAGGGAGAGTAGAGAGAGGGAGAGGAAGAGAAAGAAGGAGAGAGAGAAAGAGGGAAAGAGAGGGAAAGAGAGTGAGAGCAAGAGGTGGGAGTAGAGAGAGGGAGAGGAAGAGAAAGAAGGAGAGAGAGAGGGAAAGAGAGTGACAGCGAGAGGTGGGAGTAGATAGAGCGAGAAAAAGAAAGAGAAAGAGAGAGAGAGAGGGAGAGAAAGAGAGACAGAGGAAGAAAGAGCGAGCACCTGCCTCGACGTCTTCACACATCTGCATGACTGGAATTCATTAGCCTCAGCAAATGGCACACCTACTCTTTTGTGCGCCTCCTGTGCTCACTCATTTGCATAGCATACATTATGGGGCCGCTCATGATCATCAGCAATGGAGAGTGTTCCCCCATCAGTGATAGGTCGGCATGGTAGCTAGGTATTTGTCTATACAGTGCAGTTTTATGCAGAATAGAATGTTCATGGTGTGGTGCAGGCATGCATTATTAAATGCAACACTTGCAGAGAGGGGAGTGTTGCAAGGGAGGCAAGGAGTGGCATAGACCATCATTAACAACAGCATGGGCCATCGTGAATGATCAATTCCCCCTCTGCAAGCAATCCGTTTGGAGTGAGGAACACAAATTTACATCGGCCTCAGGTTTGGGCAAAAGGTTTCGGTAAAAGCTCTATGGGTCAGGCTATGGCCTGAGTTAGATGCCTATGAAGGGAATTACTGGCAGGGAAATGTTTACATTCCACTTAATATTTCCTAAATTGCAATGACATTACACTTAGCTGACATGCATATCCAGAGTGGCTTACAGTTATTTTACAGAATTTCAGTTACAGATGCCTTGCTCAAGGGCATTTCAGCCATGGATAGGGTGAACTTTGAACCTGCAACTCTCTGATCTCAAGACTGACTCCCTAACCACTAGACCACAACTGCCCCCATTAGTACCTAAAAAAATAGATGCTGATCGTTTAGAATGAATTAAAAACACAAAATTACTGAGTGGGCTTTCATATATTCAAAGGCACCATGAGTACACAATGGCGTAGGGCCTTGGGGAATGCAAGTACTTCCGCATACTTGCTGTTATCACTGACTTTAATGACTAAAATATTGTTTGTATTGATCCTCATTCCTGTCAGGGTGATTACATCAAATCCTGTGCAGACAGAGCTGTTATTCATAAAAGTCTATTGACCAAAACCCCTAACCTTTTTAAAAGTACAGTGTCTACCAGCCTCCCCCATTCATCGAAATGAAATATTAACTGACCTTTTTAAGGTGTCTGCGCTACCATCCCTAAACTGAGAAGGTCAGTTAGCTTCTCCAGCCAGACATGTGTGGTCATACCCAGTTAACCCATTTACCTCTTCTTCCTCAGTAGCTAATCAAAGCTAGCATAACTTTAAACGCAGCTACATAGAGTGCAGTAACCTTCCACACATTGCTAATCTACATTCTGATGCTGTCTCCCATTTTGGCCTATGGTGTTTATAATAGCGTTTAAATGTGCTGCTGCTGCTGCTTTTGCCTGTCCAACTCCATCCAAAAGAGAAAAAAAAAACAGTAGCCAGGGACTGTCAGCTTAATAGACTTGGTAATGGCCACATTAAAACAAACAGTAAAAAAAGAGAATGGATATTTATTAGTGTCAGGTTGGACAAAAAAATTGTCCCTGTGAGTTTTTGTGCGTCCCCTGCACAATGTGGCATAAAGAAGTGCGCTATCACAGCACTGGGATTATTAGATAACACAAAATAATGACTGCCGACGCAAATTTTCACACCTAACGTTGCCCTGAGGTTTCTGGCCTGAGCCCACCTCCCTGTTTGATATGCAGCACCTAATTTGGAAACACTGTAAGTGGCATATTTAGATGCTAATTTGCTTAACCCCCGGGTCAGATAATACTGTAAGGATTTATGTTCAGCAGAAAATGCTGAGGTGATTTTAATTCAGACGCATTACAATAATGAGAAGGGGAAACGGTGCATTGAAATGTATTGAATTTGACAGGTTTAAACTGAAAAGCAGTGTCCAGTGTAATGGATTAATTGCTGTAATTGTGGGACAGCACTTAGTCTGTGAGAAAACGGCCTCTCAGCTAAAAAGTGTACGGAATGGGAATTACCCAAGTTGGAGGACAATCCAAAGGTCTTTAATTACTTTTGTTGCCACTGACATTATCGTATTAAACCAAGGGGTCAATTAGTCACATTTAAATGAGAAGTGACAATCTCTTGAAGAGGTTTAATACAGAAAGGCACAGGGGGACAAGCAAAAATACACCAGATTTGCATGCTAGCTCCCAGCCTTGTTACACACACAGAATCGACACACAATCTATATTCTGATATATACAGACATGCATACGCCACACATCCACACCCATTCACCCTAAGGCACTCCAACATACATGTGAAAACAATCTTGGAACACACACATGATACAGACAGGCACACATGCAAATACACACTCACACATGCACGTACACACACGCACACACGCACGAACACACACTCACATACACACGCTCATGCACAAACCCATATCTGCTTCCTTATCCCCTGGTAGTAGATATCACTCTGCTGTGTGTGTGTGTGTGTGTGTGTGTGTGTGTGTGTGTGTGTGTGTGTGTGTGTGTGACAGCAGATCGCTATCAGGACTCAGCTCGTCCTCCCCTCTCCGTGTGTAAGTGGCTGCTATTCAGCTGCATAAATAAATCAAAGCTCAGCCTAATATTGAACGCTCCGGGGAGATTTTCCAAACAGGCAGGCAGAGACAGAGGGGGGGGTGGGGGCAGAAAGAGAGAGAGAGATGGCGAGATAAAGAAAGGGAGCAAAAGAGAGAGAGAGAGAGAGAGAGAGAGAGAGAGAGTAAAAAAGAAGAGAGAGGGGACAGCCATAAACTAGGACAGGACCCATGGCTCCTTTCCATTTTACCTTGGTCTCAAACACCTCCTAACTGAATCTGCATCTAACCTTATGACCACACCAGCAAAAAAAAAGAAAAAAAGGTGAAAAAAATTGCTAAGCTAACAATGGCTATTCCACTGAGACTGCCATTGATTTGGCCCCTGTGCCCTCCCTTTGTGACTGTGTCCTGTGTGTCAGGGGGCAAGACAACACATACACTATTCTGTAGGCCCAACAAACATGGGAAGGGCACCAAATGAATGATGGGTTATGTTATTAAATCTTGTCAAGGATAACGCAACAAAAAATATTGTCTACTCTTCCTCATCCAATGGAACTCTTGATGTACTTATTCACAGACTAATGTCGGCGAATAACGTTGGACACATAATAATGGTTGAATTACAGCCACAGTAAGACCATACTCTAAAATGTTGTAGTGCTTGTTTAAGTTTTTTTCTCTCCCATTGCTGTGAATGGGGAGTGATAAAAAAGACAGCCTCATCTGTGAAGACTCAGGAGGACATTCAGCACAATCATTCTCTCCGTGTCACCAGATTTGAGTGTTTCTCCTCCCTGTGATTGAGCTGGCCCAATTTCTCCTTGTTAAAAGCTTAATTATGCTCACTTCAAAGACTGCTGCTGTGAAGAGAGAGAGAGGAGGAGAGAGAGAGAGAGAGAGTATGTGTGTTTGTGTGTGTGTGCATGTGTGTGTGTGTGTGTGTGTGAGAGAGAGAGATAGAGATAGACAGAGAGAGAAAGAGAGAGAGAGAGAGAGAGAGAGAGGAAGAGAGAGAGAGAGAGAGAGAGAGAGAGAGTGTGTGCGTGTGTGTGTGAGAGAGAGAGAGATAGAGATAGACAGAGAGAGAGAGAGAGTATGTGTGTGTGTGTGTGCGTGTGTGTGTATGTGTGTGTGTGTGAGAGAGAGAGATAGAGATAGACAGAGAGAGAGAGAGAGAGAGAGAGAGAGAGAGAGAGAGAGAGAGAGAGAGAGAAAGACTTGAAAAAAGCAAGTCTGCGAGAATGTCTGGGGTTGTGTCTTGTGTGTGTGCTTATGTGTGAGTGTCAGCTTTCTAATGTGTGTGTTTGTCATCAACTGAGCTTTCTTGTCATTTGTGTGTGACTTAGAAAGAGACAGATACACAGACACAGGATGCACACCAAATACCCGCTGCTGTTCACCCCAAGAGCAGCTCCCTCAGAGTCAAATGAAGTTGTCAATGAAAGCCACATAGTATACGCGTCTTCTCCACTCTCTCTACATCTTGCTCTTTGCAGATGCCCGTCTGACTCCCACTGCGTTCTCAAAGCTGTTTTTTTTTTTGCCTATGCAATCTGACAGCTGTCGCTCATCAATATTAACGGTACCGAGACTCTGGGCCTGGGCCAGAACCTGGAGACCGGACCCAGTGGTGCCGTCAAACCCCTGCCGTGAAAGGTGCTTGCATGGGTCAGTGCACCTTGCCATGCTTCTCCATGACTTATTTATGGAACACCTGTTTTGTGCTCTCACACAAGAGACGGGCAAAGTCTTTGGGGCCCGCCTTTAGGACTGACAGATTGTCCGCCACTCCTTTCAAAACGCCCAAGCACCCTGCTGCGCTCCAAAGAAATACACACACGCACGCACACACACACACACACACACACACACACAAACACACACACACACACACACATACTGTACACAGACACACACACACACACACACCCACACACACACACACACACACACACACACACACACACACACACACACACACACACACGCAAAAATGCGGTTTTGTTGTGGTGTTCAAACTGCCATTTTTCCTTGCTGGGGCCATCATGCTGCTCTGTATTCACCTGCTCCAGTGCACAACAATCCTCAGAGACATCCCCCTGGTTAGCAACAGCTTTGAAAACTGCAACAATACGCACCCTTCGCAGTGGCGCATGTTAAAGTGCTTTCCAGCACCCGGAAGCCGAGGCAGGAATCCTATAATCAAATTAAGGAGCGATGAGACCTGGCAAATTCATCGCTGACATGAATGAATCAAAGTTCAATTACAGTCCGTTTGATTTCTCGTGCGGCTTAATTAGAGGGCACATGTCTGCGGGAGTCTGAAGGAGCTCGGTGAGGGCTGGCTCAACAGTGTCCTCAGGGCCACAGCCAACAGAGGAGAGGAAAGCGGTGGAGAAATAGAATGAAAGAGACAGAGAGAGAAAAAGAAAGAGGGAGAGAGACAGAGTGACATAGAAAGAGGAAGACAGAGATGGATGAAAAGCAGCTTTAATGCTGTGACAAAGCACTAAATCCCTGTTGCTTATTTAACCCTTTTGGCTCGCACAGGAGAATGTACTTTACTGCTTTGCTTCCTGCTTCAGTCGGAGGGCAGGGCTGGTGATCCGTGAGCCGTGGGTTGTTCATCATACCGCTCATGCCCACGCAACCTTCGTCTCTTGTCACCAGCGCCAAGCCTACTCAGTGTGCGACACATCGCGGCTAGACTGCGCAAGGGGCATCCCACAGGAGGCCTTTTCTATTGCCGTGGCAACACACTGCAATATGAGTGGAAACCTCCACGCTGCCATTGACGCAGTCACCGTGACACTTTGCGAAAACAACAACCACAACAAAAAAACAAAAAAAAACATTAGCCTCAAAAACCCTGGGAAGGGGTTGTGAGAAAAACAAAACAGAACAAAAAAAAACAAAAAAAAAAACACCAACATCCGTTAATCATTTTAACACCCGCGCCTCCTGTTCCTGCTCTGCGGCTGCTCCGCCATTGTGCTCGAAAATGGTTCTTGTGGAGCACATAATAAAAAGAATGGAGCCGTCACCAGTAATAGATCCCTAAATAGCATTTTCTGCTTTATTAGTCATAGTTAATGGTGTTGAAGGGGTCTGGGAGTGATGTAAAGCCCCTTTGTTCAGAATCTCTCGCTTATGTTGAATGGTTTTCGATCAAAAAAAGATTCCCTGCCATCGCCGGATGAACATTTTTTGCTCGGCGGGCTTCCTCTGTGTATCTGTGTTTGAGAGGGGGAATTGTGTATGTATGTCGTAGAAAAAGACTGATGGAGACGGAGTGGGGCGAATGAGATGAGGCAAATGGCAAGTTTCCGAATAAAAGCGTTGTCGCAAAAAGACAAAAACGTCCCATTTGTTGCGGAAAAAAAAACGCAACCAGTGATATTTCACTACAAGCGAGAAAAAGCTGAAGCCCCATGGCCCACTCCATCTAAAATAATAGGCAATTTAATTAGAAAAGCTAGCAGACCTTGAAAATGAATCAGTGCATTTTAAAAGGGGTAAAAAATTCTACACTGCAAATCAGCTGAGTAGAAATTAAAAGTTTATAGTGCAAAAGTACAAACCACCGTGTCATGTATATAAATTCAATTCACTTCACTGAGTCGTTGTTAAGGCAGACAAGGGAACAAAAGAAGCAGTCTTGTTCATCCCTCATCCGGGAGGGTACAGTCACCGGACACATGTGGAGAGAGATGCTTAGAGCTTCAAAGCTGGCTGGTGTGGCCGTACTCACGTTGGATGTCAATGGTGACGCTGGTCTCCTTGCCATTGGGTACGGCCTTATTGGAAGCACGGCATATGATCTGCTGTCCTGACTCGATGTTTGAGGGCGAGATGTACAGTGTGCTGATGGTGCTCTCTCGACGGCCATCTCGCAGAAGTGTCTGGAGACAGAAAGAGAAAGAGAGAGAGAGAGAGAGAGAGAGCAAGAGAGAGGGAGAA
>CM050215.1:17150467-17155467 GCA_027475355.1 Coilia nasus | reverse complement strand
TCTTTAGATTAGGATTCCTCCATGCTGTTCACTTGCGGGCTCTGATACGTGTCAATAAACTTTTAGTAGCACACCACAACTGCACACCTCACCACCCTCAACACTTCACTGAGCAGGGCAAAGTGTTTCTAGTTTTAGCCTCCTATCCAGCAAGCTGACGAACGGTGTTGAAATCCTCTTTGTCAAAAAGACTATTAAACGGTTGGTATAATACTCAAAAAGTGGGCGATAAAATAGTGGGTGGAAACAATGGCCCTTTTCCCCATCTGCATGATGACACAGTCAGATCGGGATGGAGAGATCGTACAAAGAGCTTCGGCACTCACCTCAAAAGCAGAACACATTAGCTGTCAGCTCTGGGACGTGTCAATGTAATATCCCTTCTGACACAATCAGGATTGTTTCTCTCATTTCTCCCGACCTGTCTGAAGCCATTAATCTCGAACAGGCCCCGAAACGGAGTGAGAACTCAACACTCACCCGTGAGCCTTAAAATAGCTCTGAATTACCAGTGAATAATTCTTCATATCTTCGGCTTGAGCATGTCAGGGGAATGCATATTTCTCTTCTGCTTGGGTGAGAGCTGACAGTAAGAAAGGAGATTCACCAAACACACAAGAGCTGACACTTTGCATCAAGGCTCCTCTTTGTGGGAGTTGACACTCATGAATCGCTTGCAACAATAGCTTGACGCAACCTTTAGTTTACAGCTGTTCCTGTAGACATCAACCGTCTTCAGTTACCACAGGCTACTTAGTCAAGAATGTACTGTAAAGGTCTGGATGACGATTGTCAAAAAAAAACAGGGCCTTCAATAACTTATTTGGTCTTTCTGTTGTCATCTACTCTTTAGATTCCAGTGTGTTTGTAAATAATCATCTTTCAGTCATCAATTCATCTAAAGGTCTCAGTGTGCTTGTGGTAATTTATGAAATAATAACTGATATAGTGATTAAGTGTCAAGTCAGTACGATCAAAGAGTCAGTTTCTCATCCTAGTCTCATTCATAATGTGATACCTTCACATTAACTGGCTACCGTCCCTTTTATTGCTTGGGGTCCTTGAGCTGCAACTGAATTACATGCCAACAGACTGACTTTGAGCTCATATAATGCAGGTTTCAAGGTTTCTGAAAAATAATTAAATGCTAAATTAAAAAAGTAAAAAAATAGACAAAGTGACAGGTGCGAAAATAGACAAAACAGAAGGTTAAAACACAGTCAAGAATGAAATAAAATTAAATGAACTGACACTGAAACATTAAAGATTAAAATGTTAAATGCAGGCAATTAAAAGCAATTTCCTGAGCTAATCTTAACCACTACGTTCTAAGAGTATGGTCTAAGGACTATGGTCTAAGAGTATGAACAATAGCTCACAATTGGGTCAAAAGTTTTTGGAATTTAGTTATTGCTATTATTTTTCATTTAATATACATCTTTTGAAGGTTGTGAACAATGGTTATTGAAATTGGTCATGGATAACATGCAGCAAATATTGTTACTCAAGGAGAATTATATTAAACAAATGGACTTTCAGACTGTACACAATTAAAACAATGTGTAAGACATCATGACAGCATAAACAGTAACTTTATCTCCAATACATGTGATGAGCATATCTATAATTGAAAGGTTTGTTTATACAGCATATAAAGTGTTATCAATGGTAGTTAATAAACATGTAACTACATTATAATAACAGCAAAGAAGTATAGGAGTGAACATGCTTGTTCTTTCATACCCCTGAAGAACCATGCTAAATGGTTTGAATTGTTTAAGGCTTAACGCAAACCTTCTTTCACACTATGCTGATTTATTTATTTACTTCATTCTTTCATCCAACCATCTATCCATCCATCCATCCATCCATCCATCCATCCATCCATCCATCCATTCATTAGGGCAAACACTGAATGGACAGCTAGCCCTATGAGGTACGTATAAAAGCCTAATTTGACAAGTGTTCTTAGGTAACAAACAAACAACAAATGCAAGTTATTTGTGGTAGTAAGAAGAGGTGAAGGCATATTCTTAGCAGGAATACTCTTAGAATCAATAGAAACATGTCAGCATTAACTACTTACAATGTGTGGAGGGAGTGCTGCTCGATGATCTGCTCATAATGGATAAAGGGCCGAAGTTTTGTAATTATCAATTAAACTTATTTCTTGTCACCCCTGTGAGACTTAGGGACATCAGATGTAATATTTTGCTAATCTAAAATTACATGTGTCATTCACAAATGTTATTAATTTCCCACAGAATAAGAGAAATTAATAAAAAAAACATAATGTAATGTAATGTAATGTAAGATAAATTAACATTGTTTTAACTTTGCTTGGACCACATTGATGGGGTCAAAGAGACATCTGTGATTAACCTATCTGATCCTCGCACGTCCAATTCAGATTAATTTCGCCATTTCATTGAACAATTAATTAAAATGACTCTTTAATTCTTCTCTCCCCCTCCCCCTTCCCCCACAGGCTCTTTTTAATTTCTCTGGGAAAAGTGTTTAAGGTTAATCTGCATGACATGAAAAGGTACGGGAATGAGAGAAAAGTAGAGTAAAGCAGTCAAAAGAGTTTACTTAAAAATGAAAGACCAGTGAATGATTTATGTATTTATTTCACTCTAAACTATTATTCAAAACAAATATCAATTCAACACTGATATGGTTTACCTGTCAGCTGTGCATAACAAATGCATATCTTTGGGAATAGTTTTCTGACTCAGTAATCTGTGTCTTCAACTTTGGTGTATTTTCTTTAATTGTCTTTGGCTTAAGATGACTGTTTAGCAAACAGGAAACTGTACTGAGATGGAGATTTGGGGGGAAATGGGAGTGACAGATAAAGAGGCGAGACTTTGAATGTCGGAGGAAGCTGAGGGGCTGAAACGAAATGAACAAAACTTATCTTCTGGGAAACGATAAGAAACCCAGCTCTGTAAAGCCAATCAGTTTGGATAATTAAAGAGGTAAGGACCATTGTGACTGCTGGGCCTTAGATGTGACTTCATTTGAAACAAAGGCTACGTGACACGTCAATAGACTGTATTGGGTGGAGGGTAGCGGGCATGGTTGCAAAATGTGGTTGAAAACGGCTTCATACTTTTATAATATGCTATAGCAGTGCAAACACTGAACAATTTATACCACCAAAAAGCCAGACAAGATTACAATTTATGGAATGAGCCTGTCATCTTGTCTCATACATTGGCATCATCTTCGTAAGTGTTTAACTGTCTACAGTTTTGTTTCCGAGTAGGTCATTTCAGTACGCTTCCACCCACTCACGCACATGCACAGCTGAAACATTGAGTGGACCTGAAATGCAGCTTTTAATGTAATTACTTCATATTGTGTAACCAGTAGATCTATCCAATAGCTGGTTTCAGTCAGGCATTTGTACTGAGGCAACAGCTGTCTTCTGACTTCCACACTTCCCTTTTGACTTCAGCGCAATCATCCAACCATGCACCAGCCCATCTAGCCCAATTGCTTTAAATAGTTCACAATCACTGAAGCATTACTTATGCGAGACTGACTGTCTCTGCTGCTAATTGATCACTTGAAAATATCCTGGTGAATGATAGGAAAGAAGGCCACTCTATGGGTGTAAGAGTCACTTAAAGAAAAAAAAAAAAACTCTGCGAAAGAAGGAAGCTGTCCTCGCCCTCTCACAACATTCCACCCCGACTGCTCTCATTTGTGTTGATTATCCAGCGCAGGTTAAGGGATGGAGAGAGAGAGAGAGGGAAAGCTGATTGTGCCTTTTTATTTCCTCTCTGCAGCGCCCCTATCATTTAGGCAGAACGATTGTCTCCTAATTGAGCGCATTGCTTTTTAATGGTACGAGCAGAGATACTGTATGAGGGGCAGCCGGGCTCACTTCATTTCTCAGTGCTCCATCTGCACTCCCATAGTGCAGCAGACACTGGAAGTAAAATGTTAGTCTAATGTTAGTCTAATATTAGTCTAATGTTAGTCTAATGTCTAATCTGCACCTCCAGCACCTTGTTGCTTACACCTCCAATTAGGAGTGCAGCTGCTGGTGAGTATCATATTCGCTGGTGGAAGAAAACCTCTTCAGTCCATTTTTAATCTTTTCTATTCTTTTCATTAAATGACACTATAGGTCAGTCCTCATGTCAGTCTGTGACATTTAGAAATATTTACCATGACAGCACATGACCATTTGTCTAGATACAATACCAGCCCTGAAAACACAGTGTTGAATTATCTAAAAAAAATGCCTTTTTTTTTCTCAACTTGCTAAAAGAAAATTATTTTGGAGGTTTTCATCCAACAGCGACAATATTCAAAAGACATTATGCTTTAATGGTGCTCTTTCTCTCTCTTCTTCCTGTTTTACCTTCATCTAATGTTTTATACAGCAGTTCACTCCTGGTTTTAACTTCTGTTTATTAATGTGATAACATTAATAACATGTGTGCTACTTTGTGTATCCCTAAAAGTCTCACAAAAAAGGCAAAGTAATGTGCTCTTCCCGAGGTCTACTCAAAACAAATCTCCCCACTAATGGAGATGTGACAGAAACAGACTGACACAGTGCATTAGAGGGTGTTCATCTGGGGATATTTATTCTTTTGGGAATTTATTCTGATCACCCCTCGATTAACATGTAAAAATATCAGGGGAAAGGACCAAGAGGTGTGTCACTCAGCTCTTGGTCTGGACAGTAATGAGCAACCTGACTTCAAGTTCAGAAGTTACAATCTACAGTAGTACCACATATTTGTTCTAGCTATTCAGTACATCAGCTGATTCTAACTAGCACAGCTCTTTAGGCAAGTGAACGGGTTAACCAGTAACATCACCAGTGTTAATCACACCAGTAGAACCAGGTGATTTGGGTTAGGTGGTGTTAGATTGTACACTCAGAATCTAGCTTGTCCATCACTGTGTAAGGGATGCCACTGTACAGTATGTCTACATGGCAGGGATGATGTGGAGGCAACAGTCAGTGGTTGTGC
>CM050215.1:17097967-17147967 GCA_027475355.1 Coilia nasus | reverse complement strand
TCGGTGAGAGTGATAGCATAAGCGGGGAGGAAGGATATAGCTGAGGAGGAGATGTAGCAAGACAGAAAGAGAGATGAGAGGAATAAAAAGGCAAGACAAGTTATACCAAGAAATGTTATGCTATGAATGCTAAAGTGGAACCGCCGTTACCTTATGATGTTTTAATATCCAAAGTAACAATTAAAAAGAACACACATCTTATTCATGATCTCCATTATCATTCTGGTAAACTACTTTAACATTCGCCAATTTTCAATATGCAAGAGTTTAGAGTTCGGGGAGGGGGCATCCAAAGACAAGGAGTCCTTTTAGAATGGTACCATTTCAAACAAGTTCTACCACACGTACAAAATATATTCTGTGAATTTTCTGTCAGTCTCCTGCCAGTGTAAGACCATTTGTTTAAGTGGGTGGCCAGGAGGCTCTCCTCATGGTAAAAATAGCCTGCAGCCCATGTTTGACTGGGCGCATCATCTATCATCCCTGTGATGAGAGATATGTCACCAATCTGACACTTGGCACCGAACGCGTTTCAGAATAGATTGGAGCCCTAGGTTTGACTGTCAAAACCATATAGACTTGTGAATGGCGTTCAATCCAATTTATGTTTCTGTTCTTGAATTGATAAAAATAGTATTCCTTTCAGTCATTTTTTTGACAGGGAAGTAAACAATAGTCCATTTTCCCTCTGAAGTTAAGGATTTTATCAGCATTGTCAAATCTCACTCACAAAAACACATTGTAGTCTGACATATTTTTATGAGCTAATGTTTGAGCATTACATTACATTATATTACACTTAGCAGATGCTTTTATCCAAAGCGACTTACAAAAGGAGGACATAATAGCTAACGGATGTGTAGAGAACATCGAAGGTACCTATGTAAAGAGATGGTTAGTAGAAATTAGTTATGTTAGGAAGGAAAGCAGTCTCGGCAGAGAAGGGTCTTCACAAGCTTTTTGAAGGTCGAGAGGGATATTGCTGCTCTTGTAGCGACTGGTAGGTTGTTCCACCACTGAGGGACAACAACCGAGAAAAGTTTGGAGTGACCTCGCTTTGTCTTAGGAGAGGGTACAGCCAGGCGGTTCGTATTAGAGGATCGCAGCGCTCTGGACGGGATGTAAGCATTTAGTATGACGTTGAGATAACACCGTGGTAACATCAAAACAGTATAGGGAAGAAAAGGGGAAGGAAAGAACAATGAAATGGCAAAGCCTGTCTTCCATTACCCTGCACTCAGTTGGCAGATATGATGGAGGAGTGAGGCTTTCACAGGGAAGGTTATACATGCTACTGCTCTCATCTGTATCCACATGTCCTCCACACATCCGTTTTCTTCTGGAGAAGCCATTTAGAAAAATGCCAAACCATGCCGTTGACAGAGAATGACAGAGGGTCCCTGGTGTGGGACTGACACAGTGGGTTGAGTGAATCTCTTTTAGGGGGTGGCTGAGGAATGTGGTATGAGGGGTGGCTTTAGGACGACAAATCCTTCCATTTATACTTTTCAGCTTATGCTGTAGGAAAGGACTGGGTGCTGACAGAAAACTGTGTCTGCAGAAAGCTCACAGAGATCTTTTGAAGAAGAAAAAGAAAGAACGACAGAATAAAAAAAAACAACTATAATGCTGAAGACATACTTATGGAAATGCTGAAAACATTCAAAATAAAGGGGCCTGAAGGTGTCCCATCCATATATACTCACAAAAGGAACAGGAGTGCCTTCGAAGCAGTAATTGTGAAAAAGTCCCACTGTTACATTTTTTCAGGCATATACATCTGAATCTGATAGTGTCTGTTTTTTTTTCTAATGACAAGAAAGTGCTGAGGAAAAGAATGGGGGAGATGAATGGGATAACAGAGCTATCTGTTTCATTTAATCCCTCTAAAAAAACTAAATTTCATTAGCCCCTTTGTTTGCGTTGATTATATTCTCATTTAATTAACTGTCTGGAACCTGGGCTGCCTTTTTTGTATCGGGAGTAGATTTGAATGGCCACCCCCCCCACCCCCGCCGTCAGCCACCTGTCCGACAGCATTATGTGACTGCTGATAGAATAGACATGTGCATTACAGGCAAACCAAATAGATTTTTATATCAGGTTAGAACCCTAATGGCCACCTCAATGGGCGATATTTAATTTAAAGCATTCTGAACCCTGCAGTACCACTGCCACCACCACCCTTACAATGCTGCCCAGGAGGGAATGGTACAAAGGGTGAGGAGTCCCACTGTTTTTTATGTGAGTTGAATGGGTAGGGGCTCTCTCTAGGGAGACCAATTAGGTTGTTTGCCTAAGTGGCCACCTTTTAAAAAGAATGGGAGGATTGTTGTAGCTTAGCAGGGAATGGGGTCTGTGATGAGGTGCCTCCGGAGCTGTCATGGCCTCTGCAGTTCCATGAAAGAAAAAGAAAATGGCACCATGCCACGCTCTAAAGCATGTGAAAGGTTTATAATACTCGTTTCAGTTGACCAATAACCTGGAAGATTGTACTGGGTACGGATACCGTGCTTTTAAAGTGTGGAGATATGAAGATACTCTCTGTATGAATTTAAATATGGAGTATAGCCAAGTGAAATCTCAATTAGCATTGGGCTGGGTAAATAAAACGTATATGCATAACTAAAACAAGACTCACAATGTTGAGAACATTTTAAATCAATTAAGACATAGGTTTGAAGTGAGGCATATTTGCTAAGAAACAGAAACATCAACTACAGATTAAAATCTACATATTTTCTTGCATAGATGATCTACATACGTGTCAACACTTCATACTGTATGTGTCAACACTTCAATACTAGAACTACTTTAACACTAAGGCAAAAAAATAGTTCAGACTTATTCAAACTGAAACCTGGAAAGCTTGGTGTCCATCTGTGTCTTTATTGTTTTGATGGAGTTGACTGCTACACAAATCACTTCGAGCTACAACCAAAAACACAGTGGTCTGGTCACTGAACTACAAGCCAGTTTGAAATTCCCCTCTGGCATCTTTGCTTTTGGCTGACCATCTGTATTTCTGGACATGGCACAAGGGATTGAGTCTGATGTTCCAGCCATTGTCTGCTCAATAACTAACCCAGGGAAACTTAAGGACCAGCAATAGTACTCCGAAACAACCTGCCACAGTTCTGCGTCACATCCCTGACGGACGTCGCCAACAGCCAATAACATTGATGCCTTTCCTCCTCTCAAGGAGTGCTGCCAATCATTAAAACTAGGGGGCTGGCATTTATTTTGCCACCTCACACCCACAGCCCACTTAGCCACTAATGGACCCCCTCCCCTCCACACCAACCCACCCCTCCCCGTCAACTGTCGTTGCTGCCACGAACCTCCATCCCACCACCCCACCCTCCCCATCAACCGTCAACCATCATTGCTGCCATGGCTCCACCCCGGCCAGGCTGACAGCGGCACAAAGGCCAGGCCTTTAACCATGCTAGCCATCATCATTACAAGCCTGTTTGCAAACTC
Organism: Coilia nasus; assembly: GCA_027475355.1. Taxonomy (NCBI): domain Eukaryota; kingdom Metazoa; phylum Chordata; class Actinopteri; order Clupeiformes; family Engraulidae; genus Coilia; species Coilia nasus. The sequence continues at coordinate 17,144,484 of CM050215.1, read as the reverse complement.
GGCAGCCTCTAATGGCTCCAAATTAGCGCTTTACTGCAGCCACTCGATAGATTTCTCATGAGCCGGTCAGCGGCACAGATTGATCGCTCCCCTTTAATTACAGGCTGGCCGGGTGCAATCCTTCCTCTGCTTCCTCTCTCTCTCTATCTCTCTCTCTCTCTCTCTCTCTCTCTCTCTTTCTCTCTCTCTCTCAGTCTCTTTCTCCCACTCTCTCAATCTTCTGTGTCTGCCTCTGTCTGTCTCTGTCTCTTACTCCTTCGTTTTTAACGGTATATTGCGGGCAGCCATCTCTATCAGCTATATACACACACACACCTATACACTATTTTTTGCCTCAGCTCCTAGATTGCATGCAAGCCAAAATAATTTGCTTAGTGTTGGTAGAAGAGACAAGGTGAAAGAGGTGAAACAGATATAGGGAGAGTGAGAGCGAGATAGATGGGGAGATGGATGGATAAGGGGAGGTGTGTGAATGTGTGTGTGTGTTTGGGGGGGGGCGAGTAAAGGTTTCATTTTACAAATCAGTTCTCAGTGAGCGTCTGGTTTCATAAATGTGTTTGTGTTTGGGAGACAGAGATGCTCTTCTGCGACACCATAAAAATTTGCAGCAGTTAATAACGAATCGTGTTTGTTTCTTATCTGAGCCTCATCAAATCCTCCATGCATCCACCCGCCTTTATCTGCTAAACAGCGAGAGAAAGAGGGAGAAAGAAAGAGAGAGACACAGAGAAGACAAAGAGAATGAGCGCATCAAGACTAAGGTGCCTGCGAAGTCATTTACTTTTATTACATAATCAAAGAAATCTATAGGCCAAATGAAGCCGAATGGATTTGCAATCAAGCCTAGCCCAACATGAGCTATTTGGCCTGCCATCCTCTGGTGGTGAAGCCTTTTGCTTCCGCAGAATGTCTCTCGGCAGCTCAGTATAGGCTACTGCGGGCGCCTGTGTGATTTTTTTAAGGGCCCAGTAAAGCTTGATGGCGCTGTAATTGCTGAAGAAGGGACCCCCTGGTCTATTTACGGTGGGATTTGCCGGCCAGGCAGCAGTGGCAGAGTTATTGACAGCTAAAGTGAGGCTGAGGAGTGGACGATGAATGGCGTGTAATCCCTCTACACAGCTGTGTGGGGAAAGGGTGCCTCGGAAAGAGGGGCTGGAAAAGTAATTTGGAGGGGAGTGAATGAGAGGAGGTCTGCAGGATGTGGCTACAAGATGGAAGATGGTCTGTGTGTGTGGTTGTGTGTGTGCGTGTATGTGTGTGTGTGCGTGTGTGTGTGTGTGTATGTGTGTGTGTGTGTGTGTGTTTGCAAGAGATGGAGAGAAGTAGTGTGAGTGACAGTTGGTCCAAAATATCCCAAAATAGTTGCACTTAATCATGCAAGCATGAAATGTGGCAGAAATGTTCATTTGAATCCACTCTTTCAAAACAAATTGCATTAGCCACACAAAAATCCAAGATGGCTACCATTTTTCAAGATAAACCAAAAACACATACATCTAATAAACATTTTAGCAAAAGAAGAAAGAATTTATAGAAATTATATCTGAACTCTGCACCCAGGATTGAAATTGAGCATGTATTAGTTGTAAAAATTCTATTCTATGTCATTTTGGACGCTATCTTTGATTTAGCATAACAAATTTGAATTGAAATAAGTTCTTTTACCTGAAGTAGTAAAAACAATGTAAATATTGGTGTTGACAATGTCCATCTTGAAAAATGGAAGCCATCTTGGATTTTTTGCATGGCTAACCCCCTTTTATTTTGCAAGAGTGGACTCTAATGAACATAGGTGCCAAATTTGATTAAGTGAACTATTTTGACACGTATCTGCTGCACTAGCTGGTGAGATTTTGGTGCTGCCGCCACCAGCAGCACCATAGCCATGATGGGTATTCTACAGAAAATAGGGAGGAGGATTTTTGAAAAAAAAAAAAAAAAAAATGGAAGAAAAGAAAAAACATGCTAGACATGGAGACGAGAGACATACGTAGCTCACTGGCCCAAATCAAAGGCTGCTTCAGACGCTGTCAGGAATGCACCTGCTTGCAAGAGGCAACCCCCCCCCCCCCCCCCCCATTCCCCTTCCCTCTCCTTTGCCTATGGTTTTGGCACAGCTGGATGTATTCGTTTTTCCTTCTCTCTTTTTCCCACATGGCTACATGCATGAGTGATGCCCAGCCAAATTGCCTCTCCCTTACCCCCTCCCTTGTAGCAGAAACTGAAATAACGCTCTCTCTCTCTGTCTCTGTGTCTTTCTCTTTCTCTCTCTCTCTGTCTGTGTGTGTGTGTTTGTGTGTTTGTCTGTGTATGTGTGTGTGTGTGTGTGTGTGTGTGTGTGTGTGTGTGTGTGTGTGTGTGTGTGTGTGTGTGTGTGTGTGAAAGAGAGAGAGAGAGAGAGTGTATGGAGTGTGCAAGAGCAGGGACAGAACCAAATCAACCTGGATGGGCTCTCTCTCTCTCTCTTGCTTTCTCTCTCTGTTCCTGTACTGTGTGTATGTGTGTGTGTGTGTGTGTGTGTGTGTGTGTGTGTGTGTGTGTGTGTGTGTGTGTCTGTGTGTGTGTGTGTGTGTGAGAGAGAGAGAGAGAGAGAGAGAGAGAGAGAGAGAGAGAGAGAGAGAGAGAGAGAGATAGTGTGTATGGGGGTTGCAAGAGCAGGACAGAACCAAATCAGCCTGGATAGGCAGTAGATGAGAGATTTACCTTTGGTATCAGTGCGCTAGTGAAGTGGCGCGAGCCACTATTGTGTGCAGGAGAAGGGGAGAGTCAGTGACACGAGGGAAATGTCACAGCTGACGGAGGAGAGAGGGGCACATTATTGAGACAGAGTATTGAGATGCACAGCAATAACTGCTCTCTGTCACACTGCAAGGCCACTCATTCTGTGCGTGTGTGTGTGTGTGCGTGCACACATGTGTGAGTTTATCATTGTTGCTAAAGAAAACTAATAAAGCATAGAGTTTCTTGTCTTGTTCTGCAACGTTTTGTTGTACTTTTATCTTAAAAGTGGGGCAGGGAAAAAAGATTTTCCACATTTCTGATACTGAACACTTTATCCATATCCTTTTAATCAACCAACAATCTGACATAAAGTCACAAATTCAATAAAAGCGCAGGTTATTTGTCAAACTAGTGCTATTTTTTACCCCGATATTTGTGGTATCATTCTTTTTAGTTTTACAACTTCAATGTAATCATTATCAAGCTTACAGACTGTTGCTCATGTGATAAACTACAGCGTAAGGGTTGTTGGTGCCTCTGCTGTTTAAAAAGGCATATTTTCTAAATAATTTATTCCTCTGCGCGGATACTTGATCTTTCCCTTGCAGTGTAATTCCAATTAATAATTTGCTTGACAACACGCAGAAAAAAACTGCCCCTTTTATTTGTCTTCGGGAGTCAGTCTGCAGCAAAGTAAATATTTCCTAATGGGCAATTTTTAGAAGTTAAATTACGAGAGAATTCTTGTGAATGCATTACAACTCGTGGCGTTGCTTTGCATCTCTTTAATGTTGGCTTTCATCCTCAAGTGCATCAAAGTCAGCAATCAGAGATGGGCGCAGAAGCATGCTAACAAGCAAGACAGTGAAGAGGAGGGGAACCAAATGATGTGGGTGTGTGTGTGTGTGTCTGTGTGTGTGTGTGTGTGCGCGCACTTGTGTGTGTGTGTGTGTGTGTGTGTGTGTGTGTGTGTGGCGGGGGTGCACTTGTGTGTGTGTGTGTGTGCCCGTGTGTGTGTGTGTGTGTGTGTGTGTGTGTGTGTGTGTGTGTGTGGCGGGGGTGCACTTGTGTGTGTGTGTGTGTGTGCCCGTGTGTGTGTGTATGTGTGTGTGTATGTGTGTGTGTGCTAGTCTCAGGGAAAATAAATGAGTAAAGGGCTCACAAAGAGAAACATGAGCAGATGTTCAGGAGCTTTAGTGAATGGTGTTAATGTTGATGTTAATGTTAATGTTTATACGTAATCTTCTCTCAGGTGTTTTAACTTCAATGTTTCTGGTAATTTCCAGTAAAAGTGTAGGTCAGCCCAGCCACATGTAAATTAAATTTGCATGTAACTTCTGTCTGTGTTAGAGGGATGGGCGTGTATGTGTGTGTATGTGTGTGTGTGTGTGTGTGTGTGTGTGTGTGTGTGTGTGTGTCTAATGGAGTGCTCATCACTACCATATGCTAATGAAATCAACAGAGTGAAGAGTGAGTATTTATGTGTGTGTACGGGTGTCACTCAAATGGGTCTAGGTAGTGTGACATTTTGTTTTTGCTGTGCTCCTTAGCCCTACAACGTACCTATTCTGGGCCCCAAAACAGTGCATGCTAATGGGATGTTAGCATCTGGATCATTGATCACAGTTGTACCCCAGCTAAAATTAGAGCGTTTCTGTTTCCTTCACCTCTGTCTACCCCGACCCCCTTTAGCCTCCAAACACCACACCACCCCACCCCCCTCCACCCCACCCCTACCCCCATCCCCATCAGCAATGCGGTGTCGGGGTGAATGCTCTGAGGGGGGTAGACTCAGACCTGCTACTTTCCTGGAAGATACAATAATTAGCCTCTGGGGTTTGCAGCCATCCGCCGTGTAACCTCTCACTCAAACCTCATGCCTAATTCAACATCCCTGGGCCTCCTGAGGTCACCCACTGGTCCCAGACCTGTGCTACCTTACAGTTCAAGGTGCAGAGGTCAACCTGCCAAGGCCCCAGTGTTTGACAACTCTCTATATATAGCCCCTGTTTTATTTTATTTTTTTATTTTGGCCTTTTGCGGGTCACCTCGACGCAAGTTTCTAGTCTGAAGGGCTGATGTGTTTGGCTTGACAGCATGGCTCTCCTGCCGAATCCCAGCTGGCTTCACCTCTGGTGTCAGTGAGGCAACACACTGTGGCAGCAGCATACAGCATACAGCAGAAACAGCATACGCTAGCGGCCCTCCTAACCCGATATTCAACACACATTCATCTCCGTTTCACTCAGGGGTCGATACAGAAGTGCCTAATGTTATTCCAATTTCACTCTGCTACTGGTGACAACAACAAATACGGGCTTCAACAACATTTTTGCACCCAACAAGATATTTTTCTGTATATCGGATATACACTTTTGATATTTAGTTTAGCAACATGAATTTCTGCCCTTTTGCCAATGCATCTACTTGATGATGGGAATTTAGCCGTACATATATGCACACGTCTATGTATCTCCGTGCATGTATGTATGTATGTACTGTATGTATGCATGTATGTATGTATGTATGTATGTATGTATGTATGTATGTATGTATGTATGTATGTATGTATGTATGTATGCATGCATGTATGTATGTATGTATGTATGTATGCATGTATGTATGTATGTATGTATGTATGTATGTATGTATGTATATATGTATGTGTATGAGTTTGTGTGCATGCAAATATGCATGTATGTATGTATGTACAGTATGTATGTGTGTGTGAGTTTGTGTGTATTCAAATATACATGTATGTATGTATGTATGTATGTATGTATGTATGTATGTATGTATGTATGTATGTATGTATGCATGTATGCATGTATGTATGTATGTATGTACGTACTATATGTACTATATGTCTTTCGGTGTGTAAGTATGCATTTATCTATCCATCCATGTATTACTTGTACATTCGCATACAGTACACACACAGCATACTGTGTATACAGCATAGCGGCAAAGAGGGGGAAAAGTTGCATCAGAGCACTGTACTATGTATGGCATGTATCAGAGGTGTATGTAAGAAGTGGCAGACACTTTTAGAAGAGGCTTTGGGTTTTGAGCTGCGCTGTCAGGGCTAAGGGATTTTTGCATCTGACAGGTGAGAGATACAAGAGTGTCTGCCGCACTCCCAGTCCTGTCATGGAAGTTGCGCGCCGTTCGCAGTCATCGCGTGTGAGTGTTAAAGGACAGCTCCGAGTGTGCTGTGACACAGAGCTTGAATACATTTCGCCCTGTGCCGTACTAAATATTCCTACAGAAAAAAAACCTTTTTTCCCTCCCTCTCTCTCTGTGTTTCTTTGCCTCCCTCCCTCTCTCTCTTTCCCTCCTTCCCTCCCTCTTTCTCTCTCTTTCCCTCCCTCCCTCCCTCTCTCCCTCTCTCCCTCTTCTTTGTCACTGCAGATCTACCCCAGCAAACAGATAATGCAGACATGCAGTGCAAGGCTTTCCATTTGCCCCTTTAAAAAGAGAGCCTTGTGTCGGCTTGGTGCCCCCCCCCCCCCCCCCACAATCCCCCACCCCCCTGCATGATGCAACCATAACCGTTTTTTGCGGCGGTCTGCACGTGCGCTGCCGGTTGCGGTGCGACGGCGGAGCAGCAGCAGACACGCCGAAGTGAGACCGGGCTATAAATACCACTCAGTCCCCTGACAGATGTTATGGTTTCAAGCTCACCGTGAGTAATTGAGCTAACTAACAATGGTTTAGGGAGGCCCAGAGCAATACTATTATCAGAGCCCAATTCATCAGGTCAAAGAACAAATGAGAGGCCTGCTCGCAAACAAACTGTAATTCATTACTGGCGCTGCTTGGGTTTCTGTAAGACCCCTCAGCTAGTGTGAGATTAGAGGTGAATGACCTCCCAGATTGGAGTAGCGTAAGAGAAAAGGGTTGGGTCCTTCAGCTTTCCGTGAAGCACTTATAATTACTCATTCATATCCATTTGCGGATGGGTTCGGTGAAGTGCTGGAGACGGACGACCCGCAATTTGTCTTCTCTCTCTCTCTCTCTTTCTCTCCCTCACACTCTCTCTCTCACACATGTTCGCTGTCTCTCCATCTCTCTCTCTCTCCCTTTCTCTCTCTTTCTTGCTCTGTCACTCCCACTTGCCTTCGCCACCCCTCTTCTCCGCCTCTTTCTCATCCTCCTCTCACCCAGCCACCCCCACACACACACCCCAAGTGCCTCCTCCCGTACAGATCATTAGTTTCACTTTTCATTAGAGGAGATCAATAGGGTGGATCAGTCGCTCGTGGAGAGGATACTGAGATACACACACTCTGTCTTTTTTCTGCCCCATCCCGCTCCCCACCCCACCCCACCCTTTTTCCTTTACCAGGACCTCTCCTGTTCACTTCTCATACCACCTACACTCCCACCCACCCACCCACTTCTCCCACCTACGACCACCACCATGAAGGGGGTGAGATACTGTAAAGAGGTGGGTGGACTGAGGTGTGTGGGTTCGTGTGAGGGGAGGAAGGGGGGATCTGGGGCTTGGAGGGTGGGGGTGGGTGGGGCTTTAAGACAAGGATGCAGGGCCTCTGGGCCTGGGGGAAGGCTGGTGCCAATAAAGTCCCCAGGTAGGAGATTACAGATATCTACAATGGCTGCCCAATAACGCAGAAACAGCAACGTTGAATAATAAGCCAATAAAGTTTAATTAGGATTCACTGACCTCACTGGTTTAATAATGAAGAGGGGAGGTTTGCAGCAGGAAATTAAAACTGAGGACTGTGATAAATCTACTTTCTCCCCATACACTGAGACTGGCTAATAATGACTTAAGAATGACCGAATGATTATTCCTAGCACTGTAATTTTTTGCTCCCCCCCCCCCTTACCATAGTCTCCTGTATTAGCAATGTAATTTAGGAGAATGTGCCAGCACTCCAGCACTACAGCCTGCAAGAGAAGTCTTCTCCTTATTTAAATATGCTATAAAGCTGTGAAATGTTTCAAAAGCTTATTAAACTAAGGTATATTACTACATTTAATAAAGCTATTATGTATAATTACACGTTATATTGGTCTATGAGGCTATTGCACATGCCACGAGAATAACAATATGGAGTGACACATAAGTTATTCTCAGTTATGACCCTCTGGAACGTGGTGCTGCTTTCTGATTGGTTGCTAGGCATGCAGTAAAATCGTATATCATGCACACCTTGAAAGTAGTTCTGGCAAAAAAGTTTAAAACTTCAGCACCGTTCCATATCAATACCCAATAGAATGTACGTACCTACTGTAACCGTCTCTATCAAACTTCACAATTTTGGCAATGTGGAGTACAATTTCCATGAACTTAGTAAACCGAAAATAACAAATAAATCAACGTTTTGGAATAAGTATTGCATGTGTCGCGTTGCTCAATCCAAGCTAGCTAACTCCTGATGAGCAGTAGCAATCACCTTACCAAATGAAAGGTAACCTTGACAACCAATTTGGCTAGTGACTGAAGGCTGCGTAGCGCTCTACTTAACGTTACAAATATTAGGCTACATTGTAGGCCACATTGTAGCGAAACTGAGTCTAAGTTAACCCTCTAAGTTAATTGAGAATTATTTTAAAAACATTCTACATAATTGAGTGGCATTAACCGGGTCATAAGCGGGGTAACATCCTCCGAGGCGTGCACTATACAGTTTTAAGTCAACTTGGCGGAGCAAACTTCCCTCCGCTTCGCGTCGGGAAGTTCTTAGGCTCCACCTCGTTGACTTAAAACTGTATAATGCACGCCTCGTCGGATGTTACCCCTTACTTAGGTGTGTGTCTTCCCAGAATGAGGAGGAAACGGAAAACAGAGACGGAGTGATCAGAAAATGGAGGACAGAAACGAACCTAAAACCGTGAGGCGGGCTGGCCGGGATCTCATGGCGGCCTGGATGGCCTGGCACTCGAACACGGCATCGTCCATCAGCTCCACACGTTGGATGCGGAGGTGGTGCTCACCAGAGCTGTGGTCTCCCACCACCGTGTACCGAGGGTAGCCTGCAACAGAAGAATCAGAACCAGATTTATTGGCCAAGTATACTTACATACACAAGGAATCTGAATTTGGCAGATGTTGACTCTCTGGTTTACATTTAACCATTTAAGACGCACGCCTTATTATAACTTTGTTGTTACCAGAATTGCAATCACCAAGTTGTAATGTGTTACTAAAAACATTCTGTAATGTCGTAGTAATGTTGTAATGTTGTAGTAATGTTTTTTGCAGTCACAGCGAGTCGTAGCACAGATGATACGGTGACCGCTAAGAGGCTACCATTTAGACACGTAGTGAACTAATAGACAAACGTGGTGTGTAAGACTTACTGTACAACAGGGACAATTCTTTTCAGGTCACATACATACTAGGCGATATAATGTACAATATAAACACTAGAAAAGCACTCAGAGAGCGCAGACCTCCACCAGGGCAGCTCAGATCACCACCAAAATGTAATTGCTTTTAAGTTAGCCCATTTTTGACCTACCCTGCAAATTTCAACAAAATCCATCTATAACTTTTTGAGTTATGTTGCTAACTAACAAACAAACTAACAAACAAACAAAGAAACAAACACCAATGATTACATAACCTCTGCTGGAGGATGTACTGTAATAATGTACATTGTAGCACAGCACAGCAATGCAATAGTTCTGGTTCGAGCACTTTTGAAAGGAAAAGACACGCCAAGCATGCAGCTGTGTGAGCAGGTGGGAAATTATGACCCCTCCCCCCCCATCCCCCTCCCCACGGGGTATCCATTCGACCAGAAAGCAAAGTTCAAACAACAGTTCAAACATCTGTCAACGGTGTATCAGGCTTATGCTTTTAACTGCATTTTCTACCTGAGACCTCATATACATGAAAGCACTATTCTCTGTTGAAAAGGAATTCATGTGCTGCAATTCCGTTAGCATTTCAAATTATCGGGTGTATAGACAGGCTATATGAATAGTGGTAATTTAAAATCTCTAAAGTCACCATTTGTTATGTTAGCTTTGTTTAACAGGATGTACTGTAAAAGAATGTACAGTACATTTCTGTTTTCAAAGCAGTAAGGTCAACTAATTTTCCTATGCATAGCCATCTATATGGCAGCGTTATACTGAGTATGTTGTATCATCACAAAAAGGCATTCACAAAAAGGCATTCTTTCACAGAGTCTAGTGAAGCTGACCATTGTTGGCTAGGCAGCATGTACTTGAGAGGACTACCGCTTATAATGTGGTTGATTAGCCATAATTGATAATTAAAGCATAATTAAAGGCTATGCATGCATACCAACACTTTGTATCATAACATGAGACCTGCAATGTGAGAGTGTGTGTTTAAGGCTAGTTATCTTTACATAACTGTAACTAGGGTTGAGATGGATGATGATTAAAGATGATGACACAGCATTAAAAACTGGAATCAGCGTACGTGATTGTAGATGGAAGCAGATTGTGAATACCGGTACAGTGACATGGTAAAGTGTTTTCAGAAGACCTGTCTCTATGATAACAAGGACAGTTAGCTTTAGATAAATATTAGCAGGAATTAGCATTGAGAGCGAGCACAAGAACACACTTCCCCTGTTGTGAGGAGTAGACAGGCAAGCACATTCTTGCTTGTGACGCTTCCTGCTTCATTTCACAACCTCTCAATGCAAGTGACTTCAGTGGCCCTCGCTGGGCCGTGTTCTGCTTAATTATCAGAGAGTGACTTGAAATAACATCGGCTTTTTGAGGCCCTCTCTCTCTCTGGGGGTCAAGAAACACAGACACTTGGCTATTCTCTGTTCATGCAACTGTGAAACTGTCAGCTGATCTCTCACTTCTGTTCCAGTGCCATTTTAAAACAAGGGGACAAGGGACAGAACTGGTCTTAATATAGCCTCTTTTGAGTTGATTTGATGTAATACTGCGGTTTGTGAAAGAACATTTACACCATGGACATTAACCCCATGCTTAATATGTTGATGGCCTCTGCTTTTTGGTCCCCTGCCAAGTGCCAAGGAGCATGATATTGATTTTGGTAGATTCATCAATGTGAGTCATGTCCACTTCCGAAGATTCCTACCGACACCACTGTAAAGCACTGAAAGGTTGAACAACCTCCTTTGGCTTTTCCCATCAGCATTTCTCATGCTGTAAGTAATACCGCATATGTCTATTTAGGACGACTTCCAGAGGACAATTTCTCTGTCTCTCTCTCTCTCTGCCTCTCTGTCTCTCTCTCTCTCTCTCTCTCTCTCTCTCTCTCTCTCTCTGTCTCTCTCTCTCTGTCTCTCTCTCAATGCAAGAATGCCGCAGTGCTGTGTACAAATACAGTATACTTTATTTCTACTCTTACAAAACTTGTTCTAGTGAACTTACAAATGTCCTTCTATATTCTAAAAGCAATAAACAGACTTAGCAACTACATTATTTCCACTATGTCACATGGAATGCATTTTACAGTGAGTGCCAAGGCAGCTAGATGAACACAGTATTGCAATCCTATAGTATTTCACAATGATGCTTGAGAGAGAGAGGACTGCATACTGCAGTGGAAAAAATAGAGCACAAAAAGACCAAATGGCGTATAATGGGTTTTAAGTCCTTCAGTTCAGCTGTTGAAGCCACTGTGCTACAAAACCCCAATTATTATCTGTTGCTCCGTTGGATCCCATTCACTTTTAATAGACCATGGAGTAGCTCTTGTTTCTGTACTCTGGGAAAGAGTTACTGCTGATTACTGCTGGTTACTGCTGAGCATTTCAGCTTCCCACATACAGCTTTTAATCTCTTTACCAGAGAGCGCTGCAGTGTCAGAGAAAGTACAAAATAAACAAAGAGCGAAAATTTACAGTCGGCACAGACGTATTGTGGTATTGAAAAGTCGGAAGAAAGTATTGTCGGCGCCCTTCTTTGTTACGTGGCACATGGCTGTGTTCCACACAATAAGTCACCAAGACCAGAAATTACTTAAACTGAAGGCTGGTCAAATCATGCCGGTCTCACTAAATAACTTTAATGAACATTGACCCAGCATTCAATAATGTGGTTTATTTCCAACACCAAGAAATCAATGGGATTGTTCAACCATCTACTGTATTAACATTCACCATCAGACCCTTGCGTTTCACTACTTCTGTGAATATAATGTATTACTATTTGAAATAATATTGAATAAGCTCTTATCCTTTTAATAGCATTATTTAAGTTATTCTCAAACAACATCAGAATGCAATACTGTTTCTCGTTATGTCTCCAATGGGAAAGCATATGGGATTTTGAATCCTGTTATTCCTATTCAGGGCCAATTACTGCTTAAACCTTTAACTCTCAAAGCCAAAGCCAAGGTCAAACATCCCCAGAACACCATGCCTTGTTAAGGCTTGAACGACCCTACGCACCCTGTTAGGCTGTGGGACTGAGCCTAGTGGTTGTGTATAATTGTGTGAGTGTACTGTATGTGTGTGGGGGTAGGGTGGGGTGGGGTGGGGTGGGAGATGTAGTAATGGAGTGGGGTTGGTGGTGGTGGGCGGGGTTATAAAACTTGCTTTCACTGCACTCATGCAGGGTAAAGAGATGAATGACCCTCACGTGCCCCCACCCCCCACCCCACCCCCCACCCCGCCACCCCCACATTATCTCTTAGGCGCCTGATTAAGTGCTCCTCCCAGAGATGGTAGTATTTAAACATTTATTTCAGTACATATTTTCAATCAGTTGGTAGGTTGGCGCAACACTTTATTTTAAATAATTTAATTTACTATGACAAGCTGGCAAAGAAAAATGTGTCTTGTGGCATAACGGTCAATGCAAATACATTTTTATCGTTTCACAGCAACCCTCCGCAGCAACCCTAACAAATTACACTTAGTGTATTCATGACTTCTCCAGACATACAAAGAGGAATGGGGACCTAACACTGACAAATGGTTTTGGAATATGCAGAAAGCTGAAACTGCACACACAGTGGTGTTACACGTCTTGGTTCAAGAAAAAAAAAAAAAGAAATTAAATAATGCTCCCATTGATCTCAATGAAATCCACAGACAACCCATGTCACCAAAAGCAAACAATGTAAAATAGGCCCATTAAGAGTAATGAATCCATCAGGGAGAGGAATGGATTAGTCTCCATGGTGGATCAATGGCAAGGGAAATGGTCATGAACAGAGACAGGGGACAGCGATTTACTGCACGGCTGTGTATCACTCCGTTCCCCTGGGGAGACAGTGTGCTGGTGGCAGGACATATTTGCCTGGCATGGAGTGTGGTTCCTGGTGGAAACAGTATTGTATTAAACACTGTTGCCTCCCCGTATATATTCCCACGGGTTGTGTGCTTGCTGAAGACCTTTCATTTTAGGCGTCCTTGCCTTCCGAAGGTATTTCTTACCCAGGTAAAGTTTTTCGTCTTGGCGTCTCATTTATATGTGTTGACAGTTTACCCTCCCAAAGCGCCATCCAGTAGGCCCCTCTCCATGTTTCCCTCTAATAGGCAGACAGTCTCTCTCTCTCTCTCTCTCTCTCTCTCTCTCTCTCTCTCTCTCTCTCTCTCTCTCTCTCTCTCTCTCTCTCTCTCTATTTCTCTCTTTCTCTCTCTGGTGCACTATCTCTTTCTCTCTGGTGGTTTCTCTCTCGCTCTCTGGGTCTCTCTCTCGCTCTCTTAGTGTTTCTCACTGTCTTTGTCTCTCTCTCTCGTCTGCGCGGCACACGTAATGCATATTCATGGCCTTCATTTGTTTTGGCGTAGTCTTGAGTGGCGCTTTAATTAGAACTGTACACGCGAACAAAGAACAATGAAGGCAGAACGTGGGGGACTGATAGGAATCAGAGGCTCTTTGTCTTGTGATTTATTAAAGTGAATAGTGGAAGATTTTTCTCATTTTAATCACTGTAGCCCTGAATTAAAACAAGCCGGGACTGAGAGTCCCATCGGTTGCGTGACTGGCGCCTTGAAACACCAGAGGGGTTTCCACATTAAAAAAATGCACAGCAGCAAGGGGATGGGACTTGGCAGCCTTTTATGTATACAGCTGCCACCTTCGTTTACTATAAATGTGTTGCCCCCTTAACGTCTCACACACGCTCGTATTGATGACTTTTTGTTGTAGGCAGTGGCAATAAAGAGAGCAGCTGTGTGTCATTTCACAGAGGCATCATTCATGTCGACACATCACCAGTGCTCAGACCTGCGCCTGATGCTGAGTTGACAGTGCGCTTTTGTCTCAGCCAACAGCTTGCGTGCTGACTTGCTGGCTCCCTTGTCCGCCCGCTCTGGTATGAATCCAGATGCTGAGGCACTGGCCTTTTCAAAACTGCAGCAGGCTTGGGTCAGCTGCCTATTTGATGGCTTTTTCTTTCTGATGATCTGCCCAGTGATTCGAGCTTGCTTTGGCTCAGGTGGGATAGGAGGCAGGTCAGCCAATGGCTACTGAACTGCTTGGCATGCCCAATCATGCCCAACCCCCTCTCTCTCTCACCTTGTTATCAAAAGGCCCTTTTCGTTTCTCTACCACTAAAGAAAAAACCTTTCCATTTCCTTTAGAATCAACCACTTTTAAGATATTTCACCCTTTTTTTGTTTACAGTTGTACCAGTGCTCACAGAAGCCTGATAAGGCCAGACTGAGGAATGGATTGGATTTACTGGGACACGCAGGCCTGTGGAGAATTAATTAAAGGGGCGATATCGGTGACAAAATGGCTCACAAGAACTGGGAGCTGAAGGTCAGAGGCATGCAGACCCCTACGTGTCTCTGGTGGAATACATATTTAATCTGTGGGATAGTAGAAAGAGTGACAGAGAGAGAGAAAGAGGGAGAGAGAGAGAGAGTGTGTGTGTGTGTGTGTGTGTGTGTGAGAGAGAGAGAGAGTGAGAGAGAGCGCGAGAGAAACAAGCTAGAATTTTAGCAGATGGAGTGCATGTCTGCTGTGTCAAGCATAGAGAACACTCTCAGCGACAATGGCGAGGCACAGCCCTGCTGATGGGTGGGGGATTAAAGTAATTGCGAAGGCCTCATTCAGTCCTTTTCAGAGACACTGATGAATCTCCAAACCAGATCTTCAGAGGATTTCCTTAATCACATTGTAGGGCTTTGTGCCTGCATGTGGTGGTGATGCACCCGACTTCAAACAATGTCTTGTCTCAACAGGTTGTCGAGCATTCATTTGAGCTGGCTGCTTGGAGATATTGCTCAGAACAATATGAATATGGATTAGATGTTTTTTGAAGGAGGGTGGGGGTGGGAGTGGGGGAAATTTAGGCGAAGGGCAGGGGAATGTAAGCTATTGAGATGACAATGAAATAAGTGTTCAATAACTTCAAATTAAACTATTAAGCTAATTACACATAGCGAACATCCAAATCAGAGCTAGCCTCTTAAGAGCCCATTTTCAAACTACAAGAGCCCGAAATGCAAGCCCTCGTCTATGCTCTTGAGAAGAGGGTCTGCATTCAACAATGATTTACTCAGTTCTGTTATGCCATGGCAAAGCTAATCTTCTTTATCCAGATACCTCTTTAAAAGCTATTTTGGGGCCAAATTGCCCGGTTAAAGTAAATTGGATAGGCTTGGGAATATGCTGAAATGCTTTTCATTTGTTGTCAAATTAAAACTGGAACGCTTCTATGGTGTTTGGAACAACTTTAGGCTAAATGAGAAAATGGAGATTGCAACTGAGCCAAGAGTCGAGTATTTGAAGTGCCTTCAAAATGATACAACAGCCAATTTTATTTAAAAGACACATGTTGACAGCTAAATAATGCTAGATAAATTATTCAAAAACAGATGTAGTTGTCATAATATATCTGTAATGTCTAATGTCTAATAAAGTCTAATATTATACTGTAGTGCAATAATAACTGCAATAACTGTGCCTAACAGTGCAGTCTAACGGTGCGTTTCCATTACAGCGAATTTCGCCTCGCTCTCATTGACTTTGAATGGAGGCGAAATTTCGCCTGATAGGGCGAAGGCAGGGCGAATTTGCCGAGCGAGGCGAAACACAGTTGGCGAAACCTGAACTTTATTTAAATGGGAATGATGTGATAACCAATTATATCAGCGTGTGATGTGTTTAGTGCATGACGCTGGCTGAAGAGGTGGGAGTTACAAAAAACTCAGACCAACATGGCGGACGCTCGTGGAACTGAAATGTGAAAGTGTTTATATGATTTAAACTCTCTGGGTGACCAAAAGTGATGGTACCATCACGGATTGATGTTTAAATGTAACACGAACTGATTTAAGACAACCCGGCTGCTCTAGATTGCCATTTAATCACTCGACGTTTTAAGTTAGCTTATGACTAGCTAACTACTAGCAAGCTGGCTAACATATACGGTCACAAGCTTGTACTAGTACACGTCTTGCATTTGTAGAACGATATTACAACACTTAAATATTATCTAGGCAAACCACCAATAGTAATAAGTCCATGTAAACCACGCAGTTCCCAATTCTGCAGCAGTTCTGTGCAAGACTGCCATTATATGTAGGCTATCTTGCTGGGCAGCTTCTGTTGGCCAGCCAGGCTGCCATGGTAGACTGGCCGACGACGTGATCACTGACATCGGATAAGATCCATAGCTGTCCCGCTAGATAACCTGCTTGAAATATTGACGACCACGCCCCCAGGCGAAATTCGCTTGCCATTTCGCCCTGTGGAAACGTAGCGTAAGGGCTCATTTCCACCAAACACTCATGTGTGTACAGCGCGTGCCCGTTTTCTGTCCGTATTCGTTTAGAATGCATGTTAAAAGATCAGACCATTTCCACCGCAGGCGTGATCTGAGCGTATTCTGTCCCTATACAAACCTATTGTACACGGATACATGCTGTACACACTCAAGTCGGTGGAAAGGAGGCCTAACACTGTCTATACTGCACTGCAAAGGTAGAGTATGTCAATAAGTTTTCATACCTGAGAGCTCTCTGCTTACGCCCAAGGCCAAGCCATCCTTGATCCACAGCACGACACCGTGGTACCCAGGGATGGAGCACGGCAGGGTGACTGGCTGGCCGGCCACCACCACCAGGTCCTGGGGCTCCTGGGCGAACCTGGCTGCTACCCCTGGAAGAGGAACAAGGAAACAAGGTGACAAATTAGCCCATCAGAAGCCTTAACAGTGGCTGGGTCAGACAGAGAGCTTTCAAACACCTCCCCACTCCGGCCCAGAAGTCCCATTAGCGCCTTTCGTTTTTTCTGTGGCACCTTGTACAGCTTGACACGTGTGTACCTAACACCCTAACACTCCCTCCTCTAGCAGTGGGAAGGGGGGGGAGGGGGGAGGTGTGGGGCGGCTAGGGGGTGGAGGAGGGCAGCAGGCAACGGTTTTGAGACGAGGGGAAAAGCAGAGATGAGGTGGCTCCATTTTGGCTTGCCTGACAACACCATGTCTCTGCCACACACACACACACGCGCGCGCAACATTAACATCACAGACAGACGCTGCGCCAGCACTGCCTATAATCTACTGAGGCGTAAGAAGGAAAGAGTGGAGATGTAAGTAAATGGCTGAAGTAGAAAGAGCTGTAACTGTGTGTGTGTGTGTGTGTGTGCGTGTGTGTGTGTGTATGTGTGTGTGTGTGTGCGTGTCAGTGAAGGGGCTGGTAGGAGCAGCCATGGGAGCTCAGAGGGAGGCCTCTTTTGCAAGAGGTGTCTCTGACATGTCGAGCTGAGCTGCCCCCTGACCGAATCCTTCTCCTCCATGTCAAACGTAAACAGGTCCCCTTCTACACACACAAAGGGCCTGCCATGATAATTGGGACGGCTTGTGAAAAGAGACACAGAGGAAAGGATGGGGAAGAGAAAAGAAAATAGCACAAAAACCTTTCAGGGACTTGCCTGACATAATGGCCTTTTGTGGTCCCAGACTCCATGACACCATCAGAAGGGATGCGTGTTTGTGTGTGTGTGTGTGTGTGTGTGTGTGTGTGTATGTGTGTGTGTGTGTGTGCTTAGGGCGGTAGTCATTTTCTGAAAAACTATGTGTTTACCAAAAGAACAAGGTAGCTTCAATACAGAAGAATCCATCTCAGGAGAGGACACGTGTAACCACAAGTACAGAGAACACACACACAAACACACGCACACACACGCGCACTCACACACACCCACACGCACATGCACACACACACATACATACAGCAGGAGATTAGGAAGTAGATATGTGTTTGTGTAACTGGAATATCCTTTGAAATGCCACTGTTTCTATGTCAAGGATTTCAAACATTATTGTCGCCATTTCTCCACAACACCAAAGGCGACAGATCAACAGATGAGAAAAAAAGGTGAAAGCTTTAGAAACGCTCCCTCGCAATCCATACTGCAAATATACAACTACCACAACTAACACAGTGCAATATGCACTCAATTCATGTGCCATCGTCCTTGACGTGTGCTGCTATAAGTGAAGACAGTGAACAGATAATAAAGTGCAAATGGGAGACATGCTGAATGACAGCTCTCCTTGTAATGTTGCCCAGGGCCTCAGCTGTTCTTCCTTACAACATATGTAACTTAGTCATTTTCTTCTTCTTCTTCTTCTTCTTCTTCTTCTTCTTCTTCTTCTGTATTTTCTCTTTTCAGTTGCTGTCACTTCTCTGCCCACACAAAGTGAATGATGATTTAACTTGAATTGTGGAGTTTACTAACACAACACGAGGAAGGCACACAAGGAAAATATAGTTAAAAAATGACGACTGCCGACCACACGCACACACACATACACACACACACACAGTAAGTCATTGGAAATACATTACACTGCATGTACATTAGTAAACAAATCAGTCATAGTGTTTTTTCCCCCATGTTTCCTGTACGAAAAAAAGGTAGGAGTGATAAATGGCTTGTTAAGCAGTAAACTCAAGTGCAGGGATGGATTTATACAAAATTTCCCTGGCAAAACTCCACATCTGCTGCCCGTTGCACTGTTATTAAATCAACATCCAGGAAAAATGTGCCACAAGTCCTCGGGTGGATTTTAAACCCTTCTTCTTCAGAGGCTGCTGGGCTGTCCTACAGCAAATTTGCTTGTATATACTGTGTGTGTGCGTGTGTGTGTGTGTGTGTGTGTGTGTGTGTGTGTGTGTGTGTGTGTGTGTGTGTGCGCGCGTGTGTGTGTGTCTGTGTGTACTGTTGGAAATAAACCTCAGTATATCAGCCACACAGCTTTGTTGCATGCCTTTGGTTGAGGAGTTTATCTTGGATGTGTTCATAGCACCAGTCAGCTCTACCTATCCTGCTGACTCTTTTCCTGTCTCTCTCTCTCTCTCTCTCTCTCTCTCTCTCTCTCTCTCTCTCTCTCTCTCTTCCTGTTTCTTTGTCTGCCACTTTCTCTATTATTCTCAGTCTCTCCTCTCTCCCCTCCCTCTCTATATTTTTTCTCTTTCTCAACCTGCCTCTTTCTTCCTCTCCCTCTCTCTCTTTCAATCTACCTCACAAACACACACACACACACACACACACACGCACACACACACACACACACACACACACACACACACACACACACACACACACACACACACACACACACACACACACACTCACACACACACACAGATAAACACACACACACATACACACAGTGTGCCTATATGCCTCTCCTGGCATGTGTCAGAGAAGCGCGAACAAGTGCGGCGTGGGTCGGGAGAATTCTCCATTACATCCCTCTCCCGCTCGCTCTCAGGCAGGCAGAGCTGGTATTATCACCCACTCCAACCTGGCCCGTAATTGATTTCATGTCAGAGACTTCTGCGTGTTGGCAGCAGTAATACCCCCCTTGCTTTTCTCCCCTTCAAAAACCTGCCGCTTAAGTCCCTATTCCCCTACCTTGTCAGACCCCTCCTGTCACGCTAGCACATTAGACAGATTACGATGATTTTCGCGGAGTTCGTCACAGCTTCTCCTTCCCCAAGTGTCTGATCTCCAGCTTGATGCTAATTATGACTGCGCTGCAATGGATAATTATTTTTGATTATAGCTAGTCGCTAATTGGAATAATACCAAAAAAAAGGTGAGAGCCAATCTTAGCACAGGCACGCTACATAAACAAGACAGTAGCCCACTGTTTGTGTGGGCACTCTGACAACTCATGTAGCTTTCTTTTCTTTCTCTTTCTGACAGAAAGAACTTTTTTTATTTTCAGGGGGCAGGACTGACGGCTTGGATTTAAAGTCGTTAATTTCGGTCAATTTTCACATTTCCGGTACAGCGACCGACTGTCCAAATAGCTCCACATTTGCCAGTCGACGCCGCTCCGTACGGCTGTCTGTGCCAACTGAGACCACAGAGGCCAGAGGCATTTGGCAGCCATGGCTGAGTGGGCCCAAGGCCCCCTTTCAGCTAGACAAACAGATTGCCAGCACCACCTGGCATGGCCACTTGACCAACTAAACGAGGGCCAGGTTTATTCTCATGAAAGACTTATAGCGGCAGGTCACATATGTAGGTCACTGGAGGAGAGGAGTAGAGAGAAAGGAGAGGTGGACAGATAGAGGAGAGCAGAAAGACAATGAAATAAGGGGAGAGATGTGAAGGGAGTAAGGGAGCAAGAGAGATGGAGAGATAGAGAGAGAGAGACAAAGAGTGACAGAGAGACAGAGAGAGACAGAGAGAGAGAGAGAGAGAGAGAGAGATTGAGAAGGGCTTGGAGCCTTGGGTCCATCTCTGCTGTATGGGATGAACTTGCTTTGCCTTCCGAGTGCCACGCCACTTTAGTCGCATCTGCCAGCGTTCCGCTCGGCTGCGTGGCAGGCTGGCCTTGGCGAAGACCCCTGCGTTACCTCCTCCTCTTCCTCCCTGGGCCAGCTGCAAGAGCAGCCAAGCGTGGAGCTCAGTGGAGTGAAGACAACAGACTCCTCCACTCCCCTTCACAGAACAATGTACACTGTCTGTGTGTGCGTGTGTTTGAGTGTGTTTAAGAATTTGGGGGGTCAATAATACCAGATGATCAAGAATCCAGACGATTTTCCCCGTGAGACGTCATAAAAACTACTTGGACAAGGATTACATCACGAAAGGGATACGTACTGTATGCTACCTGGGATGGAACACTGAAAATATGATAAGCTGGATTTTGGGTGCTGACATTCTTCAATCTACCTTTTAGTAATGTGGTTACGGAGTTTAAGAAGAAGAAGAATCAAGGACCTCTAAACACACACACACCCACACACACACATCAAGGACCTCTAAACACACACACACCCACACACACACATAAACACAGCAGAGTGATATCTACTACCAGAGGATGAGGAAGCAAATATGTGTTTGTGGATGTGTGTGTGTGTATGTGTGCATTTGTGTAATTGGACTATTCTTTGAATGCCACTGTCATTCACATTCACCCAAGACAACTCCAAACTCATGTTTGTCATAGGTGCTACCTAGACAATTTTCTACAGTATGCCAGTAGCCATCCGACACCTTTGCCGTCATACTTTTCCAACACTAGAGAAAGAGCTGACCCAGGCAATCATGCCGTTGTCTCTTAAAGCACCTCCTATTTCACTCAGCCTCCCCCCTACATGTGTAGATGTGCCAATAAAAGGGGGGGGGGGGGGGTGCAGTGTGAGGGACTTTTTTCATTATTTTCATACAACTTGTGCTAGAAGCTACAGTAAATCTTTGTCAGGGGGGTCTTAATTGTGTCGCTATTTGCTGTATCGGTGCAGACAACACTGTGTTGGTATTCAAGATAACACAGCAGAATAATGGCTGTTTACCATTAAAGGGGATTTGCTGAGCTGGCAGTCATTGAGCTTTGGGGCTATCTCCGTGGGACACAGCGTGGGATAATAGATCTAACGATGGCAGCGTGCCACAGACGTGCTGGTATGTCCAACGCAATAACGACACGCCTGAGTCAGGCTGTCTACATGACTCCGTGCAAATAAACTCCGGTGAACATATTGTTTTTCCTCTTATCATCGTCTCTGTCAGTAATCCCACTTGATCAGTGCACTGCTCCATGCTGTCATTCTGGATGGTATCTCCATCCTAAGATCGAGATGACAAGATGTCTCTTTGTAACTCAATCATTTTTTATTTTTATCCTATATTGGTTGCATGCTTTATGGAAATATTTCAGAATGCCCACATGTTGTCTATTGTTAAACAAATAAACTTGTTTTGCCTGTGAAAATACGCAAGCCAAAAACTAATTTATATGTAAATATTAGTCTGAATATCAAACACCTCTTGACATTATAAAGGGCAGAAAAGCGATGATGGTGATGATGTTGATGATGATGATGGCGGTACAGGTTGTGGTCAAGGGTGGTGGGTGGGTAGGTGGGGTTTCAATCAGCTTTGAGGTGTTCAGAATGGACGACATGTAACATAAAGGCTTATGTGTTGTTTACATTTTATTTGAAGTAATTTGTTTACCTTTTCGCATATCAGGAGCACTGCTGGAGCATTTCCCCCATTTTGTTTTTTCTCATCCATCCAGCACAAGGGTGGCCTCTAATCTCCCAGCACTCTGCATAGTTGCCTTGAAATTACAATTTAGCATGGCATTTGCAGTCCAGTTGGGGGCACTAATCAAAAGCATTTGTGTGAATACAGCACCATGGCCATTAGCC
Source organism: Coilia nasus (assembly GCA_027475355.1). Taxonomy (NCBI): domain Eukaryota; kingdom Metazoa; phylum Chordata; class Actinopteri; order Clupeiformes; family Engraulidae; genus Coilia; species Coilia nasus. The sequence goes on along the minus strand of CM050215.1, from coordinate 17,122,186 downwards.
TACATAAGATGTCTGATCACCAACAATCCCCTCATATCCACCAACCTGTTGAGATGATGAATAATATTGAGTTTGAGGTATTCGGGTTTTTTTGTGGTCTCATGAGCCATATCAAGCATTTTTGGATGGATTTGAAAATCAAAATGTTTTTGTTGTTATTCATCATAGGTTTTTATGGTTATTTTCCCTCAGAGCTAAACCTGATGTAATAAGTTCATGATTAGCATAAACAAATCTATGATATGCAAATTCAGTAGATTCACAATTTCCCCTTTTTTTGTTTTTCTGGAGTCAGCCCAATGTGAGGGTTATATTAGAGGGTCATGAAGACCATACTGTAGTATACCACCAAGACCTTGCTTTTAAGGTCCCATTAAGGTCCAGTAAAAAAGATGATCACCTTCTGCACTGCACTTGGACTTGGCACAGTTTCTGTTTTGTTTTGTTTCTTTGCCCCATTACTAAGTCATGTCTGCATGTCAATGTACAGTACAGTAGGACTAATTCTACTCTATAGGAAGAAGCGTAATGCATGAGCAAGAGTATTGGTTACCTGGAATAACCCTGGTTTCTTTGTATGATTGAAAAGTGTACTTTAAAGTAACCCTAAGTAGTTTTCAACCTTAATATAATGTTTCCAAAATCATTTCATTGGTTCATTAACTCGTAACTGGGTGAAATGTACTTCTGAATCCATTTGTATGGGTTATAACCGCACTAAGTAAGTTTGGAGGAGTGGGCCGTCTCTCTGTATTTCGAATGAGAGACAATTCCGCTTCCAACCTACAGGGGGACTGAAGACAAAAACTACCTTGTGTTTATTTAAGGGTTTGGCTGCTACCTTGATGCAGAAAGACTTATGGTGTGCTATAGCCTAAACATTACAAAGGTAAGGTAGCTTTTATAACACCTAAGAATTGAAGGCGTCGAGTTCAGGGGTAGACAACTAATGTCTATCATTCCCTGTTAAAACAAATGTCAGTGAATCCCTACCAAAGGTGACTCCATGTTTACCTAATCCCTAAAACACACACATACACACACATATCCTCCTGGTGGGTTTTAATAACAGTGTGCAGAGGATGAGGCAACTGCTTTGGGTGTGTAAGACTAGCCTGGTAAGACCCGCCCCTCGTACTTCATTTCATTTCGTGCAGAGGGTCTGGTCCGGACGCTCTTGGGGAGCATTTGGGGACTGAAAAATCAAAAGCTCCAATCAGCGAACAGAGGGTGTATTCGTTAGCTGTGACGTTGACCTTGTGTGCTACATTTGAATTGTAGTGCGTAGGTAGGCTAATTGCATATGTGACGACCAGGCGTTAGCGATTGGGTAAAGGCAGGTGCACTTTTTTAAAACTTCAGCAGAGTCCACACCTCCAGCAAATCGTTTCTGACGGTCTCTGTTCCAGACCCTCTGCACGAAATGAAATGAAGTACGAGGGGCGGGTTTACCAGGCTAGTGTAAGACTGCATCTCTGCTTTTTTCCCCTCCATTTCCAGCTTCCAACTGAGCAAAAATTAAGAGCCACATCCCTCCCCTCCAGCTCTATCTGTCTCTCTTTCTTTCTTTCTCTCCCCCTAGCAGGAATCCCGCTGTTCCATTTGCTTTAGGCCCAAAGATGAAAAGCCCCTGGCAGAAGACGGATAGGTAAATTATTGGAGCGCCGGCGAAGCTGCTCTGTTTACCTGTGGCCAGGCACGGCGAGTTGTTTGAGATCATAATAATGGGCACAGAAACTCCTGCAGCTCCTCTAATCCAAGCCAGCAGACCAAAGCAAACACACTGCCTTAGTAATATGGATTACTCTATCTAAGCCCATCGCCACCTAATTGAATTCTGCCTATTGGGCCTGATCCGATGGCCGGATCAATCTCCACTCCCCATCTGCCCGCCTGCCTGCCTGCCTGCATGTGTGTGTGTGTGTGTGTGTTGTGTGTGTTTGTATCTGGAGCAAAATGTTTATCTGTAGCTGATCTTTTTCATGCATTACTAATTTGCTCTATCTCTCCGCTCAACACCTTCATCCTGCATGCATTTCCATGTCTAGGTGAAAGGTACATGTAAACCTTGCTGCAGGCCCATCCAATATGTTTCGTTCTGACTAATTTGTGCGGTTTTCTCCCTGTGACACACAGCAAATGTTATGCCATCTGAAGTAGGGAAGTAGTGTATTTGGCCTATATGCAGAAGAGCTCCACAATAGCTGTTTCAGTTGCAAGGCAAAACTTCACTATGCATCTTTCTGCAAACGGAATACTGTAACATCTAAAATGCATTTCTACTTTAAGCCTAGATAAATCAAGTATAGACCTCTAAGAGAAATTGAATTTATGCCTTAAAATGCCATAGATTTCCATTCTTTATTCCCCTTTGTTAACAATACAGCAGTGGACTTTGTACCACAAGGTCATAGAATTTGAAAATTTGATTTGTAGAACACAAAACCTGTGGGAATGGTGTGCATGCGGTTGCATAATTGTAACAGTACAGCTGGGACATTTCGTGAGCAGAAAACCCTAAATTCGCTTTAGTAAAGAGATCCTCTATGGAAGCTAATTCAAGATTTACTGCATAGCAAATGACAAACCCACTCCGCTACCGCACTGGCAAAAACACACGCATTGTTTTCTCTGTCTCCACCACAGGCTCTCTCTGCTGTGCGGCACTGCTCGGGAAATAACTCACACGGCCTTGTCCACAACTTGTTTGTGTGGAGCAGTGCGGCGTGATTGACAGCGGTGATTTACACCTCTGTCCTTCCCCATGGAGACAGACCGAGGGAGAGAAGTGGACTTGGCCTTCGCCAGTGTGTACTGATCACTCAAGCGCTAAGCGTTCCGAGGCACACTTCGCTCCAAGGTGCAAGGCTTGACTGACGCACTTAATTATCTGCGGCGCAATCACTAATTCAACAATCCCACAGAACCTTGCTGTGAAGTGCATCAATTAATTAGGAGACAATAAAGCAAGAAAGAGGTGTTTTTATAGCAGGCATGGCAGCCCTTCTTGAATACAATTTATCAAAGCGTTCAGGCCCCCTGAAAGGCTCGTTTGAGCAGTTAGCGAAAAGCTTTCAGTGCTTCTCAATCAGTGTACTGCTCTGAATGGACACCAGGTGCAGACGGCATGTTGACAAAAGCACAGGCATATAGATAACATTTGAAGCAACTGGGGGTAAGGACTTGGCTGGATAGCTTCAGCCGATTAGCAAGGCACTTTCTCGTCACATTTTCCAGAAATTTCATCATATCCGCCCCCATTACCCCCATGCTAACTGGTGGGTACTCCACTCTCAGTTCATGCACAAGGGTGTCCCCAAACTATGTCACCATCCATTTTTGAACATCCAATGCCCTTCCTCGATATAGCTTTCTACTGTACCTCACATCAATCAGTAAGATGGCACTTCATTGGCTAAGTAAAACAGGGGCCGAAATGAGCCCGGTGAAACTCCATTTTGAAACTTGAAAAATTTGTTTAATTTTGGCTAAATTCACTAGCCTAGCATTTCCCATTGAAATGACTGGGCACTTCCTCAGTTCCTCCAGGTATTATAATACCTCCATGGTTTACAGAAATAGGCACATGGAGCAGAGCCCCACCAAAACACATCGAAAACAACAACAACAACCAGAAAAATCCACACAAATGTTAGTGAGATTTTAGTCTGTTTCTAAGAATTTCCTCCCAAATTTCTATTATTCTCTAAGTAAAACATCAATTTTGTATCTAAGTATTTGCTCATGTCCTTGTTAGCTCACCTGCATTATTTTTCATACAGAACAGAGAATGTCTCTGCCTATAGCAGATCTACTGTGACATCTATGTAAATATGTGGTCAGATATGTAATTGCATGAATTGCATGCACTCAGGCACTGAGGTACATTTCCCCTATTGTTGTAGACATCATGCTGGTCACATGACAGCACAGTGTTTGATCCACTACAGTATGTCACTCCACAATCACCATGTCGCACATATGCTATGCATTGTGTAGCCTGAACAATTACACATCTTTTTTTTTTTTTATTCAACTGAAGGACTGCAAAGTCAGGAGGGAAGCCACAGTGATTTTTAAGTAAAATTGTATAAAACGCAGCACAGCACAGAAGAGAAGCCTTTTACCTGCTGCAGGCAACAGGGCACAGGTGCTAAAGCTGGCTCACAAGATGTTATGCAGTAGCACTAGTGGCACATACTGTACGCTCAGATCAGCACTGCAGCTGCTTGCAAGGACTCATGGCACGCAGTGTAGGCACAGACTCTTGTTTATTGCAGATGTCTGCTGTGGTGAGTCATAGCTTTATTGTGTGGTTGTTGCAAGGAAATGGCAGTCAGGGCACTAAAACTGTGCTCATAAGTTTTAGTACTGTACGACTTGATTGTCAACGAGTCCTTGATGAGCCCTAGATGTTTGCTGTTTGTGGTATTACTGCTACCAATACACCATTACTAAGACTATTACTTTCTGGGTGAAAAAGCAGCCTACAGTATGTGTACTGCTAGCAAGCAAAGGAAAATAACAGTGATGGACTCAGACCCGCTAGCTCTGAGGAGCTAATCAAAAGGAAGGTACTGTTTTCTAAAGCACAGTTATTTTTCACTACATTCAGTTAGCATAGTTCTCACTGTATCGGTCACAGGATAGGACTTAGCAAGTGGTCTTCCACATAATGTCATTTTTTATGCATAGCTAAGGCTAAGAGTTGAGAGTCTGTGGGCGCACCCGAACTATAAACCACCAACTAAAAAGATGGAACAAGCACATGGATAGACTGAAACATCTGGCAACAACAATTAGCAATTTTAATAAGGAGCAGTCTGTATTTTTTATTATTAGTTGTACCTACACATAGCTCACTGCAAAATGTTAAATGTGATCTGTATTAAAATTGGTAACGCCATGTGGTCTGCAGCTCACAGCTCCACCTCCAGTGGTTCAGAGATTTAGCCCTTGGTTCAACATCATCAGGTCAGAACTGAAGAAGCCTTTCAGATGAAAGGTGAAAACATCTTCAAGCTCCAAAAAAGAAGTTCATATACAACTTGCACTATACAACTTAGCACTTTTGACTACTTTTGACTACTTTTGAGGTGTTTTGAAAAAACACAGAGGTGAAAGTTGGTGGTAGTCATGCTTACAAAGACTACTGTATGGTAATAATACATGTAGCTTCCTTTTTATTAGAACACACACAAAGGAAATAATCCAAGTTGTCTTTGTTTAGAGAATAAAAACTCTCTAAATCAACATGCTTTACTTATGTTAACATTTTAGGCTAACCCACTTACATGCTGAGATGTGTTAAATATCCTTGCAACAGAAAATTGCCATCGTAACTGTCAGTTTCATGTTGTTACATTTGAGGTAGGCTAAATTGTTGCTGCTCAGTGTTATCCTGTATTGTTGCTTCCTCTGTCTTCTGTCTCTTCCCACATACAGACTAAGTGATAGAGCATTTTTTTCTGGACAAGATGAGCTCAGCTTATGTTCACATTTCAGTCCATAAATGCAGCAAGAAATCACAGATCAATGTTGTTAAAACTCGTGAAAACTTTGAACTTTGAAAATTGGCGAAGTGATAATGAACTGATCATTTAGCCGGGGGCTCCACTTTTGGAGACGCCTCAGAAACTAAGAGCAGCCGACAGCCGAAATAACCACTCAGGTGTGTAATCCTCACCTGTCTGACACAGCCTCTAACGAGGACAAAATTGCATTACAGGGAGAATTTTTTTTTGTCAAGACACATCTTCGAGCTCCAAACTGATGATTGGTGAAAAAACAAATTCTATGTGAAATGAGGAATATTTACAGTAAGTGAGATGGAATATTGATATTTGAGCTGAGAGGGGCCACAGGCAAAAATGTAGAAATATGTAATATAAATGAATTTACCTAAAGCATGCATTCCCCTATAAGGGCTGTTGGTTCTTGAGCAGATGCAGTTTAAATATGGCTAAAGGTAATCCTTCCTATTCATGCCTCAGTAGATGGCTGTGTGTGCGCGCTTGTGTGTGTGTGTGTGTGTGTGTGTGTTTTTGTGTGTGTGTGTGTGTGTGTGTGTGTGTGTGTGTGTGTGTGGTCTATAACCACTGGATTCAAAGCTATTATATGCAATATCTGTGCCGGGTGGCCTATATTAGAGTGGATGTACAGAATCCAAGTCATTTCGTCCTCCACCCCCCAACCCCCAACCCCCACCCCTCACCCCGCATGCAGGGCTGAAGCTGAGTAATAGTCAAATAAACATTTCATACCAGTGATGTGGATAATGCGAGATGAGCCTTGCCGTAGTGCTGCGTTCTTCATCTTCCACCACCCCCCCCCATCAGAATGTAAAAACTCATTTTCCTCACACGTCCCCGGCCGGAAAACAAATAAGCCAACACATGATCTGCCAGGCTGCACTCGCTGCTGTCCTAATGAAGATTTGTCTCAGAGACGGTAAATACACAAAGCAAAGGGAGAGAGAAATGGTTGGGTTGGGTGAGGTGAGGTGTGGTGTGGTGGTGGCGTGGGGGAGAAAACCCAGGGAATTGATGCCCTTCTCTCTTGCAGGCAGCGGGGGATTGGCAGCGGTGATGGGGGAGGCATTAAGGGGAAACAGGACAGTTTGCCGTGTCGTAATCAAGATGGACTGACTTCAATGTTGAGTTCTAAAAATTACAAATGGTGGACGGGAAGAGCCTGAGGGGGGGTGGAAGACTACGTCTCCCAGGAGCCACCAGCGGGAAGCGGAGGCAGCAGAAACTGCCAATCACAGATGACTTACACTGAAGTGGAGAAAATCATAAGGTTTTATTGAATCCTCCGCCCTGACTCTGAACCATTTCCAGCTGATCATATAAAAAGGAACTGAAATGTGCTCACTGAGCTTTCATAAGGCAGCAAATGCGGCCATGTCCCCCCTTATGAATTCTTATCCTGAGTTTTGGTCAGAACAGATGTGAAGCTTTGTGGCAGGCAAGATAGTGAAGCCCACCAAGCCCCTTTCTACTGGCTGAGGCAAGAGAACAGTGTTAGGCAGCGAACAAACCTGCAAGTGGCCACGAAGTTATGCCGCAAGTTATGCCGCGAAGGTGCAAGGGCCTGGATTGTAGTTTCCAAGGTAACTCCGGTTAGCAAATAAGGAAATAACATATTTTTCCTCTGAGACTGTGTTGAACAGTGTAACTAAGATCAACTTCTCAGGACAGCTGATGGTACAACACAGTGCACTTGTAATGTGTCAGATGGGACCCGTTTAACATTATTTTCCATAACAGTAGGTTCTCTTGTTCATGGACACAATGTTGTGGGGTATTTTGCTGTACGTAAAGCTATGTAAATTGATTTAGTTTTATTGTTATTGCCCAGGATAGTTCATTAGAGATGTGAGACCACCAGTTTAAGGGTCTGTCTATGTTCCTCGGGGGGTGTCTTGCATGTCCGGAGAAAGACAAAGTCCAGATTTATTGAAAGACTATAAACGAGGAGGAAATGAGGAATTCCTTTGACTTTCACAAAATGGGACTCAAAGGAGGCACCTCTCCTCCAGCTACAGAATCTGAAGGAAGATCAAAGCCTCATGAAACGGAATACCTGAGATGTAATTTCGGTGTCAAGAAAGTTTATGAGGAAATCGATTCAATTATCTAGTGCACCTTCTAAAGTGAACGAGACATACCAAAGAAGTGCCACATATCTCTAGTCACCAGTTATGGCCAAGCGCATTTAACCACTATCATCTCTATGGTTCACTAAAAATAACATACCACCATGGTACAGTACATCTGCCTCTCTGTCCACTTAAAGTTATTTACTATTTGAAGCCAAAAACAAGTCACAAAATCATTTGTGGTCTGAAATTTCCTCTTGATTTTTCAGAGAAACCCCCAATTAATGTGAGGCTTCATCTTATGGGGATTTTAGATTCATCAAATGTTTCCACTTCGCCAGCTGAGGAGGCACCTCTGGCACCCTGTGTTTGGTCTACCGTTTCCTGTTGACTGTAAATAAAGATATGACAGAATCAGCAAACCTTACTCCGAGTCAGTGTAATCCCCAACCACTTTTAAATGGGAGAAGCTAGATAATTTGTTGGCTTCATTTAATTTTTTTGCTGCCGACAGAAGAAGAAAAAAAGGTGCATTGGGAAAACACGAGATGAGTTGGGTGAAACAATGTCAGCAATTAAACGAAAGTGTTCTGAATAGTGCCTGTGCTTGGCTTTAATGAAGCTAGCTTTAAACACGCTCAGCTTTGCCATTTTGCCATCATTTTTCCTGCTGAGAGGCCAGTTATATCCAAAATGATCAAGTACAGGCACTTTTGTTATGCAACACTGCTATTTGGAATTGGACCAAAGTAGAAAAACTGAAGTATTGGGCTAGCAGAGGTTGGGATTCTTGAAAATAGTAGCTGTCAGGCCCACACAGCATATCCCTTATCCCTTATACTGGAGTCCCCCAGGAGTGCCATCCAAAAGATGATCTGAGGGTTTAGGACTAATATACATTAAGTAATAGAGGAATGGTATCTAATTAGGTTAAGCAATGACACATTACTGAGATGCAAGGGTACTATTAAAAGCATGACATAGCCTGACACAGTGTTATTTGCTGTATGTCTGGTGTATTAGTTAGTATGGTAATAACTGTCTAATGATAATCCACTGTTGTGTTAGCATCATCACTAATTGCTCTCAGAGTTTTATGGTCATGGCTATGCACATGAACTATCTTAGCCTCATCTTACGCAGTTCACCTGCAATTTAAAAAGAATTCTGTGAAGAGATATGTAGTGAAACAAGGCAAGCTCGTATGGTTCTGCTGTATAGTAGTTTAGTATATTCGTTTAGTACATCTGTTTTCCTTTGCTTTTGTTTATTTGAAGTATTGCAGTTTTGTGGTAAGGCAGAGGTAGACAGTATGTTTTTATCCTGTGTCACCAGATGAACCTGTTTGTGTTTGTTTTTGTCTTTAAATTATTATTGCTGTTATTGTTTTGAGGTTGGAAAGGTTGATAGGGAGGATCAGTACTGACAATGCCGCTCCTAGAGCCAAATCTCAGCACACATCACAGCAGTGCTGCCTCTGCCTTTGTTGGATTTAACCCGAGAATAGGGTGAAGGAGAGAAGCTGTAGCTGAAGCCGCACACACTTTGATTTCTCGGATTGATTCTCATGTTGTGAGTACAAAAGACTGAAAAACATGGCCCCAAGGCCACCCGTTCGAGAAAAAGAAAAACGAATGACAGAGCAAAAGGGATAGAGAGACAGTAAAAGAGAGAGAAGTGGTATGAAAATCACAGCTAGCAACTTTACAAATCAAAATACACCGTGCTTTTTCTCTCTCTCTTTTCATGACTTTTTTTCTCTCTTCTTTTGAACAAGGAGTAGCTGGAGATGGCTACAGTTAATACATCTCCCATGTGGAGTGAGGAGTGCCTGAGGTTGACGTCCATTAAATCACATCTAAAGAATTCTAATAAGTTCCTGGGTGGCCTGACGGGGGTCTGCTACAATGAATTATTGTCTGAGCGCCTACCCGTGAGAGAGCATGGCAACTAATACAAGCCAGGTTTTTTTTTAAAAAAAGGAAAAGAAACACACTAATGCTCCAGTGCCTTGAGAGTAATGGGTTTTCACTCCTCGCCAGATCAAACGGTGGCAGCCAAGAAACAAGCGACGGGGCCCTTGATGTAGCGGGGAGATGGGACACTACGCGCGCAAGAGAGAGAGGCTGATGAAACACCGTTAAGAGATCCCTTATCAAGAGAAGTGCGGCACTGACCTGCGCAGGCTGTGAAGGTCGCAAGATCTCTTCTACAAGGCTGCATTGATGACTAGCCACGGTGATGCATGTTGCATTAGTTTAACCCCCCCCCCCCCCACACCACCCCACTTCGACACATCCCCCTGTCCATTCACCCACCCAACATACATCACAGAAAGTAGAGCACATAATGGCCTGTTGACATTTAAAATGGATGTTTGTCATTCTTTTCTTTTATATTTGTGTTAGTATTTTGACTATTTGTGCAACAAACATGCACTGTAGTTATACTGTATCAGTTGTGTTTTTTCAGTGATACTTTTATGTGCACCCCCCACCAACATACGCATGCAACATATGCGTGTTCTGTGTGCACACATGGACTTGCATTAATGCAATAGTTATATATTTATCTATCTATGTCTTTCTCTGTCTATGTACAGGTTTATCATAATGTCATTTTGCACTCAAGCTGTGCTACACATATCTGTAGTGACAGGCAGCTCCATAGCCAGATGTTCGGCTTGAAGAGTAAGCGTGCACCAGGAGCACAGGGAAGGCATTCAGAGCTTGGTGTGCCTCCACCACTTCCTTTGTACTGTTTCCACACAGCACTTTTGTTGCCAAGCAGAGATCCTGAACCGGCGTTCAGAGAGTGCTTCAGAAAAACACTCCCAAAAACAAAAGACCCCATTCCAGAGTGCTAGCAGTAAGAAAGAAAACACCTTTCTCTATTTCGCTCTCTCTCTCTATCTCGTTTTCTATCTCTCAGCCTCTCTCTCTTTCTCATTCTCTCTCCCTATTTCTCTCTCTCTCTCTTTCTCTCTCTCTCTGTTTAGCTCTTTCTCTGTTCTCTTGATTCCTAAGCCCCTTCTTGACGACTCTCGTCCTCATCGGCCAGCCGGTGATGGCGTGACATTGAAAGAGACCCCTAATCAAAACATTTGTCTTTCTTTCCGGTGCTGCCTGCTCGGAAGGGTGGCCGAGGGGCTGACACCGAGGGGAGACGGATTTGTCCCAATCAAGCTCCGGCGGCGGCGTGTCACGGGGCGATGCGAGGCGAGGCGAAGCGCCGCTCCCGCCGGGACGCTGATGAATCCGCCACTTTGCCTTGATTTTCCGAGAGCCGAGAGCCGTTCGCCAGCGCTGCTGCCAAAGTGGCATGTCGAATCAAAACAGCCCCCGCTGCCGAGGAGCTGCCAAGGTGGCCCGCTCTAATGTATCCATCGCTTGTTTGTTTACCGTCACGTATGGGCCCCACAATTAGGAGGCCTAAATTGCCCGACGAACCGGGTGTTTTTGTTTCTGGTTTCCTTTCACTTTCTTTTAGCGTCAGCCTTTGACAATATGCAAATTGTGGCATTCAAGAGACACTTAAGTTGCATCTGACTTGCATCTCTGTAGGGCATTAAGATAAGAGCAGTAATTTCTCTCTCTCGCTCTCTCTGTCTCTCTGCTTCCACCCTCCCATCATTTTCTGTCTCTTTCGCTCTGTTCCTGAGTCTCTCTCTCTCTCTACACTTTCATAGCAAATCACCATTTGGAGTGCATTACATGGTGTCATATTCACCATTCATGTTGTCATGTCTGCTGCACTGTCAGCAGTGTGTGTGTGTGTGTGTGTGTGTGTGTGTGTGTGTGTGTGTGTTGCTGCTGATGGGGTGTTTCACTGGAGATGCAAATGACATTGAGTGTAACCTCCACATTCCCATAAAGCCTACCCCCCTCCCACCCCGTCCTCTTTGTAGAGGGAGAGATGGGCAATAATGGACGGCCCCTTTCCCCCAGTGCCTCCAAGATGAGCCGGGGCCGTGGGGTCAGTGTCATCCCCGTCGTCACGTCCCTTAATGGGTCCGCCCGACGAGCATCCCATTTAGCCGCGCTCATCATTGGCCGACACCGCGTGCGTGATGAAGCCCTCTCCCGGCTAGTACAGTACGTGCCCGCGGCGAGGGGAGGAAGGGGAGGAAGAGGTTTGGGGAGGGAGGGGGGGGGGGTAAGAGAAGGAGGAGGAGAGATGGAAGGAGAGAGAGAAAAAGGGAGTCTTATTAAGCTCCTTCTCTGTTCGTGTTCATTCGCAGCGCGCATTTCCCTGAGGTGCGAGGCAAAAAGGAAAAAAAGAGCCATCCAGGTTGGGTCAGCCTCGCAGGTAAGTTGTCAGAGAGTGAGAGCGCCATTAGACTAGAGTGTCGAATCGGGATGAGGAGCGTCTGCTCTCCTCTACTCTTCTCTTCTCAGCTGAGATGCGTGTGTGTGCGTGTGTCTGTGTGTGTGTGTGAGTGTGTGTGTGTGCGAGACCCGAGGCAGACAGGAAATAATGGCCGGCGAGTCAGAGGTGCATTACTGAACACCTCCGTAAAGAGAAATCCATTGAGACAGATGTGAGCAAAATCCATCTTACATGAACAGGAAGAGAGTCGTTATTCACGAAAAAGAGGGGCTCTCGTCTGAAAGTGCATATGAGCGTCTAAGAGGGGCCATCTTGTCCGGCGTGTGATAAAGGCACACCCCCCCCAAAGACCACTCTCTCTATCTCCCCTTTATCTCTCTCTTTATGTGCCTCTATTCCTCCCATCCTCCCTCTTCACAACGGTGTGGAGTGACACAGTGTGTCGAAGATGTAGTTTTGAAGGGAGAACATATATTTGGTGGTTATGAGGAGACCACAAGCTCCCACTCCTGACTAAAGTTCTTGTGTGTAGTGTATGTGTGTGTAATGTGTGTGTTCGTTTTGAGTGTGTGTGTGTGTGTGTGTGTGTGTGTGTGTGTGTGTGTGTGTGTGTGTGTGTGTGTTTGTGTCTGTGTCTCTGTGTGTAAAGGTAGGGGATAAAGGAGGCATTCAGTCAGGTTTGGGATGAAAGCTTGTTGGAGAGCAGGTTTTAAAGATGGAACATCCTTGTTTGTTGCAGTGACATGGATATGAAAGTGGAGGACGGCCATCATCCAACATGGATGAGGCAATTCAGGAAGAGGGCTGGTGTCAAGTGTATCCCGAATGACTTCCAAGCAACAAATGGTCTTGTTTATCACCACGGCTGCTCAGTATTTTCTTTTTCTTACACAAACGTAGAGAAGGTATGTTCTATCAAGACTGCATTTACATTTCAAAGTGCAGCCCTTTGCCCAGATACCAGGCATGAAATCACAAATAGATATCCAAGAATATACAAAGAACAAAAAAAAAAAAAATACTAAAGACGGCAAAAACCAAAAGTGTCAGAAAAAGTCGTTCGCAAGCAAACGTGGAGAGCACAGCTGTGCTAGTGTTAGCGTGCAAAGCACTTAGCAGACATGACTACAGAGCAGGAAAGAGGGTGTGATGATTGCGAAGATAAAAAATTACCTTTTATCAAAAAGCCTGTGGCATACCAACCCCCATGTGCGTGGAGGAAATAGGGAGCAGTCAAGGAGCTCTCTGCTCTGTTTTTGTTATTCACTCCGTATCAGAGTTTTATACATGCAGACTGATTCTGCAAGCTTCAGAAATGTTTATGAAATGCAGTCATAAAAAAAGAAAAAAGAGAGAGAAAGAGAGGCATGAGAAGAAATGAAGAAAAACAACCTTATTATGCAACGATGGGAAACGAGAGTGAGCTGAATGTCACAATTTAGCCAGATGAAGGCATTTAACTTTCTTGCAAGTCCCCATGAAGGCTTTGCAGTAGACACGATGGAGTCATTGCTAAAAATAAATAAACACACATGCACACACATACACCTTCTTTATATATTCTTGTGATGCAGCCTGACTTTCAACCATTTCCTGGTCAGGGAGCATAAACACGCGCTGAATACAAGACCCAAGGTGAAAAAATGACTTTAAACTGATACTAAGCTCTCTCTGGTTTTATTATTTACTTATTCTGAAATCTCCAAAGCTCTGTCTGGTAAGGCAAGGTTAATATCATCCAAAATGGAGTGTTCTCCTTTCTGAGTCCACAGTGCTTAAATTTCCACTTCAAAAGTAAACCCCACATTGAGGAGACTCAGGTGAGACAATTGGCCTACTGATCCCCGTCTTTATCAGTATGACGTGTTAGTCGGGGGCCTTAACATATATGTATATTTGTATATTATTTGTTTTTCTTTTTTTTTCTTTTGGCCAAATGCCAGAAGATAAAAGCCAGATAAAGCCTTTCTTTTGGATGGCAAAACTTGCTCTCTCTCTCTCTCTCTCTCTCTCTCTCTCTCTCTCTCTCTCTCTCTCTCTCTCTCTCTCTCTCTCTCTCTCTGTCTCTGTCTGGTTTTTTTTACTTTCTCCTTATTTTCACTCCCCTCTCCACTTCCTCAGCTTTCGGTAGCCTGCAGCGATGCCCGAGGCAGTGATTCCCCTTTCTCAACAGTCGCCAGCCTTTATACATCGCCGCCTCCTGCACATGTTTTTCAGCCGCAGCCATTCTAATTTGATGTCTGCTTCAGCCCTGTCAGTCCAGATATAGTTTGTGGGCCAGCGCCTTTTGTGTTCCCTCCTAAGAGACCCTAATGCAACATGCTGAAGTCCACTCACAATAGCACATGCCACATGCCGACACACGTGCAAATACCCAAAAACACAATACAGCACAATAAAACACATAAACACACACACACACACACACACACACACACACACAGACACACACACACACACACACACACAGACACACACACACACACACACAGACACACACACACACACACACACACACACACACGCACACAGACACAGACACACACACACACACACACACACAGACACACACACACACACACACACACACACAGACACACACGCACACACACACAGACACACACACACACACACACACACACACAGACACATAGGCACACACACACAGACACACACACACACAAACACGACACAATACAACACAACCCAAACACACACACACAAACAAATAAACAAGTCGCACACAAAAGACATACGCCATACATGGGCAGACATGCACAGCCAATTACACAAAAGTAAACTTCTTCCCTCCCTTGCTAATGGCCCCGCAGTGGCAACCCAAAAGAGGTTTTCCTCCTGCATTTTGCTTTTCGCTGTGGCGCCAGGGAGCGCACGGCGCGAGTCAAACTCACCGTTCCGTATCCAAAGCGGTCTCAGCCAACCACCCAGCCAGCCGACCCGCTCACCCGCCCGACTCGACTGCCTCTTGGCTGGGAGGTTTTGGGAGCGCAGGGGATCATGAGTTCACCCGCTCCTCTCCTCCGGTCCTTAACAAGTGATAATTAAAGCTCTGACAACAGTCTGAAAGCCACAGCACCGGGAAAGGGACCACTGCTGCAATCTCATTAACACCAGTCCCTCACCAGGCTCCTGGCCTAGCGCACTCCAGCAGAGTTGATTAGAGAGCAGGAAACGCCGCTAACGCAGGGGGAGCGGCCGTTAGAAGCAAAGGCATGTTTACGGAATGGCTGGGCTGGGCTGGGCTGGGCTGGGCGAGTAAGAAACAAGAAGTGAAGGTGGGGGGGGGGGGGGGGGGGGTGGGGGGGTGGGGGGGGGGGGGGGGGGGAGAATCCGCTAGATTGGGCCATCAGCCCTCGTTTGTCTCCAGAGGTTAGGGTCTACCTCATTACCAGGAAACGAGGCCCTGCTCCTGCCATTGATGTTCACCACAGGACACCGCCCCACCCGCCTCCCCAAGCCACCTTTCCCACCTTAATTTGTCTCGCTTCGCCTTATCACGACATGTTCAAGAGCACGCTGCCGCGTGTTCAGGCAGCGCTCGCTACAGCTCCCCAGCGAATAGTGGATGGCACGTTCCGCACAGTCGAACGAAGTTAAAGCAAAATCTTGGCAGTTTTGCAAAATGGCCGGCTGTGGGAAGCCTTTGCTTTCTTTCCAGGCCCGCCTTAGGGCCCACTGCCAGCTCACATATGAATCCAACACCACTGGATACATGAATACTTCACATTCACCTGCCTAGCACACACAGGGAAGCTCTCTCAACACTTTCTGATATTATCTGTCAGTGTTTTCAAAATCTTGTCAGATAGAGACAGACTGGAACAACCAACTAATCTGCCTTGTGCCTACAAGCAAGAAGTCACCTTGTCACACTATTGGCACAGCTAGCAAATCAGCATGAATGACCAACACATTGTCATGGACAGGAACTGCCTTGTCTTTTATTGTGTCATGGGCTGGTAGAGGAATGTCTTATTTTTATTTTTATTTTTTATATTTTTTATATGCAGAAATAAATAGATACTGCCAGACAGAATGGTGTACACAGTATCCAGGTGTGAGTATACTTTTACAATGTTGGGGTTGGAGTCTGTGTTTTTGTGATGGAGTGTGTGTATCACTCAGTGTAGGCTATAGTATATGAGTATGTGAATACACTATACGTGTCTATGTCAGTTGGTGTGTGTAACTTGTGTGTGTACTATATATATAGTGTGTGTGTGTGTGTGTGTGTGTGTGTGTGTGTGTGTGTGTGTGCATGTGTGTGTGTGTGTGTGTGTGTGTGTGTGTGTGTGTGTGTGTCTAAAAGGTAGAGTGATAAGACAGCTGACAGCGTGACCTTCTCACGGCGGGGAGGGGGTGGGGAGCCGGCCCTCTCTACGTCTTTCTGTCACTGGTCATCACTACAGTCACCACCACCACCATCACTGCCACTGCAGCCACCTCAGTTAAAGCTCCACTACAGCCCTGCCCTTTCCTCAGACCTTCCCCCACCCTGACAGCCCCCAACCTCGTTTGCAGGGGGTGGAAAATGCCCTGCAGTGAGCAGCAGGCCTCCCCTGTCTATGCTGTTGGTGTGACTCAACGCCACCAGGGGCTGAGGCTCCGGTGAAGGTTCTCGCGCGTGCTGGCTGTATGTAAGGCTATTTTGGGGGCAGGGAAGGATATTTAGACACCTTGGAAGAAAAATAAACAAATCATATTTAATATAGTGATCCGCCTGATGTTTGCCATGAAACAGAAGAAAGAATTGGTTGGTGTTAAAAGGATGCCGACAAGTTTGGCTGAAACATCAGCTTTTGGTGCCAACTTTAAATCAAAAACAGTTGAAAAGGGAATAATAAATGATAAGACCAGCGGGAGATTCATAACATTGTATCACAATACAGGGTGAAGTGCTCTTATCTAACTTTTGGCAGTATTTGTATCATGAAAATATTATCACCCTACAACTTATATTACGCATATGCAAGTATGTGCACAGAAAAAAAAAAAAAGTTAGCTTCATTAATTGCTTCATTAATATCCTTGTGTGAATGATAACGAAAATAGAGACCTTAAAGGATGATAGATAGATAAAATTGGAGAGATAGAGAGAGAGAGAGACAGAGAAAGAGAGAGAGAGAGAGACAGAGAGAGAGAGAGACAGAGACAGAGAGAAGGAGTAGGTGATAGGGAGACATAGAGAGAATTTGAAAGACAGAGAGAGAGAGAGGGAAAGAAAAACCAAGGGAGAGAGAGAGAGAGGGAGAGCGAGAGAAAGAGAGGCAGACAGTGGCAGACGATGAGTAATACTGAGGTAGTGAGAGGTGGGGAAGGAGACAGAGAAATGAAATGTGACCCCAGCAGGTTAGATGTGACCCCAGAGGATCATACCTCCACATACCTGACTCCGATTTCCGCAGTAATTAAAATGTCAGCGCTGCGGTGGACCTGTTCCCCAGTTCTGACAGGAGCCGACCCGGAACGACTGGCGCCAGCGAGTTTGAGTCTGACAGGACATGTCATAACCACGCACCTCGGCCTCCAATTAACAGAATTTACCCAAAGCCAACAGGTTCTGGCCTCGCTGTGGGGAAAGGTGGGCCAAATTAAGCTGTCACCTACATCTGTGGCCCAAACCGGTGGAAAAGAGAACCGGTGCGGGGATGCCAATCATGGGTCAGGGTCATGGCTGGCTTCACGAAGAATCTGGGCCAGCATTTATTATGTGCTAATGAACACTGATGTTGACACACAGACACACTCACACACACACACACACACACACACACACACACACACACACACATGCACACACACACTGAGGAACTGCTCATGGTTTTAGCTGTTACAGTGCCGATTTCTCCAAAAAAAATGATACTAGAATTGCCACAGCGAAAACGCCCCTCGATCTGAGGGCCACGATTAATCTTGATAATGCCAAGCCTTAAAGGTGACTGGCTCTAAGGTTAATTACCAACAAGCACAACAAAATACATTTCACATATCTTGACTTCAGCGAGAGTAGAACAACATGCTCTACCATATAAATTACCCTTTGAAGAAAAGAAAAAAAAACCTTTCAGCTTTATTTTCATAAGGAACATGTCCTTCTCCATGTGACTGTTTAACCTTAAAACATATGGTGAAGGGCTTCTGCCGGTAAGGCACTATAGGAAAACATGTACCGGGGGCCTGCTCTGAATTAAATATATCTGTAGATATATTATGAGCAGATTGTAAGAGCCGGAGCACAATGCTGGCTGCCTCATAATGGAGACCCTGATTCCTTGGTTTTAATTACTGCCTCCCTGGCCTCTTACCCCCAACCCATTATTACCACCATCACTACACCCCCTACCCCCCACCCCATCACCACCACCGCCATCACCACCATCCCTACACTGGGGAGGCGATGAGGCTGGGAACAACATAGGCACTCTAATAATAATATTATTTCCAGGCTCAAGGAGGGGACATGGCTTGCGATGGTAGTGGTGGGTTTGGAGAAGGCGGGGTGGCGTCTGTGTGGGTGGTGGTGTGGAGGGAGGGAGGTGTGTTGGGTACTGAAGGTGGGTTGTGTGGGTGTTAATGGGAAAGGTGGGATGATTAATGCCTGGTCCGAACGGCGAGGCGATTCTTCAACGGCGTGCTCTGGGGGGCGATGACTGCGCATAAAAAGACTGATTAAAAAAATTAATAAGGCCCATTCACACGTTTTAATGAACTCGGGGAGAAAATACAGTGGCCTTGCATGCAGATCGATTGTCCTTTTGAAAGTGCACTATTTTGCCACACATACATATGCATACACAAACATGCACACGCTCACGCACACACACACACACACACACACACACACACACACACACACACACACACACACACACACACACATATATAGTAACTGCAGCACCAAAAGTTCTTATACAGCCAGGAGCAATACAGCTGTGCTCAGGCAAAATTTGACAACTTAATTCACACCTGCATTTAGTGTCTTTTGTTCAACCGTGCACTCAGTGTTTTTCGTATTGCAGTGAGATGGCTGGTGAGTGCAAAGTGAAAAGGCCATGCTGCATTTCTAAACTAAAATACAGTACAATTAGAGATGTCAGTGATATATTTGCACTCAGAGGTGCGAAGGTGTTAGTAAAGGCCTGAAGGATGCTACATCTAAATTTTAGGCTTATGAAAGTCACACAGGAACTGTTAAATTGATGCACGACATTTAGTCAGTTTGCAGTTAGAAGTGGTTGCGAGAAAATTCCATTCAGATGTGTGCACAGCCAACTCATTACTGTAAAATAGGTTGAAGACTAAGACCACTTAAATGAAATAATATTAGTGAATGGGAAATCCATTAATTTGTCACAGCGAATTTTCAGCTGTTATAAACCATTTCATGTTTATGAAGAAATTACTCTCTCTCTCTCTCTCTCTGTCTCTTTTGCTGTCTCTCTCTTGCTGTCTCTGTCTCTGTCTCCGTCTCTGTCTCTGTCTCTCTCTCTCTCTCTCTGTCTCTCTCTCTCTCTCTCTCTCTCTCTCTCTCCCTCTTCCTGTCTTGTTGCCAAAGTCTGAAGGTTTGTTTACTTTCTACCACAGTCTCACGCCCTATGACAGGCAGTGTGTGTCCGGAGGGGACGGAACTTCTGCACTGCTCACCCAGGAAACAGACAGCGGGAGTCGGAGGAGGCTTCTGGAGAATTCCATTAGCACGTTGGGGGCCAGATTGTGAATTAGCGGAAGCCCCCTTGCACCCCACCCCACCCCTCCCCCTCCTGTGGCCATTACAACAACATGCTGAATGCAACTTGGGTAACTCAATCAGAAGAACACCGTGACGCAGAGTTTGCATGTCAACTGAATATGCGTCTGTGTGTATCTCTCTCTCTATGTGTGTGTGTATATGTGTTTGCTTGTATGTGTGTATGTGCATGTGTGCGGGTATGTGTGTATCTTTGTGTGTGTCTACGTGTATATGTGTTTGTGTGTGTGTGCATATTTGTGTGTGTCTATGTGTGTGTGTGTGTGTGTGTGTGTGTGTGTGTGTGTGTCTGTGTGTGTGTGTATGTTTGTGTGTGTGTGTGTGTGTGTGCGCGCGCACGATGTGGACGGAGTGTCGAGTCTGCCTGAAGCTGCAGAGCTGTGATGTTTCCATCTGGCGCGGGCAGGATGAAGGCAGGAAGCATGGGGCACAATATGGGGGCGAGAGGGAAGATAGCTGCGTGGTGTGGGATAATTTGACTGAAGGTTAATCGAATGACATGGGCAACAGCAAATGTTTCGGTGATACAGTGGCAGTGATGGCATGGCATGTACACAGGTATTCTCCATCTCTCCTTCTCCTCCTCTGCTTGTCTATCTCATTATCGCTCACTATAAATACACACACGAATCAGAGAGAGGAAGAGCGTGAAAGAGAGAGAAAGAAAGAGAGAGTGAGAGAGAGGGATAGAGTGTATGCGTTTGTGTGTATGTCCGTGTGGGAGAGAGGGGGGCAAGAAAGACAGAGACAGTGAGAGAGAAAGAAAGACAGAGACAGAGAGAGAGAGTGGGAGAGAGAGAGAGAGTGAAAGAGAGAGAAGATGTTAGATAAGACAGTGTGTTCTCAGAGGTCAATCTGTCTCTGCCGGGAATCTATCTTACCACGGTCGTGACTGCAGGCCAGTGGTGTCAAACCCACAGCCTTACATGATGTGACTTCTCATCTCACACATTGGTCACATGGTACACTAGAGATTATGTTCTCTCTCTCTCATTCTTTCTCCCTTACTCTCTCTCTCCCTCTGTCTCTCTTTCTCTGAGCACGCACCGGCCATGTAATTCAACACTCTGCCTTTCCTCCATTGGATTTCTATGACCAATGAATCAATATGTTATTAAATGTCACAGCGTGAGATTCATTCATTATCCGGAGGAATTTCGTCTTTCCCTACCACTGTCAGCTCAGGACTACCCATCTCCTTAGGATTTTCTTAAGGCATGTGCTTTTGCATTGCTAGTACAATGAGAGAGAGAGAGAGAGAGAGAGAGAGAGAGAGAGAGAGAGAGAGAGAGAGAGAGAGAGAGAGAGAGGAAAAGAGAGCAAGCTTTAGCAAAAATGTGAAAAACAGGCTTTTCTGTATTACCACAGGATAATGTGTGAAGGGCTGACCTTCCACACACCTAACAAGAAAACCATGACCTGACATGCCATTAGCCAATCAAAGCTGTCTTGAGTTTAAATCGTTATTTATTTTCCACATCCACTAAAGAGAAAAGAGTGAAAAAATGTGATTACATGGAACCTTGTTAGAGAGATGAAGTGAAATCTAGTGTGGGAAAAAAGCTGAAAGATATGTAGTGGGATTTTTTTAGCACACACAGTGAAATATTGATGGTTATATATACAGTCAGTGAATGGCTGGTTAAAAGCAGGAAATAGTCATAAATAGGCATAAGAGTTGTTGTTTTGTGCTGAAGGTACAGTGGTTTCGAAATATATTGTGAAAAATAAAAACTCACAGTAAACACCTTGAAACATAAAATGTATGTGCGGTGTGCATGATTTTGCAAGAAATGTGAATGTTATTTGACAAACAAACGGTGGTAACCTCGATGGGCCTTACACAGTGCTGAACTGTGTTAAAAGTGAGAATGGGTATTTTGTCATCATAATGCCCTAACATTTGTACAGTACTCTACTGAAGACAGATATGCATAGCCAAAAGGCATTTGAGCCTTACCTAAGCAATGCCATTCGGTGTGATCACTGCAGAGTCAGAAGACAACTTTAAGTTTCTCACTACTCTTAGGGGTTTCTGCATTTATTTTGTGCTGTATACCCCTAGGAGTATGTAAGGAGGTGCTGAAACTCCAAATTATTGTCTCTTGAGATAACTCAAGTAGCATATCAGAATTTTTAATCAGATTGTAATGTGCCTCAGCAAACAAAGCGCCTGGAATAATAATTTAGCGAGGAGGTGATCGTCGTCATTGCTATGAAAGGCCATTTCACAAAAAATGTATTAAAAAACAACAAACAAACAAGCCAGATACACTAATGCGTCTAATGCCAGCGTAACATTCAGATCCCATTTGCAATATAATGACTTCTCAATGCCAGCGCATTTTTTTTTCTTTATAGTCTTTGAAGATGTCAGCGTTGCTCAGAACAATGAGAGACCAAATAGATACAAACAATTGTACAATGATGAGCTGGTACTGAGGGGGCAAAACAGAGAGATAGAGACACAAAGAGAAAAAAAGTTAGATGGAAAAAAGAAAAAAGAAGGGAAAAAGCTGTTGTTTCTTCGCGTTATCAAAGCCTTTTTTTTTTGCCAGAGCATATGCTCCAAGAGACAAACACGCAAACAGACACACTTTAGTCATTAGGGGAGAGGGTGTCTGTTTTTTTTTTCTTTTTTTTTTTTTTTTCATGTGTACATCAGTGTAGAGATTTTTCCTGGAGGTGGGGAGTGCATGAGGCTCTCGGGTGAACAGACACACACCCCACTGGCGTCCGTCTCTTTGCCTGCGCGAAGGACCCTTAATTAGGACCCCAGCTTTTCATTACGTGTGCTGTTACTGTCAGCTCCAGTTAGCATCTGCATGCACGCATCCATGCTCAACTCTAACACACTAACACTCCAGACTCACACTTCAAACTCAGACACACACACACACACACACACACACACACACACACACACACACACACACACACACACACACACACACACACACATCGAGTTTCGTGCCTCTAACCTAGCCTGTGTTAAGTTAGCTTGTGGGCTTTTGTGAGTGGAAGCAGGACTTCATCTTGACATAATTAAGAAGATCTGGAGTGACTAATGTGTGAGTGTGTAGTGTGGGTGGGTGAGGGGGGTGTTTGACCACGCTTACATGAACATCAGTGTGTGTGTGTGTATGTGTGTGTGCGTGTGTGTGTGTGTAAGTAGTGCCTTAGCATCCATGTTAGGAATGTTTGGAGAAGGATGCGAGCAGAGGTGATAAAGGTCGTGGGCGGGCGGGGTTGGGCTGCGGAGGTGTGTGTGTGTGTGTGTGTGTGTGTGTGTGTGTGGGGGCTGGGTAGGGTGCATTCATCATTACGCCTTCAATGGGATTAGTAGGGTGCCCAAGGGGAAATGGATTTTGTGTGAAATTACAGAGGACACTCAAATCACAGTTACATGGGAGTGCGTCTGCATACATCACCCGAGTCATATATTTGCTGTGGAGGAGCCCCTCCCACGCTTGTTATAACGACTTTGGGTCACCATTGTTTGCGTTTTGGCATTCGTGTTTTTGATTAACCTTTGAGAAGGAATGGATTGGTAGCCTTTTTTGTAACAACCATTCTCATGAAATTTTAGGTAACCCCTCAAGCCATTCTCATCAACAGAGAGGAAATGTGAAAGTGCATGTAAATTCATAAAAGGTATAATTTATCAATATTTTTTGTGTTTTTTTTATTTATGAACATACTGCAAAAATCACAGTCATGAAGTTATGGTGCTATAAATGACTGCAAAATGTAGGAGGCAACTGACAGAACTGACTGTAAATAATCCTATACTTCAATAATAAGTGTACTCCGTTTCATCCATCACATCTACTCCTTCTGGTTGGTGCTCAGATGTGTTATGGCCAGTGCCCTTTTGTAATCACGTAAGTTATAATGTATTTTATGGATGGCTTAGAGAAGCTGAACAAGTCAATATGAGATGATGAGAGAGAAGGTTGAAAGAAGAGGTTGAGGTTTTAAAATGTGAAAAAAAGTCAATAAACAGTAGAAAAAATTGAAAACAGTGCACAGAGATCAAGAGATAGACAGAGACAGGCGCAGGCAGAAAGACAGAGAGAGAGAGAAATAAAGAGTAAGAGAGATAGATGAGATAAAGATGAGAGAAGATGGATCTGGGACAGGGTGAAGGTGAGAGGTTTCGTCCACGTTACGGATTCTGGATCAGGCCTCAGAAGTCATTAGGAGTTGTGCAAATAAGCAATTAGTTGCACAAACCCAAGAAATGTCAACCATTACCTGGAGCACAGCAGTCTGCCGAGGCCTGTGCTAGTATAGTCCTGTGCTCAGTATTACAATGCCACACACACACACACACACACACACACACACACACACAAACATTCATGGACACGTACACACACACACACCCACACGCGCACACACACACACAGACACACACGAACACACACAAATTCATGCATACACACATACAGTACAGTTACCTATGCCCAATAACTGGACTGCATGTCTCAATTAAAAGTGTTTGTTTGAATGCAGC
>CM050215.1:17077967-17080467 GCA_027475355.1 Coilia nasus | reverse complement strand
TTTCCATCCATAAATAACGTGATACAGGAACACATTCACAATCTGCAAGATAATGACACTTCATTAAAAAGTCAAAGTCTGACCTGCGCTAATTTTGCCAGAGCCAAATATCAATGAAGCCAAAGTGATGCAAATGATGTACTTTAGCGAGGAAGATAGAAATTGTTTTGTTCTTTAAATGCACTCCTAAATTGCAGCAACCTGGTCAAATGACAGCGGAGAATTGTTTTTTCTTTTTTTTTATTACGCGGCCATTCATATCTCAGTAAAAACATATAATTCATCAGCCATGTCTGTTTGGGGGGGGCGGGGGTGGGAACCTAGAGAAAGAGAGATGGAGGGGAGAGAGAGAGAGAGAGAGAGAGAGGGAGGGAGAGAGAAAGAGAGAGAGGAAGAGGAGGATTAGCAGGAGGAGGAGGAGGAGGAGGACTATGACTTGTGTGATGAGGACAGGTTTGGCAGGAACCCTTCCTCTGACATTACGTTTCCATGTCCCTGTCTCTCCCATTTGGTTCAAAGGCGGTCGAAAATAAAACACCCAGCTGACACAAGCCAGTGCCAGCAGACAGAAATTTCCTTGCTGACATGGAGGAGTCTTAAAAAATTCACGCCGGCCAATGAATTATGGAGGCTCTTAATGAGTGCCATGCGGGACCCCACTCTTACTCTGTCTGTCTTTCTATCTCTCTCTCTCTCTCTCTCTCCCTCCCTCCCTTTCTCTCCCTCCCACACGTGTGTCTCCAAGTGAGTTATCTCATAGCTTGCTTCCTAATCTCCCACCACCTCATGCTGCAACATGCGTGGACATCTAACGACCATACACCTCACCTCACCCCACGCCTCCCCACCCCACGCCTCCCCACCCCACCTCAACCCCTCCCTATTTGACCTCCATCACTGCTTCGTTCGCAATTTCTCTGTACCTGGTGCCATTGTGCTGCAACCATGGCAATTACCCCGGCAACAACCTCAGCCTCAGAAGATCACCAGGGAAAGCGGGGACCGAGATGGGGGGTGGCGGAGATGGAGGAGAGGTGGGGGGGCTTGTAGGTGGGGGACACAGATATAACCTTGGAAAAGGAGGTGCCTGATTATCATAAAATTAATTGCCACATTTATTACGTAACATCCTGACATTTATCGCAGCTCGGGGAAACCTGTGCCTGGTATATATATATATATATATATATATATATATATATATATATATATATATATATATATATATATATATACGGGTGAGGAGCTATTATTACTTTACGACTTAATTACTATACGAGGAAACGAACGAATGCTGCTTACGCCTTGCCGTCCCAAGGCCACTGTTTGTTAATGTGCATATTTTAACAGCCAGCACTAAGTGGGTAACGTGCCGTATCTGTCCATTTGTTTGTTTTTCTCGACTCTTCCCTGCCAATTACTGCAATTGCGGGACCAGCGTGCGAGCCGTGCGGCCGTTAAAAGAGGCTCGCCGTGGCGTGTTGTGGCGTGGGGAGGAGTGTGAAATACAGGGCTGACTGTTGATGGGCAATTTTCGCACCAAAGCCCCAGACCCTGCCGCCGGTACAATGGGGGCACTGGATGTCTAATTATATTATGCCGGGGACGAACAAAACCACCAACGCAGAACCCCATGCCGGCCCTGTGAGTGCTCCGTCGACACTGTTGCAAATAAGCACAGACAACAGAAACACTCTGATGCTCGTGGACAAGTGGACAGGCTATAATTTGAAAAGCAAAGCATCTCTTTCTCTCTCCCTTTTTCTCTCTGGCTCTCTTGCTTCCTGTTTTTTGTGTGTTTTTTCTGACTCGGTTTTGCTTTTTCTTTTTCGCTATTTCTTGTTTTTTGTACTTCTTTTCTCAGTTTTCTCATGTTGCTCCCGACGGGTTTCTGGGTGGCCAGCGGAGATGACAGAGCATGCTGCTGGAACTCTCTGGACTTGCATGTCTCATCCGGTCTCTTGAAGGTTGTGGACAGATACGAGCCTAAGGGTGAGAACATGTTTGTGTGTGTGTGTGTGAGGGTGGTTTGGATGGTAGTGTGTGTGTGTGTGTGTGTGTGTGTGTGCATGTGTGTGTGTGTGTGTGTGTGTGTGTGTGTGTGTGTGTGTGTGTGTGTGTGTGTGTGTGTGTGTGCGTGTGTGTGTGTGTGTGTGTGTGCATGTGTGTGTGTGTGTGTGTGCATGTGTGTGTGTGTGTGTGTGTGTGTGTGTGTGTGTGTGTGTGCGTGTGTGTGTGTGTGTGTGTGCATGTGTGTGGTGCAAGCCTTGTTTCCTATGCACCGGTGATGTAGAGGGCATGAGTGTTCAGCCTGGGGCTGCGTGGAGGGAAGCTTCAATGCAAAAACTTTTCTTTTTCTCTCGTTCCTTCTCTCTCTCTCTCTCTCTCTCTCTCTCTTTTCTCTCTGCCTCTCTTTCACACACACACACACACACACACACACACACACACACACACACACACACACACACACACACACACACACACACACACACACACA
>CM050215.1:17055467-17075467 GCA_027475355.1 Coilia nasus | reverse complement strand
TCCAGGAGCAGCTCCATGCCCATACGTTGCCATCATGATGCCCACATCTCCACCGTGTGTCCAGCCAGGCCTGACAGAGTCTGCATGCGTGGGCTTCCGCCCTCCGGCCATGTTATTCCAGGTTGTTTTTTTTCCTTCTCCTCCTACTCTTTCCCCCCTTTTTTCCCTCTCCTCCTCCTCCTCTGCTTCTTCTTCTTTCTTTCTTTCTTTCCTTTTTTGCCCAGAGCAAGAACGTTAAAAAAAAGCCACCCTGTCAATTTCCATAATTAGACATCAGGTGCCACGCTAGGTCTAGGCAACATGCTCCACTGCTCTCTGCCGTATCGTGGGCCTCTTAACCCTAATTGACAGTCTTAAACCCACTCTGCTGCCACAGCCCATGGCACTCCACACAGAGCAGAAGAGAGGGAGAGAGGGAGAGAGGGACAAAAGACACAAAAAAAGGCGTTGGGTGGGGGTGGGGTGACAAAAGCAGATAAACAAAACGATATGGAGAGGAGAGAAGAGAGTGAAAGGGTGGGAGGGAGAGAAGGAGGGAGCGAGGGAGGGGAAAGACAAATGTACTGAAAGCGGGAGCGAGAGAGAGCGAGAGTGAAGATAATGATGAGAGGTACTGAGTGCAACAGACAGGGATAGGAAGAGATGGGGAGATTGCATCGTGTCTCTCCTGTGGATCTGTAAGCTTGGCTTTTGCTCCTCTTCCTGCAGAGAGCACCTCAAGCGTGAGTTGTGGGCCAGACAGCGTCTGAAGCACACAGCCGCTCTCGCTAGCTCGGCTTACGCAATAAATGAGGGATGCCAACCGAGCATCTCGGCAACAACAGCAGCACGCTAACTAGAATTAGCCCCCCCGAGTTACGGGTGACACTCTCAATTACTGCACTGGGTGTGCGGAGTGAGGTACAGCCAAGTGTGCGGATGAACTTCCCCAATGTGTGTGTGTGTGTGTGTGTGTGTGTGTGTGTGTGTGTGAGGCTTCTAGGCACAACAGTAGCAATAACACGTTAGGTGGCTCGTAGAGATAAAGTCGCGCCTACGCCGAGATCGATCTGCGGCGTCTCATCCCCCCTCTCCAACACTTCTGTCTCAAGCTCCGGAAGAGGTGCTTTTTTTTTTTTTTTTTCTTCACTAATCTTCCGAACACGACAAAAAATTCATCTCCTGTCTCCTCAGTAAGCTTCATAATCTCACACCCTTCAGATGTGTCTCCCCAACACCATGGCAAGTAAGTGCTGTAGTAATAAGGAGTGGGGGGGGGGGGGGGGGGGGGGGGGGGGGGGGTTGGGGGGTGGTGGTGGTGGTGGGGTGGGTGTGGGTGAGTTAGTGGGAGTTAGGAGAGGAAAAGAAAGGGCAAAGTAAAACTGAGCTTATCCATGCTGGTATTACAGGGGAAGAGCAAATTAAGAGTACTCAACTCATTAGCACGGATTAGTTTTGCCGGCCCACCTGGAGTAATCCAGAAAAATCTGCTTTGAATGGGCGATTACGGAGGGGGCAAGGATGAGTGGATGAGTGGATAAGAATGTCTTCTTTTTATGTGTTTGGGGGGGGGGGGGGGGCGTTTCTTCGCTCATTTTTCTTCTTTACTGTCTCCAGGTGATTCACATACACAAACACACACACGCACACGCACACGCACACACACACGCACACACACATACACACACACACATACAGGTCTTTGCTACCTGGTAGGGACACATGACAGGATGCAGCCTGGTGGGAACCACCCTTTCTGAATGGTTTACAGACAAGGCAGAAACTGATTCACACTCCATCTGCTTCTGTCAGAACAGCTATCACTTGAAAGTTTAAGCAAGACCCACAGAAGACTGACCTGACTTTTCACCAACTGCTGGGGACATGTCAGGTAGATGACTCTCCTGGGGACTTGTGACGTTATATTAAAATGATATGCAAATTAATATTGTGTGTGTTTGAAAGGGGTGCTGGTGGGGACCTATGATGTCATCAATTTGCATATCAAAACATTACATCACTGTGTGTTTCAAAGGCTACCAGTGGGGACCTAACAATGGAAGTGGTAGGCGCCCTTAGACTAAACTTAAGTCAGTGGGGGATGGGTGGTTGTGGTGGGGACCTAATATGTCAGGTGAAAACACACATCTCAAACAGTTCCTTGGCAGATGTGTGGTTGGGGTGGGGACCTGATATGTCAGGTGAAAACACACATCTCACCATTCCCATCATCAACCAGTACACTTTACCAGTGGGGGAGGGGTAAATGCGATGGGGACCTTACATGTCGCCTGCACATACAATACGCTACTTGAAACCTTTTTCAAATTCAGCAGGACTGTAGGTCTTCTGTTGTTAGTGGTTTATAGGTGGTTGTGGTGGGGACATATGTCAGGTGGAAACACACATCGCAAATAGTTCATTGGAAGATGTGTGGTTGGGGTGGGGACCTGATATATCAGGTCAAAACACACATCTCAAACAGTTCCTTGGTGTTCCTTTCTGCTATGCTGTTTAATGGGATAATGTCCCCTTTTTTGGGCTAAGGCACTTTTATTCTGACGCAGTTGGCGTGGGGTTATGACATCATCAAATATGGACTATCAGTGTTCATAGTATGACGTGTGACTCACCAAAGTTTTGTAGTTTGCCAAGAAATCCAACCCAATCCTCATTATGTGGGCATAAAATGAGCAATGTAAGTTTACCTTTGTATCAGTTTAAGTCATGTTAAGTATATATTTTGAATATTTGTGCAGATAGTGAAGTTACAGCCAAGTATTTAGTTGATGTTAGTGTACTGATTTCTGTTGCGATTAGCATGTAGCATTACCTGTCGGGAACATTGCTGAATGACTAGCTTGTGTGTAACTGCTAGGCACATTTTGGGGATTGAGCATAGTTTATCCTTTGTAAACCAGCTGGAACAATGGGAGGAGAGGTAGTACAATCAACTTGTTTGGACTTTCATCATGGCAGCGACGAGAAACAACTGCAAACTACTAAATGTAAGAATTGTTTCCTGTACACTTTATCAATGGGGGAGAGGTAGATGGGGTGGGGACCCTACATGTAAAGTGCAAACACAGTACGCTACATGAAATCTATTCTAGATTTATCAAGCTATTAGGTGGTCTGTTGTCAGTGGGGGATGGGTGGTTGTGGTGGGGACCTATTATGTCAGGTGAAAACACACATCTCAAACAGTTCCTTGGCAGATGTGTGGTTGGGGTGGGGACCTGATATGTCAGGTCAAAACACACATCTCACCATTCCCATCATCAACCTGTACACTTTACCAGTGGGGGAGGGATAAATGCGATGGGGACCTTACATGTCGCGTGCACATAGAATACGCTACTTGAAACCTTTTTCAAATTCAGCAGGACTGTAGGGTATCTGTTAGTGGTTTATAGGTGGTTGTGGTGGGGACATATGTCAGGTGGAAACACACATCTCAAACAGTTCATTGGAAGATGTGTGGTTGGGGTGGGGACCTGATATGTCAGGTCAAAACACACATCTCAAACAGTTCCTTGGAAGATGTGTGGTTGGGGTGGGGACCTCATATGTCAGGTGAAAACACATATCTCACCATTCCCGTCATCAACCTGTACACTTTATCAGTGGGGGAGGGGTAAATGTGATGGGGACCTTACATGTCGCATGCACATAGAGTACGCTACTTGAAACCTTCTTTATATTCAGCAGGACTGTAGGTCATCTGTTGTTAGTGGTTTATAGGTGGTTGTGGTGGGGACATATGTCAGGTGAAAACACACATCTCAAACAGTTCTTTGGAAGATGTGTGGTTGGGGTGGGGACCTGATATGTCAGGTCAGGAGTTAGCACACAGTGCTGGAATCTTCTCTATACATCACGCCTTCAGATGGTAAGATGGTTTTATTAGTGGGTGGATTGGGGGATGGGAGATAGTCACGGTGGGGACCTTACATGTCAGGTAAACACACAATGCTATAAACATCTTCTGGATACAGGAAACCCCCACATGGTGTATTGTTTGTGGGAGGTGTCTTTTGTTTATGGGGCGTGGTAAGTGTGGTGGGGACCTGATGTGTCTGGTCAACACACAGCTCACACACACTTGTCCCAGTACTGACCACAAGGGGGCGCACTCTGAAACACACTCCACACACACACACACTTTTTTGTCCGGTGAAATGTACCCCGTCGGGACCTAGGGGCATTTTCAGGGGAACCCCACCAGACATGTTAAAATGGCGTTTTCTATCATGTGCAATGGTTGTGCCTCTGGGGACTAAGATTCAGGTTCCCACCGCTCATGGAGTCCCGACCGTGTTGGTGTGCAGTCATGTTAAAGTCCCCACCGGGATAGAAAAACAAGTACACACACACACACACACGCACACACACACACACACACACACACACACACACACACACACACACACACACACACACAAATGTGCTGATGCCTTGGTCTTTCAGTACAGTGCAAGCCATGAAGCATTATCTGCTTTCACCTTCTTGTCAACTACCAAGGTGATGTTTTGCACAGAGCACAATGAATTCAAAGGCTGCTCATGAAAGCTTGTATTTTAAGGGTGAGAAGGGCCATTTAGAGCTTCTGAGCATTCGCAGACAGCTTTGATGATCTCTCCATCCAACTTTGT
Organism: Coilia nasus; assembly: GCA_027475355.1. NCBI lineage: Eukaryota > Metazoa > Chordata > Actinopteri > Clupeiformes > Engraulidae > Coilia > Coilia nasus. The sequence continues at coordinate 17,070,833 of CM050215.1, read as the reverse complement.
CTTTTCGTGTTTTCAGAGGGGTGTCTTAAGCATTCCCCAACTTCCAACCACCTCTCAACCTCCAACCACTCAGAATGCCGATGAAATCAGGGAGAAAAAAAGAAATAAAAATAACGTTGCAGACAGCATTTTATGTTTTTTTTTTCTCCTGCGCAGGGCAGGGCTTAGTTGGACTGACCGAACAATTTCAGTTGCGCTCTTGCTCAACTCTAAATATTGATTACAGTAACCCTGAGCAATACCCTTGCAGCCGGTCCAGGGCTCAGGAGTACTAGCTAAAAGAGCATAAAGTGAGGATGACGGCACAGGTATGCTGCAATCATTCTCTTCGTAAGGGATAACAGCTGCCGAGGTGTGCATTAAATGGAATTAATCAACGCTGGTGGAGGCAAATAACTTCCTGACGTGAAGCGGAGAAAAGCACTCTGAGAACGCAGACCTCCGCCAATTTCGGAGAATGCATTACTCGAAAGGCTGTTAGCCTGCTTATGGCCCCGTTACCATACTCGTTAATTTAGGCAACATTTAAAACTTTATGTTGGAACATTTAAATTATTCTATAATTTTTTTACAATTAGGAATCATTGTCTGTTGTTTAAGGCACAGCATTAAAAGTCGTTAAAAGTACAGCAGAAAAGCAAATGTTTAAATTGGTTGTTATAGTTACCATTCTATGGAGCATTGATATGGAAGTGTGCTTAAACTTAATGGCTGAATTTTAGAACTACTTTCCATAGTTAAATGGTTCGACGAAATTAATGCATACCATTCCAGCCAATCAGAAAGCAGTATTCCATTTGACAGGGCCATAAGGCAGTGTTAACACATGGTGATATAATACAGATCAACCAAACTAAAAAAACAAAGAAAGTTTTGTGGACTCATAGTGAACCCCTTTAGTATTTTGATGCTGGTGTTCATTTTGTGGTCTTGGTTTCAATGTCAAGAGGACTGTTTTGATATTCTCCTACTCAGTGTGGGCAGTGCATGTGAACTCTTTGTGTGTGTATCCATACCACTTCATGGAAACCGCACCCAAATTTACTGCGGTGGATGTATGGAATGGAGGGAAGTGTTATAAAGGCAAATGTTATACTGTGTTTTAACATCACTATGTATAGTCTCTCTCTCTCTCTCTCTCTCTCTCTCTCTCTCTCTCTCTCTCTCTCTCTCTCTCTCTCTCTCTCTGTAGTGTGTGCCTTACTGTGTGCTTGTGCTTCCCTGTGTGTCTTGTTATCTCCCTCCATCAGAGCCTGGTCTTCATCATTATTGGGAGAGTGTGCTGTGTGTGTGTGTGTGTGTGTGTGTGTGTGTGTGTGTGTGTGTGTGTGTGTGTGCGCGTGTGCGCGTGTGTGTGTGTGTGACTGAGTGCATCACCCAGCTCTTATCGGACCTCTCTCTATGGATCATGCCGTGAGTAGGCCTGTGTGTGGCCGCCTGATACCAGAGATATGCCTCCAACACTCCCTCTTCCTCTCTTTCTTTCTGATGGGTTGTCTCCCTCTTGCTTTCTCTCCATCGCTCTCTCTATCTATCTATCTATCTATCTATCTTTCTTTCTCTTTCCCTATCAATTTTTCCTCCCCACTCTTTTTTTCCCCTCCTTTTTCCCCTCCTTCTCTTTCCCTCCTCCTTTCTTTCCTTCCTTCTATTTGTCTTTGGGAAACACAGCTCACTGTCACTCTCACTTGAAGAGATGGGGGGTGGTGGAAAGTGTGTGTGTGTGTGTGTGTGTGTGTGTGTGTGTGTGTGTGTGTGTGTGTGTGTGTGTGTGTGTGTGTGTGTGTGTGTGTGTGTGTGTGTGTGTGTGTATAGCAGGGTATTTGAGGGTTGCTAGGGTGTTTGGGGGTTGCTAGGGTGGAGGCAGAATATCATTTGTACTTTTCAATCTGCTGCCCACCGCCGCCCCTGGTGCTGTGCTGTCTGGCGCCGGGCAGCCGCCTGCCAAGTGGATGGATGCATGGAGCTGGGTGACAAACAGACTAATGGAGCAGGAGATCTGTGCCCCTCCACAGGCCCAGGGGAGGGGGCAGGAGAGGACAGGGGGAGAAGGAGAGAGAGAAAGAGAGAGAGGGGTCTGGAGGAGGAGAAGGAGGAGGTAGAGAAGGGAATGGAGGTAGAGAAGGGAATGAAGGTGGAGGAGGAGATGGAGGAGGAGGAGGAGATGGAGGAGGAGGAGGAGGGAATGGAGGTCCCCCGGTGCCTGTGCTCAGCGCACCCTGATAGTTCCAGATACCTGCCCCCCGCCAAATCCCAGTGGCATTAAACTGGCAAAATATCTGTGTGAGTATGTGTGTGTGTGTGTGTATGTGTGTGTGTGTGGGTCTGGATAAATGTCAGCATTTGTGTGAGTGCATATCTTTCTCTCTCTCTTTCACGCACAGACACACAAACATATTTGGCATGGTCTTGCTGGTCTTGCTAAAACACACACACGTGTGTTTCTATGTCCCCATAGCGTTTAGATCCTGGCTGGTTGCTCGCCGATAGCTGGTACAGACTGATTATATTAATACAGTCTGCTAGACAGCTGATTAATAACCCATTGTCTACCTGTCCCCCCTTCACACCCCCATACCCCTGAGGGCCATGAAAGCTCAATGGGCCGTACAGCTCTGCTGAGTCCTTGCCACGAGGGGGTTGGAGGTGGGGTCATTAGTCTGGGACCAGCTCTCATAGTGCCACCCCCGCTGAGGGACACACCTGAAGGTGACACACCTGATGAACGCCACCTACCCTGCCCACCCTGCTCCATCCCCCTCTACCATCCACTCCATGCATTTCAAATGCTAGCATGACGGCTACCTTTACCTTACCCTACCACTGCCACACATGCACTAACATGGGGATCACTTCCAGGCAGCACTGGTGCTCTACATACTAGCCTCATGCCTGTACACGACTGACCCCAACTTCACCGTGAACTCGAGAGCAGAATGTTTGATGCAGGAATCTAAAAGCATGTGGGATATCTCTCATTAATAATTCCTGGGAGAATTCCTGCAGTGTACTCCATCAATATCACCACCAGCACCACCACCAGCACCAACACCAACACCACCCAGCCAGCCAGCCAACCACCTACCCACTTGCTTCTTCTCTCCGTGTAATTTACACTTTCATGAGCTCAACCGCAGCGGAGCAAATGTGCTGGAGTGGCCCTGGAACAGACTACTAGTGAGCTCCTTGCCTCGTCTCCTCTGCGAATTTACAAAGAAAATAAAGGGATTTCCAGTTAAAGAATCTGAGCTCAATACCTGAGCCACCCTTTAAGCTCCTTCATTGATCTTTCTTTCTTTTTTTTTTTCATTTTTCTGCACCTGTTTATGCTAGCAAAGCCCCAATGTGCTGTTCTTCACTTTGCAAGACTTGTAAAACATTTTACGGCCCCCGCGTTGGCTCCGGACATAAATGCAATATTCATTTCCACAGCCCAGTCCAATTAGTATGCACACATCATTTTTTTTCTTCTTCTTCCTGAGACATCCCTTTACAAGCACACACAGAGACACATGCACACACACAAAGGCACAAACACACAGACACACACACACAAACCGACAGACGGACTGACACACACACACTGCAGTTTTACAGACTGCAGTATTTTTCTGGGTTTCTTTTGTTTATCTTTTGCTTCCCTCTTTTTTTCTAGATCTTTCTGTTACCCTTTTTTTGTCTCTCTTTTTTTGTCCGTTTCTGTGTCTTTCTCTCTCTCTCTCTCTCTGGTGGGACAGACATTAGTCTCCCAGGAGACCCAGGGTTTCTGTGGTAATGACCCATCCCCTGCTTCTGTCACCATGGACACCCTCTGTCTCTTGCTGGTGGCAGGGGGCCCAGCTAACGCATGGCAACGTCCAAAATCTCCACCATTAGGCACCCCCTCCCCACACACACACACACACGAGCACACACACATACACACAAATACACATACACACACGAGCACACACACATACACACAAATACACACACAGACACACACACCCAAGGACACATACACACACAAAAGCACATACACACAGACACACAAACACACACACACACACACATTCCCACCTTCTGCCTCAACATGACGCCTGCAGCACGGGAACCAGATTAGGGAACTCTCACCTTGCTTTGGAGCTGCCTGGCTGTGGGCACAGAGGGTTGGTTGGGGTAGTGTGTGGCGTGAGTGGTGGAGGGAAGGCAGAGCCAATCCGCAGTGGGATCGGGGGACTCTCACTGAGGCGTCTGGCTTTCGGCAAGGAGGGTGGTGCATGGAGCACGAACAGGGATTCGGTAGAGATTGGGTGGTGGTGGAAGGGGGTAGTGGTAGAGGAGATAGCAGTCAGTGGTGGTGGTATTAGTAGTGGCAGAGAGAGAGAGAGAGAGAGAGGAGAGTGAGGCTGTCAGAAATGGTGGTGGTGGCGGTGGAGGGGCAGGGTGTTGGAGGGAGAGGCATTCAACAATCGGTTGTGCTGGTGGTGGTTGGCTGTAGCTCTTCCTCATTACTGCCGGGGCTAACATTTCTTTTTCCTCCACCCCCCCTTCACACACACACACACACACACACACACACACACACACACACACACACACACACACACACACACACACACACACACACACACACACACACACACACACACACCTCCTCCGCCTCAATCTCTTTAGCCCGTGATTATCATGCTCAATAGAGGAGTAACGTGAAATTACTTATTGACTTCGGCACAGGCAAAGTTATTTATAACGTCGATGGCTAATTCCCCATGGCGGTCGAAGCCTGACAAGTTTATGCAGTGGCAAATGGGGGGCCGCTGTGCAATAACACATCATCCGTTGACTGGCATGGCTTAGGGGGTCAGTCAGGCGCACTGTGGGGGTGTGCGTGCATATGTGTTTGTGGGTGTGTGAGTGTGTGTGCTTGTGTCTGTGTCTGTGTGTGTTTGTATGTGTGTGTGTGTGTGTATGCGTGTGTATGTGCTTGTGTGAGCGTGTGTGTGTAGGCGTGAATTGTATGTGTGTGTGTATGCGTGTGTATGTGTTTGTGTGAGCGTGTGTGTGTGTGTAGGTGTGTGTTTGTATGTGTGTGTGTATGCGTGTGTATGTATTTGTGTGAGCGTGTCAGTGTAGGTGTGTGTATGTGTGTGTGAGCATGTGCGTCTATATGTATGTGTTTGTGTCAGTGTATGTGTGTAGGTGTGTGTGTGTATGTGTTTGTGTGAGCGTGTGTGTAGGGGTGTGTGTGTGTGTGTGTGTGTGTGTATGTGTTTGTGTCAGTGTGTGTGTGTGTGTGTGTCTGTGGGATTCTAGTGATCATGTGTGAACCTCACAATTGTTGCAGGCACCTTGGCTGTGGTGTCCATTTGTGCAGCCAGAGGCAAATGATGGATCGACGTATGTGGAAACATGTTCATTAAAATTTAGACGAGTGCACGGCCACCTCAGCGTGCAGGTCAAACCTTTGATTCTGCTAATTTATGGCCTGTGCATGTGTGTGTCTGTGTGCGTATGTTGTGTGTGTGTGTGTATGTCTCAGTCCCTGTGTGTGTGTGTGTGAGTGTGTGTGTATGACCGCATGTCTGTCCGTTTGTGTCAGCCCATGTGTGTGTGTGGGATGTAGGATTTTATTTTTAATGGTGCAGACAGACTTTGCCCAGAACCTTGCCCCGGCGAGCGGCATGAGTTCAGTGGCGCCGACAGACATTGTGCCCGGGCACCGGCGGTAATTATCGCCATCCCCTCTGACTGACAACTTTGATGTGGCATCGCTAAATGATCACACACGCCCTGCAAAGTGTGCAATCAAAGCGTGGATGTTTGAGAGCAGGAGTGCTGCAGGGGCATTGGCCTGCCTGCCTGCCTGCCTGGCCCAGGTTCGTTCGTTCGGCCGGGGAAAGGTAGCGGTGGTGGTGTGGGAGATGATTAGACGAGGGATAAAGGGGGGAGGGGTTGAGGTGGTGAGAGGAGAGGGAGTGGGGGGTGTGGGTCAGGATCTGTTCTGTTCCGTTCCATTCGGCGGCAGGACCACACCGCATTTCCTCCTCCCAGGTCCCTGCATTACCATAATGTATTCGGTCATTACTTCCACCAACCCATATCTCTATTATAGATTCATGCTCAGCCTTCAGCGGCAGGAAATGAGAGGTAAAGGGAGAGTAAAGTGGCATTTGAAAACCAGGGAGAATTGATTATCTCTCTTAATGTACTTGGTTCTGAATGGAAATGAAGACTTATGACGTCTTGGAAGAAGGTTTGAGAATGAAAAGGATGTCGTCCAAATAGATTACATGCTTGAACAAACGACTGCTTGACATGTGATGTACTGACATTTTACCTTTTCAATTCTGCCACTATGTCGCATTGGTGAGCCTCTCTTAAAAGCCTGCCATGACCAAGGCAGTGCTACCAAAATACATGCCTGACACACACACTCACACACACACACACACACACATATGCCATGACCAAGGCAGTGCTACCAAAATACATGCCTGAAAGTGTTCTTTTTCTGAATATTTTATACTAAACACCCTTAGCCTTCACATAAAGAGCCATTGTGTTTCCAGATCACCAGTAATTGGAACTCAGGTCAGGTGAAAATAAAACTCCTTTAAGCGAAAAAAAAAAAAAAAAAAGTTCAAAAACCTACACTTCACAAGAGTCTCTCGACAGGCAGCATGGGGTAGAATCTATTGAAACACAGGGTTCATTTGCGAGTTCCAAGAAACATGCAAATTGTCAAGCTTTTTTCCCCTCCCTTTGTGACCAGAAAAAAAACATGAAAGAATTTAGTGTCACCAAGCTTTCTTAAGGGATAGTAGGCACTTGTGGCTGTGTCCCTCAGACTGACTGACTGCACGCGGGGTATAATCCTTTTTGCTTTATACTGAGAGCAGCTAGCTGTGGGGGCGGCCTTCACCTTTTCACTCTCTTTCCTCAGTGTGCTCGGCAGGGGAGGCCATTTTTAATGGAGATTGAAATAAACCCAAAAAAAAATAGAAAGAGACAGAGAAGGAAGGAAGGAGAGATGGGGCAGAGAGAAAAAGAGAGATAGGGAAAGAGGGAAAGAGAGGGTGGCATGGAGAAGGATACAAGCAGAAAAGAACACGCTGAAAAAAAGGAGAGAAAAAAAGAAAAAAGGAGCAGAGAAAGAGTAGCTAGACACGGAGAGAGAGAGAGAGAGAGAGAGAGAGAGAGAGAGAGAGAAAGATTCTGTTTTGACACAATGTTCTGGAGGCCTTTGCTTGAGCACCTGCTGTGGTGTAGGCATGTGTCGGGTGTGTGGAGCCAGTTGTGCGTGTGTGGAGGTGAGATATGTGTGTGCGTGTGTGTGTGTGTGTGTGTGTGTGTGTGTGTGTGTCTGTTGGGGGAAAGGGAGGGGGGGGAATGTGGGCTGGCTGGGACCCTCTGGGCAAGCCCTGGTGTAATCCCAGCATTTCATTCCCCACACCTCTGCCAGGGAGAAGGTACACATTAACAGCTGGGAAACTGGCAGAGAGCAGCTGCTAAATGCCAGCAGCAGGAGTCATCCGAGTCAGGGCGAACACCCTCCTACACACAGCGCACCCACACATACACACACACAGACACACACACATGCACACACATTGACACACACACAGAAGCAGATGCACACCCACACACACACACACACACACACACACACACACACACAGGAGCACACACACTAATACACACACACACGCACACTAATACACGCACACACACACACATATCATGCTATGCTATGCAACATCTTGCACTCACGTGCGCATTATCGGCCAACCTCCCCCATCATCATCGCACAGACCCGTCAGGCGCTCTCACCTCTGCACAGTGTATGGGCCTGGCAGCTTCCCTGTAAACCTAGAATTTACTTCAGCAGCTGGGTTCACCAACGGATGCAATTACAACCATTAACATGCTTAATTAACGGATTTGCTGGCAGCCGGAGCAAAGAGCGCCACCCTCCTTTTAGTCTGCGTCCAAGCCGCCAGGCCCGGGAGCAGTGTACCTTCCACGGCAGCCAGGAAAAGGTGCGTAATGTGTGTAATGTGAGGAAGACATAACACAATTGCACACTTGTACTATTGGCACTTTTCCCTATCTCTCTCTTTTTTTTCTTTGTCTATCTGTCTCTCTCTCTCTCACACACACACATACACACATTAGCATGCACGCATGCTCACATGCACACACACTCACATTTTCTCATTCTCTCTACCTCTCTTTTCCCCTTTCCTCTTCCTCTCTCTCACTCTCTCTTTCTCTCTCTCTCTCTCTCTCTCTCTCTCTCTCGTTCTCTCTCTCTTTGACTTCTCTTTATTCTATATCTTGCCTTCTCTGGCTCCCATGATCTATCTTTCTGCTTCCCTCTCAGCCTCTGCTCTCTGTGGCATGACGATGACCTAGAGCTTGGCTAATTGAAATATTTCCATCAGGCTGTTTAGTAATGACGCATGCCATCCATATCCCGCCAGAGCAGATAAACACGTAAACAACCACAGTCGGGAGAGAGAGAGAGAACACAATGGCTTGTCCTAGCTAAGACTGCAAAGGGGATTTTTGGCACGCACAGAAAGGCACCAGCCCCTGTTAACAGCCTTGTGGCAGATGAGGCCAATCACACCTCCACACCGCTATCTCAGTCTTTTTTCTCTCTTTCCCAGTCTCTGTCTTGTTATTTACTTTCTCGTTGTATTTGCTCTCTCTCTCTCTCCCTCTCTCTCTCTCTCCCTCCCTCCCTCTCTTTAGCCCTTCCCTTCTCTCCCTCCCTCCCTCCCTTTCTCTCTGTCCCTCATCTCTCTCTGTCTCTTTGTTCATCGCAGTGATGTCCATCATCCTGCCTGCCGGTGTTGCTAGAGGAGGACAGCACTCCCCCGCATCAGTGATGACTTTCTCTCCCCACGCTTGCTTTTTTAATAATGTCCGGGGTCTCTTCTAACAGGTAAACACAGTTGTTTTGGTGCCCCCAATGAGCTCCCCTTCCATTCCAGCTCCTCATTAAGCCTCCGTCTAATGACTTTTTAATGAACTCCAAATGACTTCTGCCTATGAAAGCCATTAGCTGTGGAGAGCTAGGGCCACTCGCTGAAAAGGAGATGGTTTTCAATTAGGAGACCCTTAGTCGGCAGCAGCGACGTCGTTAGACCCATTTTAGGGTGGCTTGAGCCACCCTATTTTGTGTCAAAGCCACCCTATTTTTTTTGCAGATTTCTAAAATTATTTATATATATATTTCTTTTTTTCTCCAAAACAAATGCAGTAAAGAACTGACTACGAGCCACCAAGAATGCAAGTTAATCTGAGCACAAGTTTCCGTGTGTTTGCGTATTGTTACGAGCTATCAACAACACAAAATAATCTGAACACTAGTTTCTGTTTGCGTATTATGATTCCTATTACTCATTGGTTCTGTGTCAAGCGTCACGTCACGTGGTACGGGGGCATCTGTAGCTGGATAGCAGAGGCGCGGTGCAGCCCTTCTTTTAAAATTCCTCACCCAGTTTGGGTTGGATGCAGATAGGCTACACATTAACACGGTGAGAGTGCAATTTGATGTCAGTGGTTTGCATTTGCTTGACCTAGACTACACTGAGCTATGGGGAGTGAGGAAAGACGATATTGTAGCTTTTCTATTTCAACTGTAAATCTGGCACATTACCATGATGAACAAACCTAGCTGTGTGTGTGGGTTGTACTAGCATTAGTTTTGTCATGGGAAATGATAATGTTTCATTCTGTCTATCCGTTGGCTAGATGGATATACGAAGATATTTTAAGAAAGGGGGTCAGCAAGAGGAGAGAGGCAAAGGAGCAGTTGATGCTGAGGCGGTCTCGGTTGAGGTAAAGGTCGAACAACACGAACACCAATGTATTTTGGCCACAGCATTGTGCAACGCATTCCTCGAGGTAAAGACGTTGCAAATGTCGAATTATATTGGGAAAGTTTTCGAACGTTGTGGCCGCCGAACTTTTTTTCCAACAGGCATCTTAGTTTATTTAATTTTGTTGGGTCTCAATGTCTGATGTGTCATGCTCATCAGCATGACATGCCTGATTAGAACGTGTCTAACATGAACCCTCTGTTAAATGACAAGTTAAAAGTCGAAAATCAAGTATGTATTTGCAACCTGTGAAAACACAACACAAATGGCAAGTGAGGGTGATGACCCATGTGAAATGCATTCCAAACTGAAGTATTTTCCCTCTTACTGTACGTTCACACCAAAAGCGACCAAAGCGACCAGAGCGACGGAAGTCATTGTTTCTCTATGGAGGGTCGGCGAATTGGGCGAACAAAGCGAATTCGCCGGCAGCGAAGCAAACTGGGCGACCAGAGCGAAAAAGAGAAGTTAAAAGTCAGTTAACTTTATGGTAATGAGCTATGACGCGGTTCGGCGAATACCGCGAATACCAATCGGAATACATTGATTTACCAACGTCCGACAATCAGGTGGGTTCGGGGAAACAAACGGTGTAACTTTAGTACCTAGTTCCTACTTTGTATTTAAAATGGCAATGGAGAAGCTCATCACAGCAGTGGCAGGCTCTTTGGTCCACTACGACCCAGCCCTGTTTTTCTACAGGGATGCAAACAATTCTAACTAAAAAGTAAATTGATGTACTCAGTCAGCGGCTTAAATAATTAATGAATTACTGTATGAATATGAATATTTTTCAGCTGTCAGTGCATGTAGACATTTTATACTCTTTTATTCCTTTATTAACCAAACATGTCAAAGTTCAAGTACATCGATGTTTTACCCTACGCATATACATGTATTGCCGCTTTCACAACTGTTGGTCGGGGAGGTTTTTTTTTCTGTGGCCCTTTAAATGACTAACTTTCCAAATGAAACGTCATGAGCGAACAAAGCGAACTCAACGGCGAAGCTTCTTCAGCGACCTCGGCGACCTGGTCGCTTTGGTCGCTTCTGGTGTGAACGTACAGTTAGAGTGTCTTGCCCTTATTCTGACCAACTCAACATGAGCACACTGTGATGTGGAAATTGGCCTATGCTACATACAGTGCACAACATCTCCTGGATATTTTTCATATACTGTTAATTTGTGTTTTAATTAATAAATTCACACTTCCCTTGTTCCATAACACATCATTGCTATTTGCATTAAAACTTGTCAACAGACTAATGTGAAAAAGTCTCAATGATATCCTTCTTTGCAATGATGCTATTGTCTACTGCCTATTTATGACAATTTGTATTTTAGGTTACACCATATGTTATAAGCAAATCTATCAAAGACTAAGCCTTTGCAGGACACACACACACACACACACACACACACACACACACACACACAGAGAAACAGGGTTATTGCAAAGCAGCAGAGTGCGTATTACAAAGTAATGTAAAGTGAATGGTGCAAAAAGGTATATTGCAAATAATGTGGCAGGCATATGGGGGGTTGAGACCAAGTTTTCATTCCTGGCTTAATGGCCACTTAGTGGTGCAGATTTCTAGTTTTCTGGCAGGTGGAGGGGGAAATGGGAAAGGTGAAAGAGGTGCAGGGGAGTTAACCATCCTGATGGCCTGTTTTATGAAGATGTTGGTAAGTGTAGTGTGGTGGTTAGAGAACAGAGTCTTCTGTATAATGTTTACATGATGATGAGTTATGAAGCACTTGCCCTCTTCATTTTGCACAGGAATGTATGGCACCTACCATTGTTTTTATTTGTATTTTAGCACAATCTAGCTGGTGTAGTTTAGCTGGTGAAGCAGCTGAAGGTGTCATGGTCTTAAAATAATGAATTGACTGACAAAGCCTTAGTTGGTGCTTTGAAAATGTTTTCGGCGCGCGCATAGCACGCGGGCAACACCTTTTGTCCTCAGGGGGCTAAGCCACCCCTGTTTCTCAAACCTAGTGACATCCCTGGTCGGTAGGGTGGCCAGATCTTTGTTGCCGGCCCGCATAGCTGTTCATACTGTACGTACGCGACCCAGTCACCAGTACACACTGTGCCTGGCTCTGGTAAATGATGTTATGGTGGTGCTGTCCCCTTTCATGACAGACTTGCTTTATTATTACAGTACCTCCACACTTGAGGACCCAAATGGAAAGAACATCAACAAAAAACAGGAGATTTAAGTGTTTTTAAAAGAACACAAAGATATGTTTGATCAAAGGCACAAAATTTAAAAAAGTGTATATGGACAGGGAGGACTGACTGTAGCTGAGCATTAGTCAGACAAAAATAGGAGGGGGGTGCAGGATCGTTCTTTGAGCAGTCAATGTTAATGCAAGAATAAAAGTTTGAATTATTATTATGAAGAGATAAGCTCCTGTTTGAGGAGATGGATCCAGTCCTATTGAGTCCGATCTTATTAAGATGTCGTCTTGAATATGTGTGCGCCTAGGTTGATGCCCCAGTGGAGTCCTCTCCTTCCCTCTCTTTCTCTCTCTCTCTTTCTCTCTCTCTTCCTCCCTCCCTCCCTGTCTTTCTCCCTCCCTCTATCTGTTTGGTCCGTCGCTCTTTAGCTGTCGATGGCTCTTTAGTGACTGTCATGGGCCGTGTCGAGTGCTTTCCTAACATATTGTGCTTTTTCACATAATTAGGCTAGAGGGATTTCATTAAAACTCGCCATGCGGGGGGTGTACCCACTGAAGCACCCAATGCAGTCTGCCCGCCTGGCTTGCCATCCTCAGCTTCTTTCTCTCTCTCTCTCTCTCTCTCTCTCTCTCTCTCTCTCTCTCTCTCTCTCTCTCTCTCTCAATTACATGCATCAATCTGGCAGACTGTAAACAAAGCCAGGTCACAAAGTGCCTTCGTTTCCAGCTCTGCCAGCTAGTTGTATGGGAGAATGTTGCAGGACAAAAACTCCGCAGGCACATTTGTGTTTGGTGTAGTTTTCTCACAATAGGGGAAAACAAACAGCGAAAATGGTATTGGTGTCTCGCGGGCAAACACATTGAAGTTCTTCCATTTGACACAATTAGCAATGGTATTGGCAATTTATACTTTAATATTATTTGCATTTCAATATCTCTGCATAGCAAAACATGTCTTAGAGGCATTTGTTTCAGAGCTTTATCTGTAGTTTAGTTTTTTCATTAATTCTATTCTTTATCATTTTGCATGCATCCTTGCTGTGTTTTTAATTAAATTCAGTTTTTCAACAGTGGGAGAGTACTGCGCACATGTTCACCCCACCCTACTTCTCCCCCCCAGCCCCCTCCCTTTTTATATACTTTGCAATATGTTTATAGACAGGGGGTGGTAATTTTTGCATAATTACCCCTACTCTCCACAGTTTCTGTAGATAACCTCCTGCTTGCCTGCCTCCCACTACTGCCACAACTGCTTCCTGCCTCAACCACCCCCCCTTCTCTCCCCTCTCCCCCTCTCCACTCCCATGCTCTGCCCCTGAGATACAAGTTGGCGGCCTGAAGAGACTCCTATGCCTCCTGGGTCGAGGATAATAGAATTTCTCCGGCCTCATTCCAGTTAATTACCGTGGGACCACATTCTGTGAAAATATTTATTCAGCGGGCCACGGCTCTCGTTTGTATGCCAGCCCGGCCTGGGCTAATAAGATGTATTGGGCTACTGAGGGGGCGATTGAGTCATTAAGATGGCCGCTGCCCCTGAAGAGGCCGAGGCTGACCCATCTCCCTCTCATCTCCGTGACCTGCCCAACCTATACGGACGCTTCATTGTTGGCTGGATAAACTCACCTCCCTCGACTTTCATCGTGTCAGCTCCCAAGATAAATGAATTACGCAAATGGGGGTAAAATAATTTCCTGTTGGCATAGATGTGCTAAACATGAATCTGAAAGTGCCCCCTTTGAAAGAGAAAAGGGATTAGGAAATCTGTATAACAATAGCAGCACTGGCCTAGGAAGTCCATATATAGCTCAGTCGCTTTGTGTTTACACAATAACAAGAAGAGACTGAAATAAATGCATAATTTAAAACAGACCACCCTCACTTGTGTCCAAAGCATATACATATAAATATATACATGAACATATACATATATATGTGCATATACATATACATATACATGAACTTATGTATATATACAAAATATATACATATACATGAGTGGCAGCCAAAGGAAATGGTTAAAGAAAACATGTCTTATCGTAACGTAAAACCGGTAGATTTGAACAGCAGCGGTTACTACCATTTCAGTGTGCAGCAACTGCTCACTCCAGCCTACTAGAAAAAGAAAAACAACAACAAAAAAAGTGGCCTACCCTCACTGAGGAGTGTGTCGTCGATAACACCTCCGCAAGCAACAGGGGCGAGCGGGTGAGCAATACCCAGACCGCGCTATTGCAAATCAATCGCTGCAGCGAGACGGCGGCACTTGCGCGTGGCTTGGCAGCATGGCCGTCACGTGCCCCAGTAAAAATCAGCTTTGCCCCAGTAAAAAAATGTTTAAATATTTTAGTCACGAACTAGTTTCTTTTGCAGATTAATTCAAAAATAACATGAACAGTTGGCTGTAGGAAACGAGTGTATTCCTAACTTCTATCACCTCTACGTTCAAACTATTTTACTGACTGTTCAGGGGCATTCTTACAGACATTCTATCTTCAAACTGTGTGTCCAGTTTAGTGCACAATAGTGGAGAGATGAGAAAAAGTAGCACAAAGTTTCTGGAATGAAAGTATACAACATTTTAACGAACCAATTATCATACATGGACTAAAACATTATTACAGAACTACTTCTGTAAATGGATATCAGGAGGGTGTTAGGCTGGGGGGACAGTGCCCCCGGTATAGGCAGGCAACAACAGGGAGGGAGGCAGGGAGGCAGGCAGGCAGGCAGGCAGGGGCAGAGTAATCTCCCAGTCAACATGGGGGATTTGTTATTGCCAGGGCTCTGTCTTATCGCTGCCCTTATCCCATACAAGCTCCTCCGCAGATGAAGCACCTGATACAGTGTGTTTAGGGGACACAGAGAAGAAATATGAGAGAATATAGAGGAAAGGAGAGAGAGAGAGAAAAAGAGACACATACAAAGAAAGAAAGAAAGACAGAGAGAGAGAGAGGAGGTTGGGGGGAGGAAGTAGAGCGTAGAGACCGGTGGATGTGGCCGTGGTGGTTTCTTTTGTGCCGGTGAAAGAATGAGCTGACAGGGCTGTCTGAAGTACAGACAGGTTGAAAATGAAATGGTAATGCTTAAAACCACCCCACAACCCCCAATTGCCACACACACACACATAAACACACACACACACAGACAAATGCAGATGCACTCTGCTCTCTGGGCCAAGCGACAGCTGTGTTTGGTGCAAGTGGAAGAGCAGCTAATGAGGCAAACACAACGCTTGACAATTCACATCTGCTGCCACTCTCCTGCCTCTGCCAGAAACCCCTGCCATGCTGGGGGCCTCCTGGGCAA
>CM050215.1:17045467-17050467 GCA_027475355.1 Coilia nasus | reverse complement strand
TCTCTCTCTTGCTCTCTCTTTATGATTAGTAATTTATCATAGATTCATGGCCCGTGCTGGATGGAGGGGCAGAATGAGTGGCATAATCTGTGGCACTCACCCGTGTGCTGGGCAGAGAGCAGAACTAAGAGAGGGGATTGGGAGCCTACTGAGCTTGTCCCTCAGGCACTCCCTCCACCCCTCTCTCCCTCCTTCTCTATCCCTCCCTCTCCACCCCTCCCTCCAACCCTCTCTATCCCTCCCTCCACCCCTCCCTCCCTCTCTCTATCCCTCCCTCCCTCCCTCCATCACTCACCCTCTCTCTCTCCCTCCCTCCACCCCTCCCTCCCTCTCTCTATCCCTCTATCCCTCCCTCCACCCCTCTCTCCCTCTCTCTATCCCTCCCTCCCTCCACCCCTCCCTCCCTCCCTCTATCCCTCCCTCCCTCCCTCCCTCCCTCCCTCCCTCCATCACTCACCCTCTCTCTCTCCCTCCCTCCCTTTCCCAATACTGTCGTTAATGGACCTTTAGCAGCCAGTGAGCCCCAGGACCAGGTCAGCAATGTCTCGGCCAAGTGCACGACGGCTGTGTTGGGGGGGTGGGGGGGTGGGGGCTGGGGTGTGATGTCATGGCATGAGGCTAGTGATAGTATAACTATGTCTGGTGACTCATGTAATAAACTATAATAGGTCCACACTGAAGAAGTTATGAGCACTGAAATACAACACTGTTATGTACTCGTGTCTCAGTGTGAAGAAGTTGTTAAAAAATACAATTGTGCTATCACAAATCAGATGATGTTTTTTTGGCTAGCAGAGGAGTACTGTTCTCTGTCTGCCTAGGCTTGTGTACTGTGCAGTGTACAATATAAGAGGCCAGTCTACAGCTCCCCACTGCCGTTTCTTACTGTGAGTCATGCCTATCACATGATTGACATCTGTGCTAACAGGTATACGAGAGAGGTAATTGACAGGTGTCTGAGCCAAACACCGGTTATGCCATATTTCGCTGTGCTGTTTGAGTTCAGTTCGGAGATGTCAGGGTCTTTTTAATTCCCCCTGCTCGGCCTGAAACCCATTCCAGGGAAGTAGAAGAGGGAAGGGATGGGAAGGGAAAAGGCAAAGACACAGGCTGACAGTAGCTTATGTGCTGAGATTCAGTCATCAGGTGCTCGGTTGCAGTTTGAACGGCTTCCAAATGCTGCAAGGATTGCCTGCTATCTGTGGGAAGATGTGGAGGTGGGGATAGGGGGTGTGAGAGATGCAAGATGGTCGATGGCAAATGTTTCTCTCTTTCTATCTCTTTCTATCTATCTATCTCTGGCTCTGTTCTCTCTTCTCCTCTCCTCTCCTTTCCTCTACTCTCCTCTCCTCTTTTTTCCTTTTTTTGACTTTCTTTTCCTTTCCTTTCCTTTCCTCTTCTCTCATCTCTTCTCCTCTCCTCTCCTCTCTACACTCCTTTCCACTCCTCTCTTCTGCTTGGCATCACAGTTCACACACACACATCACACACCCACACTGGAGAGGCCCTCTGCAGAGGTTGCCAGCTAGGTGCTCAGCTGGAGGTTTGGCAATGGATGAGTGCCGGAGACGAGCAGCGTGTGTGTATCTGTGTGAGTGTCATTATAATAATAATAATAATAATCTTAATCTTCGCTGATCTTTATTGTGCCCCTGTGGTTAGGTTGTGTGTTTTCTTGGCCATTTTGTTGTTATTGAAAAAAGTGAAAGTGCAAAAAAAAATCTTCACTGACAGGTTAAGGTTAGGGATTGGTTTGGTCTGGGCACAGCTAGGCATTCTTTAGTTAGATATGAATGGGAGTCAATGGAAGGTCCTCACAAGCATAGTACAACAAGTATATGTGTGTGTGGGTCCACGTCTTTGTCCACGCACCTGCGTGAAGTCAATCCGCGCGCACACATTCACCTGACATTTATCCTACTTGCACATTCAGGAGGGCTCTTGAGTTTGAGCTGGAGAGCTGGAGAGGATTGCTTCAAAAAGTAAATGAAATGGCACCTCAAACTGTGACCCCACTTAAAATCATTACAGGCCGCCATTTCAAGTTGCCCTTCATCCTAGATGGACTGAAAAGCTAAGATTCCCCTCCCTCTCTCTCCCTTTCTCTCTCTGACTTTTTCTCTCACACATATCCCTCTCTCTGTCTGTCTGCCTCTCTCTCTGTTCCTTCTAACAGATCACTTCCTCCTCCTCGTCCTCCTCCTCCACCTCCTCCTCGTCCTCTTCCTCCTTCTCCTCTTTCTCCTCCTCTCCTCCACTTTCAGAGGGCCATGGCTTTTGAGACAGTGAACCCCGGATGACTCTGAATGACAAACTGCCCCGTCGTGGAACCTCTCCATAAATCACCCAAAGAGTGGCAAGCGCCGTGGTGCCAGGCTTGATGGATTGGTGAAGGATTGCGGGCGCTGCTCGGGGAAACAAAATGACGCACCCCATTAGCTCTATGCTATCGAGACCACGGTTTATTCAAACCGATAACGCACTCTCCCGCAAAATAAGCCCTTCCCTCCTCCAATAGCCAAGCTCTGAACTGATAATGACATCTCATACTTATTTATATATATATATTGAGAGTGTTTGGGAACCTTGAAGAGACCGACAGTATAAAGGGTACGAAAACCCCCAATTCTCGAACCATCAATCAGAGAACGGACCGTTATTTATCATTCTCCAGAGATCTGTTTAGATAGAGCTTTATGCATTACCTCCGTGGCCTTGGTCATGACATTGTATTCAGAATTGGAAGAGATGGGATTTTGTGTCTATAAAGACAGAATTTTGCCAAGACTAGAGTTTGTTGTAATAATGAAATTCAGCCACATTGTTGTGGCAGCAAGTTCAAAAATGGCAAACATAAGTGTCAGTTATTTGTAAAGGAAGAAGTCTATCCAGTGAGCGTGAGGTCTCACATAAATGTCATTTGAAAGGTGAGAAAACGCTCGAGGTAGTGTGAGAATGTCAAATGAAATCATCAGGCTGTTTTTTTCTGTTTGCACAGGGTCCTTATTATCTCGACTATCTGTAAATTACAATTTGTTACTGGGAGGTAATGCCATCATGAGAGCATGAAAGAGAAAATAATTCATTATCCACACACAAACATACACACATGGAGACAAACACACACACCCACACACACGCGCACACACACTGCTGGCCTAATACCTAATACGACTTGAGCAATGCAGACAGCCCTTAAACTAGCAAACACACACACACACACAAAAAAACACACACACACACACACACACACACACACACACACACACACACACACACACACATACACAGGCACACACTAACACAAGCTCTCTTCTGCAGCCTGCTCAGTGCAAATTGGGAGTAGCATTTCTTAATCCTGGATGACACAAGGATGAGGAAACAGTGGAGATGCGTAAACCTCAGGGAAGATCCACTTCCTCCCACACCCCAAAGGCAACCCCCACCCCCCACCACACACAGACACACACACACACACACACACACACACACACACACACACACACACACACACACACACACACACACACACACACACACACACACACACAGATACACACATATCCCCCCACAGCCAATTCATTGCTTTGTCAAGTGTCATCAGCCTCATGGAGCTCAGCACAACTGCCTATATAGTATAGTAGCATAGCAGCAGCACTAGCACTAGCTGCTAACAAAACTGCCTGTGGACATTAAAGGGGAAGGGAGAAGTGAGTGATTGACAGGCACTTTCTTTTCTAAAGCACTTTTGCTTATTCCGGAACTTTTTATGTCAATAGCAAAGGTCTGCTGGCTTAAAGTAAGCTTCAGGGTTGTTTCCTTGAAAGTTTTGCACTGACCGCACTCCTGAGAAACTCGTAATGTCTTGCTGGCTTTGCCTAGGGCTCAGGCTAGCTTACATATTAGACACTGGGCTCCACATTCATTGAGTCTGCCTACAGAGGGTGGTTGTGGCAATGTGCAGAGGCTGTTTTTTTTAACTTTGTTTCTGGATATGGAAAGCACCCAAGAACGTTTCTATGCTATCAGTGTGTCTGTGCTCAATGTTCTTTGTTTTTTCTTTTCATCTCTCCTCTTATTTTTGAGCCACTCCTTGCTTCTCTGGCATCAATCTGGATTTGATTTCTCTCAGGGGGGGTTCATGGCTGAATCTAACATAGCCTTCTGTGGAAGGCCAGCACACTAGCACAGCACAGCACAGCACTGCATTCAGCTTGGATTGAACTCATTTAGCATGATGAGAGCTAAAGCGCTAAGCCCGGCTGCCAGAACAGATGTGGAGGAAGACAGAAGTACGCTTGTCAAGTCCCTTGCGCTCCAAGGCATGTCAGGGGGTGGTGTATGTGTGTATGTGTGTGTGTGTGTGTGTGTGTGGGGGGGGGGGGGGGTGTTGAAGTGAACGGCTTAGATTCAATTCCCACGTGTGAGGTGAAGGCAGATGCCGTCGCAACAGCTTCGCCGACTGATTGCGCTTGCTCGCGCGGCAGCACAGCAAACACAGTGTGTCAGCATGACGGTGTGCAGCTAGGGGTTAAGGCAGGGTCACGACAGGGGTCAAATTTTTAGGTGGAGGACTTACAGGAAGCTGAAGAGACAAAGCAGAGAGAGAGAGAGAATGAGAGAGAGAGAGAGAGAGAGAGAGAGAGAGAGAGAAGGGATGGAGGTAGGTTAGCAGAGATAAAGAGACAGAGAGAAAAGAAAAGAAAAGAAAGTCAAGAGAAGAGAAGGAGGCAAGGAGAAATTCAGTGTCCCTTGCCAGTAGCAGCTTAGGAGCGAGGAGCACTGGGGGATAATGAATTAATTAAAAACATAGAGAGATTGAACACAAAGGGAGAGAGAGAGAGTGAAAGATAGAAAGAGAGCGTGCAAAAGGGAAAGAGAGAGAAGGAAAGCGAGAGAGAGTGAGAGGCACCTTGCTCAGTGTCCCGGGAAGAACAGGAAGAAAAAAGAAAGAAAGAAAGAGAGAAAGAACAGGAAGAGTGTGAAGAGGCAGAAAAAAG
>CM050215.1:17040467-17042967 GCA_027475355.1 Coilia nasus | reverse complement strand
ACACATGCACATACACATGGGTGCACACACACACACACACACACCCACACAAAAACACAAACACACACATACATACACTTACGACCCACACGCACAGACACACACACACACACACACACATACGCGCACACACACACACACGCACACACACACACACACACACACGCACACACACACACACACACACACGCACACACACACACACACACAATCCTGTTATTGTACGTCATGGGTTAAAGGGGCCAAAAAAACAGCCTGGATCTAATGATGCTCCAGCCCTGCAGGCATACATACAGCTTTGCCATTTTTGTATTTAATCATGTGATGCTGTTTGAAGAAGTGAGCCTCAGAGGAGGTGGAGAAGGAGGGGGGGAGAGGGAAAAAAAAATCACATCCTTCCCCCCTTGCACATTTCTCCTGCCACTTTACACCAGCAACCAACTGTGCCAACCAGATATTTTTCATGATGTCGCTGGGGCAAACTCATTCCAGTAATATGGACCCTTTTTTTAGTGCGCAAACTCCTTTTCGATATCATACTTTTTCACCCCCTTCTTCCCCTCCTGCCGTGGCTCTCTACAGGTAATTGGGCTGTCTGTCCCTAGGCCCGGGGAGAAGGGGGTTATGGGAGTTTGCGGGGAGCATGGTAATGGCGTGGCGCCAGCAGGTATGCCTTTCCCTGTGTCGGCTTGATGAGGTCCCGCGAGCGCTACGCATCTGCTGGGCCTGATAAGACAACCTGGGGCCTGGACTGGCATAGAGAGGTCCCCCTACGTCCTTTGCACACACACACACACACACACACACACACACACACACACACACACACACACACACACACAGATATACACACACACTCGCGTGTACAAACACACACAAACACACACACAGATATACACACACACTCGCATGTACAAACACACACACACACACACACACACACACACACACACACACACACACAGATATACACACACAATCGCGTGTACAAACACACACACACACACACACACTTGCACAAACACACACACACACACACACCACACACACACACACACGCACGTATACACACAAAAGCACACACACATGCGCGCACACACACACACACACAAACATACCTCCAAAACATTCTCCCTCTTTTCCCCTCATAGTTGGAGAGGGCTGGAGAAAGAAGTAAAGAGAGGGAAAGAGAGAGAGAAGGAAAGAGAGTTAAGTAGAGAGAGAGAGTAAAAAGAAAAGAGAGAGAGAGAGAGAGAGGCAAAAGAAAAAGAGTGGTAGAAGGCTGAAGGAAGGAAGAGAAGCAGTGAAATTCTCCTGGAGCATGGAAATAAATGGAAATGCCCTGGTGCCAGGGCCAACCTTCTCCAAGGCCAGACCCAGCCAGCCCGCGTAAGCAGAGAAGGAATAGAGGAACGGAGGAAATTGTTCATTTATGACAAAAATGGGGGAGAAAAACGGGGAACGGAGCAAGCCTTAATCCTACACCCCTTTTTCCTCTCCACAACGTCCAGGGATTTCCTCCTCGCAGAGTGAGCCCATGCCTAATTCCTGAGCGCAGGCCGTAGCCATGAAAAAAAATTTTTTAGAACTTAAGGAAAAAAAAAAGAGAGAGGAGAGAGAGAGAAAACATGAGAGAGAGGAAGGAAAAAGAAGGGCAAGTGGTAAAGGGGGGTAAAATACTAAATCTGAATAAAATATCCCCCACTAAAAAAATCCGCACAAATGTTATCACAGCACTGCTGGGCTTCAGGAGGAAGGAGGAGGAGGACTTCTCTAAGCCTGCGCAAGTTCTGCCAGGAAGTTTCTAATGTCTCGGACGTGCACTGTCCACGACCAATCAGCGGCTGCCAACTGCTTTATAATGACTTGACTAATTCACCCTTTCTGCTGCTTCAGGTGCCGACGTGTCGATGCATGTGTGTCCTCCTCCTCCCCACCACCACCAGTTTGGTCCCTGTCACTTCATTTCATTTAGTACACAGGGTGTAGACCGGAATCTGTTGAGGAGCATGTAAGAGGGCTGAGCATCTCCTATCCAATCAGCAAACAGAGGGTGTTCGTGAGCCATGATGATGACTTTGTGTGCTACTGTACATTTGAATTGTAGTGCGATTGGGTAAAGGCAGAGGCACTTGTTTTAAACTTCAGAGTCCACACCTCCAGGAAGAAATAGTTTCTCATAGTTTCTCGCGTCCGTTCCAGACCCTCTGTATAAAATGAAATGAAGTACGAGGGGCTGGTTTACCAGGCTAAAAGCGAGACGCAGTTCATCTCGGTTTACCGGCGCCTTCTCCCCAGAGTGAGCTTGTGACAGACAGACAGATGCCAAGTGTGGCCTGCGCTGGTAGGAAATGTGCCCTCGGCACACCCGCCCCTACCCGCCCCCATCCCCCCTACCCTCATCCGCCCTCACGCCCCCCACCTCCCCTCTTCCCTCATCCGCCCTCACGCCCCCCACCTCCCTGCCCTGTCAGTGTGTCTGACATCTATGGGCCCTGAC
>CM050215.1:17027967-17030467 GCA_027475355.1 Coilia nasus | reverse complement strand
CAGATGCACACACACACACACACAATCTCTCTCCCTCTCTCTAACTCTCCCTCACTCTCGCACAAGCACAATGATGGCATGTAATTATTTCTTCAATAGTCGCCCATGTGTTTATCAGAATGTTAATGTTCGCATAATAACAGGCTCTGCAACGCTGCAGAAAATGTCAAGCCCGCCGACACATCAATCAGGCCTGAAAATAGCATGGCAAATAAGCATGCATCGCTGTCACGCCGACTGACAGACAGAGCTGGGCGCAGCCTTTAAGCTGACAAATATCGGGCCGGCATATTGGCAGAATTATTCTATCAGGACGGATAAGAAGAAGAAGAAGAGGAAGAGGAAGAAGATGAAGACAAGAGGGAAAAACAGCAAGAGGGTGGCCATTTGAGCTGGGTGGGGGGGAAGACAGACAGACAGACAGACAGACAGACAGACAGACAGACAGACAGACAGGCAGACAGACAGGCAGACAGACAGGCAGACAGACAGACAGACAGGCCCTGATCTCATTGTGCTGCTGTAAGACCAGTGGATTTAAAAGCCTCAGAGAAGAAGCTAGAGAAGGAGAGAGGTAGGGAGAAAGATGGAGAGAAAGAGAGGGAAATAATGAGAGAGAGAGAGAGAGAGAGATGGAGGGAGAGATAGAGAGGGGGAGAGGGAGGTGAGAAGAGAGCAACAAGGTGGACACTGAGGTGAAGAGAAATGCAGAGGCATATAGATTGGCTGAGACAGTTCCTAGGCGTCCTAGGCGTTGTATTGAAAAAAACAAATACAGAAGTCGGCAACAAAGTGCAAAAATGCCTTCCACACTTGCCGGTATTGATTAGAGAACCTTCCCCTGGGCAAAAAACAACAACCACCAAAAGGATGAGGGGCTGGTGCGGTGGTGGGAGGCAACATGGGAAAAAAATAAAGTAAACGAACTTTTTTTTTTTCTTGAGAGGAAAAGCTGCCCCTTCACTTCACAGCTAACACGTTTCTCTCCACCCCCACTCACCCCCCCCCCCCCCTTGAACCTTACTGATTTATTTATTTTTTAAATCTATTTATTTCTATTTCTGCCTCTGCTTTTTTCTATTCCTGCTGAGGGGTGTGTTGATGAAAGACTGCCTGATAGGTGGAGTGCCTGAGGTAGCTGGAGCTCCAGTGGTGCGTGTGATTCACCTCCTCCCTGCGCTGAGCAGCTACCATCTCATCACCACCCCCCCACCCAGCACCCAGCACCCCCAACACCTATTTGCATGGGGCTTTGGCAGGCAGGGAGGCTCAAAGGCTGAAGGGGGTTGGGTGGGGGTAGGGGCGGTAGTGCCTGGCTGACTGGCTCAGACTGTGGAGTCTGACTGGTTCTGCATTTACATAGTGCTGATCAGGTGTCTACTCAGGTGTCAATATGGCAGCTGGAAAGCCAGCAATTCCACTAGTAATCGCCAGCAACCTGCAAGTCCTTGACGAGAAAATAAAATAATAAAAAAAAAAGGTTTTTTTTTTTTCAGCGAAAAAGCAAGTGAATCTGATGAAAAACACACATATGAAAGAGAAATGTTGTGGTTAGATATTTCGGTTTCGCTTAGAATTATAGGTCCAGTCTGGATAAAGCGAGTGCTCTTGCGGATCACTCCAGTACATCTGCCTGACTCCTATTAACTTCAGGGTCACTTTTGTTCCTGCAGGAGTGAGGAAGTCAACAGGGTCCCCAATTCCAGGGAGCTTGAGCTTCAAATACCTGCACCTGCCTCCCCTCTCTTCTCTCCTCTCCTCTCCTCCCCTCTCTTCTCTTTTCCACTCCTTTCCTCTCCTTTCCTCTTTTTCCACTCTCTCCTCTCTTCTCTTTTCCACTCCTTTCCTCTCCTTTCCCCTCCTTTCCTCTCCTTTCCCCTCCTCTCCAATCCACTCCTCTCCTCTCCTCTTCCTCTCCTCTCTCCTCTCCTCTCCTCTCCTCTCCTCTCCTCTCCTCTCCTCTCCTCTCCTCTCCTCTCCTCTCCTCTCCTCTCCTCTCCTCTCCTCTCCTCTCCTCTCCTCTCCTCTATTCTCCACCTCTCCTCTCCTCTCTCCTCCCCACCGTGAGTCACTGTCTAAAAACCCAAACAGCTTCTGCCAGGACCCCATAGGTGGCTCTCCCGCCACCACACATGCTTGCTTTAATCAGCTGTCAGCGTGGCAGCTTCTTATCTGCCTTTGTCTTAATAAAGTCTGGAAGCTGATTAGCATCGTCTCCACTGCAGATCCACCCCAGATTACGTCAAAGCTGCTACTTAAAAGGGAAGAGTAATAGGAGAAAAAGGAGTGGCCAGGACCATGGCAAAAGAGAAAAATACAAATATATATTTTGCTAAAATGTAGCAAATCTTTCTTTGTGGATTTTTCTCTACTGTATGACACTTGAGAGCAGAAACGTCAGAGGTAAAGCTGCCATGTGAGGGAAAATGCACATTTATATTCATGTGAGAAGACAGACAGACAGACAGACACACACACACACACACACACACACACACAC
>CM050215.1:17015467-17022967 GCA_027475355.1 Coilia nasus | reverse complement strand
GATTGAGCCTGAAAAGAGCTCAATCTTCGTCGTGTGTGATAGGATGAGGGGAAATTACAGCTGTGGAAGAGAAATGCAGTGATGGAATCATGTCTTTTGAGATTTGCTGTACAGAGAAAGAGACAGGTAATAGTTAGCCTATAGCACTTCATCTAAAATGGTCATTATTGGCAAAAGCCTGTCTGGTGCAGCTCTGATTGGTTCAATAATACCAACCTCTGTTTCCTTTCTTTCATTAACTCTTTCAGCAGTCTTCATTTTTCTCCTTTCTCTCTCTCTCGCTCTCTCTCGCACACACACACACACACACACAGACACACCACACTCTCTCTCTCTCTCTCACCCTATCTCACAAACACTAGGACACATACACACAAAGCTTTAAAAAGGTCTCCACCTTCTTCAGCAATACACAGATAAGTGCGCTATCAAGATTACGCAAGACACAAGATCAGCCATCACCCCCCGTTTTGGCCATGTGAATGCATGTTTAATGTATGGCAGTGATAAAGTCACTTAAATGGATGGCTCTTTTGTGGCCATCATTACACAGACCTTTTCCCAGTCGAGAGGCGGCCATGCTTGCGCTGGGGTTACTGGAGGTACTCACCTTGACTGACTTACTATGCAGTCCATCAAATGACATCAATGCGAACGAGACATTTAGCACTGGACCATAACGCATATCTCGACCTTGTGAAGCTGGTAATGAAAGAAGGTGGCCCGTGCCATCTTTTATAGGGGCGGAAATAGTGGCAAGGCCATGCAGCCTCACGCGTCGCATGCCTTTTGGAGCGCATTTTTGGTCCCGTACTGCATGCTGAAACGCAGTGCTGATGCTATTTTGGAGGATGGAAATTGCTTTTTGTCTCTCGTCCTGTGCTTTTCAGTTTTTGTTTTGTGTTGTGTTAGTATGTGTGTGAGTGTGCATGTGCCTGTGTGCATGTGCCTGTGTGTGTGTGCCTGTGTGTGTGTGTGTGTGTGTGTGTGTGTATGTGTGTGTGTGCGTGCGCACAGTTGTGTGTAGTGTTTTCACACTAAAAAATCCTTGCTAGCTGTCGAGAGGCTGACAGTGCATTTAGCGTGGAGAGGACACACGAGGACAGGGAGCCGAGCTTAGCAATGTAAGCTATCTTTTCAAAACGGCCGCTAAGCCATGTCATGGGTACTACTGGAGAGCTCTCACTCCTAGGCCCGTTTCGCAGTGAATTAGGGATTTCTGCACTCAGTGTATTTTTTTTTTGTGAGCCTCCCCTGCTAAGCCCGAAGCTAGGCAGGCTGTAGTGAAAAGCATCAGTACATGTTCCTGTGTTTTGTGTACAGTCTAGGGATGGGTTGGAAGGGACTGTGAGGTAGGAGATGGGGTGGAGAAGGAGGCATCAGGTGAATGCAGCCAAGTAGCCCCCTGATCCCACTCATCCTACCCCCAAACCCCCACCAACAACCAGCCTGTATCGGGCTCATCCCCACACAGAAGCATGCTACAGTACAGTCAGACCAGAACACAGAGAAGCTCCTTTCCAAGCTGATCCACTCACATCTGGCTAGCTACCCCTTTTCCCACTTTCCTCCATTTCTCCTTGTCTTTCTGTTTCTCTTTCTTTCACACAGACACACTCTCTTTTGGCTAATATGCAGTTGTGTGTGTAAATTTGCCACTCTCGCTTATCAGTTAATCTTTTTCTTTTCTTTTTCTTATGCCCCCTTCCACACCCTTTCCCTTTATATTCAAACCGCTCTCTCTATCTATCTCCCTGTACCTACTGAGCTTTAGCCAACAGTCTGAAAATATATAGAAATGAAACATTTAATAGGAAAAAAAAATCACCAGCTCTGAGGAATGTGAGCTCCCAAGCTGCTTAGCATAAAAAAACCCTCTTTTAATTGCGCGGATGGCTATAACTACAAATCCTACACCGAAAGCGAAGTGTTGGGTAGTCACTTAGGAAGACACCATAGGACTCATTTATGGGGATAAAATCTCCACGTCCATCAACTCGACATTTAGGATACTTTTGATAACACAGGTTGATGATAGTTATCAAGTCAAGTTTTTAAAAAATTAATGGGAAATTAAGATGCAGCCAGGTATTTAAAAACGCATAACCAACAACATAACATATCAAAATACATAAATATCAGAGAAGACAAATACCAAACAGATAAAAATACCAGGACATACAGTAAATACATGAAGTGGATTGAGGTGTAGTGAGACAGTTAACAGTGCCAAGATGACACCATGCAGGCAGAAGGTGTGTGCCATGTTGGCTGTGCAGGCTCTTTGTGTCTGAATCTCACCTTCCAATTGCCAATCTCTGTTTGTGTTTCCAGAGAACAGTGAATGGTTTAAATTGGAAGCCATTTGTCGAAGTAATTACCTTTCCTATTTCCCCGCACTGGTCTGCCTCTCAGGCTCGCTGCCTTTCGGTTCGTCAAATTGTTTAAGATAAAGTACTGCGCAAGGCGGCCATCGTGCTCACTGCCCGAATGGCTGGCTGTTGCCAGCAGCCGTGGCGAGCCAGCACTCAAAGGGGAAGGCAGCTGCGAGGTGAGCTTCAGATTAAAGTGGAGCGACCTATCAAGATTCAGAGTAAACAAAAGGGGGGCAACCGAAAATAAAGTAGGACGTGATCCAAATGTGCCGGGAGGAGCCGAGTTTCCCCAGCGGTCGCAAGCTTAGTCCTGTTGCTGCTGCCGCTGCCGCTGCCGCTGCCGCCGCTGCTGCTGCTGCTGTTGTTGTGGCAGTGCTGGTGGTGGCGGCAGTGATGGTGGTAGTGGTTGTGGTGTTTGTGTGTGTGTGACAGAGAGAGTTTGTGTGTGTGTGTGTGTGTGTATGTGTGTGCGTGTGTGTGTATGTGTGGTTGTGGTGTTTGTGTGTGTGTGACAGAGAGAGTTTGTGTGTGTGTGTGTGTTTTGGATCAGGGCACTCTTCCTTCTCTGCACAGCCAAATGAGAAGCAGGAGAGAGCATGGTCACACAGTCGCCACCGGGCTCCTGTTTAATATTCATAAGTGTGCATTGCGAGGGATTAAGTGGAATGTCAAAGGATAATGAATGTCTTCAGCAAAGCCTCTGCTAGCGGCCTTGAAGCTTTCCTGTTGACTCTATGTGTGTGTGTGTGTGTGTGTGTGTGTGTGTGTGTGTGTGTGTGTGTGTGTGTGTGTGTGTGTGTGAGTATGAGTGTGTGTGTGTGTCAGAGTGCATGTTTCTTAGGGAGACAGAATGAGAGTTTTTTTTCTCCTTTATTTTCCTTCTTCTTTAAGACAAACGGTGGTTAGGATGAGCATGAAAAGAAAGGATAGCCATAAACAAACCCATCTGCACTCCTCTCCTAAGGTCTAATCCCACTAAAGTTCAATGCTCTTGGGTGACTTTTGTTTCGACTACCCTCAAAGGTAGAAGCTCTCACACACTACATTATGATGCTCAAACACTCTAATCACAAAAAGGATAAAAGCAATACAGCTCTAGTTGTTCTTCAAGGACAGGAACTTCTTTATCACGCACTCTATAAAAGTTTTGCTGTAAAAGTTTTCAAAGCAGTACAAAGTGTGTGCATTGGCAACTGTGTGCACGCCAGTAAGATGCCAACAATGAATATGCAATGCGAAACTGAACACGGAAACTAATTATGAGAGGCTGACTGTTGATTTGAGTTTATCCTTGAGCAAATGCCTGTAAAATGAAAACATATGTAATATGCTATGTGTCAGGGACTACTTGCAGCAATGGTTATCACAGTACCGAGAATGTAAAATTAGATCAGAGCTCACAAAATGAGCCCTAGATCTTAGCTCCCCGTTGCTTCAAATCACATATTTATTCCAAAGAGTGTATTCATTTATTACACAAGGACTGGTCTGCTGTGACCACCCTCGCTTCAGCTTGCGTTAAATGTGTTATATGTATATCAAAGTCAACAAAAGAGAATACAGTAAACAGTGGGGGTCTGTGCATACGCGACTGCACTACTGGCAATACACATCATCCATAGATAGCCACATTAGGGGGTAAAAAAAACACTGCAGCCCAGCTTCCTCACCAAATTGTTAGATCATGACAGGCGGCTTTGGCAAACAAACTGCATAAACAAACACGTTGTCGATAAAAGCCCGCCCGTGAGGAGGACGATGGATGGGGGGCAGAGAAGAGAATCCTCTGCCAGTCCCCTGGGCCCTCAAAGCCTGGTCCTCCACAGACCGACAGGCCATCAGACAGATCCTGGGCCCCCAGAGGACCAGCAGAAGAGAGAGAGAGAAAAAGAGAGAGACAGACAGAAAAATAGAGAAAGTACGAGAAAGTGTGTGTGTTGGTGTGAGAGAGAGAGAAAGAGAGAGAGAGCGAGAGAGTGACAGAGAGAGAGAGAGACAGAGAGAGAGAGAGGGAGAGAGAGAGAGAGAGAGAGAGACAGAGAGAGAGAGAGGGGAGAGAGAGAGAGAGAGATCAAACTCCTTTCCTGGCACAGTGAAGGAGGCAGTTTTTTTAGTGTTATTTCACTAGCGCTACAACAAAAGATGAATGACAAGGCTATGATCTTAGCAAGCTGTGGTCTCAGCATGTGTCGGCCACAAAACCATGTGAAGGGGTCTGCTGGAGATGGAGCAATGAGGCTGAGTATTGGTGACAAACAGCATCTTCGAGAAAACAGGGAGAGGCATCGCTGTTGTTTCGAGGGCTGCAGAATCATCATCGCTCTGGCCTCAGTCCTGGGGTGTCAAGGTGAGGGGAAATTGGTTCTTTTTTTTTTGTCCTTCCTATTTTCCCGAGGCTGCGCAAGTTTGTTTTCAATTCTTGGCCGCACCAATCCCAATGTGGAAGCTGTTGGCCACTGACCTTTCTAGCAGCCGTGCTACTGAGCAGCAGGCTTCGGGGTAATAATGAAACCTGGGGTACCACTAGCAGATTGGATTCATCAGGCAGGTGTCTGTCATCGTTTCTTTCATCGACATGGATAACAATGGCCCGGTTTTCATTCCTCCTTTCTTTTTTTTTTTTGCTCAGTTTTGAAGAACCTTTTCCTGGAGACCTTGTGAAAATATAATTATTGAAGTTATCTAATAACATTGCTTGTCACAGATATTAGTCAGTCAGATACTGTGTACATCCAAACAAAAACATCGACTGTATACAGTCTCTTTCGAAATCCAGTGCTGGTCTTGGTTTTGTTTTCAGTCACAACAATGCTTTAAAAATTCTCTGTAATGGCATGATTAAAAAAAGGAAATATGCCACGGGGTTAATCCTCTGAGACAAATATAGCGACATATAGCAATTACAGACAGATGCCTTAAACATCCCTGGACAATCCTCATTCATTACTTTTTTATCCGTTGTTCACAATAATATTCAGATTATCAATATATCATCCCCACGAAAGTAGGGGTTGGTTGGCAGGGGAGAAAAACATGTTCTAATACTGAGTTCATTCGACAGATGTAAATGCCTTCCCTGTGGAATATTTGTCATGTAATGTGTGTGTGGGGGGGGGGGCGGGCTGGGCAGAAGCAAGAGCAGGTTTGGAGGGGTGGAGGTAGGGGGGTAGGGTAGGGGGAGGTAGAGGGGTACAGAGGTGGTTGTTGGAGGATGTGGGGGTGGGGGGTGGTTGATGTGGACGATGACGTGGGGTGAAACGTGGGATTACGGCAGCGGTAAGCTGTAGTGCTGCAGATTGTGAGGATTTAGGGATTTGGTGGGAAGGATTGGTGACTGAGCGTGTGGACGGCACTGAAGATTGAGACCAGATGGCTGTGATTTGGGCGCGATTATCCCCCGGCATTGTCACTGATCTCCGTCACGCCGTTTCATTTTCCCAGGAAACGGCCCTCGGCTCCGCTCGGACACTAAATCAAAGCCCAATCCCATGGCAATGGAGCTTGCTAATGGGGAAGATTTAAGGTGTCTATCTCCCCTTGTCTGCTTCTCTCCTTTTCACCCGCCTGGTCTCTCTTTCCCTCTCTCTCTCTCTCTCTCTCTCTCTCTCTCTCTCTCTCTCTGTCTCTTTCTCAAACTCCCTGTCTGTCTTGGAGTCTGGAGCCAAGCATTCTTGCCACACTGCTCCTCCTGAGCAATGTTTGAAACTCCATCCCCTTTTAGTATCACCTGCCATTTTATTTGTAGTCTCACCACAGGTTACCAATAGGTCAGAAGATCTAGAGTGCTCTCTAGCCCCTATGCTCCTCGCCCAGCACCATAATCCACCGCTGGGCCTGCCCCAGGGAGATGATTGAAGCCACAGAGAGGGGATTTCCAGACCATAATATTGCTTTATTCTGATCTGACATTTATTTGTGGACCAATGACAGTCTGCACTGCAAGCTACGATGACCCGACTGACTGCGGCCTCTGAATATCACTGAGAGTTTGTGATGTATGGTGGCAAGCTTTTGAAAAGTGCCATAGACTTTAAATCCTATTAATACACTACCAGAGGAATAGATCAAGCAGGCAAACAAACAAACAAACAAATAAATAAAAAACAGGGAGTAGGACCGAGTCTGCTGAAAGGTTTGCCTAAATAGTGAGCGAGTGGTACCAACCTCAATAAAGTCCTTAATCTTAATCTGTCACTTAGCCATTAGCCATTTACCATAACACAGTACCCCTAAAACAAGGTCACAGTGAGGTCATGCAATATTTTTCACAGAGTGCTGCTATAACAGGGTTAATCCTCTCTGTGTCTGCACTTGCATGGGGTCTTCTAATCTGAGTGCTCCATTGAAATGGCAGCCAAGGTTAACTTGAAAGCTGCAGAAGTAGACACAGTCCAAAAAAGCCTATAGAGGACACACACACACACACACACACACACACACATGCATATATGCAGACATACCCACACTAACACAGGCCCCAAGTGAACTCCTAAGTGCTAACCATGCCTAATGTCTCTAGATTACTCAGTGATGTATTTAAATTACGCCATCATCTACAGTAAGTCGATGGGCTAATCTTAATAGAGCCTAATGTATGCAGATGCAGATGAAGCTGAAACTGCACTCCTGTTAGAATAATGGCACCATGTAATTACTGCTGTTATTTTCTGACTGGGGAAGAGAGAGAGAGACTGGTCACTCACATAAAGAGCAACCCTGTTAATAGGTGATTGACATAATGGTGTATTCTAAATCTTGTATGGCTAATGTACGCCATTCAGGAATGATAATCCTCAAAAGGAATCTCATATTAAACCATGAATAAAAAGATCGTTAACATGCAGGTGGTAATTGCTTTCACACCTCTGTAATCAACAATTAGCATCTGGATTAGGTAACTGGCAGTCAAAATGTTGGGTTTATTAACACGTTGGATATGTTATCAAAATGCAAACTCTCTCAGTTATAATTTTTGTAGGCAAATTCAAAGCTCCCAAGAGATCCAGAAGAAAAGTCATACTCTGCATGCCAGTGTTTCTATTTATAGGCCTTTTCTATTAAGTCTTTGTCACACAGAAAAAAAAAAATATTTGGTGTGGGGTAAAACAATCTAGGATTAAAACAA
>CM050215.1:16995467-17005467 GCA_027475355.1 Coilia nasus | reverse complement strand
CGCAGGATCTCACCGAGCCAAAGAGAGAGCGAATTGTCTCACAAACCGTGATGAAGCGTTCATCCGTGCCACGCCAGCAGGCAGGCACACCGAAAACAGGGTAGGAAGACTGGGCGAATATTTATATCCAAGAGGTGGAGGTGTGTCAGAGTGAAACAATAAATAAATAAATAAATAAATAAATAAATAAGTAAATAAATATGATAAAAAAACAACAAAACAAACATAAAAAAACACATTTTCTAGTGTTGTTCATTGAAAAAATTAGTTATTTTTCAGATAATGGAAGCCAGCCTCTATAACTACATGGATTCACGCTCCAGCTGGACGCATTCCAGAATCAGCTGCTAAACGGGTTCTGGACGCAGCGAGGTGCTCGTCCATCTGGATGAGGGTCTGGAGGCTGCAGGAGATTCGCAGATCCAGAGATAATTTGATTCACTCCTGCCCCCATGCATCCCTAAAACCAGTCTATCACTTGGCTGGAGTCTCTGTGACCTGATGCGGGCAAATGAGCTTTTAATGAATAGAGCTGTCCGGAACCAAAGGTCACTGTCGTGGGGACAGTCTGTGGAGTTGGAGAGCGATACTGTGACTACCCAAAGCTGTATCCTTATAATATGTAAGCTTGGAATGCATACGTAACTAACTGCTGTGCCAATATTCTTTTTTTTCCCCCTTTCTCCTCCAGACAATCGGTGAAGTCTACCATTCACCACATTTCACTACAACATGTAAAGTGTTATGACCATGTATGAGATAAATAAAAAAACTTAAACTTAAATATTTAGCAGCACTGAGCACATTCCATGGCATTTTAAAAAGTATGGCAGAATTTTACCAAACATGATGGTTGTTGTCTTTGTAATGTGCAATTTACATCTCATAGAACTCCCTGTTGACAAGGCAACACATCCATCACAAGGATGAATAATTTCAAATGGAATCTAAATTTGCCACAGTGAAGCTGTTATGATTCGCGAACAACAGGCAATAATAAAATTAGCATACAAAGAAAGCCAAGAAGAGGATCTCTCATTCATTCTCTCACGTACACATATGCAAGTCAACGCCAAAGGATTACCATAGGCATCTTCTGATACCTTTAATTTGTGACAGCAATACCTTTTTTCGCTTTGGGTTTTCCCTTTTATGTGTGGAGATAAGTGTGTTTACCTGGGGAGGTATTGTATTTTGCTGTTCCTAATCAGACAACAATGAGATAACATGGCCTTTGGAAGGCATGAAAATCCCCCGGAGCCTTCCTGGAGAACTGGAGCGGTTGGCTTACCTAAATACCTCAAATCGCTGAAACTACCTGAGGTGCCTCCTTTCTTCTCTATATTTCACACGTGACTTTTTTTTTTTTTTCCTCTTCCTGCAGACTTTGCAACCTCATTCTGTGAGGCAACCTCTAAACAAATGCACCTTAAAGACAGGTGGGGGGAAAAGATCAGGGAAATGGAAAGAAGCACTTTCCAACACACCTTTACTGTAGGTGCTTGTTAGCACCAAACTGCAAGTCAAATTGCTGGCGGAGACCCGGAGTGCTTTTATTCCCCTGAGTCCAACCTCACCTGCTCCCATAAAAAAGTGTGGCAAAATCTCTATGTGTGCTTCTGAGTGGGGGGAAAAGGCAGATGGGGGGGATGGGGGGATGGGGGGAATGGGAGGCAAGTTTCTGTGCAGGCAAAGCAAACATTTACACTTTGAGATCCGCTCTTGCCCTAAAACTTCCTCGCCTCTGCCGTCTGACCGAGGAGACAGAGAGAAAGAGAAAGAGAGAGCGAGACAGAGGAAGGGAGGGAGAGAGGGAGGGAGGGAGGGAGAAAGGTACGTTGACCATAGACTCAGAGACGGCTATCAGACAGCTATCTGGCCTTGACATTATATCTTTTATATGGCTACAGTCCACTCATCTGTCATTATATGGGCCTCCCTGGTAACATTATCACTGCAGATAAGGATACAATAAACTGCCATGCCTTTTAAGGCTCTCTCCCCCTAATCCAATCTCTGACACTCAGTGTGTTTATCACCAGCCTCCTGGAGACAAACTCCCACCCCGACCCCCTACCCCCCACTCTCCTCTCTTCCTCCTTCCATTTCCTCCTTTTTCATATGTATGTAATGGACAAAGGCTCCGTTGTACATAAGTGTTTGTTAACCCTTTCAGACAAGGTAGCAGGTGCTACCCATGATGCCTCAGGTCTGCTGGGAAGAGGTGGGGGCTGGGGGTTGGGGGGTGGGATATGGGGGATATGGGGGATGTGGGCGATGGGGATGGTTGATTAAATTCGACTTAAGTGGTGTGTCTGACACAGGAGTCAGCAGTGAGACGCGCACCATTTAGCGTTGGGCCCGGGCCAAAAGCGGGTGAGAGGGGATGGGGGGAGTGGGGGGTTGTGGCGGGGGTGCAGTGGGGCTGCCGGGGCAAGTCCTGCGTGACTCTGTGATTTTCACTAATGTCCCAAGGGGGGATTGAGCAATGACCACTGCCGCTTCACCCGGGAGGCCAGCCAGATTGAAACCCCTGCCAGACCGCTTGAAGTGATGGCAAATCATTTAACCGCGCAATGGCATATTAGCATTTTTCAGCAGCTTTGCTGGTATTGGAAAAGAGAGAGAGACAGAGAGAGAGAGAGAGAGAGAGAGAGAGAGAGAGAGAGAGAGGGAGATAGACAGAAAGAGAGGGAGAGAAAAACATGAAAAAGAAAGAACGAATGACAGAAGGAAAGGAACCAATCTCCAATATTAACTTGTACTTGTACTTGTACTCGGCATTAAATTAATGTTTGCAATGTGAAAAGTGCCAAACAAGCTTACAATCATAAAAGGATGAAAAAAGCCTTTTAAACCTAAATTGATTAATTTTAATTTTCACTGTCCAATCTGTGTCTCTCCCTCTATTATTCCACTCCCCAATGCTCATATCTCTATCTCTCGCATCTTCTCTCTCTCTCTATCTCTCTATCTCTCTCTCTCTCTCTCTCTCTCTCTCTCTCTCTCTCTCTCTCTCTCTCTCTCTCTCTCTCTCTCTCTCTCTCTCACTCTCTCTCTCACTGTGTCTCTCTCTTTTTCTCTCACACAAATCCCGCTCAAAGCACCATTTTTATTACAGAGAGGACATGCAGATAGATGTTTGCCATTAACCATAGCACAGAGTGTGGCCAGAATCCAGCATTATCCAGCAACATAAATTCCCTGAGCTTGTGTAGGTGTGCAGGGGCTGCTTCAGGAGAGTAGGCTAAACGGTTATCACTGCATGTAAAAATAGCCCCCTATTGTTACTCTACAGTGAGCCCACAAATGCCACCCTTCAGAACACAAATAGTGATGACAGATTGAGCAATTAAAT
This sequence comes from Coilia nasus, assembly GCA_027475355.1. NCBI lineage: Eukaryota > Metazoa > Chordata > Actinopteri > Clupeiformes > Engraulidae > Coilia > Coilia nasus. Next base: position 17,002,109 of record CM050215.1, on the reverse strand, counting down.
GCGGCCCTTCTCAAATCACTTCAGATAGGCCATGCATATGCAAAAGAAGGGACAGTGAAACCGTTTTTTTTTTTTTTTTTTTGTGAGTTGCTGCTGTAACTGATGGGAGTTGAAATCACAGGCAATGAGGCTTGCAGAGATGGGAGAAATGGAGCCTTGCCTCACCCAGCGAGGTGTAACGTGCAAATGAGAGTGACAGCTGGGCTCAACAGCTCCCTCTACAGGCAGAGGGTGAAAAGTGACATCAAGGCAGTGACTGACAGGGGCCCCTGTGGTTAAGTGGTCTCCGAAGGGCCGACGGGGAATTCACCGTGTGCATCTTTGACTGCAGAGGCCCTGTCCGACACGCTTTCCTGAGCCCAGAGTCAGGACTGCCTTGGCTGCCCACAACAAACTCTGCAATTAGGCCGAGGGGGAAAGAACCTCCACCCCCCCACCATCAACCAACAGCCCTGTCAAGGACAAAAAAAAGTAGGCAGCTAAATTCCTCAAGCCAGTCTTTGACAGACACCTCCACTTGCGTAAACACTTCTCTGGTGTATGAGGCAGGAGTACGCCAGCCAAACCCTTTTGATGCTCGGGTTTTTGAGGGCACACTAAAAAATCTGTCCTTTTTAAAAAAAATGAAGATGATACTTCATTTCAGAAATGAAGATGATACTTTAATGATCGTTTGTTTGAGAGATCAAATATGGTTTTGGCCACCATGCTGCCATTCAGCTTAAGTTTGCCTCTTTCAATAAAGCGTCACAGGGGAGATCAAATGACAGCGCTTCAGACTGTGCGGCGTACTGAACAATTATCCACAGCTCCCACTGTGAACCTGAACTAGCTCCAGTGCTTCTCTATTCCTTCTTGTTTACCCAAAAATATATCTAAAAAGACAAATTAATGACCAGGAATGAAACGCAGACACAAACAGTCACACACACACACACACACACACACACACACACTCACACAAACACACACACCACACCGCATTGCATCTGAAAAACACTCATTCAAAGTGCTGCTAGTACTGCTTGAGACCTTCTGCTTGCTCTTAAATGGATGACAGGAGCACTCTTGGCCTTTTTTTATCCTGGCTATTGTTCCCCTGGGGTAGACTCTAGTGTCGTAACATGAGCCCGGCCGTCGCGGTGATAGAGACGCACACGTTTATCCAGCGTGAGGTGCTCCTTTTTCCTCTGCGCATTTCCCTATATACAAGTTAAAAGCCTGATTTGCATTTATATTGCCGTTCAAAGCTCTGTACTGTAATTGCTGTCGCACGGCGTCAAACGCACGCTACACCACCCTCAGTGCACACAGACACACGTGGTTACTCTGAGTGAGCTATTTCAACACCACTCTACCGTGTCTCCCACTTGTTTTCTTGAAACATCGGCAGAAGAGGAGTGGGAGAATTAGGGGTAGATGAGTTGAAGCTGTATGTTTGTGTGTATGTATGTGTACGTGTGTGTGTGAGAGAGAGAGAGAGAGAGAGAGAGAGAGAGAGAGAGTATGAGTGTATGAGTGTGTATTTGTGTGTGTATGTGAGCGTGTGTATGTAAATGTGTGTGTTTGTGTGCGTGTAGTAGGTGTGGCCTGGACAGGCCATTAGCAGGACATTTGGAGGGGTGGAGTGTGGGTAAAGGTGTGTGATGGCCAAGTTCACCCAGGTGGGGAATATTACACTGTCCCAGAAACTTCCAGCAAACCACTCTCCAACCGTTATCAGATCAACAACCCAATTCCTCAAGTGCTGCCCGCACCGCAAGGCGAAATACATCTTCCCACCTCCCACCAACGCCGCCCGTAACAACCCTGTCAGTGCATTAACTGGCTGGTTTACTCACAAAACACTCCATCCGCTTTGCGGGATACACAGCATTATAGCGGGTTGCTCTCCACCCGCGCTGAAGACATGTGATTTACCAAAGGCAATAACAGCACAACCACACACACAAACACACACACACACAAACACAAACACAAACACCACATACCACACACACACACACACACACACACACACACACACACATAAATACACACACAAACACTCCACACACCACAGACAACAGACATACACACACACAAACACAAACACAAACACATGCATACACACACCAGACACACCACACACACACACACCCCACAACAGTTGAGTTGATTGCTTTTTTTTTGCTCTGTTCCACTCCAGGGAAGAGGAGAAATGTGCACCTACTGCGTGTACAGTAGGCAACCTTTAGCAGGTGCAAGGGTTTTGTTCCCCCTTCTCTTTTTTTGCAGACAGCACTTGCATCGATTCCAACATTCATGTTCCGTCAGTGGACAGATGGTCAAACAATGGCTTGAGAAGTGCTAGGTTCTCCACAGTAGCTTGTAATTACACCGCGTAAAATAGAGGGTGCAGGAGATAAGGGCTCGTCTCTACAGCGTGGATAGAAGTGGCGCTTTATACATGCAGCTTGAGGACACACAAAAAAAAAACGAAAATGACAAAAATGACAAAGAGGAGAAAATGAGAAATAATGTGGCTCACGGCGCTGGCTGATTCAACAAATAATTCCTATTGTGAGCCGCATTTACACTCAGCAAACGTTTTTTTTTAATGTAAAAACGAAACATGCCGAGAATGCATATTCTCCTCAGAAACGTCCAGCACTGAGGCACAGATTCAGACGGATTTGCATGGTGGTAAACACACAAAAATCAATAGCGCATCGTGATACGCTCGACCCCCCGAGTGACTCCTTTACCAGACCCCTTCACCTCCAGGTCCTCCATGTTCTATTCAGATGTCATGCTAATTGAATAACACACTCGCTCATCCAGACAACGTTCAATTATTTATGGGATTTTTTTAACGCAGCTCCTCTATCGGCTCTTCGCTCTTTGCTCTTCGCTGCTCGCCCTCCATGCTGTCAACCCACGGACAGAAAGCATCATTAGCAGCAGCAGCAGCAGCAGCACTACAGCAGCCACCCAAAGGCCCTTGCTCAGTAGAGCTCTTCACAGAGGGTGGGGCGGGGCTGGGGGGTACGGGGCGAGTGGAGTGGGGGGTGGTGGGGGGCCACATTCCGCTGCCGTTGTTCCTGTGCATTAGACTGCAATTTAGAAGCCATTAATCTTTCCTATAATCTGTCAGGCAAAAAAAGAAATCCCTTTTGCCTTGCCCTTAAAACACCCCTAACCATCACCACTATCAGCCCCCACACCACCACCACCACCACCCACCCCACGACTGCCTGCCTGCCTGCCTGCCTGCCTGCCTGCCTGCCTTCTCTGCCCGTTTGCAGATCTAATGGGCCCATTGAGAGAGATGTCTCCTCCTTCCTGTTCTTTATCTCTTTCCTTCTTTCCTACTTTCTGTATCCATCCTGCCCTTAGCTGGCTGTTGAGCCAAACAACAAATCAGTGACTGTTTGTATGGGAATGGTTTTAGTTCATGTTTGTGTGTTGTGTGCGTATGCGTGTGTTTGTGTGTGTGTGTGTGTGTGTAGGGGTGTTGGGGGGGGTGGGGGGGGGGGGTGTTACTCTGGCTGCTGCTCATCATCCAGCATCACTGTACTGCTTAAGACCAGCGGTCTTCCTCGTGATCCTCCGCAGCATCTGGTTGAATTACTTAACATTTCACCCCTCAGACGTGTAATCCCCGATAATGCCCGTTTTGCCGAGAGTGCACCAATCTGGATGAATTTAACCCCCCACCCCCCAGCCCTCAGTAAGACCCAAGAACTAGCTCGCAAAGTGGGGATGAGTGGTTGGGTGGTGGGTGGGGTGGTGTTGGGGGCTTTGGGTCCTTCAGCAGATCTGATTGTGGCATGATTTGATTGGAGAGGTTTATCAGGCTCAGGCCGTGGCACATCCCGCATACAGACGCACAGTATTTTTATATAACGCATCCAAACACATTAAGTTCCACAGAGCTCAGATGCTCTCTCGGTTTAACAGTGCATGTGAATGCAATGACAGAATAACTGTGATTAACAGTGCTGTATTTGCAATGATAATGCTGTCATTATTGCGGCATTATCTTGAGATGATTTGGCATGCTGCTATCAACGAACCTTGAAACTGTGGTTTGATCCACAATTAACAAGACAATGAATAAACACCATGGCTGTTATCATTACCATCTCTCATCTGGCAAAACAAGATGTACTTGCAAGAGCCTGTTCACCTTAATAGGCTCAGACACAATCTCAGCTCTCACAAGCGATAAATAAATAAATATATATATATAAATTGCTTCCTGCAGGACATGAGAGATCAAATATTTCACGTCAGCTTTTTCATGTGAAAATCAAAGGCTAAAGGCTGGAGCTAAGGTTCAGTGCTTTCTAGAGACAGATCTTGATTATTTATTCATATGTTTACTTATTCCCAGGGAATAACCAATGGGCAATCGGCTAACGTGGGATTAGGCTTAATCTAGCGTGACATAGAGAGAAAGACAGAGAGCGAGAGAGAGAGAGAGAGCAGCATTGGCTTTCCTTGGAGACTCATGAAGTGTGCCTTGGCAGAACATGGCTCGTAAACATGGCACGGTGACCCGGGTGGCTTCAATTCACCGTAGGACATCTCTATCAATTACCCAGCTGTGCGCTCAAGATGTTTGGCCAACGTCATACAAGAGACTGCCTTTAATTTAAATCGAATACCGTCAATCAAGCACAAGATTTAATGGCTGTGTTCATTAATACAGTTCACAAACTGTGTTACGGCAAACACAAACTGGAGGTTGAAGACAGAGAAAGCAAACATGACAGCTAAAGCATAATGAAATCCATTACCCAAGCACGGCTGTGATGGGAAAATGAGTGGGAGGAAATGAAATACGTACAACTGGATTACTATGCACCGTAATCCGTGTGTCTGAGAATGGTTTAGAGAGTGACAAATACTTGTTTATAATTTCATAATGAGTCGCAAACATGAGATAGCATTCACACTTGTCATTTTCAAAGGACACCCACCACACTTACTTATATCTTTGTAATGCGCTTGTTTTTGTATAGGATGTGACAGTGTCATTGAAGTTTTTTTGTTGCGGAAGGGGAATAAATCCATTCGATTTGAATATGACATTTTAATTATAAGGCTATTCAGAAGGATGTATCTGCTGTGGCGGTCATAGAGGAGGCAAGGGGGGTGGCGGTGGCGGTGGGGGGGGGGCACGTCTTTTAGGCAGACAGATTGCTACCAAATGAGAGCGAGGCACTCAGTGCGCTAAGACTTGCCTTTCAGGGTTCAGTTCAGGGAGAGAGCACTAGAAAAAGAGCTTAGTGGTGAAGCATGGTGTTGACTTAGCATTAGCATGGGTAAGTCTGGGTTATGCCTTTGTGGTGCAGCACATCGATGGCAGGGGATGGCTCGTCAGAGATAACCAAACAAAAACAACATTTGTTGTTGACAGACACTATGCTCCATCAAAAAATCCCCTCCTTCCATCTAACTCTTTGTGGGCAACGCAAACATAGGGCTGCAGGCTGCGTACTTGATCATTTAATTTAATTAATATCCTTATTTAGTGTTGTGTTAATAATTCATCAATTCATCTTCATCAACGCTGCACTTCTTAATGTGAAATCACTAACCAACAAGATCTTTTAATAAACAAGTTTATCTCGGACAAAAATGTATGTTTGTGGTGGAAACCTGGCTAAAGGAGGAAGAGGCTGCCACCCTTATCGAGGCCTGCCCTCCCAACTACAAGTTCTCTCAGTTCATAAGAGAAAACAAAAGGGGTGGCGGTGTAGCTGCCATCCTCTATGATTAATTCACTTTGCCTTGCAATGGCATTAACCTAAGCACATTCTCATCCTTCAATTACCTAGTGATCACAGTCAAGACCGATCCCAGCTTGATTTTTTGTGACATTATACAGACCACCGAAACATTCACCAAGCTTTCTATCAGAGTTAGTGTCCTGTCAATGGTGCTTATGAACTATGGCAGAAAAATCATCGTCGGAGATCTAAATATTCATGTCAACAAAAGCTGAGAACTTTGGACTATCTTTGAACTATTATTATTATTATTATTATTATTATTATTATTATTATTATTATTATTATTATTATTATTATTATTAATAACAATACTACTACTACTACTACTACTACTACTACTACTAATAATAATAATAATAATAATAATAATAATAATAATAATAATAATAATAATAATAATAATAATAACAAAGAAACATTAATAGACAGATGCCATGAGCAACTGAGCGAGAAAGAGGGCAGAAACAGAAAGCAAGAGAGAGAGGAAGGGAGGGAAAGAGAGGGAAAAGATAGCATAGAGATAGCTGTGTGTACTGTGTGTGTGTGTGTGTGTGTGTGTGTGTGTGTGTGTGTGTGTGTGTGTGTGACAAAGAGAGGGGGTTTGTGCAGGTGTCTGTGTATGTGTGTGGGTGTGCTGTGTCAGTTGTGTGTTTCAGCACATTTTCAGCACCTTACAGCACTGCTCTCAGAGTGTGTATATGTGTAAGGGAGAGAGAGCGAGAAATAGACAAGTCGAAAGACAGAGAGACAGAGAACGAGAGAGAGAGAGTGAGAGAGAGAGAGAGAGAAAGAAAGAGAGAGCGAGACAGAGGGAGCGAGAGCAGGCTTGGCAGAGCGGCAGGGTGAGAGCGGCGTGTGT
>CM050215.1:16947967-16987967 GCA_027475355.1 Coilia nasus | reverse complement strand
TTCCAGGGTTCATTGATAGCTCCATTTCACAATGCCTGCAGTTCATGTAATTGTTAATTGGTGGCCAGAAAGTAAGCACACTTTTTATTATTTCTCCTTCTCTCTTTGTGTCTCTCTCTCTCTGTATCTCTACCCCCCCCCCCCCCCCCCCCCCCCCCCCCCCCCAACTCTTTTCTGTGTTCCTTATGTAATTGTAAAAGGCAGTTGATTTTCACAGTAAAACCTCAGGACATAGTGATGGAGAGCTGTCTTAGAATTCACAGTGGTGTCTGGCCTGTGCTCTTAGCCTTGCTTCTTGTGCTGAGGACAGAATGTTGCCCTGTTTACAAAAGGTCTATATCAGTGCTGCAAAACACCTTCTGCTGCCCACTTTGTGCACTTTGTGATTACATGGTGGAGCCCCTTGAGTGGTGCATCTGAGCCTTAAGTCTAAGGAAGTCTAAGGAAGAACATATGCACATGTGTATCTATCCTGTGCCACTTACAGTTTTTGCCCATTGCTTAAACACATTTTGCAAAATTTGGCTCGCCGTGCCAAAACTCTACACCCAAGCACATAGGACACAACACTTGGAAATAAACCATTCACATCTATGTCAAATTGAAACTCTGCAATCAAAACCTAATAATCCTTTGTCAAAATGTCACTCTGATGACAAAATTACACACACTTGCATCTTATGAAAACACTGTCACATCGGCAGCAACACACTAGTCTACTTTATATAAAACACTGCAGTCTTTCGTTTTTAATCAGTTCTGCAGAAGGCATGTCTTCGCAAAAACAAGAAAATGAATTACTCAATAATGTACATTACAGTAGTCTACTTTACAGTGCAGTAAATTCATTTTAAGTAAAAGCAACAAAAAAAACAACTACAATTCGAAATGGCAACCTGGTTCGCCAAGTGGACAGACAAGGTAATTGCGGGCAATGTCTCCTCTTTCTAAGCATATGGTGAGCATCTCTCTCGCTAAGCATCTCTCACAATACGTAAGCAGCCATAAACTGTATATAAACTGTATACTGTATATATACTGTAGTTCAATCCTACTGTAAACATGCTGTAACATTCTGACTTTTCTAATGACATAATCTGGGTTTTATCTTTTGAGAAATATTGATAAATAACATTCACGAAACACAACAAGACTAATACTGTTCACTAAATATATTTTACGTAACCGATACAAATTTGGACTTGCAATGCAACATTAGTCAGTACGCTGGTGTGTATGCAAGTACGCAAGTGTTTGGTTGTTGCATGGTTGCATGTTGAAAATTGAAAAACAATAATTTTCTAGAAAGAATCATGTTCAAAGTAAACATGGTAAAACACAGTGCTGTTGGAGACAAAAAGCTACTGTAAGCATCATCTCTTTCCAAATTGGTGGCATGTCTCAACCTAGGGTTTTCCAGGTGGTCAACCAATGTTATTTGCATGTTATCACACATTTGTCTTCTCTGTCCATGCTCTCCTCCACTGAGCCATTGTTTTGTTATTTGAGTAGTTGAAAAAATGTGGGAAAGATTTTATTTTAGTGTGTAAAAAAACTGTAACTGAGGCCTTTTTGTAGCTGGCTGATTGGTGTTCAATTTTGTAAGTAAGTATTTTCTGGTGTGTGTCTGAGTGTTGTGTGTTTTGTATGTGTTTTGTATTTTGAATAGATGTGTTTTGCCACTGATACATCGGTATTTCATTTTTGAACGAAGTGTCTTATGTGTGAAATAGTGTGTAGTGTGCTGGAGCAAGTGTGTTATAGAATTGCAACTAAAGTGTAAAGCAGCATTTGTGTTTAAGGTATGGTTACACTGTGTTTAAGGCATGGTAACACAACTTCAAGTTTTGTTACTTTGGTTTAAGCATATGTCTATTGCGTTCAAGCAATGGGCAAAAACTGTAATAGTGCATTAACACTGGTGAAGCAAATAGGGCATTAGGACTATTACAGTTTTTGCCCATTGCTTGAACACAATAGACATATGCTTAAACCAAAGTAACATAACTTGAAGTTGTGTTACCATGCCTTAAACACAGTGTAACCATACCTTAAACACAAACGCTGCTTTACACTTTAGTTGCAATTCTGCAACACACTTGCTCCTTTTTGCAACACACTTGCTCCTGCACACTACACACTATTTCATACATAAGACACTTCGTTCAAAAATGAAATACCAATGTATCATTGGCAAAACACATCTATTCAAAATACAAAAAACAGTGTTTTATATAAAATAGACTAGTGTGTTGCTGCTGATGTGACAGTGGTTTCATAAGATGCAAGTGTGTGCAATTTTGTCATCAGAGTGACATTTTGACAAAGAATTGTTAGGTTTTGATTGCAGAGTTTCAATTTGACGTAGATGTGAATGGTTTAGTTGAACAAAATGTGTTTAAGCAATGGGCAAAAACTGTAAGTGTAACCAACTTCCAGAAGACATCAAAAATGCTTCTACCTGTTGACAGTTTTCAAATCTAGACTTAAGACCAAAGTGTTCTCGGATGCTTTCTGCTCATTTTTCTGCTAACAGTTATTTTATCTTTTATGCTATTATATATTGTTCCTTGCTTTTATTTTTGTAAAGCACATTCAACCACCTGTGTATGAAATAATATGCTACACAAGTAAACTTGCCTTGCCTTGCCTTGCCTCGACATTAATGTGAATGTGAATAGCCTATGCAAATGTGTGTATTTGCTGTAAAGAGTGTCTAGATTTAGTTCAGTCAGGATAGTTCTTTTTACATGTAAAAAATCTGCTCGAAGACTTCACCTCTTCCACACTACAGCTGCTTGAACTAAAATCTCTCTTATTTCAAAACTTATACAGTAGGCACCCTCTAATGATCTAGAAAAAGTCTACTTCTCAGTTCAGCCATGTCAACCATCTTTAAACTGGGGTGGCTGGTAGGTGATTAGCAGATGCTATTATCCAAAGGGTCAGTGTCTTGCAACGCCTGGAGTCGAATGCCAATCGGCTGCCCACCATGTGGCGACACACTATTGCATCTTCACCATGACCCCATCAGACCACTACATGGCTAACAGCTAGGACACAAACCTGTGTAAAGAGCTTAGACTAGCACACCTGTCTACAAATACTTGCAGAGTTGCACCGAAGGGTTTTTTCATTGACTCCTTTTAGTCTGCTTTGAGTTGTTTAGAGTAATAGACTCCCTGGTCTTGGGCCTTAAATTCATGGTCACTGGGCTGTGTGAATCAGGGTTCTCCGGGAGGCCAAATAGCATCGACCACAAACCTCTCCGTCGATGCATCTTTCACAAGATCTGGCAGAGCTCTGCCTGTGTGCCTCAGCCCTGCACCAGCCACGTGACGTACTGTAAGCCCACTCGTGTTCAGGGGCTGCAGCCTCCATCGGGGAAGCAGACCCCCATCTCAGTGGCTCTCTCACATTTGCAGCCTTGGAAATTAAAATGAGCTGAAGCAAGGCACTGCCAGCCGGCCTCTTCTTCGCTCACCAGAAGTGGCCAGGAGTCAACAGCATGAGCCCTGCCCTGATTGACTGTGTTATATCGCAGCCCCTCAGAGCATCCATAATGACACCACATGACTATTTCTTCACATTTAAGTTTTTGCAAATGCTGCAAAATAAAGTTGTTTTGTACTGGGCCTGTATACAGGTGAATTATAGATTCATTCTCAATATGCTTGATATTATGCTAACTACCTGTCTTAACATAGACATGTTATAGATAGACATACAGTAAGAGTGGCGCATGTACCACTCATTACCGCCAGTGCACATAAATCTGTTGCTATGCCTCTGATTGTAACTTTGATGACAAAGCTCGTATTATTAGCCTACATATAACAATACTCATAAAGAATAAAAAAGGTTTAATCATTTTCAAATTTTATTTTCTTTACCCATCCGTACAACATAACTGTGAATACGATCTCATAACAATCTGACAGGGTCGAAAATATCTTAATCTTACAATTAGTTTGACTGGACTAAACAGTAGACAGAATACCTTTCATGTTCACCTTGAAGTTATTCTGACAATGTGACAGGAGGCTGTTGCCACCTGTTATGGAATCTCTGTTGCCTGACCTGCACAGTAGAAGATCAACATTTATTATTCTCGCCCTGAAGATAACTTTGACAAGACAATTTGCTGCTATTTTGATGGCAACATTCTGCACCACACTTAACTGTATCTGCATAGTTGTCAAGTCTCACATTTAATTTGTGAGATTCTGAGATTTTCAACATTTGTCAACTTGCATGTGTTTGACACTGTCTGCAACCTCACAGTATGCTTTCATATGTTTGTTTACTACTGTGTGCTTGTGTGTGCACATTTGTGCGTACATGCATGCGTGTGTATGTGTGTGTGTGTGTGTGTGTATGGGTGTATGGATGTGTGTCTTTAGGTTAGGTTAGGATTCTTTATTAGTCTCCTCCAGGGAGAAATTTGTGTCGGAGACAGGGAGAGTTGCAGCAACATGAATGACACACTAAGGCACAACATATACTGTAATACACAACAGTACAACCTACAATACAACATACCATACAAACATAACACACAAAGGCAAAAGAACGATCTCATGTCATCACGTTAAATTGACAGGTATGTATCTGATTATTGTAGGCATGCTACTGTATATAAGTTCAGCTACTAAACATGTTGTAGAAACAAATGATAAGGCAGTCACAGACACTTAGGGCTTGCGTTCAATGACAGTTCTTCAGCTTAACTTTCTGACAGTAGTGGATGACAGATGTCTAACACACTCTCCGTGTCCATTAAATTGAGGCAGACAGTCTTTATATGTTAAGTGCTAGGTCCATTTCAGCCTCTTTTTTGTGATCGACAACCACAGGCTGTGCAGTGATTCCTGTCTGTAGTCTGTCAGTCGGTAAGATATTTGGCATCTTCTTACTTCTGTGGTAAGTGTGGAGAATAACATCCTCCTTTGTGGGTCTGCACTTCACATTCCTCCCGTTAGAATCTGCACTGAAATAGTTGCTCTTCAATTCACAATGCCATCTAAAAGAAGTCTGGTGTACAGAGTGACCTCAGCATCACCACAGTTTGTCTTGGTCTGTGTACTGTGATCTGAAGTCCTTTGCTGATACACTTATACACGGAGGAGAGACAGAGGACGGAGGAGGCTACAAAGGCACAACTACCTGCTCTGTTTTCAAGATGATATCAGCTTTCCCCCAAAAATATATCTAATATATCCTGTCTGGATGTATATAATACATAATAGGCATTGGGGAGAAGCAGTGGCAGTGTTGCTACTAGGCAATTGGTTGGCCTGAGACAATTCGTGAATGCTGCTGAAAGTTTCTTTGAATACAACTGTGTGCAAATGGTTTACTTATTCTTGCTTGTTTGATACAGCAGTCTGTTTTATATGCAGTGTATTACCTGTGGAGTTGTAAAATAAGGTCTAAGATTTCCTTGAGGGAGACGCAGAGAGTGGCACATGATGGCAAGCTGCCTGGATCAGACCGTCAAGTACGAGGCTTTTTAGTCAGTTTCAGTTTGTTTTCATCGATTGGGTCTGGCTGATGAATGCCAGTCACCTGAAAAAAAAAGGAAAAGAAACAATAGCATCACGACAGCAGCTGTGCAATGTCCAAGGCCACACGGAACTATTGCACATGTATACAATGTTGTCAGGCAACATTACAAGGACGTTTCACCTGTCCTTAACCTTGTGATACAAGCTGTCATTATAAAACAGTTACGTGCAGCTTAGGCAACAGGATGTACCGACATGACTTGATCGATGACTTGAAACATGATTGTTTTTTTATGAGGCAACATTTTCAAAAGTCCTATTTCCTGCTAAAAAGCCATAAAGGAGTTTGCTGCATGGAAATGAAGAATCCAGCGTGTGAAAAATGTATCGAGATAGAGAAAGCAGAAGGACAAGGAGATAAAGAGGGGGAGAGAGAGAGAAAAGGATAAAGAGAGAGACAGAGAGAGAGAGAGAGGAAGAGAAAGAGAGAGAGGAAGAGAGAGAGAGAGAGGAAGAGAGAGACAGCAGTCGTTCTTCTCCCCTGAGCCCTCACTCTTTACTTCTTCTGGCACACACACACACACACACACACACACACACACAAAAAATCCTCTAACCTGGATATTCTGATCCTTCCAAACCGCAACAACTCGAAGAACTTCTCAGTTACTCACCTAGCTGGAGCATGGGCCAAGTGAAACTTTGGATTTGGAGTTTGAAGATAAGTTTGAGCAGCTTTCAGAGAAACACACACCATGGAGACACTTCGACACAGAGGCAGCATCTCCCGTCTACCATCTGTGGACATCTACCATGGATTGTGAGGGCTGTTTTGATGTTGCCCTCTTTGCTGTGGGCCATCTCTGCCTGTGAGATAGTCTGGTCAAACCATCAAAAAGACCTTTAGTAAAGGGTACTCACACCACAGATGGGATGTGGTTTTGTTATGACGATTTCTTCCTCCAGTGATTTGATTGTGCTGGCAGTTGTTAATTTTTTTTTCAAATATGCCTCTTTGTAGTGTAGATATTATTGTCATCTAGGATATTATATGTATATTAGTCTTTCTATTTTGCATATTGCTAAAAGGTAGGTCGGCCGTGATCTGACCTGCTATGTGTGTTTATGCTACTAATCCATATTTATGCTAAAACAACTTTAGTGGAACATATGGAAAGTGCTCCTTGTCCTAACCCCAGAAATGCAGACCAGCTTTAAAGGTCTTTTCGCCACTCACATACCTGATCTGTAACCTGAAAGCTTACAGTATGATAAGAATCTGTACATCGGCATCTTTTCAAGTACAATCATGCAAATCTCTATAAGTTCTCTGACAGAAATGATAAGTTTAGCATAGCGTAGCATAAGTTGTCCATCACCCACACATACAATAAGCTGTATGAAATTAATTGCAGAGGGGTAGCCCAGGTCTTTGATATCCAAATGTACAGATTTGCATTAAATTAGTCTGATCCTACAGCTTCACCTCTGCCAAAGCTTTGCAGCGGAAACCAAGCCTCAAACTGTACTTTATAATAAGCATTTTAGCGCATTGAAATGCAGGTTCATCTGCGAGGGCACAGAAATCCCCCAAACCCCCAGCTCTACCCCAAAGGTGTTCAAACAACTGCTGGAGGGGTTAGCCCATCCACAGGTCATGTATAATCCATTTGGGATACAGGCGGCTGTTGCCTAACAGCTAGCACATGTCATTCCTGTTAAAGAATGCAATGTGATGTGCACATCTAAATGTTCAAGGGGTCAAAGAGAAACAACAATGGCTGTGAACATCCATTTTGAAATGTTGTCGACAATGATTTGGATCAGTTACAGTAGTTTTTTTAAGTTTTAAAATGCATACCTACGTATTTATAGAAACATAAATGCATGTGATGTTTTTGTACATGTCAGTGAAGATATCTTGGTTAGTGCAGATGTCTTGATACAGTAAGTGTAGCAAACTCTAATGTGTTCTTCACAGCCCACTGTATGGTCTTCCTATGATACTTAAGGTCATGTTTGTCCCAATTTATTTAAAAGAACATTAATTAATGAGATTGATCAATAGTCTGTAGTGCAAATGTTCACCGCACTTTGTTTGTCCTTGGGGGAACGAGCAGTGGCCTCGCAGTGCAATTTTATTTAAATGCTTAATGTCCTTTTCATGACTGAAAATTCCATTTAAAAAAGGTTGGTAGTCCTTGCCTTACCTGACATTTTTCATGGTTTTAAGTTCTCAATTCATTTGCTATAATGTTTGATGGTTTTTAGAGTTTTGTAAAGTAAAATACTTATTTTGTATAAGCCTACTTATGAAAATCAGGTGATCACTTGAAGATGTTTATGCTTTTTCATCAACGGAGCCTAGTACCAGCACAAGTATTTGGCACACAGTGCTGAAAGAAACCACTTTTTTAAAAAGACATGGCCATAATAATACAGGCAAAGGTACTGTAGCTCATAGTGGAGCCCAAAGCTCCACAGTAATGGATGAATATAGCACACTGCACACTAGTTGAACCATGGGAGAGGGTTAGAGGATTTTCATATTTGTCCCATCTCTTCACAGACGACAAAAAAAAAAAAAGAATCACACTGTACTTTATGCCCCAGCCATTTTCCCCCACCTCCTTTACATTGCTTCTCCCATTGACAAACACTGGTATAAACATGTCACGAAAAAAACAAAAAAAAAACATATACATTAAGAGTTGTGGTGCAGAGGCTGAGAGGACTGAGTGTGGCGATGAGAAATTGATTTCAATGTTAGTTGAGTTTCAGGAGCCACACTATTACGTGGGCAGCCACTGGAGTGTTTTCTCCCTCTCTGGGTGATGGCCATAAATCTTATTTATGCAGTGCTTTCTCATGCCTTCATCTCAAGGTGCTGCACAACACATACATCTCTCTCTCTCTCTCTCTCTCTCTCTCTCTCTCTCTCTCTCTGTCTCTCTCTCTCTCTCACACACACACACACACACACAGACAGACACACACACACACACACACACACACACACACACACACACACACACACACACACACACACGCAGACACAAACACACACACACACACACACACACACACACACGCACACACACACACACAGAGACACACTTACACACACACACAGACACGGACACGGGCATGCACAGCCCTCCACAGACTAATTTAATTAATTACAGAGAGCGGCAAAGTGACCTTTGAAACTTGAAGGCTTAAAAATTACCTGGAACAAATTGAGCATCACTCCAAAAAGAACAGGAGTGCAGTGAAGAAGAAGAAGAAGAAGAAGAAGAAGAAGAAGAAGAAGAAGAAGAAGAAGAAGAAGAAGAAGAAGAAGAAGAAGGAAGAGGAAAGAAGATGAGTAAAGTAGATAGGCTGTATAAAATTGAGTTTGTGAAGTATTCCGGAGGTGGATACAGTCTTATAAATTACTGTAGCTGTGGAGGGGGAAACTGTAAATAAAATTAAGAATGCTTTTGTATTATCACATAATAAAACATACTGCTTGTGTGTGTACGTGACTAAAGGGTGCCGCTATAAGCCTATATTCATGTGATTAGAACATTCTGCTTTCAGAATAATTGCTAACTTGCCCTTGAAATTATTCCACATGTAACTTGTGTGTGTGAGAACTTTTCTCCCCATTTCTAAGGAGTTGGCACACCTGCCAGAGCTGAAGATAAGAAACTTGTTTTTTCCCTGTTTAATAAAAGAGCTGTGCTCTAGCTGAAGGACAGAGACTGCAAACTGGGAAGGCAACTGTTTGCCTCGGTGTGCCCTCTCTCCTCCAGCGCTGGGGCAGTTTAAAACTGAGAAACACTTGTCCTGTGTCCGTTTGTTGATAGCGCACTGAGTCGAGAGTATTTTCTTGACATATTTCTTGGTCCTTCGAGCCGGATGTCAACATACCCGAGTACCAGAGGACGGATCGTCGAAGACTGAAGACTGTGCACAGCTCGCGGTCTGGGACCGCGAAAGAAAGTCCAGCGTAGTGAACTCTGCGCTGGCCAGTCGACCCCGATCTGCCCTCTGGACCGGATTGACGACATCCAACGAACACGAAAGCGGACCGGACAAGTGTGAGTAGTCTGGGACATATTTCAAATTACTAGAAAATAAAAAAATAAAAAATACAAAAATAAAAAATAATAAAAAAAATAACAAAATAAATAAATAAAAACTAAAAAAAAAAAGAGATTACATACTAAGAGCTCAAGTAGTCTGGGACTACATACTATGAAGAAGTAAGACCTAGGCAAAAAAGTAGAATATAAGACCTAGGCAACAAGAAGAAGTAAGACCTAGGCAAAAAGTAGAATATAACTAATCGAGGATTAGTTCATTTTTGATCGGGGATCAAAAAAATACATAGGCCTATTGATAAGAAAGACCTAGGCAAACAAACAAAAAGAAATACGTATTGATCAAGGATCAAGTACGTAAGGTTAATCTGAGTCTAGGACTCGATCAGCTATAGCATTTGTGTGAGTGGACAGACAACTTGTAGTTTAAAACCTTGACAGTCTTGTGAGTATATGAAAAAGAAAAAAAAAAACAGTAAAAAATAAATTAAAAAATGGGAAAATCTAACTCAAAACCAGCCGTTGAAAGAGATTGTAGATATATGGAAAAGAAACACACGGGGTCTAGTGAGTTTATAGAAAAATGGAAGAAGAAACATGACTTTAGCGGAAAATTAGTCGTATCTGATTGTGAGCAATTATGTCAAAAAGTGACAGTACACAATAAAACCAAACGAAACCAAAAACCTAAACACATAGAGGAGTTAGAATGTGCAAGAAGATGGTTAGAAGAAGCAAAATTAAGACAAGAGGTAGAATGTGTAATGCAATGTAAAATGGGAGTTGACTGGAGTAGAGTAAACCAACATTTTCAACCATTAGACGAAGGTGAACCCATCCCTGCAGACAGCTCTGTCCTAAGCGAGAGAGTAACTACTTCAGTTGAACAAGTACGAGAAGTCTTTAAGAGCCCTCCAAATTACAGTAAGATACAAGCTGCAAAACAGAAAGACGGTGAAGATGTCTATGAGTTCCGAGAGAGGTTTGAGGCTGTGTTTAGAAAATACAGCGGGTTAAAAGATAGCACCCCGGACGAACAGATAGTGTTTAATCAACAGTTAAAGCAAGCGCTGTTAAATGTTTTTAGACCAGAAATAAAATACTGGCTGGAGAAGAATTATGTCGCCCTCCCTACTGCAAGGCTTCCTGAATTTATGACCCATGCCAGGCATGCAGAGAAAATTGTGCAGAACAAAAAGAAAAATAGAGAACAATCAGACAGCGTAGCTGCTTTTGTAAACGCTGTTAGTGAAGCAATGCAAGCCAGCACAAGAGGCAGAGGCCGAGGCAGGGGTAGGGGGAGAGGAGCCAGTAGGGGAAGGGGACGAGGACGAGGAAGAGGAAAGAATATAACAGGAAGTAGGGAACAAGATAAATGTTATGGATGTGGAGAGAAAGGCCATTGGGCCAGAGACTGTCCAAATGAAGAAGAGCGAAATAAGAAGGTGAGAAATGACTTAAGAATGTAGGAAAAGACAAGCCATAATCACCTGTCCCACCAACACCTTGGAGAAATTGCTTAAAGCAAGGCAAGGCCAGTTTATTTGTAAAGCACATTTCATACACAACGGCTATTCAATGCGCTGAACAAAAATAAAACCAAAAGATAAAATAAGTATAAAAGCATAAACATAAAATAGGTTAAAAAAAAAAGAGACACAAGAGCACAAAAGAGCACAAAAACACGCAAAATAAGTATAAAATTAGTGTAAATCATTAACAGAAAGCATCTGAAAGCAGTTTGGCCTTAAGTCTAGATTTGAAACTGCCAACAGCAGGAGCATTACTGTTGAAAGCTCCTCATTTTTTTTTTCTGACAGCAGGCTAATTATTGGGAGCCAGTGCAGGTAATTTGAGTAATGTGGTCAGATTTTTTTTTTGTTCTTGTAAGAGCCCTTGCTGCTGCATTTTGGATCAGTTGAAGCTGTTTGGTGGTCTTTTTAGGAAGGCCAGTGAAAAGGCCATTGCAGTAATCAACTCTACTGGAAATAAAAAGGCATGTACAAGTTTTTGTTTTGTACTAGATCTTGTTCTGATATAAGGCCTCTAAGTTTAGCAATGTGTTTAGGTGATAGAATGCAGATTTAGTGATTGCTTTCATGGACTGTTGTTAGTTCACTGAATGTTAGTTCACTGTCAATAAAGACACCAAGATTTTTGACAGTATCTTTGCTTTAAGCCCTTTAGTCTCAAGAGCAGTGGTGATCCTAAGTCTATCTTCCAACAAGAGTGAACAAAAGTATTTTGACAGTGATGTTTTTACAGTTGTCTATGTAGAATGAGGTACTTTCTGTCAACTAAAGTGTGTATGAGATCAAACTTTAGCTCCTAAATTCTGTGCTAATTAATTGGATTTGGTTACAAAAATAATTTGAATTTGTTAACTTTCAAGACTTGGTCAGTACAGTGGTTAATCAAGTTCATCTGTCTTGTCTTGAGCTCAAGTGTCTGCATGTACATCTTTGTTGTTTGTTTGTTAAAACCATGGTTATATGTGTGTCTCTCACTTCCATTGTATGTCTTGTGTGTCTATCTGTGGCAGCTGAACATGATCAAACAGCATTAGCTATGGCCATATAGGAAAGAGGCAGGGATGCCTATTTCAAAAATATCCATGCTGATTGATCGATGAGCAGTCGATGCCCCAGAATGGAATAGACTTAATTTTTTTTTTTTGAGAAGTAAAAACTATTTTGCCATAAGAGATGTCACAACTAACATAAACTAGCTTGCTGTCTCTCTTTGTTGTTATGTAAATGTGTGCCCTGAGTGAGTGTGTGTGTGTGTGACTGCTGGCCAGCTAGAGTGTTTGTGTGTCCTGTCTTTCTATGAAACTGCAGAGAAACTTGGGAAAGTATCTACCATTTCCATTTGTAAAAAAAAAAAAAAAAAAAAAGTTCATATTAGAGTTGGAAGACTGTATGGATTTTTGTCATGACATTTTATTTTCACCTTTTTTTTTTACCCATTTATTTTGTTTTGGTTTGTAAAGATATGCCTATCAGGCGAGTGAAATTCTGATTTGATTTAATGTTTGTTTTTATCTGATTCTAGATAAAATTCAAGATGTCAGATTTCATTCTGTGTTACTGCATACTGTTTTCTGATTTATCATATATATACAGAAGGTTTGCTTTTCTATGACATGTTTGTGTTCTTTTAGAACAGAGGTGTCCTGCTTAAGTTGGTTGATATGCAAATCAGTTGTCATTTGGTTGCCAGAGAAGGTGTTTGTGTAAATAAGGGAAACCTGGAAAGTTTTTTTTTTCTTAAGTCATACTGTTCTTATGTCATTATGTACTCAATGCAGTGATCCATTTATTTATTTTGGTTTGCAGCTTATACCATAATTTGTTTTTGTTTAATCCACTAATGAGACTGGTTGGTCACTGTCTTTAGCAGTTTTATCTCCATGCCTATATGTTCAAATTGATAAGAGAAACTAGAAGAGTTTTGTGTGTCACTCTGTAGTATGTTTACAATGCAAGCCTAGTTTTAGCATTTAGATTTAATGGCTAAAGTACAGTCAGCTCTCAACATTCACTACCATCCTCTAGCTGTGTGATATTTAGTATGTACTCCATTATTTATTACAGTCCATTCAATTGTCCTGACGGTTAGCAATACGTAAATGTGAAGCGCATAGAAATAAAACCGACATGGTATCAACAGAAAATGCATTAGTCGACAAATATGCACAACAAACGTCAGGTTTACTCTTACAAGAGGAGAAAATGGATGATTTCCAGCAAATGCAACAACAAGCACCTAAAAGTGAAAAAAGAGATATGGCAGAAAAAAAACTGGGCAAAATTACAACAAGACATCTACTAAGCTCAGACAATACACCCATATTACCACGGTCATTGTTTAAATGGGCAGCAATTTTGAGTCATGGGCCGAGCTATGTCTCAACAGGAGGGATGTGTAGCATAATTAATCAGCACTATACCTCCTATGGATTTTTAAACTACCCAAAGAATTTTTCTTTACAATGTGACATATACATTAGACATAATTCTCAAGGAAAAATCAGGCCAAAATGAGTAAAGTTTCCCAAACCACAATACCCATTTCAGGAAATGCACATGGACTTTATTCAGTTAAGCAAAGCCAGAAACTTAGAATACTGCCTACTGTGCCTAGTGATTGTTGATGTATCCTCAAGATGAATGGAATTGTTCTCTTGTCACTTCCCAGACGCTCTGACGGTGGCAAAGGCACTGTGTAAAAGAGTTTTTAGAACAGAGTACTGTTTCCTCTTCTCCTCTGTCTCCACAGGAACAAAGCAACCAGGCCCAAGTCGGTGACTCGGTGTTCATGAAGGTCATGAAGTGAAAGTGTTGGTCAGATGGCCGATGGGAAGGACCTTTCCAAGTGCTGTTAGCCAGGCCCACTGCTGTCAAGGTTGCTGAACGATCGATGTGGATACATCTCTCCCACTGCAAACAACGAGTGCTGGTTGAAACGGGACAACCTGCTGAGGAGGGGAAGTCTGACTACAAAGGGGTGTAGGTGTCATAGATCCTACTCGTCTCAATGTCAGTGAAGAAATCAGATCCCCTCAGCTTTTAGTGTCCAGAAGATCCCAGCAATGAAGAGGTTAATCTGCATTTTTCTGACGGTGGTGATCGTGGTCTTCCTGGCGGGACCAGGACCAGAGGAATCAGAGAGACAGAAGCGATGAACAACGGACGACGAACATAGCAAGTCCAATGGTTTGAGCGTAATATCCATATACATGACAAACTCTTGGTAGAGGTATGCCAGTATGTTAGCTAAAAATGCGAATAGATTTAACTGCTACGTGTGTTCATAATTACCTGCATTATCTTCTCACCCTAAATTGGAAGCCATGCCTTTCAGTTGGCTCCAGAGTGAATGTATTGATGAATATAGTGTAAATTCCATTGCTTATCTAACTGGAGCATATAGTGTTAATGGTACAAAACTTAGAAATGCTTGTGCAGAGATATACCCTTTTTGATAGAATAAATGAAAATGCCTTGGTGTCTCCGTATGCCCATGTGCGAGCAGGGGTTAAATTTCCCCTTTGTTTTGTTAACAACGGGACAGTGACATTAGGCTCACTGCCCAAATTTAGATGCAATAAACGGTTGTTTCTACCAAGTGTTTAGACAATTCGATAACCTTGACTAACGGCTCATACCGCTGCACCTATGTGGATGAAGTGCCTTGTCCATGGAGTAAGACCGGCAACGAGAGGGGCTGTATCTACTGGACTCGGTCCATGTTGCCTGGTAACGGTGGCTCCCCCGCCCTTGATGGGGTGTACTGGATGTGTGGTCACAAGATGTACCCACGGCTGCCTCCCAACTGGAGGTGTGTGCGCCCTCGTCCGAGTGACGGACCACACTTTTATAGTCACCGCTGTAAATGGCACTGTTGAGCGTGTGAAGCGCTCTGTTGTGAAGGTGCAGCCGCACGACTCCGTTTGGGGTACTAATGTTCCTAATGACCACAAATTGCAGACTGTGGGACAGAAGGTGCTCCTATCTCTAGGGAAAGCCCTGCTCCGGATAGAAACCACGGATTACAGATTGGTCTTATTTGTACATGCTAGCATAAGGAATATGGAGAAAACCAATGCGGAGATTTTAGCTATGAGAACAATGGTAATGCAAAATCGAATAGTAATTGATCTAATGACAGCTTTACAAGGTGCAGTATGTGTATTGCTGAATGATACCTGTTGTACCTGGATCCCTGATAACACAAATAGTCATGAGGTCACTGAAGCCCTACAGCAAATAAAAACTGTAAGGGCAGCTCTTACAGGAGATGAAATGACTCAGAACTGGTCTCTAATGTCATGGCTATTCTCAGGACAGTGGTGGCAGACTGTGTTAAAATTCTTAACCCCGCACTAGCTATTTTGATTTTGTTTTGTTTGTGTACTTTGTGTATCTTGCCTTGTTTGAAAAGTCTGATTTCCAGAGCAATTAATGTTGGTGTTCAGAATGTTATGTTAAGCGAAGAATTTCATGCCTTGCTGAATGTTAAAGATGAAGACTTCCTGTGAAGAATTGATAAAACAAATTAATGAAGTTGCCACAGAAAACTAGGTAGGCCTACTAGGAATGTGGTAGCGGATGTATGCGTAAATGTTTTATTAATGATAAACAGGAGGGAAATGTAAATAAAATTAAGAATGCTTTTGTATTATCACATAATAAAACATACTGCTTGTGTGTGTACGTGACTAAAGGGTGCCGCTATAAGCCTATATTCATGTGATTAGAACATTCTGCTTTCAGAATAATTGCTAACTTGCCCTTGAAATTATTCCACATGTAACTTGTGTGTGTGAGAACTTTTCTCCCCATTTCTAAGGAGTTGGCACACCTGCCAGAGCTGAAGATAAGAAACTTGTTTTTTCCCTGTTTAATAAAAGAGCTGTGCTCTAGCTGAAGGACAGAGACTGCAAACTGGGAAGGCAACTGTTTGCCTCGGTGTGCCCTCTCTCCTCCAGCGCTGGGGCAGTTTAAAACTGAGAAACACTTGTCCTGTGTCCGTTTGTTGATAGCGCACTGAGTCGAGAGTATTTTCTTGACAGAAACATGAAGAACCTGCCACGCAACAGTGTGGCCGCAGGTCCTCTCAGGCGAGCCACTAACAAATGCTAACGCCAGAGTGCCGATCAATCCTGAGATGGTCGAAATGCAAACTGCAATGAATACATGAATATGATCTCCGCCACACATGGCACCCACGCCATGTCTTTACATCTAATAATATGAATGCTAATGTTCTGTCTCTCTCTATCTTTGTCTCTCTCTATCCTTCTCTCTCTCTCACTGTCACGCTCCCTCTTTACCCCCCCCCCCTTCCTTCTTGGTCTCTCTCTCTCTCTCTCTCTGTCTCTCTCTCTCTCTCTCTCATCAGTGGATGATGTCAGGCAAGTGATTTCCATAAGGAAAGGAAGGTGGAGGAAGATGACAGGCAGGCCGCTTCCAGTAGGAGAGAAATGAAAAGTGACATGTCTGTTTTCTCTACCTACGTCTGTATACACCACAGCATGAGTACTCCAGTGTACTGCCACAGGGCAAGTTATCAAGATTTTAAGATGGGAGCTGTTGTCTAGTGTTGTGCCTTGGAAGGGTGTGTGTGCATGTGTGTCTGTATGTGTGTGTGTGTGTGTGTGTGTGTGTGTGTGTGTGTGTGTGTGTGTGTGTGTGTGTGTGTGTGTGTGTGTGTGTGTGTGTGTGTCAGAGAGAGAGAGAGAGAGAAAAAAAAGTGTATGCGCATGTATCACTATGTATTGGATTTTTGATCACATGTATGTGGGTGGATGGGTACATTTTTGAGTTGGTTGGGAGTCACAGGTGAAATACAGTGTGAATGCAGTCTTTGAATGAATTGCATACATTTACACCTTCTGTCAATGACAACCACACAGACACGAGCAGACACACATGCACAAATTCAAGCAGACACACACACGCACACTCGCACACATGCACACACACACACACACACACACACACACACACACACACACACACACACACACATACACTCAAACACACACATACACTCACACACACACATACACATTTGAGCACCATTATATATATATATTCTACTTTGCCGTGGTAATATTGTTATGTTAAAGGTATTAATGTAAAACTGTGGGCCTAGAGAGCACTGCAGTTTCAAACCCTATCTATGATCTATACATATGGTTTTTACAATAAAGCTGACTTTAAGCCCACATACACATACTCTACACACACACACAGTTGGCAGCTATTATTTTTTATCAACGTATAAACCTGATGATAACAGATTTTAAATTAGTGCAATTTAATAGAACAGCACTGGAAGGAAATAAAAGGACTGCATAGATCTCTTATGCCCAATCTGTAGACATCCAGCATGGGATATTAAAGCCTTTGTCAAATTAGCAGTTACTAGAAATATACTAGAGAGCCAGTGCTGTCATAATAATAATTACACAGTAACACTGCATAACCTATTTTATACAACAACCATATCCGGTCAAATCCTTCATTATTTTTTGATTGGATGAGTGGCACTCCCTTAGTACAAATATTCTGGAACAATTTCACTTGGATGCTTCGCTGCTAATAATTACTTCACATTTGACACACTTCATCTGCAGAAGTGTAGGTCAATCACATCAACGTTTCATTCAGACAAAGCAAGAGGGCAAAACGACAGGCAGTGACTGCTATCGAATAAGGAGCTCCAAAAAATGAGGCAGAAGGTGAATGTACAAATTAACATGCAATGTAAAGACAGTGTGCATACACACAATCAATGTAGCCTACACAAATAGTATGCATCACTCACCATGGCTGCTATTCATGGCTTTGTACTTTTTGCAGAAATGTCAAATTCTGTTTTTGAGGGACAGGGAATACAGAAACAAAATAGAACAAAATAAAACTAAATCCAAAAACATCTATCTGTTGTCCTAAACTTGAATAAGTCATAAGAACTGATACAGGTATGTGACAGCAGTGTGATATTTGTGTCTCTGGCTATTTCTAGGTGTTTTTACCTGTGGCACTAAGGCTCCAGGACTCAGCTTTGTGCTTACTGTCACTCATCACAGATGTGAGCATTATCCTTTACCAATGTGTGTCGATTTTCTTTAATAAACATTATATAGTTTACATGATTCACTAATGGTCTTCACTCACTAGAGCAGCCGTACTGTACAGTAAGCCGTACTGTACAGAGGGAGATTGTTTTATTGTTGTTATTTTTATATTTTACTGTATTCTCTTCTGTGGTCTACTTTCAGAAACAACCACACGTTAGTGAAATGCCACATGCTGACCTGCACTAGACCCTATGCAAAAAGATGGATGGATTTGTTTACCTGATTAGCAAACCAACTACGCCGCAGCCAGCGGCCCACCATGTGGCTGGGCTTAACACAGGGTCACGGTGCTTTGCTTAAGGCCATGTCATTTCCCCATTGGAGAATAATGAAGATGCTGCTTTACAATGCAAACTCAGAACTGAAGTGTTATTTGAATGAGAGCCTGAGAGGGGACCACGTACATAAAAGAGGGCAAGAAAGGAAAGGCTGCCCTAACACACGCTACCAATTCTGCTTAGGGCCTCAGTTTGGCCAGAGGCGGCCATGTAATAAAATGCCCACCTGTTTTCAGGCACATTGAAATTGCCCCTCCCTCTTCCCTTTTGCACTGTATTGACATAGCTTTAGCCATGTAAATGAAGGCCATTATCTCAGAGCCATTTGAAAAGGTCTCTGAATGTGATGACTCTGGTCAAAGAAAGAATAAATAATAAATAAGTAAGTAAATACAAAATACATATATAAATGTGGATACCATAGGGCAGATGTTTCAAGACCTTAATTAATAAATCAACTGTACACATAAAGATAAATGCACATGATATCATTTTAATGAGGCTATTTCATTTGCAAGGA
Organism: Coilia nasus; assembly: GCA_027475355.1. Lineage (NCBI taxonomy): Eukaryota > Metazoa > Chordata > Actinopteri > Clupeiformes > Engraulidae > Coilia > Coilia nasus. The sequence goes on along the minus strand of CM050215.1, from coordinate 16,968,921 downwards.
CATTATAAATATACATATAGCACTATATTCATATATATTTACTTTTTTTGATTCCCAACGCTGCGGCAATCTTTGTAAACAACCTGGCAGCTCATACAAACAACCGGAATGCTGTCGGAAAAAAAAAACTCTCGGCGACTGAGGGACGGTGTTTACAAGCTCGACAGCATTGCGATGCACAGTGAGTTCGTGTTTGTGTCACAAGGGCTTGGTAACCCGCGTGTGGGCTTAGCAGCTAGTCTAGAAGGGGGCCACCTTGGGGAAATCACTGGCCACTTGGTCACCACTCCCTCTCCCTCTCCCTCTCCCTCTCCCTCTGTCGCCACTGCACTCCTGTCCCCTCTTCCCGCTCTGAACAAGCCGTCTGCTGGGAACAACGAACGCCACTCATTCGCAGGCACTGGCTGGGGCCATAAGAGTATCAGAAGAGAGTGTGTGAGAGAGCCAGAGAGAGTGTGAGAGGAGAAAATAAACAAGCTTTCAAAGTTTGATTGTTTAGGCTTTTGGAACGTACCAGACAGGTTGTGAAACACTGCGCAAGAAACTAAAAAAAAATCATTTTGATTGAATAATTTACATGTTTTGCTTCACAATACTCCAAAATATGTATCTAAATTCTATAATACCAGAAGTAGCAGTCTTTTCAAAAAGAGGAGAGTTTGACTAGCTTGTCAGTTGTAGAAATAAACACAACATACAGCAAATCAACACTCCAGACATGGTCAACTAAACCGGCTTCCTACTGGCCTGATAGACCAAGTAAAGTCTATTCAAATGCATGCCAATATGGATTCAGGAAGTACTTGGGTCAGGATACTTCATACTACCACTGCAGCTGTAAAAACTGGCACTGTGTCACTCTCATTAACGCCAGCTTTATACAGTACCAAACAAGTTTTCACCATCGCAGACCATTCTTCAAGTCAAAAATGAAATACTGAAAGTTACTCCAGAGCCGGTGCATGTTCCTGTCACTATCGATCAGCTGGTGTAAGGTGGTGATATGAGTTGTCTTACATCAATCTTTTTCTACTTGTAATTGGTTTTGGTTTATGCAAACACTGAACACTATCAGAATCTGAGACTCTTTATTCACCAAGTGCACACAGTATACAGGACTTGGTGACTTGTTTACGCAGCACAGAATAAATTTGAAATGAAGAGTGACAAAAGAGAGTAAGTCAGAAGCACAACCATCATGGAAGCTGCCAAAAGAAGGCGGAAATTGTTGTGTCTCTCAGAACAACCAATAAACAACCAATAGGTGAGCTGGTACAACACAAACAGGGAATATCAATATCAATGTACAGGATCACTATGGTTTTGTTTCTTGCTTTTATATTACTCTGGTACCGAAAACTCTTTCATGCATCCTACGTCTATACTATACACATGTATATCTTGATGTAGTGTGAACTAGATAGTTCACACTAGATAGTTCACACTGTCAGAATGTAGAGTGTTGCTTGTGGAATAACACTACAGAGACACAAAAAAAGATGATTCAGTGAATACAGATGGCATCTTCAGATGTATAGGTCATATAAAGCAGCTTCATTACATTTCTGCTGATATTTTGCGGATGATAGAAACTCATGTCAAGAGGAATCTTGCCTTAGCTGCCAGAACTTTAGAGGATTTTACAGACTCCTTTCAATGTCCCTTGGAATATGATTGCAATACATTTGGCCACGATATGCATAGTATGACTATGAGGTAATGACTTTTTTTAAAACAGCACCTCAGCATACTCTTGGGCATGGCAAAACTACAGAAGGTGAAGTACTCGAGGATCCTTTCATCTTTCCACACTTGTGACTTTAGGGCAATGTGAAAACAGCTGTGAGGTAGAGTTCAAGATGAGTGTTACCCTATGTGCTATAATTACCGCTAACAAGGTAGGCAGCAGTGATGAACTTTGCCTAGAGAGCATCTGTGAAGTAGGTCAAGCACACCTCCAGCATGTCTCTCATAAAACGCACTAATGAGACTATCCCAGTAGCAGTAGCAGCCGTACGGACAGTAATGCAGGACTGGTGTTGTTACACCTGCAGGAGGATCAAACCACAGAATCATTAACAAATAGCCAAACAGTGCATCAATCCATTTAGCCCTGCAGGTCTGATGCATAGATTGCATGTAAGAGAACTAGACAAACCCTCTGTGTCGTTACGCACAGACTTTCTAACAGACTGGACAAAGCCTAAAATTAAGGTTCTGGGCACCGTCATCTTTGTCAATTTAGTCTATGAATGTAAGTGTAAATGATCTGGGGATTAAACTCAGCTACCGAAACACACCAAAACTTTTGTTTTTTTTTAACCAGGCTGTAAATGCCTTTATTTTTGCTGTGAAAATTGACTTTTTGGAGGTCTATGGGAACTTGCTCACTTCTGCAGCCAGCCCTCAATGGACGTGTGAGGTATTGCAACTTTACAACGTTCAGTTTTGGCGTTTGAACGTCGCTGCTTGGTCTGATGATGTTTTACTCCACCGTGGCTTGGGAACCTCCACATTATATATCTATGCTATATCTTATCACACTCTTCAGATTAACAGTCAAAGCATTTTTGCAACATGATTAATATTCCTCAGGCTTTCACTCTGGCTTTATCTGATAGGTATCAGGGTGAAAAGCCAATAAAGAACTACAACTCACATGTTGGACATGTTGGCTTTACATAATGAATTATGCACATTACACCTGTAGGCCTGTACAGGCTAAGCTCCATGATAATTAGTCTATTCCCATTGTTTAGGAAGATGTACATTTCCAATAATAATAAAATGGAAGTAGATATTAAATGTGAATAAATAAATCGATAAATATTCCTGTGTGGGTGGGTGTGGGGGTTTGTTTATGTGTACTGTATGTGTGTGTGTGTGTGTGTATGTGTGTGTGTGTGTGTGTGTTGCATGCATGCTTTTGTGTGTGGGTCGGTGTGGGAGTTTATTTGTGTGTACTGTACGTGTATGTGTGTGTGGGTTTGTGTGTGTGTGTGTGCGTGTGTGTGTGTGTGTGTGTGTGTGTGTGTGTGTGTGTGTGTGTGTGTGTGTGTGTGTGTGTGTTTGTATGTGTGTGTGAGGTGGGTGGAGGGCAGGCTGACTGGGGGTGGTGGAGAGTGGGAGAGGAGAGGTGAGGAGCACACTGGTGTTTGGGCAGTGTTACATCAAAGGAAAGTACCAGAGAAGTGCTGATTCAGACATATCATTAGCATACATTAATATTCACGGTGCAGATATTTTGCCACTGGTTCCAATTGAAAATGCAAAGTGAAAATGAAATACCGAAATGCTCCACGGGCATAAAACTCTCAAGCAGCCGGCTTTGCCGCTCACTCACCCTTGGCCTCCAAACGTTTTTTTTTGTTTTTATTTATTTTACTGAGAAGTGCTGCACTTACTGCAAAAATAAGCAGAAGGCATTTCAGCTGAAGTGGCAATACAGGAACAATAGTCATCATTAAAAGCAATTATGAACAAATTTTAGATAAATTAGGCCTTGTCCACATGACAACACTCCTGGATTTTTTTTTTTTTTTGAGGGTTGAAAAAAATTCACGTCCACATTCGTGTCAGATCAATAAATATTTATGTACAGACATTGGGCGGGTTTCCCAGCTAAGAATCTTCTTAACGAACCTTCTAATCTTTGATAATATGCTCCCACCTGAAGTTCTGGTATAACATGTGGCGTCCGACTGAACTCATCAATACTAAGAAGCATTTTGGGAAACGTGGTTGTTTCTTACGGGAGCCTTAAGAAGGGTCTAAAAAAGTTCTTAACGCTAAGAACCTCTTAACTGCATTTGGGAAACCTGGCCATTGTCATTGCCTCCTGTATGCTATCCCAGCTTGAGGGGCAGGGAAAGAAGGACACTGTGCAATGATTCACTTTGAACATGTTATATATGTTGATTTTAGCAATGTGTGTTGTCATTTAGGTGGGTTGGATGCAGCCACAGTTTCTCTTTTATTTAATAAAGCATAACCTGTTAAAAGTTTTTGTTGGGCTGAACTACTAGCAATATATAAAAACAGCCTGTAGTTCAATGTCAGGAGGCAGAAACAGTTGCATTACACCCAGCCTAAATTGCAGGCAATTTTTACCCCAAAGTATCCCACAGCAACCCGTTTCCAAAAGTTTGACGTTGTTGTGAGTTGTCTCGCCTTTAAATTGACTTACTGACCCATGTACTACGTGTATTTTCACAACAGCAACTTTAATAATTCTTTATTCTTTCAAAACTGAATTTTAATATTTCACAGAGAGACAGCGAGAAGGAGAGAGGGGGAGAGGAAGGGAGGGAGGGTGAGAGAGAGAGGGAGACAGAGAAGTTAATCAAAACAATGCAGTTTGGACAGCGTGAGGGGAAGGAAAATCAACCCCCTCCGCATCTGAAGGTCTAGAGGGTGTGATGGTGCACAGCATTGTAATTGGGCCATTCAAACTTCACCAAAGTGATTAAGAAATAAGCTTGATTGGTGAGTGCCTCATGTATCTTTCTCTCTGTCTCTCTCCCGCACACACAAATGAAAGAGAGACAGCGATAGACACACACATGCATGCACACAGGCGCACACACACACAGGCCCAGCATAAATTACATCACACCACCATGACCACATTTAAAACAGTAGGCTTGGAACATTCAGAGCAACACTTAACCACTTTAAGATAAATGTAAGCGCAGCAAGAGGTTCTACCAGGAAGACGTAATGCGCGTCATCAATTATCTATCATCCAATCAGCACGTAGCACCCGTTTTTAAAACGTCATCTTACCTTCCTGCTTTGCTGCTCACAGGTGTATTCCGTCGTTCGCCCACCTCCCTCCCCAGCATCCTTCCATGGGTTCCTGTCCTCGTCCAGCGGGTCCTGATGATGATGTCTCATCCGCCTCCGCTTCTCGACCAATCTCGTGATGTCTCATCTACCGCTGCCTCTTCACTGACCTCCCGAGTCTCCTCTGCCTCTGCATCTCCAATGATTGACCCCGGATTCCATGGTCTCCTCCTCTTCCTCCCGGATCGCTCCTCAAGACCCTTCGGGCTTCCTGCTACGGCCCTCCGTGTACAACTCTCTGACGCATCCTCATCGGGTGACTCTGCTCTGTCCTCGGATGTCGGATTCCTGTCTCCTGAGCAACAACCCGGACTCTATCATCTCATTGAGCATAATTTTAGCCTCAGGCAGTTAGGCTTCCCCCTAGAGACGTGGTTCTGCCCAAGGTTTCTTCCTCATCAAGAATATTTAGGGAGTTTTTCCTTGCCCCGGTGCTCCGGGAGGATCCAGGGTCGTGCTCTCGAAATCCCCAGTTTCCTCTCTTGATGTACTATATTGTTACATTTAATGTCATGCTCTGCATCTTATGCTTCTGAAAGTCTGTTATCTACGTTATGTCCACCACCAGTGGGTTCTTGTCCTTTTGTCAGGGGGGGTTTATTATTATGCCCTTCTACTACTACAGTCAGCATCTGTTCAGTTTTCATGTTTTCTGATTAGGACAAAGGACAGAACCTATGCCAAAGTTTGTTGTGCCATATCATTACTTGTCATCAAATAAATTGCCATTAAGTTATTATATATTCAGAGTCTTTCTGGTTGAACTGATGGCAGATGCCATAACATCATCAAAGATCTCCATTAGGCCATATGAAACTTTTTTTAAAACAGTGTAATTTGCTATTCCACTATTCAAAGCTATGCCTTGCAGCTAGAAGACAGCTAAAGTAACATTTTAGAACATACAAGGTTGCTCATTCTGTGGAACTTTAAACAGGCAAGTAGCAATATAAAACAAATGTAAAGGTTCTTGTTTTAACTATTTGCTCTGCCGCCTGCGGTGTATATCATTTGACACTATCCTGACACTTGACACACTCAGTGTTTATGAAATATTGGAAGCCAGTCGGTTTTATTTGCATTACTGTAAGTACGTGTAATATCTTCTTAGAATAAAACACTGACAAAGCAGTGTATTTATTGAATTTTTTTTAAACTGTTGGCCTGTGGTGTACATCCTATATGTAGCTCCATAGCGGCAAGCGTAGGCAACCTATGACACACAAGAAAAAGTACTGCACCATCTCAAATTAAGATTCTCAGTGTCTGTTTCCAGTGCAGAAATGTTACACAATCCCAAACAGCTTTGTGGTAAGCCGACTGACCAATTTCACTCTGTAAAGATGCATACACAGTTAAAGCAATGTATGCTCTTTAAAAAGATGATGGTGGAAATGACCCTTTTGGGATAATGGGGTTGCGGTACTTCTTGGGCTAACAGTAAGAAGTTAGCCAAGCACTGGCCATTACAAAGTATAGCCCACTACCTACCCACCCCCTCTAGTTCACCTTGACACTGACGGCCTTTAAATGTCACCCTTAAAGTATTCCACAAACCCTGAAATGGGCAGAGGTGGCCAGGCAGTTAAGGAACCAGACTTGTAACTGCAGAATCACTGGTTTAAATTCACCAACTGCCACATATGGGGATCCCACAATGCTGTTCCAGGATGCTGTAGTTGACGATGAGAGAATGGGGTGTCCCAGCAGTCAAGCATATTGAACTGAGTGTGAAATAAAGGCTCTACAGTTGTCAGCATTTCCTCATCTCAATGTGCCTCCTTGGGTGCTAGTTTTTTCCAGAGTGCCAGGGAGAACGGATGAGAACGAGATTGCCAGTTTCACTGAAACAGTAGCAGCTTTGGCCAAGCTTTCTTCCAGCCTTGTCTCTGCATAACTGATTATTTACTTTAGGGCCCACACTACCGCCCTCCACCTCACGGCACTTTGGCCAGGCAGACATATGGTCGCTACCGCCACTTGTCTGGACTAGTCTAATTGCTGGAAGTTGTTTACTCGTTGGTGAAAGTTTCCTTTTAATTTTTCTACCCTTTCTTCATTAGTCATACATCATGCTGATACTGTGTACTAAGAACAAAGCTGGAACACCAACAATTGGGTCTGTTTTTTTTGGTGTCATTGAGTTCTAGACAGTGCCTTAGATAACCAAGGTCAGGCGCATACATAAACATGTTTGCTAGTTTGCATATATTTTTTTCTCCTGTAGAGCCGTTAAAAAAGACAATGGTTAATTATATTGCAGTTTTGTCTGCAGACAGATGACAGTGATAACAGTGTGTGTGTGTGTGTGTGTGTGTGTGTGTGTGTGTGTGTGTGTGTGTGTGTGTGTGTGTGTGTGTGTGTGTGTGTGTGTGTGTGTTTGTGTAAAGGCCTTGAAACACTGAAAGTTTACCATCCCTAAAAGTTGTGCTGCAAGAAACTTGACAAAAGTTTCTTGTTTGTGTGGTAGCATGATCATGGGGTTCCATAATGCCTCCAATTATTATTATTATTATTATTATTATTATTATTATTATTATTATTATTATTATTATTATTATTAGTAGTAGTAGTAGTAGTAGTAGTAGTAGTAGTAGTAGTAGCAGTACTAGTAGTACTAGTAGTAAGTTCTACATTTTAACCTTCTACTCAAGTTCTAAGAGAGGATTTGTCATAAAAATGAAAAAATACAAATACCGTATGCACTTATGCAGTTACGGTCTGTCTGACAAAGGCAAACTCACTATACATTACTAAAACACATGCAAATATGCAAAACAAAAGAAAATTATGAAAAAAACATCTACATCAATTAGAGAAACCACATTTAGGAAATGTACTGCCAACAGGGAAAATGTGCACTAGCAGCCCAAAATAAACAGTTTATAAAGCATTAACGGCATCAGTGAGAGAGTGTTTATCCTTTTGAGGGTATGAAGGAAAGAGTAAAAAGTAGGGACATTATTTTTTTATTTTGCTTTAGGTGTGTACAGTATTTAAAAAAGCTAAACTGATGTGGAGTTGGTGTGTCTGAGGCTTTTGCAAGAGTTTCTGAGAAGTAACTGGTAACACTTTATTTTACAATTCCTTTTCTAGTGCATGTACATGTAACAACATATCATGTTATGCACTTACACACGGTATATACCTAACACTAACCCTAACCCTATGGTACATTGTAAGTACAGTACATGGTGTTATTGTTACATATTTTGTTAGAGTGTACCTAATTGCCGATATTGATGCGTGGTTTGACACATAGCAGCGTACTGCATCTCACTCCAATTAAGAATGCAAGCATTCTGCCCACGACATCTGGATAATTTTCTTTTGTTTGGACTAACTGTACATTTAATGTTGCACCTGTTTTTGGTGCCTGTTTGTTTATGACTTTAAATCGTCCTGTATTTATAGCACTTTTGTGTATTTGGCTCTGTTGTGTGTACTTACAGCATGTGCTTGTGTCGTCAATGTGATATAGATGTTTTCTTAATGTGCTTATGTTTGTGTGTGTGTGTGTGTGTGTGTGTGTGTGTGTGTGTGTGTGTGTGTGTGTGTGTGTGTGTGTATGTGTGTGTGTGTGTGTGTTCTTAAGTAGTAGCACATTTGCCTTTGTCAGCCACTATAAACTGCAACAACAAACACAATATGCGCAGGGTAGTTCATAGCGATCCAATTATAAAGCAAAAAAGCACACACGATTAACAAGATATTTTTAGAGAACCTTAATTTAAACAAAGACAGGGCTTTGTTCCAGAATTCTGTACAGGCTTATTTTAAGTGTGCAAGTCTCAGATGCTGCATAACCTGCTTCTTTTCCAGGGCAGGGCAATCTTCAGTGCTGCTTGCTACCCTCAGCTCTCATTTGTCTCCAGGTTCACCAGAGTCAACCCTAGCCAATCTGATCAATTTGGGGATTTACTACCAATCTGCGCGGCAGCTGAACCTGAGCAGGCTGCAGACCAGCCAAGATGGGGGTCTGTGCCACCTAACAGTCCTAATGCTAACAGCACTCACCTCCAGCCCTCTCTCCAGGCCTAAAGGGATCACTAAAGGCTTGACGCTATTACAGAGATTAGATCACACATGCATGCCGTCTCAACACTTCCACATCCAACAATATCTCTGTGTACACTTGTCTTTTATAACCTGCAGTTCTCTAGGTGGGTTTTTTGTAGGAGTGTGATCTGGAGAAGTCCTGTGGGGACTGTTGTATTCTTGCCGCATGAAAGAGGCGATAATGTGTCTTTAAAAATGACTTCGTGACTTCAAGTGATGGGAGCTTGCGGGGCTGATTTTCTGAATCTTTCACCTGCCAAAGAGGAAGAACCTCCTCAGATTATCATTACATTATACGCCCCTCCCCACACAGCTTTTCTTCTTTACTTCTTTATTTTTGTTTTGTTTTTTTCACTCTCTTGGTTTGTTTGCACAGGAACATGTTCATATGGCTTTGCCTGAAAATGAATATTATTTTGTGTGCCTTAAGATTTCTCTGGCCTTATTGTCAGGATTAAGCCTTTGTTTTTCATTCCCTATGTTAATCGCATTTTCAGGGAAAAAAAAAAAAAAAAAAAAAAAAACGTTTTTGTTTGAAGGACAGCGCTGCTTTCGCAGGCAGGTGTGGACAATCCTATTAGGATTTGCTTATGTGTTCCATCTTGGGGTTTTCAATAAAACGACCAGATCCTGATGCCCACATTTTTTTATTGCCCAAGGAGAAAGCTTTGACCTTCACCAGCGGTAGACCTCAAGATCTTATTGGCGCTAAAGATATTTCTAATATGCATCAATTAATGAAGATAAATGGCCTCCAAACCACAAAGAGATTGCACACATATATGTGTGGCGTGCAGTTAGGAGGCTTTTGTTCATTGCTGTTACACCTGTTGCCATCTAGTTTCTTCCAAACCCACTGGGAATAATTATTTGCTGACAGAATAGCCTGTCAATATGCATAGTGAGAGCAGCAGTGCTGAGCCAAGTAATTGAATGTTGAAGACAACTCAGTGTGAAACAAAAGGAACTGTTTTGTTTTGCTTTTCAAAGAATTGTGAGAACTGCCATTTAAAAAGAAAGGAAAGGAAAAAAAAATATCTCTCTGCCTCCCAGAGTTGTAAAAACTCTGAGCTGTGGATTAGATAAGGAAATGATGGATATACGGGGGCCTGCCAATCAATGGAGAACTGCAAGCGCCCACAGGCACCGAGCACCAGTTTTCAGCATATCTGGAGAATCATCTTCCCCTATTCGACTATGGTTCGCCGCGCCGCGCCTGGCACATGGCTTTGCTTTGTGTGTGCTCCCTGTAAATATGACCCAGATGGAATTAGGCTCTGGTGCTGTACACAGGCAGGACAGGGAGGACTGATGAGCATGGAGCGCCCTTGTTATTGTCTAACTGTGAGGGGAGACAATGGGAAGCGTGGAGCATGTGAAGTGTGAAAAAGAGCAAGAGAGAGAGAAAGTGCAAGACAAAGAAATGAACTAGAGAGAGAGAGAAAGAGAGAGAGAGAGAGAGAGAGAGAGAAAGAAGGAGACACAGAGAGAGGGAGGGAGAGAGAGCGGGAGCGAGAGAGAGGGGGAGAGAGAGAAAAAGAAAGAGAGAGAATGAGAGACAAGAAATAGGAAACGAGAAAATGGACTGACAGTTAGTGAAAGAGGAAGTGAGAGAGAAAGAGAGCGTTGGAAAGACTGAGAGAAAGAGACTTTGTGTGCGTTCCAGTGTATCTTTGAGTTTCTGTAGTGTCAGCACAGAATCTCTATTGCACTCTCTCCAGAATGAAGCATCATCAGACATGTCTTTCTCTCTCCTCCATTCCCCCTCCACAGCACGAGTGATATGAATGTAAGCAGCTTTTTGTTTGCAAATATATCAGTTACTTTTAGCCATCGCTAATCCCTCCGGGATTATGGGGACTCTTTTGGATCAATGGGAGCTTTATTTGGGTCACTCCGTGTTGTCTGGTGACAGCCTTCCAACCTCCCAGCATTTCACACTGCCGAGGGTTTGATTAATGGGGGAGAGGTCCGGCTGGAGGTTCGCTCCCCCAGAGGAAGCCTTGTCTTCCTGAGGGGATGAGAATGTCAGAGACAATGCTTAGACTGTTGTGCAACGCCCTCCTCCTCCTCCTTCTACTCCTCCTTTCTCTTCTCTCTATCTCTCCCTCTCTCCCAGGGAGACATCCCCACTTCCTACAACCACCCACCCACCCGCACTTCCCAGCTCACCCCTTCCCATCCCCCTCCCAACCCCCACACCCACCCCCCACCCACCATCACAACTTTAGTCCCTTTCACTGTCAGGCATTGTGATAACAGAATGTACAATTACGGTTCTGTCCCCCGAAAATTCTGAATTACTATCGCCATCGTTGACAAAACGTGCTTTCGGAGCAGTCGTGGTAATTTAGTGCTTTCGTGCAATAATGTCAACCGACAGACCATTTATAACACACTTTCCCTGTTCTTTTTTGTGGATTTTTCTCTTTCGCAGCGCAGTGGTGTTGATACTCCACTCTAAGGACTGGGCTTCAAAGCTCCTCATAATCATTGGCCATCTCGCGCATGTGGAGTTGTTTGAGCCGGCTGTCCCGCGCTTATTGAAACAGATGATTTCCCTCCTTCGAGGGGAGCAAAGGCAGGGAAATGCACTTTTCCCTCTGAGTGACACTTCAATTAGCCTCCCATTCTCACCGCCTCTAATAATCAGATTGCTGGCGATGTTGGGGACACAGCAGGTCATTAAAACATCCTCGAACCCCCCCCTCAGCCCCCACCACCCCCCGCCCCCTGAGCAGATTTAGCCAGGGCCTGGGATTTGGGATGTGCTCTCTCCCTGACAACCCGCACTGGCTCTGGCTCGCTGCTCTTGCCTCTTAGGATGAGAGCCATCGCCGCATAATTGTGGAGGAAAAGTGTTTCGGCTGTGCAAAGATATGCAGTTCCTCTCACCCCTCCTCCACCTCCCCTCCCCTCCTCTTTCTCTCTCTTTCCCTTTCTCTATCTCTCTCTCTCTCATCCCTCCCTCCCCTTCTATGTCTTTTTCCTTGCACACTGCGTTTGCTTGACTGGTTCATACTCATTTTATGGAAGAGCGAGAGAGAAAGAGGGAAAAAAAAGCATTGTTCAAGCGATGGCTAAGCATGAATCCATAAAGTGGAATTCATTATTATCCCCATAAACAAGTTGAAATGTCCAAACTAATACAGATTTCAAGTGCAAGTGACATAGTGGCTGTGTGTGTGTGTGTGTGTGTGTGTGTGTGTGTGTGTGTGTGTGTGTGTGTGTGTGTGTGTGTGTGTGTGTGTGTGTGTGTGTATGTGTGTGTGTGTGTCTACGCATGCACACGTGTGTGTGTGTGTGTGTGTGTGTGTGTGTCTACGCATGCACACGTGTGTGTGTGTGTGTGTGTGTGTGTGTGTGTGTGTGTGTGTGTGTGTGTGTGTGTGTGTGTGTGTGTGTGTTTCTCTGAGTCTATGGCACTCTCAATACCTCATCTTCCTCCCTGTGCTTACGGGTCCTGATGTGTTCCTTGGGTCTGTGGAGGCTGGCTGCCCGGCTCTGCCTCTGATGGACATGGCTGTAAGAGCTCCACAGTGAGACTTTTGCGGCTGCTGATTTATGGTATGCTGTTTTGGCTGTATTTAACTCCTGACAGCTGGCTCAATGCAGACTGAGGCCCCTTGAATTTGACTCCGTGCACTCTTGCTAATGGGTTTTTTTTTCCTAAGGCCACGATATTTACTCTTTAGGGTTAGACCAGGCTGGGCTCGTTTATAGTGCAAATCATTTTTAAAACAGTAATTTAAGGCTAGTTTGGGCTTGTAGAATGTTGTACATTTCTTGTTTTACATAGCTTGTGTAATTTATGCCTGCTTTTGAGCTACAACCAGTAAAAAAAAAAAGAGAGGAGACACTTAAAACTACATCAAATATTTGTGTTTGTGCTGCGGCTTTCTTGTCCTTTGAATATAGTGCCTCATTCAGAATCACCTTTTTATTCTTTTCAGTACCACAGTCTTGGGGGGATGCACATTAAGAACAACAATAAAAAAATCCCTCCCTTGAATAATAACTGTTATCAGGGGTTACAAGTGCCGTGGCTAAGGAATGTCTTACTTGCTAGTTTCCCTCTAGAAGTTCCACCCAGCCCCCATAACTAATTGTTACAGCTTGAATCAGTCGGAGAGTCCTCTTCTTATGCAGGCCCTTGTTCATTTGACGGGATCCTCTCTAAGTTAGTGGCCCTTTACATTCTTTTTTCCTGTCCTCAGTACTACAAAGTTCTTCAGTATTATAATAATTGAAAAAAAAAAAGACCTGATTTACATTTAAATTGAAAATCAGTGTCTTCCTAATAATAATGTGTTATAATCCACCTTGAACTATCATTTCAGGAGGTTAAATTGTGAAATTTTACATGTAGAGGCAGGCAGATTCTTTTCTTTTGTAGGTCCCCCGGGATGATGTCAGTAGGACCCATGTGTCTGCCATTTTCCTTATCCCTTTTAAAAAGACTGAGGAGAGATGATGCACATGGAACAAGTGATCCTAAACTTTATTCCTCCAACATTTTTTTGTCATTTTTTCTACAAAGTATAAAGATAGAGGATCATAACATGTGTTTTGTGTTTCTCAAGGAAAAAGGTCATACATGCTGCTGCTGCTGCTTCTGACCTTGATTATCTTTACACAACAGGATGGGCCCATTTTTTATAACACAGAGAGAGATAGGGCAGGATCCATTACTTTGACACAGAGACACATAAGCTGCCATATGTAGCTGAAGAGACAGGAAAACTGCATTACTCCTTGCTATCAAGAAAAATAGGCCTTCGGAATAAAGTTAGATGTTAACCAATAGCCATCTACAGGCACATCTTTGTGGTAAAGCCATGGCTTATTTTGTTATAAGAGTGAAAATTCAAAAACCCCAAGCCCATCTATGCTTTTTAATGTGTGATTATGTTGCACTGAATCACTTTTATAAATGGATTTTGTCTGTCATCACTTTTTCTTTGAAAAATGTGATACTCCTCTTTGTGATGGTAGGGCTACCACTTAATGCACACTGACACTAAAAAAATAGGAAGGTTATCAGATCCTTTTCTTGATATCCATTGTCCACAACTGTGCCATTCCCTCCATCACTATTCCACCATTTCACTCCAAATGTAGTTTTTATATGACACCAGACATAAGGACAGCAGACACCAGACATATACAGCACACACTCGCTTAGAGGGTACATTTAAGGGGCGGTGAGAAAATCCGGTGGTAAGTGACAATGTTCGCTGTCTTCATAATGTTTTTCTTCAGTTAACCGATAAGCAAAAACATGGTGAGACAGGGATGAGATACAATTAATATGCCCTGTGAGGTGCGTGTTTGCAAAATAGCTTGTTTGTTCAAAACATGTAAATTCATAGGATGGCGTTTAGGTATCAGAGACCATGAAATTGTTATCATGAACAAGCAGATCAAAACAAAGCCTTTAAAGCTGATGACTTCTCCTTCAGCATTTGGGAAATGAGCTCTATTTTGCAAACAGTTGTAGAGTCTTTCTTTCTTTCTTTCTTTCTTTCTTTCTTTCTTTCTTTCTTTCTTTCTTTCTTTCTTTCTTTCTTTCTTTCTTTCTCTCTCTCTCAAAGTGCTTCTTCTCCCATTCTAGTTCCAGAGCTGCTTTGCCTCAGGAATGAGATCACTGGATGAATAAACGTATGCAGGAAACACAAAGAAGGCTACCTGACTTGCTCTGACCCTCAATGCTGATTATTTAGCCTTATATGTTTGTAAAAATATTTAATAATTAATTTGTTGTTGTTGTTTTTTTTTTTTTTTTTTTTTTTATAAAATATACTGTATATAGATACAACTGCTCCATTATCTGTGTGTGTGAAATCTGTCTAGTGATAGATTCACTTAAATCTGATGGTTTCCTCAGGACATTTTCTCTTGCCAGCTCCACTAATGACAGTGGGCAACTAGCAAGTACCTGGGGCGCATGCTGAGGATGAGGAGCAGATGGTTGTGGGGAGGAGGTACAGCCAACATCGTCTGATGATGCTGAGGCTTCCAGGAAAGACAGGTCCAGTGGATGAGATGAGATCTGGAGGGTAGGAGTGCTAGGGCGTAGGCCTTTGGTAGATGAGATCACATTCAGAGGCTAGGAATGCTAGGTCACAGGCCTTTGGTAGATGAGATCACATTCAGAGGCTAGGGATGCTAGGTCGCAGGCCTTTGGTAGATGAGATCACATTCAGAGGCTAGGGATGCTAGGTCGCAGGCCTTTGGTAGGTGAGATCACATTCAGAGGCTAGGGATGCTAGGTCGCAGGCCTTTGGTAGATGAGATCACATTCAGAGGCTAGGGATGCTAGGTCGCAGGCCTTTGGTAGATGAGATCACATTCAGAGGCTAGGGATGCTAGGTCACAGGCCTTTGGTGGCTGTCTTTTATGTGCCCTGTAAGGGGACTGGGCATCCGGCACTGACTAAGGTTGGGGTGTTGAAGGGTCTTGGGAAAGCTGAGGCTAATTACTAGTCATTTACACAGGTTTTCCTGCAGACAGCAGAGAAGTGGAGTTTGCTGGGGTGAGCTATGTACATTGGGCTTTTATTTTGCAAACGTTTCAATATGAATTCATTTAGTTTAGGCTTGTATGTCAGGTAAGTGTTCATACTGTTGTTCGTGCAGTGGTCTGGCAAAGTAGACTTGCACGAGACTCAGAGCCAGATGTACGTACATTTGTTAACGCAACGCATTCTGCGCCCTCTTCATTTCGCAGAACCACTTGTTGTTTGCCTTTGATTTTGCGTGGTATGTATTATGCCTGAAGCTCATCACACCCATCACTTATTCCTGTGATGTACTGAGTCAAGACCAACAGATTTGTCTCAACCTAACCTCCCTTTCCAACCACAGAATGAACGTAGATTAAATTGATTAAAATGTTTTGAATGAACGAACAAGAGCACTTTCAACAATTTCAGACAGTGTGCAGTGGATATGTTTTCAAAAATTTTGAAAAACAAGTGAATTTGTTGGTTTATACTGTATCTGCTCTCATGAGGCAGGGAATTCTCACCACAAATTACACTTGCGCTTTCACCGGCAGGTTTCGTACATACAGGGGAATAAATAATTAGGCTCTCTTCATGCCTTTCCTCTCATAATTTACGCCTAATGCCCACATTCCCACGGACACTCCAAGGTCTGCATGTGCATACCAGAGAAAAGCGATATTTGCGCTTCTCCGCTTATAAGTTTTAACAAAATGCGCTCTGTTTGCACATAGCAACAGCATGTTCTTAGACACTCCTTGTGAAAGAATTATGGCAGATGGGGGTGCTAGTAACTTTGCTCCTCTGGCCCTCACGGCCTTCAGTTTGGAGAGAAATGTAAGCGTCTACCAGGAAGACGTAATGCGCGTCATCAATAAGCTGTCGTCCAATCAGCACGTAACATCTGTCTTTAAATACGTCATCTTACTTACCTGCTTTGCTGCTCACAGGTGTATTCCGCTGTTCGCCCTCCTCCCTCCCCAGCATCCATCCAAGGGTCCTGTCCGTGTCCAGTGGGTCCTGACGATGATGTCTAATCCGCCATGCCTCTTGATTGATCTTTTGATGTCTCTTCTACATCTTCCTCTTCACTGGCCTCCCGATGTCTCCTCTACCTCTGCATCTCCACTGATCGACCTCGGATTTTTTGGTCTCCTCCTTATCCTTCCGGATTCCTCCATTATACTCAATCGGGATTCCAGCTAAAGCCCCTCCATGAACAGTTCAATTCTCTGCCACATACATTGGGGTGGCACTGCCTTGTTCCTGGATGCTGGATTTCCTGTCACCTGAGCGACAACCTGGATTCTATCAGCTCATTGAGCTCCAGTTTAGCCTCAGGCAGTTAGGCTTTCCCCCTAGAGACGTGGCTCTGCCCAAGGTTTCTTCCTCATAAAGAATATTTAGGGAGTTTTTCCTTGCCCCGGTGCTCCGGGGGGACCCAGGGTTGTGCTCTTGAAATCCTCTGTTGCCCTTTTCAATGCATTATGTATTGTGTTCAATGTTTTGTTATGCATCATATGTTTCTGAAAGTTTATTGTCCACCTTTTGATCACCACCAGTGGGTCCTTGTCCTTTTGTCAGGGGGTATTACTATTATGCCCTGCCACTACTACAGTCAGCATCTATTCAGTTTTCATGTTTTATTGATCAGGACAAAGGACAGGACCTATGCCAAAGTTTGTTGTACCATATCATTACATGTAATCAAATAAATTATTATTATGTTACCATATACTCAAAGTCTTTCTGGTTGAACTATTCTGACACTCGACAAAGGGAAAGGATAGCATACTGTACATAATCATCAAGTTTGTTGCTCTGGCATCCCCCACTCCCTCTCTCACATACATACATACACACACAGAAATAGAGGTAACGATTTCCTCTCTTTCTCTTTATTGCCATTTTTTGTTTGCTACTTGTTGGAATGCACAGTGTGTCCAGCTCCACACCTGCAGATGCCACTGGCAGGCACCAAACAAAGCTGAAGACAGTCACAGCCTCAAGTATGAGAGAAGTGCCCACCCTTCAGTCCTCAGCAGAGCCTGCAGGCATTTATAAAAGGAACGCACTGAGACAGACAAAGAAGGAGATTTGGAGGGTGTTCTAAAAGGCGCTTATTATAAGGCAAAGCAAGCATCAGTCCCCATTTTTCAACACCTAACAGCAGGAACACAAATCAATAGTTAAAGTGAAAAATGTTTCGCAGGAAAAGGAATTCAATAAAGTTGTGATTTTCAGCTGGCAAGGATACTTGACACTGAACTAGGCACTCAAATCTAAAGTAAATATTGGAAAAATGGCCTTGTTAGTTGTTTAATATTACCTGGTGTGTAAAAATACAAATACGCCCATAGCTTTGCACCTTGTACTGTAGGTGTTAACAGCAGGAGCAGGTCTGCTTCATTGCTGTTCCTAAATGCTGCATTGCAATGTAACATCCTGTGATCTTAAGTCTCGAGTTCTTTTTTCCTCCACATGTTAATGTATTAAGGTCAACTTTTGTCTACACAAAAAAGGATGTTCAGTATGCACATTGAGTACATCGCGTAGTGCAGTACCCAAAGTAATAATGCTGATCAATGTGTTTTCTGTTTGCTGTCTCTCTTGAAAGGCTAGCGATGGTGCGCGTGTTGCTGATGTTCCATGTAAGGAAAAAAGAAACACAATTTACTTGCATTTCTTTCAAGTTTTACTGATGAAATGTCCTGACTTATCTAAATGAGATGAATCTGATTAATTTCTGTGTGAGGATACTGTGAGGAATGCATATTAGATGTTTCCTTAGGCTGTTAACATTAATGCCTGTCTAGAAATGCAACCCTGTGAAGTGAGGAATTATCAAGGCCTTCCTACTAATTAGGCCTTGCTTAATCAATAGGTCGAGGGCACAGATGGCATCCAAAGTGATTTGATCTGAAAATATTCCTTGACACAAGAATGAGTTGCGGTCTTCAGAGGATGTAAAAAAGACTATCCAAACCACACATGCACATGCAGCTCTTCTTAAGGCCTGTCCACAGTAATACTGTACTAAAATTGCTTTACTGTAAAGAGAAAGGAAAATTCTGTGCTGAAATCTTTAGAGTGGTTTTTCATCTGTTCTATGTTTTGCTGTGCCTCTTGAAACTTCTACTTCACATACAGCCAGCAAGGTTGATGTCACATTTCATGACAGTGCTTTGCCTCTGCAGGCAAATATCAGAGCAAACCGCAACCTAACATCCATAGCTACACATGCGCAGCCTGAAGGAGAAAAAAACACACGATGAAATAAACAACACACATAATGAAATAATAATGAAATAATAAAATAAACACACATAATGAAATAATAAAAAAGGAAACTTCAGAAGGCTTGGACTAGTGTAGCTCAGGTTCATCTGGGGGTCAGAATCATCTTTTTTTAAACTTTCTCTATGAAGCAAAAGAACACTTTTGCTTCTCTCCAGTGGACTAAATCCCATTTTAGAAGCCTTTACTTGCTCTGACATGGCGAGTCACGACGCAGCGATCGAACGGCTGACATCTCACAACCTTCTCGTCAATGGCTTGTACTGTATCTATGTCTAGCTGTCAGAAGGGTCAGCCCAGACTAATTAAGCCAACAGCAAAGCCTAGCTGTGTGATGGATGGCCAAAGCAACAAAGAGCTTTGGTGTGTGAGGGGTTCATTTTTAGGTCCTCATGTCACTTCTTGTCTCAAAACAGAAGAAGAAGGACAAAAAAGAATTGCTGAAGCCCTAAGATTTTAACAAGCATCGAACATTTATGAATGTCTGCACATTGAGTCACTTTTTTTTACGTGAAAGCGTTGGTATTGGAATAGAATTGCACTCAGGACATTAAATATGAGAAAAAAATATAATTAATCTTATGCAGTTGGAGATAAAGTGGAATTATGATATAGAATTATGCATTAAGCTTTCATTAAACTATACTCAGCACAAATATAAACAAGAGGCATCAGGTGACCCCCAGCACTGTCCCTTGATTGGTCATTTATTAGTCTGTGGGTATACTGGCTGGATATTACTTCACCAGGCATATTAATACATCTGTACAAACAATTCCAGCATCATCCTCATGTAGCATAACTGTGATACGTTGACCCTTCACTTATTGGCAATTAATGACAATTAAAGTTAATCAAACCAGTCATTTATAGGTTGCAAATGTACACACGTAGATGGACAGTTAGGTGA
Organism: Coilia nasus; assembly: GCA_027475355.1. Classification (NCBI taxonomy): domain Eukaryota; kingdom Metazoa; phylum Chordata; class Actinopteri; order Clupeiformes; family Engraulidae; genus Coilia; species Coilia nasus. The sequence continues at coordinate 16,949,305 of CM050215.1, read as the reverse complement.
TGCAATACCTTCAGACACTTTAACAAGGACAGGGGTTGGAAACATGACCTATAAAAACTAAGCTGCAAACAAGATTACATCTGTGAGTTTGGAAAGTAGCCAGACTAGTGCCAATGTACATCGCTCAATTTTGTATTTCGCTATGGCACCCTGTCATGCATACATGTTTACTAAGGCTAACCAAACTTACCTCAACTATTTTTTTTGGTGTCCAATCAGCTGTAAATTGGTTTAAATTGGCAGGCCCAAGTTAAAAAGAACAGAAACAGAACAGAAAGTACCCACCCACCAGGAAGTAAACATATGCTTCGGGAGGGTGGCTAGACTCTTTACATAAAGTTAAATGAAGTGAAAGACTGTGGCCCACCAGGCTATTTGGAAAGTGCCTGGAATAGAGGGAAAAAAACTATACAGCAAATGTCCATCACCATATTTGAGCATAGAAATAGACATGCCTCTGCCTTAATGGTGTGTGAATGGTAAGAGAGAGCAGTGTGGTTAAGGAGCTGAGATGAACACCCTGTGCACTCTGCACGCCCCCTCAGGTCTTATAATGGAGTCTCAGGACTCCGATGCCACCACAGCCACCACAGGCCTTATTACTGTACAGCCCTTGGCCACCAGCAGCATGTCTGAAGTATGGGGGTGATTATAAAGTCTTAAACCTTTAAATGACTGATGACAGTACACACACACACAAACATACAGTAGACATAAGAGCGGTCCTAGCCTGTTTGGTGCCCTGGCCGAGCACCCAGTCTAAGCTAACAAACAACCATTATACCCAATTCTTCACATATTGAGAATAGGAGACAAATCAACAATACGTCTCTTCTAGTTAATAGCAAAATAATTGTGTGCTTAACACAGTCCAACATATTCAATAAGCTACATCAGTTTCTACTACCTACTGTCTACTGTTTACTGTCATAGCCTGCATAAGTTATAGCTTTCCCTTACTAATTATATTGTTTCAGGATACATGCATGTTACCTGCCATAATCCAATGACCCAGCTGCCTACCTTTATCTTTTATCTTCTGCAGTGGGGTAGGCCTGAGACAGCACTGGTCGAGGTTAGCTACTGCACCGGCCTACGCAGATAATTAGCTGTGTCACCCTTGGGGTAAAGGGGGAGCCGGAGGCTAACACATCTCCTGGTGGAGTGGTTTGTGGTTCTTGTACAATGTGAAATCCAGTGTCTAATAAACTGAAGATAGGATCCTTTGAGTATGGCTTGTTTCACTTCAAGTCGTTACATTATGAATAAAATGTGTTTTCATTTGGAAGCAACTACTGGCGCGAATTACTTAGCCAACTTATGGTAGACTATTAGTTG